>OY288290.1:50698333-51898333 GCA_958450335.1 Hibiscus tridactylites
CACGTCCTCCAAAGCCAAACGCAAGGCATCCACCACCGAGGAAATTGAAGAGATGGAGGACGGGAGCGAAGAAGTAGCCCCTACACGGGAACCGACTCCACCAACGGCAACTAGAAAGCAACCACCACGCTCAAGCAAACAACTCAAGAAAACTACCCACCAGAAACTCATCATTAGCGATGACGAGCTCTCGGAGTAAGTCATCATTTTTTCTTCATCTTTTTAATTTTTGCATTTTTCTCTTCTTTTCTTCATTTTTGTATGCATTGAGGACAATGTCTCACTCTAGTTGGGGGGGGGGGATTGTTTCTAGATTAGCCTTCATATTTAGTGATAGCGTATAGGTTGCATAGATTGCTTGCCATGCCTTTAATTGGATTTAATTACTTAAGACTTGTTGAATAACCGATGATGAAAACTTGCCACTGCACTTAATTAAAACAATCATTTAAATTTTAGGATTGCATGAAAAGAACCTAGAAACTCACTATGATGCTAAAATCTTTTTTTACACACTTGTGACTTGTTGATTGATAGAAACTTAGTGAACTTAGGTTGCTTAAAATTTTGGGTAAATTGAAAATTAGAAAGAAGTTAATTTCTTGCTAGAGGTGCCCGGAACCAGCTCTAGTAGTTAATGCACTGAAAAGAATCGCTAGAGGTGCCCAAAATTGGCTCTAGTCGAATAAATTAAAAATGAGAAATTGTTTCGCTAGAGGTGCCCGAAATTGGCTCTAGTGAAAGTAAAAAGAAACAACCCGATAATTAAATTAATAAAAGCCTAATGTTCACATGGAATCTTGAAAATCAACTTGTACACAACTACACACACATTGTCACGAGCATTATAATGTGGTTTTGAGTAATTTTTATGTCATTCAAAAAATTCAAAAGGTGATCATACTTTGTGCTACGGTTCTGAGGTTTGAATTCAAGTTTGAAGCATGTCTTTGATGATTAAAGTCTTGACAGGTAATTTTTAGTGTGCATCGCTTGAGGACAAACAATAGTTTGAGTTTGGGGGTGTTTTAAGTGTTCAAAAGTTCTATTTTTATAACCCTTTTTACTCATAAAATTGCTAGACTTAGGCTCATATTAGTTGCATAATTAGCCATTCGTGCATATTTGCATTGTTTCCTTGGTGGTCCGGTTTGACTTGATATTTTTCTTAGTTTTATGGAAAAAGATGTTGTCGGGAGTTATTTTTATGTGTGCATGAGTAGTTGATAGGACAATTGCCATGACAAACATTGAAAAGAAAGAGATGCCACACCAAGTTGCCACGACAATCATAGACAAGAAGGCAATGTCACCCGGTTGCCACGACAATCATCGATAGGAAAGCAATGCCGCACCAAGTTGCCGCGACAACCGTCGACAAGCTTAAACAAGACAAAGTGGTAGCCGAATTGAAGAGCATAAAAAGCTGGTCCAATCGTGCTATGTGGCATGAAGAAAGAAGATTTGAGGTTCGAGAAAAGGTCAATAGAAATAAATCTCAAGAAAATAGAAGGAGTTTTAGTTGGATAAAAATCTCAAGAGAATTAATATTTCTTTTATTCAATTTAAATCTAACTTAACTTCCTCCTCAAGATAGACTTTGACCTAGCCATCCCCTATAAATAAGAAGCCAAGGCGCTCAAGAGGGGCATGTTCGATTGGGTGAGGAGAAACAAGAGAGGCTGTCGACATCTTCATCATCTTTTCTTCTTGTTTTCGTTAGGGTTCATGTTAGGGAGATTTTATTTGGTGTTTCTTTGGAACCTAGCCATGAACTAAGTCTAGTTGGCTAAGGTTATCGTGTTTTGTGGTTGTGAGAAACAGTTGGATTTTGTTTAGATAACATAGTTTGCAATTTTTATTCAATGTTTGCTCATTCTTGGTTTTTAATTCTTGTTTTCGAGTGAATTGAGAGAGGATCTTGTGATTTCATCTATTTATCTAATATCGGGAGAGTTAGATTCAAGAAACGAATGAGTATGATTTTTGTCCAATCCGATGAAGACTAATTTGGCTTCAGAATAAGTTACGAATTTCAACGGCTAAGATGAGCGCAAGATTGGTTGTTGTTCACCTTTGGTTCACGTTGAGAGGTATTATCAAGGCTTGCACAACCAACTAGTATTTCGACTTAAGGATAAGAAGGAATCATTGAAGAACGCTTCACCGAAACTTGAAGTTTGTCGCTTAGTTGCCCAAGTAGCTGCCCTGGCAATCCTTGCCCCGACATTGTTATAATAGTTGCTCCGTCATAGTTATAATAGTTTCCCTAACAACCCGATTGACATCAATCGCCGCAACAATTGAGTTGTCGTTGCACTCATTTACCAAGATGAGCCATTCGACTATCACTCCTCAAATTCATGATAATCTGGCATATTCTCTCACATTGGATTACATCTTCTTTTATTTTATTGCTCTTAGTTTAGTTATTAATTAGAACTCCTACAATCACCTACTTGTGTTTTTACTTTTACAGCGCGAGAAGTTAAATTCCTAAAGTAGCACCAATCCCCGTGGAGGCGATATCTTTCTATACTATAACTTGTGATATGTACACTTGCACCAATTGCGAAGCACTTATTACGTGCAACACTGTTGAAGACGACGCTTAAATCCCTTAAGCTTATGAAAATGAGTTAATATTCCCTTCAACACCAGTTCACCCATTTCCTAAGCCAGAAATGCATTGCATTAGCAACATTCCTCCCCCTCTCTCTATATCTATTTATCTCCCCCCTCTCTATATATCCCTACAGTTTTAAACATAGAGGAAGTGTTAAAAAAGTACATTTTCAAACACAATTTGCAAATACTAAAGATAAGCATATAATTCTTCTCACTAACCACAAAATGTCTTGCAAACCAATAAGTAACACAAAAACAAACTATGATTAACATACTGTTTCCATGAATCCAACAGATGCAGCGTCCAACACCGCATCAAAATTAACATCATCATTAAAGGAAACTGTTATCTTCGGCTTCCCTTGATTTTTTTATTCTTCTAGGGTTTTTTTGACTTCCTCTTCAGCTTAGGCTTTTTCTTCACCAATTCTTTTAACAACTTGTCATGTTTTATGCCCTTGGACGAATTTTCTTAGAGTAACCCAGACAATTGTTTCTCAAGTTGAGCCTTAGCATTCTTGAGGCTCTATAGCCTATCAGTAGCTAGCGCAGGCTGAAGGGTCAAATTGCACGAAGGTAACTTTGTAGCACTTTCGTCATCCTCTATATCCCCTTCCTCCAATTGCTCATCCTTCATGTTGGAAAAACATGAGTAAAATGGTTATTTTGAGCCATATTTGTAATGAGTAAAGGTGGAGATTCGAATAAAGATTCTTTTGGGTATTATTCTACTCCATGAGACCTTTACAACATTATCTTATATGCTCAAAATGGTTGAGTATTGAATGAGAAATTGATGCTCAAAGTAAGGGAGTTGTGAATTGAGTAAAGGAAAATGAAACCCCTATATCCCACATGGATGAGATAAATAGAATGGGAAGTGTTTATATACACTTACCCAATTTGTGGTCATTGAATGATTTGAATAGAAATTGTGCCTTGCTTGCGGGGTGTGAATCTAATTCTATTTGGGTTGGGGTGCACTTGCACGACGTGGGCGACATGAATGTCAGTAGTGATTGTGCCCTTCGTGGTCTAGTAAACATTTTACCACTTCGAATTAATTTTTTCCTTTAAGATAGCATATCTTTGGTGAATATCTCAAAATTTAAAGGGATAATATTCGGTTCCCTTAAATTCGAATATTAAAAAAAATATTTTCAAATATTAAAGAGTTAATGCTTGTTATTCACGCAAAATATTCAAAACAAATAAGATGAAAAATATTTTTGGAATATTTTGATTCCCACGTTTAACCTAATTTTCCCTATAAATGCATGGCCTTCCTTCAGTTTTGAAACACAATTCGAAAAGCTTTCTTCTCTCAAATTGCATTGTTTTTCTGGTGATAGCCAAAGGCACGAGTATTGTTCTTGATCTCTTTAATAGTGCAGATGTCGAAGGTCATCCATTGTTGTATCCTAGGAGACTGACAACTAAAGAACTCAAGCACCAAGGAGTGGTCGAATCTGTCTTAAGAAAATTGCGTTTCAAGTAGGCCTCAACAATCCTATTTTCGGTTATTTTGAATCTGTTAAATTCTTATAAATTCTATTTTCCATTTATTTTTAATTATTTCAAATTTAACCTTGTTTTGTCCAATAATCTTAAGACAAATTAAATCCAATGCGATTCGAAATAAGTACGGTTATGAGAAAGTAAACAAATTTATTTTAGGAATTATCCTGCCGTTTTAACGGGTTTTCTTAGATCTCATAAATAAACGGGAAAAATCTGTTTTACAGAAATTGTCGTTCAGAGTAACTGAGGTAACGGATTTTGTGAAAAACCAAAATCAGAAATAATTGAAATTATTTTCAGTTTATTAGAATTATTATTGATTCTGAGTTTTTTTGTTTCTTTGTGAACAAAAACAATGAATATGAGGGATAAAGATCTATGTGAGATGATCTCTAAAGTCAACCTAGTTGACTCCAATCCAAGGGAATGGTGGCTAGATACAAGAGCCACACGTCATATCTGTTGTGATGAAAACTCTTTTGCGGAACTGACACATAACGACAGTGGGAGAAGCTCTATATGGGTAATACTCTTCCAAGATCAAGGGGAAGAGAACTGTAGTCTTGAAGATGACCTTCGGCAAGGAACTCAAGCTGCAGAATGTGTTGTATGTACCAGACATACATAAAAACATTGTATATGTAACACTCTTAAGTGTCCATAGCTTTAGAATGGTTTTTGAATCTCAAAAATTAATTCTTTCTAAGGGAGGGATGTTTGTAGGCAGAGGATATGTATTGAATGAAATGTGGGAACTCAATGTTATCTCTGTAAAATCAAAGAACATGGATAAGAATGAAGCTTCTTCTTCTGTTTATAAGCTTGAGTCTTTAAATTTATGGCATGGTAGGCTAGGACATGTTAATTATGATGCTTTAGAGAAATATTGCACAAAATATTGCTATGTGTATTTGCTTAAAAGCAAATACGAGGCTATAGAGAAATTTATACTCTATAAGCAGGAAGTTGAAAACCAACTTAATAAAAAAATTAAGATGCTAAGAAGTGATCATGGTGGTGAATATGTTGGTCTATTTGATGAGTATTGCTCACAACATGGTATTGTTCACGAAGTAACACTTCCATATTCTCCTCAATCCAATGGAGCAGTCGAACGGAAAAATCAGACTCTAAAAGAAATGATGAACGCCTTGCTAGGAAGTTTTGGTTACCACAGAACATGTGGGGGGAAGCTGTCCTTTCAGCTAATTACCTTTTAAATAAGGTTCCCTGAAAGAAAAAGGATAAGAAACCATATGAGTTATGGAAAGGTCGAAAACCTTCCTACCAACACATGAAAATATGAGGGTGTCTTGCCAAGGTAATGACTCTATTACCAAAACAAATGAAAATAGGTCCAAAAACTGTGGATTGTTGTAACCCCCTCGTCTCGGTCTGGACTACTGACCGGTCCAAGTAGGCTACACGGGGAAAACCAAAATGAAACCCGCTAGGGGCCCACTTCGGTTAGCAACCCTAGAAAATTTCTTTTTAATTATTATCCTGTCTAAAGGCATTCATACATCATATGCGTGACACGACAGCGGAAGGACAACAAACGATGCGAACAACCAAGCAAACAATTTAAAAGAGCCCATTATAGTTTATTCAGTAGGCCATATCGATACTCTTGAAGAGGGTATCGATACGCCTTGACCAAGTCAACAACCCATAGCCAACGCAGGGAGACCGTATCGGTACGCAGGTTGACCGTACCGATACACCCTTACTAGTCAACTTCTCACAGTCAACGATACAAGATCGTACCGATACACTCTAGACCCGTACCGATACGCCAAAATCTCGTCAAATTCTCAGATTTCCAGAGAGGCTTTGGCGTATCGATACACCCACGCGTATCGGTACGCTAGGCTTAAACTAAGCCCCAAAGTGCAAGACTGTATCGATACGGCCCTTGGGCGTACCCGTACGCCCTGCACTGCAACATTCAAAATGCAGCTAAGGACTCCAAACCACAACTCTAGATGCAAATTAAGACTCGCCTAGGCACAAGCAAGCATACATACGACATTCAACAACCAAGATTCAGCATACGATGCATTCGAAATGAACAAGGTCCATACATTCAAACGATTCAAGCAATTACTCAAAAGGAGGCATACTTAGCATTTATAAGATTTCATGCTTAAAACAACCATACATAGAGCATTCATAAGTCAAGTTCATAGACTCTTAAACACAAACCATTAAGCAACAAATAAGCATGGTTCTCAATCCACGACATAAAAGTATAACACATCCAAGCATAACATCCACAACTCCACATACTAGAATATCAACAAAATCTACTAAGGAGTTTGACACCAACTCCTACAAGTCTACACCCACATCGTCTAGGCATTATTACAAATACGTAAATCATACTTGAACTAATTTGAGAACTCCAAAAGCTCCTCCCTTGCCCACTTGCCTCCCGAACTCTAACGATCTGCATGTTGGAAACAAAAGAGAGCGTAAGATAACTAGCTTAGTGAGGGAAGCTCTACAATTTACAAGCATGCAGTTTTCAAAACACTTTTCATAATTGACAATAAATCAATGAATGCACGAATGATTATCACAACAAGACTACACATGGCTTGCACATGCACAACCAAATTACACACGGTGGGACCACACATCACCGTTCGACTAGTAGTTTTCCGATGAGACCACTCATCACCTTACTCTACTACTAGTCACTTCCGGTGGGACCACTCATCACCGTAGTTTAGAAAACCATCACGTGAGGCTCGACTTCTACACGACTACACAACAACAACATGTAAAAGAAACTCGAGATGCACATGACCACATCATATAAGCATTCATCAACACATAACAAGGATGTAGGAGTAGTAACTTACACTCGGGTTTAGGTGAACCCTCTAAGTCCCACCCAAACCCCCAAGAGTTCCATTTCGTAAACAAAACAAAGGTTGACATTTCTACTCACCGTTGCTACCCAAAAGTAGGCCGAAAACCAAGCTCAAGTATCCAAAATCTCCAGATTCATCCCCGAAGTTTCACCAACTAAATTCCTTGCTTCTAATCATCCCAACACAATCAAAACAACCTTAAATCAGTTCACAAATCGAAGTAGCAACCCGGAACACAATTCAAGCACATAAACACATGATCCAAGCTAAGAACAACTCTCAAATTCCTCATTCCCGAGCAGCCATGAAGCCTAGTTCAAATCCTTTGTTTTAAACCCTTAAATTACTCCCTAAGGCTTCCAAAACAACCCTCATACATAGTATAATCATCAGCCCACACTCTCCCACATAAAACACCCCCACAACTCAACCTAAAACCCTCCAAAAATCCCTCAAAAACCCAAATTCGGGAACTCCATAAAACCATGTAAAAATCTACTATGTTGGACCCCATAGATAGTAAACAACTCATATATCATTAACAAATCAAAATCTTAAGTTAAAGACAATAAAGATAGCATTTTTAAATAAAAACCCCCAAAACTTCAAATTTCAAAATCATGAACAATAATGAAAACTAAGGGTACTAACTTTGTAACCCCCTCGTCCCGGTCTGGTCGGATGACCGATCCGAGTGGGCCACACGGGGAAAACCGAAGCGAAACCCGTTAAGGTTCCCCCTCGGTTAACGACCCAGAAAATTCCTTTTTACTTTATCTTATCTATAGGCATAATTAAATCCTATGTGAAGCACAGCAGCGGAAAATGCAAACAATTTAACATACTCCGACCAACCAAAACATTAAACAACTCATTTTAATCCTTTACAGCAGGCCGTTTCGAAACGCCCTTAAGGTGTTCCGAAACGCCTTGACTTAGTCAACAGGCCAGGGTCAACCATAGGGTGACCATTTCGAAACAGGGGTGACCCGTATCGAAACGACCCTAACGGTCAACTTCTCGTGGTCAACGGTATTTGACCGTTTCGAAACATCAAAGGCCCGTTTCGGAACGCCTTGTAACACCCCTTTCCCGACCTGGTAGAGAACCCGGGTCGGAGAGCGTTACCGGAGACGATGCGGAAATCTTTTAATCTTTTTCTTCAAAAACTTTCTTAACATCTTGACTTATTAAAACTTAATGCACCCTATTTAAACATGTTGGCTTAATAACCGAATCTTATTAATCTCTATACTTACGATTTTTATCGGGTTTACAAACTAATCCATTTAACCTTGTAAAAGCCCAAAAGAAGCTGCCCGTATCGAAATGCCCCCAAGCCGTTTCGGTACGACTTGACCACAGTCAATATTTTGACTTTTCCATTTTGACCGTTTCGACATGGCTTGACCCGTATCGGTACGGGTTGATCGACCTTGACTTGACTTAGACCCGTTTCGAAACCCGTTTCGGAACAGGGGTCTCTAGTGGCAAAACTGTTTCGAAACACACTAACCCGTTTCGAAACGGCAGGCCTGCAATGACAGATTTTAACTGGTTTTTACACATTTTGACAAAGCTATCGTGATCCGATTACCATGAAATTTTACCCACAACATTCTAAGGATATGAACTATTATCATGCCAAGTTTTAAGGTCATTTGAATCCGATTACTTAATTTTTACCAACTTAGTGCCAAAACATAACTTTAAGACTTTACTCTTAAACAACATAACTCATTACATGTTATTTATACCAAAAGTACTTGCACATCATATAGACATACTAAACTATTATAGAAAGCTTAATACATAGACTTTGCCACCATACTAGGAGTTCGAAAGACAAAACACTTTACCTGGACTTGGATGTGACTTGAGCAACGCTCCAACTTCTCCGATCTCGATCCCCACAACTTGCTTATCCTGAAATGGATGCATGAAATGCATTAGACACACTTGTCTAGTGAGGTAGTCACATAACCATGCATAACCTATAACATGCCTTACAACATGCTCAATAGATCATTTCTATAACATATAAGGTCATAGCATATATATCATAACCATAACATAACATAAATCATCATCATGGCCTCACGGCACATCACTATCATGAATTCATAGTTTCCCTTGGATCGATTCTTTGTATACGGATACACGAAATTCCACCACTACACCATTCATAAACAACATGGTCCATATCCTCCACTACACCGATTTTGACCATCACACAACACATCCCTCCACTACACCAAGTCATTCTTCTTCCATAGAGCTCGTGAATTCATTGGCATGCCAACCGTATCCGATACCTCGAATCCAAGGTCCTTAACCATATTTCATAGATCATATCTACTTCATATCATAAGTATACATATTACATGACAACCATAAACATAGTGTAAATCAAAGAATTGATGCAACCTTACCATGAGCTTACCAACATGCAATCGATGGCGTAAAACTACTAACTCAAGGTTAGTATTAACAAAAAACATCATTATCGAGTAGGCCATGCCTAACTCGAGACGCTACTACACTCACCTTGATCGGCTAAAGCTCCTAAGGTCGATAATACCTCGATCGATGCTTGAGCTCTCTTTCTCTTATGATGGCACGAACAACACGAGCTTCTTAAACAAGGGAGATCAAAGCTTTGGTTAATCTTTAATGGAGGTGCTTGCTTAAGCTTAAGGTAGAAGACAACAATGGAGGTGCTAGCTTAATTTAGGAAAGAAAGGTGTTTTAGGCTTTCGTAGGAAAATCAAAACTAAGCCCTTACCATCTTTCTTATATTTATAGAAGCTAAAGAATTATTATTTAAATTTCCACCTCCCCCTCATCCAATAGGAGAGTTTCCTATCTCCAAGGGTTTGCCTCCCTAAAGGCCAATTAAAAGCTTTCCTTGCTAAGTGGGTTTGCTAAACCCACATCCACATTTTAACTCTCATCATAAGCTGAACAAAAGACTTATCTCAGCCTTAAAATCATGTGAAAGGGTGCCAAGCAAGCAGGTGACTCATCTAAGGGCCGATTTTCTCTGACTTTTGGGTACTTGCCCTGTTTTCTGCAGGGTACCGTTTCGGAACGGTCGAGGCCGTTTCGATACGGTCTTGAAAAATGCCAAAAAGGTAGTTATTACCGTTGGACCGTATCGGAACGCCTGACATCCGTTTCGATACGCCTTAGCTAGGCCGTTTCGATACGGGTCCTAGGCGTATCGAAACACCTGGCCCAGAAACGTTAATTGGGGCACATAAACAAGCTTAACTTGATTTTTAGGTTCCATAAAATTTTAGAACATAAACTAATCAAAATTTAAGAGTTTTAATACCAAAAAGAAAAATTCAACCATCGGAACCTATTTCCGACCAGACCGGTTTTCGGGGTGTTACAACTCTCCCCCCTTAGAAAAGAATTCGTCCTCGAATTCTTACCTGAAGCTTCAGTTTGTTCATCCATGCACTCTTCGGGATCAGAATCTTCTGGAGATTAGGAATTCACCTTTCCTAATCCTTCTGGCCATGATCGTTTCGCGCTTACATGTCGACGTTTCGTTCGAAATCTCTTAGGACAATCTTGAACGAGATGATCCTTGTTATCACAACTGCTACAAGCTCCCATTTCCTTTAAGCATCGTCCTATCGGATGATCGTCTTGGCAAAAGCTACAAGGAAACTTTTCTTGTTTTGACTCACTTAGTTTCTTGGCCGAATCCGACATCTCTTAAGAATGAGGAATTTCTCCGAGGGAACACTTATTTTAAATTTTTAAAACAGAGGTGGGTTTTGGTCTTACTGCTGCTGGAGATAACTATCATATATAGAAGTTCAATTTTGTCTTTTTCCCACCTTTCCAAGGACCAATCAAAACTTCTTCCAAAACTTATCCTTTCACCTCTTCGTATCCACTTGACACTTTGCACTTTATATTGATGACTAATCACTTAGGTGTCTAACATATAGGGTGAGTCATCATTCATGCCATACGTCTTATCTAGGCAAGGAGTTCTTGATCTATACTATAACATAAGGAATAAATTTCTTACCTGGAATATGATCGTGATCATCCACTTGTTCCTTGCCCTTCACGTGGTACATTTGTGCAGAAGTTTTCGTTTCTGGTCGATGCAATGCTCTGGATGAAACTCCTGACTTTCCGAAGGACTCTTGTCTTACTCCTTTGCTTCGAAAGGATTGAACAGGGGTCGAATTAGCAAACTTGTTTTTGGGACAGTCTCGCCTAAGATGCCTCATTTCTCCACAAAAGAAACAAGCTCCGGATTTCTTGCGGCATTGCCCCTCCGTATGCTTGTGTCGACAATAGCCACAGACTAGAAATTTTATTCCTTGATCCGTACCACCAATACTTTCAACAGTTCTGTCAGCGTGCTCAAACTGAGAAGGCTGCGAGTACACCTTTTGTTCCGAATTGTAATGCTTCCATTTCTTAGAAGACCCCGAGATGTGAGATTCATCTTGATTCCTCTTTTCGAACTTATTGGTCCCGCTAACTTTCTGAGCTCTCTTCGCTCCCTCCGTAGCTTTAACTATGTTTACAAGATCTTGAAAGTTTGAAATACACAGAACAGTAAACATGGGTCGTAACTCATCGTTAAGTCCTGCGATAAACATCCGACACTTTTCTTCTTCCCTTTTGATAAAGTCTGCACCATATCTACAATATTTGCAAAAATCATGGATATACTGTTCGATTGGTCGCCCTCATTGCTGAAGATGAAGGAAAATGCTTCGCCTCTCGGCAATGTAGAATTCACTTATATACTTATTACGAAATTCCTTCAAAAAGAATTCCCAATTCACTGTATTTTCATGGACTGTAAGGACAGTAGTCTCCCACCATTGTAAAGCTTCGTCAGCGAGCAATGCGAGGGCGCATTCAAGCTTATGTTCATCTGAGCACCTTAACTGCTTTTCCAAAATCCTCATAGTATTATCCAACCAATACTCGGCTATTTCGGGATTATCATCGTCCCGACCAGTAAAGGTGTAAGCTCTATACTGAGATAACTTATCAATTGGGGCTTGAAAAGGTTGAGCAACAGGCAGCGTAGGTTGCACAACTTGATTGGTCTTCATTACATTCATAAACTGCTGAAACATCTCAGCCATGTTTCGGTAACATTCAGCCTGAGTTGCAGGCGCTTCAGGCTCCATATTCTGAACAGGTGGGTTTCTTAGGTTCGGAGGATTTCCTCCTTGCACTTCCTCGCCACCAATCGAGGAATTAACAACATACTCATTATTACACGCTTCATTAGTGCGAGACATATCTATATATATATATAAAAGAGATCGGATCAGTTGACAAGTCACAATTCTTAACAGAATAACTCCTAGGTGGCAAAGTAACATAACATGCAATACAAACATACTTAAGTTTAGTCCAGAACCGACTAAACTCTAGCTCTGATACCACAAATTGTAACACCCCTTTCCCGGCCTGGTAGAGAACCCGGGTCGGAGAGCGTTACTGGAGACGATGCGGAAATCTTTTAATCTTTTTCTTCAAAAACTTTCTTAACATCTTGACTTATTAAAACTTAATGCACCCTATTTAAACATGTTGGCTTAATAACTATACTTACGATTTTTATCGGGTTTACAAACTAATCCATTTAACCTTGTAAAAGCCCAAAAGAAGCTGCCCGTATCGAAACGCCCCCAAGCCGTTTCGGTATGACTTGACCACAGTCAATATTTTGACTTTTCCTTTTTGACCGTTTCGACACGGCTTGACCCGTATCGGTACGGGTTGACCGACCTTGACTTGACTTAGACCCGTTTGGAAACCCGTTTCGGAACAGGGGTCTCCAGTGGCAAACTGTTTCGAAACACACTAACCCGTTTCGAAACGGCAGGCCTGCAATGACAGATTTTAACTGGTTTTTACACATTTTGACAAAGCTATCGTGATCCGATTACCATGAAATTTTACCCACAACATTATAAGGATATGAACTATTATCATGCCAAGTTTTAAGGTCATTTGAATCCGATTACTTAATTTTTACCAACTTAGTGCCAAAACATAACTTTAAGACTTTACTCTTAAACAACATAACTCATTACATGTTATTTATACGAAAAGTACTTGCACATCATATAGACATACTAAACTATTATAGAAAGCTTAATACATAGACTTTGCCACCATACTAGGAGTTCGAAAGACAAAACACTTTACTTGGACTTGGATGTGACTTGAGCAACGCTCCAACTTCTCCGATCTCGATCCCCACAACTTGCTTATCCTGAAATGGATGCATGAAATGCATTAGACACACTTGTCTAGTGAGGTAGTCACATAACCATGCATAACCTATAACATGCCTTACAACATGCTCAATAGATCATTTCTATAACATATAAGGTCATAGCATATATATCATAACCATAACATAACATAAATCATCATCATGGCCTCACGGCACATCACTATCATGAATTCATAGTTTCCCTTGGATCGATTCTTTGTATACGGATACACGAAATTCCACCACTACACCATTCATAAACAACATGGTCCATATCCTCCACTACACCGATTTTGACCATCACATAACACATCCCTCCACTACACCAAGTCATTCTTCTTCCATAGAGCTCGTGAATTCATTGGCATGCCAACCGTATCCGATACCTCGAATCCAAGGTCCTTAACCATATTTCATAGATCATATCTACTTCATATCATAAGTATACATATTACATGACAACCATAAACATAGTGTAAATCAAAGAATTGATGCAACCTTATCATGAGCTTACCAACATGCAATCGATGGCGTAAAACTACTAACTCAAGGTTAGTATTAACAAAAAACATCATTATCGAGTAGGCCATGCCTAACTCGAGACGCTACTACACTCACCTTGATCGGCTAAAGCTCCTAAGGTCGATAATACCTCGATCGATGCTTGAGCTCTCTTTCTCTTATGATGGCACGAACAACACGAGCTTCTTAAACAAGGGAGATCAAAGCTTTGGTTAATCTTTAATGGAGGTGCTTGCTTAAGCTTAAGGTAGAAGACAACAATGGAGGTGCTAGCTTAATTTAGGAAAGAAAGGTGTTTTAGGCTTTCGTAGGAAAATCAAAACTAAGCCCTTACCATCTTTCTTATATTTATAGAAGCTAAAGAATTATTATTTAAATTTCCACCTCCCCCTCATCCAATAGGAGAGTTTCCTATCTCCAAGGGTTTGCCTCCCTAAAGGCCAATTAAAAGCTTTCCTTGCTAAGTGGGTTTGCTAAACCCACATCCACATTTTAACTCTCATCATAAGCTGAACAAAAGACTTATCTCAGCCTTAAAATCACGTGAAAGGGCGCCAAGCAAGCATGTGACTCATCTAAGGGCCGATTTCTCTGACTTTTGGGTACTTGCCCTGTTTTCTGCAGGGTACCGTTTCAGAACGGTCGAGGCCGTTTCGATACGGTCTTGCAAAATGCCAAAAAGGTAGTTATTACCGTTGTACCGTATCGGAACGCCTGACATCCGTTTCGATACGCCTTAGCTAGGCCGTTTCGATACGGGTCCTAGGCGTATCGAAACACCTGGCCCAGAAACGTTAATTGGGGCACATAAACAAGCTTAACTTGATTTTTAGGTTCCATAAAATTTTAGAACATAAACTAATCAAAATTTAAGAGTTTTAATACCAAAAAAAATTCAACCATCGGAACCTATTTCTGACCAGACCGGTTTTCGGGGTGTTACACGCCTTTATTTCGCCAATTTCTCAAAATTCCAGTAGCAAAAATGTTCCGAAACGACCCCTATCCGTTTCGAAACGGCAGGCCAAATGCAAAGGGACCGTATCGAAACAGGGTGGCCCGTTTCGAAACGCCCCCTGTCTGTAGACTCGTTTTGGCTGTTTTAAGGCACAAGGGTGCCCCAAAACATCTCCACAACCTCTAACAACCCACTAGCAATACAATCTAAGGCAACCCAACATACAAGCATGCTTCAACATCAACAAAACGAACTAAACACTAAGACACAATAAAACAAGTCATGCATACATACAACTCACTTAAGGAATTAAGCATTCAAAGGTCAACACTTAGACAACTTCACGATAGCAACATGCAAACAAGGTATCAAGCAAGGCATACATCCAAAGTCAAAATAGCCAACACATACAAGGAGTCTAACATGCTCCCAAGCAACATCAACCACAACATAGCCATCAAAATAACACATGTCCCATTGCTTAGACTATTACATGTTCAACATTAAAACTCATACTTGAAGTACTCAAGGCTACCAATCACACTTGGAGGCCCTCCACTTGCTCGAGCAACCCGCGAACTAAGGATCTGTAATGTTGAACAAAGAGAGCGTAAGCAAAGATGCTTAGTGAGGGTAAGCTCTAAAAACAAACCTCAACATTGCAGGGTCCGAGCACGATCTAGCCAAGGCATTACACAAATATACCAAGGATCCACAAGAGCCATAAGATGAAGATGCATAAGCAATATACAATATAAAAGCCATGATCACAAGCTCAACTCCACAGTACATGTAATCATATACAAACATCCCATCAAAGATCATAAACCTCAATATATTGATACACATATCAAACAACATTGGCACCTAGCTATGACCCGAATACACGGATAGACACGTTGGAACTCACATCCAACAACCACATTACCTCACGGTGGGATTACACTCATCACCGGACTCGCGGAGGGGATTCCACTCATCCCCACGCCCCGTCGATGGGATTCCACTCATCACCGACTATATTTAAACACACTTTCCGGGCGAACCCGTACTCCTCCTTGGTGACTCAACGCCACCATGGCCACGCGCGACTTTTGACTCATGTGTACACACTAACATCCTAATGATCGATCATTTGTATTCAAGTATACTAGTGCCAACATTTACTCGTTTCACATTACTCATTTCAATCAATTCCGTGCTTAGCACGTACTCACCAACAACCATCATCATGTATGTCTCAAGCATCACAAATCATATCTCATCTCACATGCATAATACAATATACATAACCATTCATATCACATTTCATACGAGACATACACAACCACATAAATGAGTTCATCCAAAGGCTCTAGATCAAGCTTAGGATTAGGCTACCACCCTAATCCTAACTCTAGGTGGGTCTACCAAGCCCAACCTAGTCCATATACTCGAACCAACTATTTTAAAACCATTTAAAACAATTAACCACTCACCTAAGCTTCCAAGCTCAAAGACCAAGCAAGCAACCACCTTCAACTTCCCGGATTTACTTCCGACGCTTCACCGATGCCCAAACTCGATTCTAATCAATCCCAAACACAAACAAAACATCCACAATCAAAAGCTCATCATCGGAACTAACCCGGAATAACATTTTCAAGCATTCAACACCCAAAACAAGTCTAAAACAGAATTTTCGAGCAACCCACAAAACCCACTGAAATCTTCCATTTCAAGCATCCAATCAACCATCAAATACACCCAAAGTAACCCTCATATATCATACTAGCACCAGCCCTCAAAAACCAACATTAAACCACCCCAAAAACCACTTTAAAACCCTCTAAAAACCCCCTTGAAACCCAATTCCGAAAATTTGCCCAAAATCATTTGAAATTCACATATGACATACCATTTGACCTCTATATACCATAACTAAGCATATCGAATCAAAACATTTCATTTATCAACATAAAGATCTCATTTTTAATTAAAATATTCAAAACTTCCATTTTCTAAAAACTTCATGAAAACGAAAATAAAAGGTACTTTCATGGAGAGTGAGGTGAGGGGAAGTCAAAAATGCCATTACCTTTCAATTTGGAGTTAAAATGGGGAGGCAATGTGATGGAATAGTGCACTACAATGGAGGGGAGAGTTTGTCGTGGGTTTTTGTTGAGAGAGGGAGAAGATGAGTGAAATTTTGGTATTTTAGTTGTTTTGTTTTATCCCTTTAAAAAATCAAAAGACTCATTTACCCTTAATGAATTTGGCTATTCACAAGGAGGGGAAATCCATGGTTAATTGGAGTTTAATCTCAAAACATGGTCAACCCAAAATTAATTAATTTGAAAACAAAACCCTTAATATTATTTAAATTACAAAACCGAGCCCAATTAATATTAAAATATTATTTTCACCTAACCCCTAAACCCGGGTGTTACAACTCTCCCCCACTTAAGGAATTTCGTCCCCGAAATTACCTGGTGGAAACAAATACGGAAACTGCTCAACCATACCCGCTTTTCTCTCCCACGTGGCCTCCTCCACACCTCTATGCCTCCACAACACCTTGACCAACTCCATGGTCTTGCCACGCAACACCTTGCTATCAGAAGCAAGTATCTCAACTGGTTCTTCATTATAGGACAAATCCGGATTTAACTCTATCTCCTCAACGGGCATCACATGAGAAGGATCCGATCTATATCTCCTAAGCATGGACACATGAAAGACACCATGGATCTTCTCTAACTCAGAAGGTAACCTCAAACGATAAGCTACAGGCCCAATCCGCTCAACTATCTCATACGGACCAATGAACCTCGGACTCAACTTGCCCTTCCGGCCAAATCTCATTACCTTCTTCCACGGAGATACTTTCAGAAACACTTTCTCACCCACTGAGTACTCAATCTCTTTCCTCTTCAAATCTGCATAAGACTTCTGACGATCGGAAGCTGCTTTCAAATGGTCACAAATCAACTTTACTTTGTCGGTAGTTCCCTTAAGCAAGTCTGGCATAGGTAACAATCTCTGACCTGTCTCAGCCCAACAAATCGGAGTCCTACATCGTCTACCATACAAAGCCTCATAAGGTGCCATCTGGATACTAGACTGATAACTGTTGTTGTAAGCAAACTCAACCAATGGTAGGTGCTTCTCCCAAGAACCTTGGAAGTCAATCACACAACAACGAAGCATATCCTCTAGAATCTGTATCACTCGCTCTGACTTCCCATCGGACCGAGGATGATAAGACGTACTGAAATGCAAACGGCTACCTAGAGCACTATGCAAGCAACCCCAGAATCTCGAAGTAAATCTAGGATCTCTATCCGAAACAATAGACTTCGGAACTCCATGAAGTCTCACAATCTCACGGATGTACAAGTTTGCCAACTTGTCTAAGGAATCTGTAGTGTTCACTGCTAGGAAGTGAGCACACTTAGTGAACCTATCAACAATCACCCAAACAGAGTTCTTCTTCGAAGAAGACAAAGGCAATCCCGACACAAAATCCATGGTGATCCTCTCCCATTTCCATTCTGGAATCTTCAAAGGCTGTAGCAAACCCGAAGGAACCTGATGTTCTGCCTTCACTCTCTGACAAACCATACAACGGCTCACATACTCGGCTACATCTCTCTTCAACCCAACCCAGAAGTAATCATTATTCAAATCTCGGTACATTTTGGTACTACCCGGATGCATAGAAAAAGGGACTCGAATGTGCTTCACTCAGAATCTGACGTCTCAACTCAACATCTTCCGGTACAACAATTCTATCTCTAAAGCACAACAAGCTCTCACCACTGAAACTGTAATCGGTCGGTCTTCCTTCGGCTATGTCCTGAACATGAGGAACTAAACTCACATCTTGCAACTGCTTCTCCCTAATCAACTGAATCAAAGAAGGCTTCACTTGCAACTCGGTGATCAAACCACCATCATCGGACACACTCAATCTAGCAAACATAGCTCTCAACTCAACGGCCACTTTTCTACTCAAAGCATCGGCTACTACATTTGCTTTACCCGGATGGTACTCAATGGTCAAATCAAAATCTTTTAACAACTTTAGCCATCTTCTCTGTCTCAAGTTCAACTCTTTCTGTGTCATCAAGTACCTCAAGCTCTTGTGATCGGTGTAAACAATACACTTCTCACCATACAAGTAATGACGCCAAATCTTCAATGCAAACACAACTGCGGCTAGCTCTATGTCATGAGTAGGATAGTTCTTCTCATGAATCTTCAACTGTCTAGAAGCATAAGCAACAACTCTCCTTTCTTGCATCAAAACACATCCTAAGCCCACGTAGGAAGCATCACTGTAAATCACAAACTCCTTACCGGAAACAGGTTGCACTAACACTGGAGCATTTGTCAAAGCTTCTTTCAATTTCTCAAAGGCCTTCTGTCTTGCATTTGACCATTCAAACTTGACCCCTTTTTGCAACAATTTAGTCAAAGGAGCAGCTACCCTAGAGAAACCATCAACAAATCTCCTATAGTAACCGGCTAATCCTAGGAAACTCCTAATCTCGATCACGGACTTAGGTTGTTTCCACTCAACAATAGCCTCAATCTTCGAAGAATCAACTCGGATACCCTCGGCCGAAACGACATGGCTAAGAAATACAACCTCTCGAATCCAGAACTCACATTTACTAAGCTTCGCATACAACTGATTGCTCAACAATCTCTGTAAAACAAATCTCAAGTGCTCATCATGCTCTTCTTCTGTCTTCGAGTACACAAGTATGTCGTCAATGAAAACAACTACAAAACGGTCTAGATAGTCTCTAAAAATTCTGTTCATCATGTCCATAAATGCTGCTGGTGCATTCGTGAGCCCAAATGGCATCACAAGAAACTCATAGTGACCATATCTAGTCCTAAAAGCTGTCTTCGGAACATCACACTCTTTCACCTTCAACTGATAGTACCCGGATCTCAAGTCTATCTTCGAGAACACTGAAGCACCTCTCAACTGATCAAACAAATCATCTATACGAGGCAACGAATACTTGTTCTTCACAGTCAACTGATTCAACTGTCTATAGTCAATACACATGCGCATGCTACCATCTTTCTTTTTCACAAACAACACGAGAGCACCCCACGGAGAACTACTAGGCCTAATGAAACCACGGTCTAATAATTCTTGCAACTGACTCTTCAATTCTTTCAACTCTTTCGGATCCATACGATACGGAGCTATCGAAACTGGGTTAGATCCTGAAACTGTCTCAATCACAAACTCAACATCTCTGTCAGGAGGCAAACCCGACAACTCTTCAGGAAACACCTCTGGAAAGTCACACACTGTTCTGATATCTTTCGGTCTAGCTTCACTCATATCCGGATTCATAACATAAGCTAAATAAGCCCCACACCCAGAGTCCATCAACCTATGAGCCTCTAAAGCTGACACCACATTAGATATGAACTTAATGTTCTCGCCTACTACTACTACTACCTCGTAGTCATCAGAAAGCTTCAAAGAAATTCTCTTTGTCTCAAAATCCACACTAGCCCGATGCTCGACCAACCAGTCCATACCCAGAATAATATCAAAACTGTAACGCCCCGGTTTTGGGCTTAGACGTTTTGGGTTTGGACCGGTTTGGTCAAAGTGCGGTTCGAATATAAAAAGGTGAAATTAGGAAAGCCTAGTTCAGGTTGCATTAAAAATATGGAAAAATGTTCTAAAATCCTCTTTTATTATATATAAGTGAACTGTGAAATCAATTTTACAAAATGAGGTTTGGAAGGGTGACATTTTGGCTAGTGACCAAAATGTAATTTTTGAAAACTGTGTGACTGTTTTAAAAAGGATTGAAACTTTGAATCTTTAAGGAGCTATTTACCCAAAGGGAGTTTCTCCAGATTTTTCTAAGATATTAAATGATTTATTAAAGGTTTTTAAATAAAATAAAAAGTGGAGGGAAGATATTTTGTCATTTCCAACTAACTTTCCATATTTTCTATTTTCCCTTTTCTCTCATTTTCTCTCAAACCAAACATCTTTCTCCAGAGCTTTTTCCTCTGATTTTGCTACCTAAATATCTCTTTTCAATTCTCTTTTGATTGCTAATCATCTCATCAACAAAACCTCACCATTTGCTAAGTGGTTTTTCAAGAATTTGGTTCCAAAAAGGGAGAAAACTCAAGTTTGGAGGTAAGAACGTCCTTCTCCTCTGAACTCTCAGTTCTTTACTGAAATTCCTAAGTTCTCAATCCTTAAATTGTGTTTTATAAAAGGTTTTATAGATGTGATCTTGATCTTGGCTTTTAATTGCAAGATTTGATTGATTTTGATGAAAATTCGTATGATCTGTTTAAGCAGTGTCTTGAGGTGTATTTTTGATGTTAAATGAATGTTAAATTGATAAGGAATTGAGGTTTAATCAATGCAATCCCGGATAGGTTGAATTTCCTAAGTTTAGCTTGTGTTTTTGATGGTTTTTGGAGTGATCTTGTTGATCTGTTATAGCTGGAGGTATAAGGATGTGTTGAGATCCATTTTGGATGTTAATTGATGTTTAAGGATGATTAGATTTGATGGATCATGGCTGGGTAATGTTGTGGAGTTGTTTGATGTGTACTTTCGGTTGTGTTTGGTAGCCGAAAATGGAGTGTGGATGAGAGCAGCGAGTTTAGGTGCTTTCATTGAAGCTATTAATGCATGATGATGCATTAATCCTCTGCTTTGATGTGTTGAAAACAGGGGAGTCATCTTTGGATCCAAGTGGTGGTGATCCGGAAGCTTGATTGGTGTTTCGGCAAGAGGCGAAACGGAATCGGTGTGTGGATTTTGGTTTCCAGCTTTGAAACCATTGATTTGAAGGTTTGGGAGCTTAGTTTAAGTCTAAGCAACTTAGCTAAGCTCAAGAGTAAGTTTTCGGAAAAACTCTCTTGATGATGAACCATGGATTGGTTGTATGCAATGTGGTTGTTTGCATGTTTTAAATTCTGTTTTGAAAGCATATTTTAGCTGTTAGTTGCTGAGATTATAAGCCATGTGTTGAAGGATGCTCAAGGTAAGAGATCTTTGTTTTTGAACATTGTTATAATGTGGTTTGATGCTTAAAGATGCATGATGTTATGGCTTGATTAAATGCTTTAAAACAGTGGAATATTGTTGATTAATGATGCATATTGGCAAGTGATGTTAAGGTCACAAAGGTGTTTAAAAGTCCTTGTGTGAGCCTTGTTTATTTAAGAACAACATGGTGGTTAAAAGTCCATGGTTGGTTCTTGGTTAAGATCATCAAGGTGGTTAAAATTCCTTGGACGAGTCTTGTGAATTTAAGAACTCCAAGGTGTTTAAAAGTCCTTGGGAGATTCTTGGTTAAGGTTACAAAGGTGTTTAAAAGTCCTTGAATAAGCCTTGTTATTTAAGAACATCAAGGTGTTTAAAAGTCCTTGGATGATTCTTGTTAAGGACACAAAGGTGTTTAAAAGTCCTTGTGTGGTCCTTGCCATGGTGTTTAAAAGTCCATGGGTTAAGGACACAATGGTGTTTAAAAGTCCATGTGTGGTCCTTGGTTATTGTAAGATCACAATGGTGTTTAAAAGTCCATGTGTGGATCTTATGTGAAATGTATCACTTGTTGCCAATATGACATGTTATGAACTTGAAGCATGAATTGCTTGTTTTAAATGCTTATGAGCATGTATAAAGGATGATTGGATTTAAGGTTCATAAATGTGTTTTGTAAATGCATTATTGTGTGGTTTTAATGAGCATTCCTCACTAAGCTTTTGCTTACGCTCTCTCTTTTCTTAAACCAATAATGCAGAGCATTAAAGTGCATTGAGGGCAGCAAGGGGGGACAAGTATCCAAGTGGTGAACAAAGCTCATGTATGGTGAAGGTTTCTTAAACACTATTAGCTTTTGGCATTTGGCAATGGGGGACCTATATGGATGTTTTGGGAGGTGTTTTGGACTCCCTAAGTTGGATTTATGTTGTTGATAAATTGGTACTTGTAATTGGCCTTTATGTGGTATGTCTGGTGATTTAATGCTTGAATGGTTTGCTAAGTAGGAAGCATGCCTATAGATTTGGGGCTTTTCATAATTGATGCCATATCGATGTTTGGTTGATGCAATTATGTTCCTTGTATGTTGAATGAATTGCTGGTAAAGTTTGGTTGCATTTGGAGCATGTTTGATAGGTCAATTGCATGATAAACCAGCAAAATTTCTGCAATCTGGGCAGCCTGTTTCGGAATAGGTGCGACCGTATCGGAACGGGGGCCTGAAATTGCTTGGGCGTTCCGAAACGGGAGGCACTGTTTCGGAACAGTTTGGCCACTGCCAGGCCATGTTTCGGTACCAGTTTCGGAACGGTCCCGCGTTTCGGAACGGGTCTTTCCTGTTCCGAAACACTCGACCCTTGGGCACTGAAATTGATGGTTATATGTTTTGCAATGTTTGCGTTTTGTTCCTGAAACTTGTTTATGCAATTGTATGAGTTTGGGATGTCCAATTGAGCTGAAATTTGGTAGAGAAGTATGAAACCTGACTAATTTCATATGGGTAACTTTAATTTGGGTTAAGTCTTTATAATTTTCAGAATTTACAATTTGGTCCCTAAAGTTGTAATTTGTGCAATTGAGTCCCTGAATGTTCTCTGTTGGTTATGATCTTTGAATATGTTGATCACGTGTTTATATCTAGGGATAATGTGCATCTAGACAAGACTAAAAAGAAAAAAAGGGTCGTTAATCAAGGTTGACTTTCGGGTTGACTTTGGTTTTCCCCGTGTGATCTTCTTAATTCGGGTCAACCGTCTAGGCCGGGTGGACACCTTCTATACATACGTCTAACCACAACTGTCTCACCAAAAGAACTAGTAACATGCATACCTACATCTAAGATCTCAACAGGTATGTCTAACTTCTGTGCATGCTCACTCAAAATGTAGGAATGCGTAGAACTCGAATCAACCAAAGAAAGCAAAGACATAGACTGTAACTCGAAATTACCTGCTATCACATCGGTGTTGTTCCCGGCCTCTCTCTGAGCATAAACTCTCGCTGGTCCTCCCGCCTCTGGCTGCACTGCCACAACATGAGCAAGGTTCCTCTGAGCATCTACCCTAGGTGCATCAGCCCTAGGCTGGAAGTAGCCACGACCGCGCCCACGGCCTCTCTGAAAATCATTCGCTCTCGCAGGAGCCTGAGCAATGTTCGGTGCCTGAGCCGCCTGATGCGGACAATCCCTCCTAAAGTGGTCCCTCGAACCACAGTTCCAACAAGCATGGAAGTTACCCCAACACTCACCAGCGTGCTGTCTCCCACATCGGGTACACTCGAGCAAACGCCCTCCTCCTCTATGGCCCTGATGGCCCCTACCATGGTGGCCACCGTTACGTCTATGATCAAACTGATGTCCACCACCTCTGTGCCTCTTGGCATCTCTACCATCAAAGTGGTTATGCCTCTTGCCAGAACTAGAACCACCAGATCGTTTGGCCGAACCCAAACTATGCTCCAAATCCTTGGCCCTCGCGACCAATACATCAAAGTCTGAGTAGTCAGAAGCTAGCGTATACCTCTTAACCTCTTCATTCAATCCGTAGCGGAATCGGTTACAGCGTTCCACTTCAGTAGGAACCAACTCTGGAGCATACTGGCTCAAGCGAACAAAGCGGATCTCATAATCGGTCACAGAAGCATCTCCCTGAGTAAGAGCCATGAACTCTCGCTTCTTCTCATCTAGGTACCTCGGTCCCAAGTACCTCTTCCTGAAAGCGGTCTCAAAGAAATCCCAATCAATCTCTGTCTCTGGAACCCTAGTAGTAATAGTGACCCACCAGGTGTAGGCATCACCCTGAAGCAACGAGATCACACAACCCAACCTACGTGCGCCCGCACAACCCATCTGAGCCAAAATACGAGCTGTCTTCTCCAACCATAACTCCGATCTCTCCGGAGTAGATCCTCTAAATTCCTCGGCCCCCAAGCTACGGAGCCTCTCTAAAGGTAGACTAGCATCGTCACACCTAGGCTGAGCTGCAGCCTGAGCTCCCGCAACTGCGGCCTGAAATGCTCCCGCTATCGCTTGCACTAGCGGAGTCATATCAATCCCAGCTGGACCTTGGCCACCTTGGCCACCTTGAGGTCCATTTCCTCCGGCTCCATCCTCGCCCCCGACTCCATATGGAGGAGGTGGTGGTGGAGCGCCAACTCCCGCGGCCACCGGCCCTTCTAGGTGAGCCTCCACACCAACTGTCGGCTCAACAGGAGCCGCAACCCGTGGTTCCTGACGAACCACCCTCGGTCTACCTCTCGGTCTAGACATCGCTCTCACAGATATCAACTACAACCACAACAACAAAACATACAAAGCTGGGTTAGCAAGGCAATGCTTCCAAGTGTTCAAGTACGTTCCCTCACTTAAAAATCATTTTTCCAATGTAATAGTAGCAATGGGACTCACACACATACTTTTGAATAAACAGTCAATCATACTTGTCAAACAAGCAACCATTCTTACAAGGCAAGCAAACACCGTGCATATAAATCAAAAACTTGAACTTACCTCACTTACCTACCCAAGGTCTCGGTAACCTTAGGCTCTGATACCAACAAGTGTAACCCCCTCGTCCCGGTCTGGTCGGATGACCGATCCGAGTGGGCCACATAGGGAAAACCGAAGCGAAACCCGTTAAG
Organism: Hibiscus tridactylites; assembly: GCA_958450335.1. Lineage (NCBI taxonomy): Eukaryota > Viridiplantae > Streptophyta > Magnoliopsida > Malvales > Malvaceae > Hibiscus > Hibiscus tridactylites. The sequence continues at coordinate 50,723,797 of OY288290.1, forward strand.
GTTCCCCCTCGGTTAACGACCTAGAAAATTCCTTTTTACTTTATCTTGTCTATAGGCATAATTAAATCCTATGTGAAGCACAGCAGCGGAAAATGCAAACAATTTAACATACTCCGACCAACCAAAACATTAAACAGCTCATTTTAATCCTTTATAGCAGGCTGTTTCGGAACGCCCTTAGGGTGTTCCGAAACGCCTTGACTTAGTCAACAGGCCAGGGTCAACCATAGGGTGACTGTTTCGAAACAGGGGTGACCTGTATCGAAACAACCCTAACGGTCAACTTCTCGTGGTCAACGGTATTTGACCGTTTCGAAACATCAAAGGCCCGTTTCAGAACGCCTTTATCTCGCCAATTTCTCAAAATTCCAGTAGCAAAAATGTTCCGAAACGACCCCTATCCGTTTCAAAACGGCAGGCCAAATGCAAAGGGACCGTATCGAAACAGGGTGGCCCGTTTCGAAACGCCCCCTGTCTGCAGACTCGTTTTGGCTGTTTTAAGGCACAAGGGTGCCCCAAAAAATCTCCACAACCTCTAACAACCCACTAGCAATACAACCTAAGGCAACCCAACATACAAGCATGCTTCAACATCAACAAAACGAACTAAACACTAAGACACAACAAAACAAGTCATGCATACATACAACTCACTTAAGGAATTAAGTATTCAAAGGTCAACACTTAGACAACTTCACAATAGCAACATGCAAACAAGGTATCAAGCAAGGCATACATCCAAAGTCAAAATAGCCAACACATACAAGGAGTCTAACATGCTCCCAAGCAACATCAACCACAACATAGCCATCAAAATAACACATGTCCCATTGCTTAGACTATTACATGTTCAACATTAAAACTCATACTTGAAGTACTCAAGGCTACCAATCACACTTGGAGGCCCTCCACTTGCTCGAGCAACCCGCGAACTAAGGATCTGCAATGTTGAACAAAGAGAGCGTAAGCAAAGATGCTTAGTGAGGGTAAGCTCTAAAAACAAACCTCAACATTGCAGGGTCCGAGCACGATCTAGCCAAGGCATTACACAAATATACCAAGGATCCACAAGAGCCATAAGATGAAGATGCATAAGCAATATACAATATAAAAGCCATGATCACAAGCTCAACTCCACAGTACATGTAATCATATACAAACATCCCATCAAAGATCATAAACCTCAATATATTGATACACATATCAAACAACATTGGCACCTAGCTATGACCCGAATACACGGATAGACACGTTGGACCTCACATCCAACAACCACATTACCTCACGGTGGGATTACACTCATCATCGGACTCGCGGAGGAGATTCCATTCATCCTCACACCCCGTCGATGGGATTCCACTCATCACCGACTATATTTAAACATAATTTCCGGGCGAACCCGTACTCCTCCTTGGTGACTCAACGCCACCAAGGCCACGCGCGACTTTTGACTCATGTGTACACACTAACATCCTAATGATCGATCATTTGTATTCAAGTATACTAGTGCCAACATTTACTCGTTTCACATTACTCATTTCAATCAATTCCGTGCTTAGCACGTACTCACCAACAACCATCATCATGTATGTCTCAAGCATCACAAATCATATCTCATCTCACATGCATAATACAATATACATAACCATTCATATCACATTTCATACGAGACATACACAACCACATAAATGAGTTCATCCAAAGGCTCTAGATCAAGCTTAGGATTAGGCTACCACCCTAATCCTAACTCTAGGTGGGTCTACCAAGCCCAACCTAGTCCATATACTCGAACCAACTATTTTAAAACCATTTAAAACAATTAACCACTCACCTAAGCTTCCAAGCTCAAAGACCAAGCAAGCAACAACCTTCAACTTCCCGGATTTACTTCCGACGCTTCACCGATGCCCAAACTTGATTCTAATCAATCCCAAACACAAACAAAACATCCACAATCAAAAGCTCATCATCGGAACTAACCCGGAATAACATTTTCAAGCATTCAACACCCAAAACAAGTCCAAAACAGAATTTTCGAGCAACCCACAAAACCCACTGAAATCTTCCATTTCAAGCATCCAATCAACCATCAAATACACCCAAAGTAACCCTCATATATCATACTAGCACCAGCCCTCAAAAACCAACATTAAACCACCCCAAAAACCACTTTAAAACCCTCCAAAAACCCCTTGAAACCCAATTCCGAAAATTTGCCCAAATTCATTTGAAATTCACATATGACATACCATTTGACCTCTATATACCATAACTAAGCATATCGAATCAAAACATTTCATTTATCAACATAAAGATCTCATTTTTAATCAAAATATTCAAAACTTCCATTTTCTAAAAACTTCATGAAAACGAAAATAAAAGGTACTTTCATGGAGAGGGAGGTGAGGGGAAGTCAAAAATGCCATTACCTTTCAATTTGGAGTTAAAATGGGGAGGCAATGTGATGGAATAGTGCACTACAATGGAGGGGAGAGTTTGTCGTGGGTTTTTGTTGAGAGAGGGAGAAGATGAGTGAAATTTTTGTATTTTAGTTGTTTTGTTTTATCCCTTTAAAAAAATCAAAAGACTCATTTACCCTTAATGAATTTGGCTATTCACAAGGAGGGGAAATCCATGGTTAATTGGAGTTTAATCTCAAAACATGGTCAACCCAAAATTAATTAATTTGAAAACAAAACCCTTAATATTATTTAAATTACAAAACCGAGCCCAATTAATATTAAAATATTATTTTCACCTAACCCCTAAACCCGGGTGTTACAAACTTGTAGAGAATGGTGAGGATAGGTCAAAAACGAGTTTACCTTTGAAAAATCTTCAACAATGATCAAGGTATGTGATGGAATAGTAACCTTAAGGGGAAGGGGTTTTGTACGTTGGGAAAGGATGGAAGAGGAGAGAAGAAGAAGATGAATAGTAGAGTGTTTGACAAAAGAGAGTGTTTATTTTAAAAGTTCCAATTAATTACCATTTTGCCATTAATGAATGGCTATCACCAAAAATCCTAAAATCCATGAGATTTGGGTTCTAATTTAATTTCAAAATTGACCAAACATATAAAATGAATTTTTAAGACAAAAAAGGAAACCTGAAACATAATTTAAATATTATTTTCACCCGACCCCCGAACCCGGGTGTTACAATTGTATTTTCATTGGCTATGCAGAACATAGCAATGCCTACCAGTTTCTTGTGTATGAATCAAAGAATCATGAGATTCATAAGAACACGATAATGGAATCAAAGAATGTGTCTTTTTTTGAAAATATATTCCCTTGTAAAAATAAAGAGATTGATCGAAGTTCAACAAAACGAACTTTAAAGACTATCGATGAAGATAGCACAAAATATCAACAAGGGAGTGAGCTTGAAATAGAGCCACAAAGAAGTAAATGAGCAAGGGTAGAAAAATCGTTTGGATCAGATTTTCTAACCTATATGCTAGAGGCTGAACCTCAAACGTATAATGATGCTATACATTCATCAGAAGGCACCTTATGAAAGGATTCCATTAAGAGTGAAATTGATTTCATCATGCAAAACCATACGTGTGAATTAGTGGATCTTCCTCCGAAAATTAAACCACTAAGTTCTAAATGGATTTTCAAACGAAAAATGAAAGTAGATGGAACAATTGATAAGTACAAGGCACGATTGGTAATAAAAAGGTTACCGAAAAAAAGAAGGCATTGACTATTTCGATACATAATCTCATGTATCAAGAATAACCTCCATAAGGATGATACTTGCAATTGTCGCTTTGCGGAATCTATAAGTACATCAATGGATGTTAAGACAACCTTCCTTAATGGAGACCTTGATGAAGAAATATACATGGAACAACCTGAGGGTCATGTAGTTTCAGATCAAGAAAGGAAAGTATGTAGATTGGTGAATTCATTATATGGACTTAAACAAACACCAAAACAATGGCATGGTAAGTTCAGTAGTGTCATGATGACAAACGACTTCAAAATAAACGAGTGTGAAAAATGTGTATATGTCAAAACTATAAACATTGGATATGTCATTGTTGAGTTGATCACACAATTGCAAATGGCCAAGAGGGGGTGAATTTGCGATAAAAATTTTGGTGGGTGGAAATATGGAAAAATAAAAATGTGACACAAAGCAATTAGAGTGGTTCAAGTTCTCCAAACGAACTCTACATCCACTACCTTAGTTCCCACTAAGGATTTTCAACCAATTCACTACTTGAATTCTTCCCTTTTTCTTGGATAAGGAGGGAACCTTACAATTTGATTAAGCTTTCTACCCAAAGCTTAATCCACTCACTTTTACAAGAGAAGTATTTGGTAAACTCTAAAAGTTCCTCTCAAAGGATGATTGTTTACCCAATTACAATTTCACACTCCCCAAACTCACAATAAAAGATTACAATGAGAATACAAGAGTTGGGTACAAGAATTTGACTCTAAAGGTGCAAAGTTTGGATTTGAGTGCTTTGATGTTGCTTGTAGGTTCAATAGTTGTTGCTTGTTCAATTGAGACTTGTTTTTATACCCTTGCATTGAATTCTAGCCGTTTGGGTAGTTGGGATCATCAATAGAGCCGTTGGGATGCAATTTCCTGCAATAAATGCAGCTCTGTTGCCTGCCGTATCGGTACGACAATGGGGCGTATCAGTACTTGTATCAAAGAGGAAAGAGCCGATGTGACTGAAAACATCGTGTATCGATATGCTTAGAGGGCGTATCGGTACGGTTTTTAAGGGGCGTATCGATACGGAATTTGCTCACTGGAATTCCAACTTTGGTTTTGATAAAGAGAATATCGATACGAGTACTTAGCGTATCGGTACGGTATAACGACCATTTAAATTTTGGGATACCAACTAACTAACAAGCCAACGGTCGAAAATTAAATGCAAAGATAAGCACATCGTCTCGATACGGTTGCAATGCATATCGGTACGGTATCATTTAAAGAACTGCCCAAATGAATATCGTATTGATACGGGGTAATACCGTATCGGTACGCTATGGTCTATTAAAATTCCAGTGACTAAAAACCATATCTATACGCCTAAGGGTATCGATACGCCTGGGCGTTTTGCTGAAGTTGGGCTTGAAAATACATAGAAAAACTTAGAAAATTCTGATCATTTAAGAAAGATTTGTCTTGAAGTATAGTTTGGTTCAAAAAGACTTGTCAATAGTGAGACTTTGAAGAGTACTTAAAATTTTATTGTTTTGCAAATTAGTCTATAAGTTTAGGTGTTATATCAAAATCAATTTTGGTTTTACAATCTCACCCTTTTTGATATAACAAAACCTCATATAAATTTTTAAGTTTTTGAAATTTTTGAAAAGCTTTCTCCCCCTTAGTTTAAGATGGATTTTCAAAATCAATTTTAAGTTTTCAAAAAAATTGCTCTATAATCCTTCTCCCCCTTTTTGTTAGATCAAACATAAACACAAGGATAATAGCAACAATAATATGATAAACTTCAAAGCAAACTTCAAATTAAAAGCAACTTACTAGTTCAAAGAAAACTTCAAAAGGAAAGACAACATAATAATCCAAACTTAGATCCTAAAACATAAAGAAAATGCATAAAGTACTAAACATAGGTGCAAAAGCTAAAGAAGCTAAATGACATGAGATGATATGCAAAAAAGCTACTCGTCCGCATCATCATCATCTTCTTCATCCTCTTCAACCTCATCGTCTCGAGTAGGTTGATTCCTCCTATTTTGGTTAAGCAAGCACCATGGAAGGCGGTGAGAGAGACATCCATAGAGTTTTGTTGAAGAGCGATGGCTTTCATTTGATCCTCCAACGATGTAAAACGAGTGTCAAATCCCTTGACTTGATTTTCCAAAGAAGTGAATCGAGTGTCAATATCTTTGACTCGATCATCTAAGGATGTGAATCGAGTGTCAATGGCAGCAAACTCGGCTTCCATGTTTGTGAACTTCTCATTGAGAAATGTCATTAAGTTGTCCATGGAGGAAGGCGCAATCGGAGCTCGTTGAGAGCTTGAAGAGGCATATGGAACATTAACTGGAGCATCTTGTTGAGGAGCATGAGGGACACGAACCCATTCATTGTTACCATAGGAAAAGTGAGCACGAGATAGAAAATGTTCACCGATAGGTTAGCCAAGGGGTTCGGGAAAATTATGTGAATAATCAATCTCAAGGGAATGGAATAGGTAAGTCAACACCGTAGAATAGTAAAAGGATTTGACTTGGTCGGTGTGATGGTGTTGGATTAGATAGACAAGGTCGGCAAACATAATTTGTCAAAGGTTTGGACGCTGACCCTTCCTAAAGCACCTAAGCCAAAAATCATCGACTTGATGAATCGTGGAAAATTTCCCTCCCGATGGATGCAAAAACCAAGTAATGATAAGATGAAGAATACGGTCATGAGCGTTTAAGACTTTGACGGAACCTAAGAAACCTTGACCTAAGGACTTTTCATCATCAATTCCTACGTTTTCAAAACCAAAAGCCTTGCAAAGAACATTTTGATCAATTTTAAAGGTTTTGCCCATTACATGTGACTCGATTGCAATGACATGTTTTTTAGCCTCATTATGAATACATATAGCATTTGAAAAGAAGATGATGACCAAGTTCCTATATAGAATGGGAAGAAGATTTAAAAAGTTTATAAATTTCCATTGCCTAATTAAAGGGAGGTATTGAAATTTAAAACAGGCAGAGTTTAAAAATGGTAAAGACACAATACGTTCTTCCATAAGAGTGAAACCTTGAAAGAGTTTGTAATGAGACATATCTGAAGGTTCGAGAAAACTACATTGGAGAATATAAGGGAGATTTGGTCTAGGGTTACCCTCTTCATCATCAATAGGATCGGTAGTGGCAAGGTGATGTCTAGCTCTCTTTTTCGGTGCCATAACCTTGAAAACACATCAAAACGATCCGAATATGTATGCAATTAACATCTTATCCAAAGCAATAAATTCTAATAGTTCAAGGTAATTTTAAAAGACATTGTTGTTGTTAAAAATATATATACATATGCTAGAAAGAGTTTAAAAAATTTAAGAGAAAAAACAGATAAAAAAATACGATGAGAAGATATATTCGAATGAAAAAAATTGATTTTGAAAAAATTTTGGTAAAAAGTTTGAAACCCATGTAATAAAAAGATGTTTTGTACAAAAACTAAGTTGAAACAATTATAAAAATCAAACGAAAATAAAAGAAAATAAAAGATAAAAGTTTTATACCTTGAATTGTTAGATTGAATGAATGTGTTGACGTGAATGCACTAGATTGTTGACAAAGCTTAGCATTGATGTGGAGATCAAAAACCCTCAATGAATTTTTAAGTTTGATGAAAAAAATTGAAGGATTGAGGGGGATTTTTATAGAGGGGTACAACTAGGATTGAAGAGAAAAAGAGGGGTTTTTAAATTTTGAAGTGTTTTGTAAAAACAACCCTAAATAAACCTTCCGTTGAGACCGTATCGGTACACTTATAGAGAGTATCAATACACGTTTGCCCTAATTTTTTATTTGACGTTATTACTATATGCGGAACCGTATCGGTACGTTTTGACCTGGATTACTTCCCTTGACTTTTCCGTATCGATACGCGGGGTCGTATTGATACGCATTTAGCTTTTAAGATTTCCCTTTGATGAACTTGTATCGATACGCTTCAGCCGTATCGATACACCTTTACCAGATGAGGCGTTTTTGACAGATTTAAGTTCAAAAACCCAACTTTAAACGTCCCTAAATGCATGTGAATTACATATGAACAAGTTTTAATGGCTAAACTTAATGCATACTCCCCCTAGCAACATGCATAGAAGCAAAAAGAGGCAAATTAACATAAGCATGAATATCAACCAATTTCAAGAAAAAAATTGACAATTTGGGACCTAAGAAGGGTCAAGAAAGGCTAGTTAAACTTAACTCTCTCCTAAGGGTCCAAAAATGCTATTTATCTAAAGGCTTTGTGAATATATCCGCTAATTGGTTCAAGGTATCAACATACTCTAGAACAACATCATTTTTCAACACATGGTCTCTAATGAAATGATGTCTAATTTCTATGTGTTTGGTTCTAGAGTGTTGGATGTGATTCTTAGTGAGACAAATGGCACTAGTGTTGTCACACTTAAGGGGTATAGTTTCTACTTCAACACCATAATCTAAGAGTTGTTGTTTCATCCAAAGGACTTGAGCACAACAACTCCCTAAGGATATGTACTCTGCTTCGGTGGTAGATAAGGTTACGCTATTTTGTTTCTTAGAGAACCAAGATACGAGCACACAACCTAAGAATTGGCATGTCCCGGAGGTAGTACTTTTCCTATCTATATTACACCTCCTATAATCCGCATCCGAATAAGCATGAAGGCTAAAGGAGGAACCTTTAGGATACCAAAGGCCTAAGTTAGGCGTGTCTCTAAGGTATCTAAAAATTCTCTTAATGGCAACTAAGTGTGATTCTCTAAGACTAGCTTGAAACCTAGCACACAAGCAAACATTAAACATGATATCTAGACTACTTGCGGTAAGGTAAAACAAAGAACCTATCATGGATCTATAAAGCTTAGAATCAATACACTTACCTTATTCATCTTTGTCAAGCTTTATGGAAGAGCTCATAGGTGTGGCTTGAGGCTTTACATTCTCCAAGCCGAACTTTTTGAGCATATCCTTCACATACTTAGCTTGATTTATGAAGGTGCTATCTTTCCTTTGTTTGATTTGGAGTCCCAAAAAGAATGAGAGCTCCCTCATCATGCTCATCTCGAACTCACCTTGCATTAGCTTAGAAAATTCTTTGCAATAACATTCATTAGTAGAACCAAAAATGATATCATCAACATAGATTTGTACTACTAAGATGTCATTATTATATCTTTTTATGAAAAGTGTAGTGTCCACCTTACCTTTTTCAAAACCCTTTTCAATTAAAAAGTTTGAAAGTCTTTCATACCAAGCTCTATGAGCTTGTTTTAAACCATAAAGAGCTTTAGTTAGTTTGAACACATGATTTGGAAATTTTGAATCCTCAAAACCCGGTGGTTGTTCAACATACACTTCTTCATTTATAAAACCGTTTAGAAAATCACTTTTCACATCTATTTGAAAAGGCTTGAAATCATTGTAACATGCAAATGCCAAAAGCATCATAATGGATTCCATCCTAGCTACGGGTGCATATGTTTCATCAAAATTAATTCCCTCTTCTTGAGTATAGCCTTGAGCAACAAGCCTAGCCTTGTTTCTCACTATATTACCATTTTCATCTAGTTTATTCCTAAAGATCCATTTAGTTCCTATAGTAGATTGATTACTAGGCCTTTCAACTAATTTCCAAACTTTACTTCTCTCAAATTGATTTAATTCTTCTTGCATGGCCAAAATCCAAAAATCATATTTTAATGCTTCTTTGATATTTTTAGGCTCAATGCATGAAAGAAATGCAACATGGTTCATTAATTTGAGAGAGGATCTAGTAGTTACCCCCTTGGATGGATCACCCAAGATTTCACCACCTTTGACATAGTTGAACTCCCTTGGGTAAGATACCTCCTTTTCCTCAAGAGCCAAATCCTTCAAGGCTTCAAGAGGTGGATCTTGTGCATCTTCATCTTTAGTTGGAGTCTCATCCACCTTTTACGTTTTTCCTCCATCAATGGCATCAAGAATCCCTATATCATCATTATCACAAGATTTCTTCCTCGGAAGGAGGTTATCATCAAAAACAACATGTATAGACTCTTCTACTACTAAAGTTCTTTTATTAAATACACGATAGGATTTAGATTTTAAAGAATACCCCAATAAAATAGCTTCATCACTTTTAGCATCAAATTTACCTAAGTTGTCTTTTCCATTATTTAAAACAAAACACTTGCAACCAAATGGATGAAAATAGCTAATGTTGGGCTTTTTAGATTTTAGGATCTCATATGGTGTTTTCTTCAAAATTGGCCTAATCATTATACGATTTGTAATGTAGCAAGCGGTATTTGTGGCTTCCGCCTAAAAATATTTAGGGAAATTATTTTCACAAAGCATGGTTCTAGCCATTTCTTCTAAAGTTCGATTCTTCCTCTCAACTACCCCATTTTGTTGAGGAATGCGAGGTGCCGAAAAATTATGGATAATCCCATTTTCATTTAAAAACTCTTCAAAACCTAGATTTTGAAATTCGGTTCCACGATCACTTCTATTGTGAGAAATTTTAAGTTCAAGATCATTTTGAGTTATTTTAGAAAATGTGATGAATTTTTCTAAAGCCTCATTTTTTGTACTTACGAATAGAACCCAAGTAAACCTAGAATAGTCATCAACAAGTACAAAGGCATATGATTTACCACCCAAGCTCATAGTTCTAATAGGCCCAAAAAGATCCATATGAATCAATTGTAAACATCTACTAGTAGAGACAACATTAATTGATTTAAATGAAGTTCTATGTTGTTTACCCTTAGAGAATGCATCAATAATTTTATCATTAGAGAACTTAAGTTTGGGTAAACCTCTAACTAGATTAAGGGAAATCAATTTTTCTAAAACACTCATGTTAGCATGTCCTAATTTTCTATGCCAAAGCCATGAGTCATGTTCATCATGTGCAACTAAACATGTATGAGATGTATGAATGTCATCTAAATGCACCATGTAAATATTGCCTATTCTATGTCCTATGAGCATCAATTGATTTGTTTTAATGTTCACAATTTTGCAACCACTTTTATCAAATAAAACATTTAAACCCTTATCACATAATTGACTAATGCTCAATAAATTGTGTTTAAGACTGTTGACATACAAAACATTTTCAATAAAAATAGAAGAGTGATTACCAATGGAGCCTATTCCTTCAATGTGGCCTTTGGAGTTGTCACCTAAAGTTACCACTCCACCAATCTTTGGCTTTAGTTCCACGAATCTACTCTTGTCATCGGTCATATGTCTTGAGCATCCACTATCAAGGTACCATGAGTTTTGGCTTGAAGCTTTGGCCTTGTAGCAATTCTCCCCCTACAAACAAAGAAATTAGGCCTTGATTTTTGGTACCCAAATCATTTTGGGTCCATGTGTGTTAGCCCTCAAAACCTTGGTTCCCTTAGGAATCCAAGAAGCAATAACATTCATGTTATTAGAAATAATGAGTTACTTAGGAACCCAAACACTCTTAATCCTTTGACCTCTAGATTGCTTAGGAAAATTTCTTTGTTTAGGAACAAAAGTTTTTCTTTTTACATATTGGGATTTAGAAGACTTTTCTTTTTCAAAATGGTTTTTTCCAATAGCAATAGATGTTTTAAGATTATCCACTTCCTTTGTGTGATAATCTTGATAATCGGAAAGAAGTTTTTCAAGATCAAAGTTTTTCTTTTTAAGATCATTTGAAAGATTTACTAAGTACAAAGCCTTCTTTTCCAATTCCGAGTTAGTTTTTGAAATAGATTCATTTTGAGTTTTTAAATCGGAAATGTTTTTCTTGTTTCTCAAAATAGACTCCTTATATTTTCCAACTAACTCATCATAAACCTCTTACAATTCATCATAAGCATCTTGAAGTTCATCAAAGGTAAAATCAAAATTAGATGAGTTAAGGTTTACCTTTGGTTCATCATCAATGGCCATGAGACAAAGATTAGCCATTTCCTCCTCCTCCTCGGATGACTCCTTGTCACTCCAAGTTGCTACTTGAGCTTTGAGCTTGTTCTTCTTCCCAAAGCTCTTCCTCCTCAATTGAGGACATTCGGAACGGATATGGCCGGATTTTTTGCACTCATAGCAAATGATTTGGTCATTCTCCTCTTCTTTAGTCTTGCTCTTGAAGTCTCTTTTTCTAATGAACTTTCTTCCACAGTTGGACTTCATAAAGCGAGTGAATCGTTTGGCCAACATGGACATCTCCTCATCTTCATCTTCACTAGAATCGCTTTCATGATATGAAGCTTTAAGAGCGATTCCAATCTTCTTCTTCTCAACATCCTTCTTCTCAACCTTCTTCTCCTCCATTTTCTTTTCTTCTTCTCTTCCATTCTTCATGATTCTATAGGTGAGTAAAGATCCAACAAGAGCATCTAGCTTAAGAGTCTTCAAATCTCGAGCTTCAATAATAGCCGTTCTCTTGCTATCCCATGATTCCGAAAGAGAGTACAACAATTTCCTCACTAGCTTGTCTTCGGGGATGATCTCACCAAAACCCTTCAACCCATTGACTATGACCGAGAATCGATCAAACATCTTGGAAACACTCTCATCGGGATCCATTTTGAAATTTTCGTAGCTTAGATTGAGTAGCCCGATTTTTGTTTCCTTGACGTAACTAGTTCCCTCATATGTTGTCTCGAGGGTGTCCCAAACTTCCTTGGCATTCTGGATCGAAGACACCTTGGAGTAGATATCCAGACCAAGCGCACAAAAGATGACATGAAGAGCTTTATCATTTACTTGCATCCTTCTTCGGTCATTTCGGCCTTGACCTTTGGAACAAGTCTTCCTTCACCTTCTCTCTTCATCGGTATAAATGGACCTTCTTCAACCACATCCCACACCATGTAGTCGGTAGACTTGATGAAGAGCCTCATCCTATTCTTCTAATATGGGTAGTTATCTCTATTGAAGAATGGTGGTTTGGTGGTAGATTGTGACTCGTGGAGGTTGTAATTTGAGGTGGATGTCATTGCTTGACTAGTTGTTGATCAAACTCTTCTAGAATCGACTCAAGAGGGTTGTAATCCTTCCAATGATTGTAGCTCTGATACCAATTGTTGAGTTGATCACACAATTGCAAATGGCCAAGAGAGGGGTGAATTGGCGATAAAAATTTTGGTGGGTGAAAAAATGGAAAAATAAAAATGTGACACAAAGCAATTAGAGTGGTTCAAGTTCTCCAAACGAACTCTACATCCATTACCTTAGTTCCCACTAAGGATTTTCAACCAATTCACTACTTGAATTCTTCTTTTTTTTCTTGGATAAGGAGGGAACCTTACAATTTGATTAAGCTTTCTACCCAAAGCTTAATCCACTCACTTTTACAAAAGAAGTATTTGGTAAACTCTAAAAGTTCCTCTCAAAGGATGATTGTTTACCAAATTACAATTTCACACTCCTCAAACTCACAATAAAAGATTACAATGAGAATATAAGAGTTGGGTACAAGAATTTGACTCTAAAGGTGCAAAGTTTGGATTTGAGTGCTTGATGTTGCTTGTAGGTTCAATAGTTGTTGCTTATTCAATTGAGACTTGTTTTTATACCCTTGCATTGAATTCTGGCCGTTTGGGTAGTTGGGATCATCAATAGAGCCGCCGGGATGCAATTTCCCGCAATAAATGCAGCTCTATTGCCTACCATATCAGTACGGCTAAGGGGCGTATCGATACCTGTATCAAAGAGGAAAGAGCCGTTGTGACTAAAAACATCGTGTATCGATACGCTTAGAGGGCGTACTAGTATGGTTTTTAAGGGGCGTATCAATACGGAAAGGCGTATCGATACGAAATTTGCTCACTGGAATCCCAACTTTGGTTTTGATAAAGAGCGTATCGATACGGGTACTTAACGTATCGGTACGATATAACGGTCATTTAAATTTTAGGATACCAACTAACTGACAAGCCAACAGTCGAAAATTAAATGCAAAGATTTTGCAAAGATAAGCACATCGTATTGATACGGTTGTACCGCGTATCGGTATGGTATCATTTAAAGAAATACCCAGATGAATATCGTATCGATACGGGGTAATACCGTATCGGTACGATATGGTCTGTTAAAATTTTAGTGACTAGAAATCGTATCGATACCCTTAGGGGTATCGATACACCTGGGCGTTTTGCTGAAGTTGGGCTTGAAAATACATAGAAAAACTTAGAAAATTCTGATCAGTTAAGAAAGATTTGTCTTGAAGTATAGTTTGGTTCAAAAAGACTTGTCAATAGTGAGACTTTGAAGAGTACTTAAAAATTTATTGTTTTGCAAATTAGTCCATAAGTTTAGGTGTTATATCAATATCAATTTTGGTTTCACAGTCATCCTATGTTTATATGTTGATGACATACTCAATGTTGGAAGCAACAATGAGAGGGTAAAACGTACCAAAAACATGTTAAATTAGAGATGTGACATGAAGGATATGAGACTGGATGATACTAGGGGCGAGCGTTCGATCGAGTCGAGTCAAAAAATTTCGAGTTATTCGAGTTGACACATCATATTTTACAACTTGAACTTAATTTGAAATTTTTTCGATTCGAGTTTATGAAATTCGAGTCGAGTTTTTGAGTTCCTATACAAATTTAATTTTAATTATTTATCATGTTATAGTACAATTTGATTTCAATTTAAACGACTTTCTCTAATAATATAAGATATGCATATATATATTTCTTCATATTATTTTTCACATGTATAATTAAGATTTGTAATGTTATTTAATAAAAAAATATCATCTAAACTTCTAAAATATATGTATAATATTATTTTGAAATAAGGAACTTTTGGGGATAAAGTATTGCTGAGAGTATTAATGAGTCAATGAATTGATGTGAAGAAAAACAATTACAAAAAAATTCAATTGAATGATCAAATTGAATAAAATGTAAAGTTAAAGGACTAAATTGCAAAAAGAAAATATTTTTTAAAAATATGAATTGAATTTATATAGATATTATATGGTGTTAGTGAATCATGTGGTTTAATTTTGGTCAAAATAGACTTAAAACGAAAGAGGAATTGAAGAAATGGGAAATCCTTCAAAGTTAAGGGCTAAATTGCAAAAGTTGAAAATTTAATTTAAAAAATTATGAATTGAAGCTAAATATGTATTCTATGGTGTTATAGGAGCATGCGGTTCAAATTTGGTCAAAAATTGACTTAAAACGAAGGAGGGATTGAAGAAATGAGGAAATCATACAAAGTTAAGAGGTTGAATTGAAAATATATGAAATTTATTTTCAAAAAATATAAATTGAAGATAAATAAGTATTCTACATTGGTTTAGGAATACATGGTTCAAATTTGATCAAAATGGACTTAAAATAAAGGAGGAATCGAGGAAAAATGAAATCAGTGACTAAATTGCAAAGTTGTAAAATTTGGTTTTTCGATTTTTCAAATTGGGAAAATTTTAACTCGACTCAAACTCAAAATTTTTTCAAGTTACTCGATTTGACTCAAACAACTCGAATCAAATAACTCGAAATTGAAAAAATATCGATTTTTTCGATTCGAGTCGTGTTTTGCTCACCCCTAGCTGATACGATTTTCGGGATCTAAATCAAACGGTCACCTAAAGGTCTCATATTGACTCAGTCACACTATATGGACAAGATCCTTGAGAAGTTTGGCAAGGATGATTTTGGTATGGCCAAAACTTCAATAGACACATGCCAACATTTGTCCAAAAACAAAGGCAAAGTGTTGACCAAGTGGAATATGCAAGGGTCATAGGCAATCTCATGTACCTTATGAGTTGCACTAGACCGTATATTGCTTTTACTGTGAGCAATTTAAGCAGATTTACAAGCAATCTAAGTGAAAACCATTGGAAAGCAATTGTGAGGATACTGAGATATCTCAAATATACTTGAGACTACGGATTGCATTATTCCAAAGATCTTATTGTTTTAGAAGGATACTCCAATGCTAGTTGGATATCTTATATTCAAGATACCTAGGGCACAAGTGGATATGTCTTCACTTTAGGAGGAGGAGTCGTGTCGTGGAAATCCTCAAGACAAACGATCATAACCAGATCCATAATGGAATCTGAGTTTGTTGCTCTAGATAAATCCAGAAAAGAAGCAAAATGGCTAAGGCAATTTTTTGAGGATATTCATGAATGGCCAAAGCTTATGCCCACAATATGCATATACTGTGATAACCAATCAACGATTGCTAGGGCACATAAT
This sequence comes from Hibiscus tridactylites, assembly GCA_958450335.1. Taxonomy (NCBI): domain Eukaryota; kingdom Viridiplantae; phylum Streptophyta; class Magnoliopsida; order Malvales; family Malvaceae; genus Hibiscus; species Hibiscus tridactylites. The sequence continues at coordinate 50,739,719 of OY288290.1, forward strand.
TGTATGTACAACTGTAAGTCGAGACATATGCGTCATCGACATAATACCATTAGACAACTGATCTCAAATGGATTTATCTCTATTGATTTTGTGAAATCAAAGGATGACGTTACGAATACACTAATCAAAGGGTTAAATCAAGATCAAGTTGAGAAAACATCGAAAGGAATGAGACTAAAAGCCCGTGGAATTTAAGGCGCTATGTGAAGGAAAACCCTACCTAGTTGACTGGAGATCCCAAGATCTAGGTTCAAAGGGACAACCTAATTGCATAGACATTGTGTGGTCACTGTGGGGGTTATTCTCCCTAGTCCGCTCCTATGATATAAACAGTGTCAAAAATGGGATAGGCTAAGCAAAAGCTTTTAATGACCATTGTGTGTCGGTGAGCCGAGCAACAAAAGTCACCTATGTGAGAGTGAAGTGGGGCCGCTTTAAGGAGACTATTGGAGCATAGTTCTCTCAAACTCTTGCAGAACCAGGCGATGTCCACGGCCATACGGACATAACCATGAGAACAAAAACTCGTGTCAAAGAGGTAGTTGTGTGGAGTATATCACTGTTTACACAAACGACTGAATAGTTCAAGGACATCACGTCTACTAAACAGCCAGTAAAGTAAATATACTTTCACAATGAAAGGTTCAAAGGAGGAAACCTACCTATCATATGCAACTATCTATTTTAGAAGCTATCACCACATCGAGTCAAAATGTTTTGATAAAAGACATCAATTTCATTCATGTAGAGGATTGTTGGAAAAACGTGAGGAAAATGGTTACTTTGAGCCATATTTCGAATGGATAAAGGTGGAGATTCGAATAAGGATTCTTTTAGGTCTTATTCTACTCCATGAGACCTTTACAATGATATCTCATATGCTCAAAATGGTTGAGTATTGAATGAGAAATTGATGCTCAAAGTAAGGGAGTTGTGAATTGAGTAAAGGAAAATGAACCCCTATATCCCACATGGATGGAATAAATGGAATGGGAAGTGTTTATATACACTTACCCAATTTGTGGTCATTGAATAACTTGAATGGAAATTGTGCCTCATACAGGAGGGGGGTTGCGAATCTAATCCTATTCGTGTTGGGGCGCACTCGTATGACGTGGGCGACACGAATGTTTGTACCCTTCATGGGCCTGCAAACATTTTACCACTTCGAATTAATTTTTTCCTTTAAGATAGCACATCTTTGGTGAATATCCTGAATTTAAATGGATAATATTTGGTGGTCGACAACCAATATTAAAATTAGTAGATAAGGTGGTCGACAACCAATATTAAAATTAATAGATTAGGTGGTCGACAACCAATATTAAAAAGTGTCACAAAGACAGAAAAAAGATTCTTATTAAAATAAAAATAAGAAAATTAATAGATCAGGTGGTCGACAACCAATATTAAAATTAATTGTCGACCACCGATCAAAAGAATTAATTAAAGTAGAGAGCGACTAGGGTTGAAGAAATTTTAGCAATGGAGAGTGGATAAGGTTGGAAGTGGGGCCGTGAGATCCAAATAGCATTATTAACAACACAGTAGCATTTTAAAACTTCTCGAGCTCTTAGCGTGAGCTGCACGCGCCCCCCCAAAAAATTCTCTCCCGACTCCGAAACCTAGAGTCTTAGGCGACTGATTTGATTCACCGGTTCCAGCACTATTGTGTGGCTTTCTGGCTTGAGTGGCTTCGTCCCCGACAAGGAACCAACGTGTGCCGGAGTTCAGCTGTGGACGACAGTGCTTGGTGGTTTGCTCCAAGGATCGGACGGTGGTTTTTGCGGGTGGTGGCGTGCTCGATATGCTGGGTTATCTCTCGTTCTTCTGCACCGCCGCAACTTATCCGGAGAAGCTCAGACGGTTCTACTACGGTCCTTTCTCTGCTTAAACTAGTCGCCGAGTGGGACGACCCGCCGCCAGCAAAGATGGTGGTAAATGGGAAAGATGAGGAGCAACCGCTCCAAGTTGCGTTTTCCGGAAGTTCCAGAGGTGACGACCTATGTTCCGTCCGACGAGTCTGGATTATAGGTTGGTCCGACTACTCCCCAAGCAACTCAGGGGTCAGTTTTGAAGAGGAAACTACAAACCAAGGTAGGCTCTCAGTCTTGTTTTCTCTGCCGGAAATGGTCCAGAACCATTGTCGGTTCAACCTCTCGGCCAGCTTGAGGACTTGGTAACGGTGAAGAAGGTTGTTTGGTCCCTCATACCTGAGGCGGCGATGATGGCAACCCTATGCCCCGTTGACGGATCTGGTTTGTGCTCGCCCGTCCGAGAGAGGCCGACAATCAAACCGGCGTCTTTTTTCGATGCGTCTGGTGACGGTGACAGGTTCACAGTAACAGACCTGCCATGTTACGTGTTTAAGGATAATGACAGAATGATGGGGACAACTGTGTTTTATCCCATAATGTCTAATTTGGCTCCTTTTTCAGGAAATGATGACTTTCCCTTATGTGACAGTTGGGTTTTTTTCTGATTTTTCTAAGGTCATTTATGAGCTGTCCTTACCCTATCAAGGTTATCTCCTTTTTAAGCACCACATATCCGGTTTGGGTGGGATTCAATCCTCTATTTTCTTTTTTAAGCTATATCGCATCGATTTATTTGGATCTGGGCAAGGATTTGGTCAGTGGAGATCTGGAGATTTAAGAAAAGCAACTGCCATAAGGCTCAGATGGGATCCAGGAGGTCCTTTTAATATTCTCAAGTCCAGGTTTTATCCTTTAGTTGTTTCTCTATCGACTTTGGATGATCAATGGTTACGTTCTTGTCGGTGTGTCTTTTTAGCCCGTTTGGGCGGCAATGGTTTTGATGAACCAGGATTGGGAGGAAGATCAGTGAACTCAGACATTCTTCACATCTGGGATACAGTAGTTGATGCCTTGATAAGGGCCAACATTTTCGCGTTGGAAGCCTGCCTCTGGATAGAGCTCTCAGGTACGAATACTGTCCTTCATCCCGGGAAGAGTTTATGGCTTCATCGTCTTTTCCAGTATCATCCTGGTGGTATCGGTTTCGAAAACACTATCCACGCTTTGATTGTTGGATGTGTCTATCTGGATGACTCAGCTCATCTCTTGCTCTGGCTTGGATGCTTTTCCGCTTGGTCTGCTTTTATCCGTTGGTTGTTGTTGTTGCGTGTGCTATGGTTGTTGGCGAGTCGCCTGTTTTTTAAACCTTTTAGGTTTTGTGTTAGGCCTTGTTTATGGGTCTCTTGTCTTTGTCTCGATTGTAGGTCTGTTTTTTTCTCTTGCTGGTTTACTGGTTGCCCTTATGGTGACTGGTCGGAGTTGTGTACGTTTCATGGGTTTTGGTGTCGGCCTTGCATGACCTTGGCATGGATGCATGGCTGGTTTGCATGCCTCTCACGTGCTTTTTTTGGTGACCTTTGTAACAGTGTTTGGTTGTTTTTATTTTAATGGAAAGTTATGTTTTGAACCAAAAAAAAAGAATTGAAAGAGAAAGTAGAGTTGATAAGTTGGGTAAAATATCCCCAGGATTTGCAGATGTGACGCCTTAAAACTGGAAGATACAAACAAATCAATATCACGATACGTTTTTCCTTCAACAGACCAAATCAAAAGATTGTATATTTCAGTCATTGATTCGACTAGTGAAGCTAAGTTGCTGAGATTCTAAAAAGCAAAACTAAATCGGAAACCATTTGATAAAGAGCTTGTCGGCATACCCAAAGCTTGCACTCGTTCTTAATAGAATAGTAAATCGAAAACAAATTGAGTATTTTGTAGCACCGATTCTTACTTAAGGGATCTAGTATCTCATTCCACTAGATCAACTGATTGCTAGTTATATGTTATTTTTAATGTACAATCTAATATGATGTTTATGTTATATAGATTCTTTTTCATTTATAGAAAAAAAATATTGAACAACTCAACAAGTGTCCCAGTAGAAAAGCGGATAATATTCATCTTAAAGGACACGAGTTAGATACTACCTTTTTTTATCAAAAAGAAGAAAACTTGCATTAAAAATAAGAAAACGAAACAAGGCCACAAGTCCAACCCAACGCACAACCGCCGAGGAACATGCTGAAGCATACAGCCCGGGAAAACATCAAAGGAAAAAACACAGCAGGGATCGCCCCTGAACAACACAACATCCGGCGAAAAACAACAACACGTAAAATGAAAGACTTGGCACGCAGGCCAAAGGCAAACAAGGGTGTTCCCGTAACCAAGGGATATCCCTAACCAGAAAAGAGGAAAACCATCATCAAAGAAACCCTTGCCAATCTTGGGGTCAGTCTTGAGGCTCGAACGCGGCATCCGAGTGAGAGCTCCATCTGGAGGCAGGCTTCCCTATCGAAAGACAAGGTCCTTGTCAACTGGACTGCTATGATCGAAAGACCTGACTTTTAGATTGACCTCACCAGGGTAAACAACCCGGCATCGAGCACTGCCTTCCGTTCGTTGCAGGAAAGCTTAGAGGCAGAAAACCAACGATAAAAAAGGATCAAACACGGTAGGACACTTCTGAGCCGAAAAAGCCATAATGAACCTTGGATCATTTGACACGAACCACATTGAAATGATTCAAGGGGAAAGAAAAAGAACACCCACTATCCTCTCGGCCTTCCCCCGAAAGAAGCGAAGCCCTATGCGATCATTCGGATTGTGGATAACTCTCACCGGAATTATCCGCGAAAAACTGCACAAATCGAAAAGGGTTCGAGCAAATGCCCCAATATTTGAAAAGGATAGAACTTTATACAGAAGTGGGACCGACACCTAAACCAAAGACTCGACACCTTTTGAAGCAAGGTAAATTCATGATTTCCAAATAAGGTAAATGAGGTGGGCCCCAAATAACCTTGGAGAGCATAATAAAGTTGACTTTAGGAGCACTATCCATCCTCTTTCCCAGTCTGTAAAAGCTAGGAAAGGAAAAGCGTGAATTGATGAACCCACCCCTGTTTCGCCCGAAATATGGGAACAACACCAGTTGACAAAGACCAAAAAGCCCCTCCCCCTCCGGCAGGGATATGGCCGAAATTCGAACATAATCCGGCAGCAATGGTGTAGTTTGGCTCCTGTAAAAGCCCTTGAAAAACAATGTTCCAAACTGTGTGGGCATGCCCCTGGAGATTCGTGCCTCCCATGTCGTGATGTTGCCAGAGGTCCCCAACCAAGAAGGCGCCGACTACCGGAAAATCGTTGCCTTCAACACCTTCGCTCCGGCAGCTCCAAAGGGGGAGATCGAACCAAACGTAGAAGAGAAGCGGAGACGAGCCACTGTTGGATTTTCGATAGATTAAAAACTTCTTCAGGAGCCACCAACTGTCGTCGACGACTTTGCTCAAAACAAAGTTCCAGCAGGGAACGATACGCGACGGCGGTAGCGTGCCGGAATGTCGCCTATGGACCGTTGCCCGCGGTGCGATCCCAACCAAGCTCGCTCCAGAACACTGGACCAATCCACCAGTTAGAATCGTCCACCAAAACCCCGGCAACCGACGGCCTTTGGAGGGGGAGCAGCACCCTCGCGCAGCACCGAACAACAAGACCGAAGAAGGAAGATCGAGGGACCAGCTGAGGATCAAGTGTTTTGGAGGGAGGAGAGGTTTAGAAGGCGCGTGGGGCGAATTGAAATCCATTGGACTTTAATTTGAGTTAGATACTACCTTGTAATCATTTGATATTTTTATATTTATTCTACTAACATATATCAATTAAGCTAAACTCAATTGAATAAACGAGATTAGTCCAAGCGATAAGCACTTAGTATTGTTTAAGCATGTATCAAGTTTAAAGCTGTGTATATAAAATTTTTTCGCTAAAAGATTTATCCACCAAAATTAAATATGGCAAAACCATAAAAAACTAAAAAGCTAAAAAAGTATTATCTTAGTTCAGTTTCAATGAATTAAATTTTATACAAATATTTAACATTCTTTATACTCTGATGTTTCGTATAAAATAACTTTTTAAGGAGAAAAATATGTTTTATCTTTATATAAGCACATAGTTGGGTTAAATCCAGCAAGATCCATATATTTTCTCAATCTGTATTCATAGTCCTTTAAATTTTAAATATTAAATCCTAAATTTTAAACCTCAAATCCTCACATATATATATATATATATATATATATATATATATATATATATATATATATATATATATCCTCATATTTAAACTTATTCGTATTCATAACAGGTATATGATACGTGCGCCAACGGCACACATGAAATCACGCGCGCCAAAAACCTTACTGTTTCTCAAAAGAAAAAGAAAAACGATTCGAAATTGCCGGGAGAGCTTTTCGCGGATCGTATTGTCTAACGAAAACCACGCAATAGCATGAATTTCTTTTGTTGCCTTTACTTTTCCATTTTCTCATCATTCCAAAAACTTCAGATATCTGTTTATTTTTCGTTTTTTTTTTGTTTGTTAATTACCTATTTAGTATTGAAATGCAGACCGCGGGGGGAATTTGATTGAGGTGTGAGGTTTGATTTTTGATTAGAGAAAATGGATAAGGAAAAGGAAAATACGTCGAGGAGTTGGCTGTCCAAGTTACAGCCGAGGGATAAGAGTAGGTCTTCGTCTAAGAAGAATCCAACGTCGTCCGGCAGTGGAGGCGGCGGTGGCGGTGGTGGAGAAGGGAATCAAGATGCCAATTTGGACGAAGAAGCTCTCTCCAACGTCACCAAACAAAAAGTCGCCGCTGCCAAGCAGTACATTGAGAATCATTACAAGGAGCAAATGAAGAGTCTCCAAGAAAGAAAAGAGCGGTACGGCTTCCCAATCTTATATTTAATTTTGCCTAAAGTATCTCCCGTTTTCTTATATAAGTTGCAAATATATTGCGAATTCCGAGTAAATTATTGTTATTAGTAGAGACCAGAAATTTATATTGCATTCGTGGTTAATAATTTTATCACAAAATTCTTATGATATTTGAAATAATTGATTCAATTTTGCACTTGGAAAACTAAAATGTTACGAAAAATGACAAGTTTCTTGGTAGTTAATAATTTTGAGCGGATTTTATAATGATATTATGACATTGAATATTCTGTTATAATATTTTTCAAATTTTAGAAACTCATATTCTAATTAACAGACGAATGGTCCTGGAAAAGAAGTTGGCAGATGCTGATGTCTCCGAGGAAGATCAAAACAACTTACTGAAGTTCTTGGAGAAAAAGGAAACTGAGTACATGCGCCTTCAGAGGCATAAAATTGGTGTTGATGACTTTGAATTATTAACTATAATTGGCAAGGGTGCGTTTGGAGAGGTATACTTCTATGTAATGTTAACTCTAATAGATCATCATCTGTTTTGTCCTTGTGCAAGGAGTACTAATGCTATAGACTACTCAATTTCCTTGTTATCCAATTAAAACTACCCTTTTGATTACTTCTTATTTTTTATTCTATGGTGCAGGTTAGAATTTGTAGGGAAAAGACATCAGGCCAAGTATATGCTATGAAGAAGCTTACGAAATCAGAAATGCTTCGAAGAGGCCAGGTATTTATTTATTCTGGCCAAATGCTGGCGTTGTGGTTATGTATACTATTCATTCGGGTGGTTTCAATCTTATTTTAGGTTGAGCACGTGAAAGCTGAAAGGAACCTGCTCGCTGAAGTTGACAGCAATTGTATTGTCAAACTCTACTTTTCGTTCCAAGATGATGAGTTCCTTTACCTTATAATGGAATATCTACCTGGTGGAGATATGATGACGTTACTTATGAGAAAGGATATATTGACCGATGATGAGGCTAGATTCTATGTTGCAGAAACAGTATTGGCTATCGAGTCTATCCATGAGCACAATTATATTCATAGGTTAGTAAATAAACAAATCGAACCGACAAGGTGATTTATCTGGCAAAAGGTGAACCTTTGGAGTCTAAAATGTTGCAGGGATATCAAGCCTGACAACTTGCTTCTGGATAGATATGGACACTTGAGATTGTCAGATTTTGGACTATGTAAGCCTTTGGATTGCAGTACTCTCAAGGAACAGGATTTTTCGGTCGGAGGCAGCAATGAGATTTCTGAAACCGAAGAACGCTCAGGAGCTTCAAAACGAACACAACAAGAGCAACTAGAGCATTGGCAAAAGAATCGAAGAATGCTTGTAAGTTAAATAAAATGGTTGCTCTGAGCTATGCTGGTTTTGTCTGGTGAATTAAGCGTAGTTTCATCTATGCATCTTTTCACTCGTGGAATCACTGAATGAGGGCCCTGACCCTGTATTGCTTTTGTATATTTGTAAATATAATTCTTTCTGTTTGTATGTGTTTGTGTGTTCTAGACTTAAAAGTAATGGTTACAAGCTTCTTGGAAAAATCAGCAGCGACTGTTAGATGATTCATAAATTTTTTTGGGTCAAATTCTTGAATTTGCAGGCTTTTTCTACTGTTGGAACTCCCGACTATATTGCTCCAGAAGTCCTCTTGAAGAAGGGTTATGGAATGGAATGTGATTGGTTAGTAGTTATTCATTTTGAAATAAAATTCCATTTTTATTTCACATGCCAATACCCATTTGGGTTTGTTTGACACGGCTATTTAACTTATACCTGTTTAATTTAGAAACGGAATTGATTATGTTTAGTTTCAGGCTAGAATGATGACACCATTCTGAAAGGTTAACTTCCATCTTCTGGACTGTAGTGACTGATGAAAATTATTTTGCACAGGTGGTCACTTGGTGCCATTATGTTTGAAATGCTTGTGGGATATCCACCTTTTTATTCAGATGATCCGATGACAACTTGTAGAAAGGTAACCTGAGAAATATCTCTAATTAATGTTGTGTGCTTTTTCCTTTTTTGATTTGTTACTTCATCTGGTTTTGTCTTTAGCTTGTGTTAGCTCTGTTTTCAATATCCACTACTTTCATTCGAGGAACATTTATTTGGTCCTGGTTATGCTGAGGCTGGACTGTGAAAAGAAATTGCCATAACTCATAATCTAGTGATAAAAGCATTTATTTTTTATATGTAGGTTGGGGTTGGGGTACCCCAAAAAATATTAAAAGATATATAGGAAAATTATTAATATTAGTTGAAATATTTACCTATATGGACTCCAAATTTTAATTCTTTTGGACTTTGCCTCCCATTTTCTATTTCTAATTATACTTTACCTCCCCTGAGCTTGATTTCTGGCTCCGGCTCTAGCCATCTCTTTTAATAAAAATGAATGAATTTATGAAGAAAAAGGAGGATTTAAACAAGTTTCATTTTTCTAATAATGTCACAATTTTTATTCCTTTCACAGATAGTAAACTGGAAAAATCATTTGAAGTTTCCCGAAGAAGCCCAGTTATCCCCAGAGGCAAAAGATCTGATTAGCAAACTCTTGTGTAATGTCAATCAAAGACTAGGATCAAACGGGGCAGGTGAAATTAAGGTGTTGTTTTATGTATCCTATCTATTCCCGATTCTTGAATCTGTTCCTTAAAACTTGTTTCCGAATGACGGAGATTATCTTGCATCATTTTACTTCTCTAGGCTCATCCATGGTTTGAAGGTGTAGACTGGGATAGGATATATCAAATGGACGCTGCATTTATTCCTGAGGTTAATGATGAATTAGATACTCAAAATTTTGAAAAGTTTGATGAGGTACTTGTATCCCTTAAATTTTGGATCCATATTGCTGTTTGTGTTGCAATTTTAATGTCATCTATGATGTTTGCTTATTTTTCGCCGTGCAGTCTGATGTTCCAGTTGGAAAATCATCATCAAAATCTGGCCCATGGAGGAAAGTAAGTTTCATGTATATTTTGTATTAGCATCTGACCCATTTATCCATTGCATTTCAGTCTGCTGTCAGCTAATGACAAATTCATTGCTTTGTTTTTTTTCTTTCAATCATTTTTCGAGACTAAGAACTATCCGTGGATGATATTATACATGGCATGGAAATTCATGACATACATAACCGTTATTTATCGATTATCCATCTGCTTTGCAGATGCTTTCCTCAAAAGACCTCAACTTTGTGGGATACACATACAAAAATTTTGAAATTGTCAATGATGGTCAAGTGCCTGGGATAAGTATTCTTCTTTCTCTGCTTTATTTATCGAAATATGTACGTAGGCAAGCATGGTATCGGTTTCAGAATCATGTGCAAGAATGCGTATTTCAAGATGCTAAAGCTTCTTGTGATTATTATTACAATGTATAAACTGCGTTTGTCTGAATAGCATGACATTTCCTTTCTCTTTGTAGCCGAGTTGAAGAAGAAGAAGGTCTCCCAACCAAAGAGGCCATCGGTGAAGTCACTTTTCGGTACTTTGGCAATCTTTTTCCCTAAATATACTGCATACATTGGAGGCCATTCCTCTTACTTTACATACACGTAAATATACCTTACTGCCACTTCATTTGTGACATATTTCATAGATGGTGAGGCAGAGTCGCAGGATGGTTCAGATTCGACTTCTAATGATCAGTCCGGATCCCAGTAGCTTGCCCCATTTTTTCTGAATCACTTAAGCCTCTCCAATCGGAAGCCACTGAAAAGCAGTGCGGATCCCGGTAGCTTGCCCGTTTTTTGAACCAAGTCGATGCAGGCACATCACTATCCAGTAAACCAACTCAAAGGGTGCTTCTTTTTTTTTACCTTTCATGCTGGCTTTTGCAGTTGGACTCATATCTACAGGAAACTTCAGGTTTGATTTACAGCTTAAGGCCTAAATTTCCAAGGAAAGATACTGCGAATCATTTTTTTAATGTTTTATTTTTTAAAATAAAGAAAAAAACAATCAAGAGAATAGAGAAAGAGGAGAGGAAAATGAGTAAGTTGTAACTCGTGATTCATTTTTAAGTACTAGGTGTGGAAAAGTTTTTCTTGTTTTTTAGTGTCAAAAACAGCAAAATATTGTACCAAATGCACAAATATTGAATTTTCCAAAATGATCCGAGAAATAACACAAATTTACATTGATTCTCCAGCTACACGTTCAATATGAAATTATTGATATTCTACATCGTTTATTCAACTACGCATTCAACATGAAGTTAGAGGTAACTCTCATCGGTGTAAATTAGTATCGCTATTGATGTAAATAAATTATTATTTTGGATAATTTTATTCAAAATTACATGAATTTTTGACAAATACCTAATGAATGATTAGAGGTAACTCTCATCGGTATAAATTAGTATCGCTATCGATGTAAATAAGTTATTATTTTGGATAATTTTATTCAAAATGACATGAATTTTTGACAAATACCTAATGAATGATTCTAAAATGTTGATTAAGTCAAACAAACGGAGAGATCTTGGTTTGCAGCAAAATAAAAGGCAAGATTTACAGTTTTTGTTTCTTTTCTTTTTTACTTATGATATAACCGTAGTTAATTTATATGGTGGGTATTTCTTCTTTCTAGATCAAAGCATATTCCATTTCCTTCTCCTTTTTGGAACAATTTCAAATAGATTTTAACACATGAATTATGCATTCATTGCTTTAACACATAAAATATACAATCGTGAGACATCGTTCCGATCACCTTTAGCTGCTAATTGCTATTTTTCTAACTCCAATCTTTTTATGTTCTTTAGGAACTTCAAAACATATTGTATATAATTTATATTATATCAAAAAGTAGACAACTGCGGGGATAGCTCAGTTGGGAGAGCGTCAGACTGAAGGTCGCGTGTTCGATCCACGCTCACCGCAATTATGTTTTTTACCCATGCCATGGAGTTTTCACTGGTAAAACTGATGAGCTTTTGTATCAGAAAACAGACATGATGCTCAGTGTTTCAGATCAACTAGAGTTTGTGTTGAGGTTTTGATTTAAGCACTGGGATTTTCAGACTTCAAATCCCTATGGATTGTAGTCGCAAGCAAGCAAGCAAGCCAGTGCTTTGGATCTGAAACAAACCAACACCTTTGGTCGATGAAGCATTGAATTGATGGGGGAAAATCAGTTCTAAGAGTTCCACTGCTCACTGCCCTAACCCTTTGCCTTTCAATTCTCCTTTTCCTTTAGTTAGTATAGTCAGCAAAAGATCAAGATTCAATCTTAAATCTTACACCAAAACAACAATAAGGGTAGGGTACCTCATGCTGATGTGCCACCCATGTCTGCTCATGCAATTTTTTTTTCTTTTTCTTTTTGCTTATGTGATAGTCATACATCGTCCACACCATTTTTCTTTTGAAAGTAAACGAGACCTCATTAAGAACTTCTTTCATAATCTAGGGTGGGACTTAAGCAGGGTTGTAGCGATTTTGCATTCCACACTCAATCTTCAACATTTGTGGGGATAGTCGCTCAAACTTAATAAGATTAAAATAAAAGGCACATATATCTCGATAGACTGAAATATTGATAATAAGATTTTGTAAAATTTCGGAGTTCCTTGCGTATATTTTTCGGAGATCCCTACGGTTATTTATACTGTTACAGCTCAATTATTCGTACAGTTCAACTATAGCAATCCACGTCTTGATCACCATTTGAGCTTCGGTAATAAAGCTTTCCCCGTCCCATGGATAAAATTTTCGATTATTCCTCGTCTCATCAGTTCGATTCCCACAATTTTCAAATATTCTCCACCTAATTTCCACCCGTATTCATAACTAACAATAAAGTAGGGTTAATGTAGACATCATAAAGGAAAAAGGACTACTTAAGGGACAAGCAGCGCAACAACAACAACTGAGCGACAAGAAAATACTACTTCCTCCGTCCCACTAAAACTGTCACATGTTGACTTTTTTTGGTCAAAATTTTTCAACTTTGACTATAATTTATTAAAATAATTTAATTAATTAAAAATTATAAAAACTATATTTAAAAACTAGTTGATTCAAAGTTTTTAAAATATATTTTTTCATATTTTTATCAATAATAAATTTTAAATTATAATAGGTCAAAGTTGAAAAAGTTTGACCCAAAAAAATCAACATGTGACAGTTTTAGTGGGACAGAAGGAGTAACAAATATGAACATAGCAGTTTGGGAACCAAACTAATCAAACTTCTTGACCCGGATTCACAAAGAGAAAATGAAAAATCGAAACTAGACTATTCACGAAGGTGACTTAACAGGGTTCAAAATCGAATTTTTTGCAGTTTGATTTTATTTTCCTCCCTTAAAGATGGATTTTTTACAATTTTATTTATGTGTCATGATGACGTTGAAATCGTCGTTCTCCGACGTTTTTTTCGACCACTCAAGACATTAATAGACTCACTTCACCATCCTTTTTTACTCTATCAGTTTAGATTTTTTTCAAAATCTTTTTAAAACTCACCAAACTTAACCCAAAAACCAAAACTCGCAAAACCACAAACCACTTCGATCTACAATCTCCACCATTTGATGAGCGTAAAATAAGAATATATAGGCCATGTCCTCTCTCTTCACTTTTCCACCGTTGAAATTTGAAAGAAGATTCTTCATCGTCAAAACATCAAAAAGATCTAAAATTAGGGTTTTTTTTTATAAAAAATAAGAAAAATTTTGGGGTCATTTTATAATTTTAAAAGACAAATGCCTAGTTATAACGTCTTTATTTATTTAGCGGTCGAGTGACCAAAATATGAGCATTTCAAAAATTTAATGATTATATTAAAAAATTTAAAACTTTAGTAACTAAAGTAGGAGTGAAAAAAAAGAAAGTTTAGTAATGAAATGTATAAATTTTAAATAAGATAAATTACATAAATCATTACTAAACTTTATTCTCAAATATATTTTGATCACTGATATTTAAAGATTATATAAGCTTGGGGATAATTAGTTCTGAATTTAAAAAATCAATATTAGTGACATTTATAGATTATATAAGTTTAGTGTTAAATTCTAGACTCAAAATCAAATTGACTTAATATATAAACATTGAGGATTAAATTTATGATTATATCAATAAAAATAACATAAAATTAAAATGAAAAACATTAAAGATGCAATAAATAATCTTTAATTATACATTTTTCAAAATTAGCAGAAACTAAATTACTTTTTAAAAAATATTAATTTATTCATTTTTAAAAATAATAATAATTTAAAGACATTTTCTCGCCTAAAATAAAATAAAAATGCTAATCGGATGTTATGAAAGGTTAACAAAATCTATTTCTAGTATTTATATAGGAAAATATTTTGATATACAAGCTTATATAAACTTTAGTTTACACAAGCTTTTTAATTTTAGGGTTTAGAGATTTAAGTTGTGGTTTAGGGTTTAGGGGTTTAAATTGTATGGTGTAGAATATAAGGTTTATGATTAGAATTTAGAATTTATGTTTTAAGGTGTTAGAACTAAGGATTTAAGTTTTAGATTTTATAGCTTAAATATGGAGGGTTGTGTATCAAAATATAATTCATTTATAAAAAGGTAATTATTAAATGCACAAGCGCTTGTGGAAACTTTGTTTGCACAAGTAGGGGTGTTCAAACGGTTAATTCAATCGGTGGCCGAACCGAACTAACCAAACTTTTAAATTTTTAACTGTTAACCGAACCGAACTTTTTTCAAAATATATTAACCGGACCGAATAAATTTCGGTTAATTCGGTCAATTTTCAAATTAACCGAATAAGTTATATAACCTTGATCAATTACAATTATATAGTCATATAAGTAAGACACTATTCAAATTACATAAAATTAATAAGTTGCAGCAATATTAAAAAAATATAACTACTATTTTAACTAGTTACTACTTTTATACATTCATAACATTCAATGGTACATACTATGTAGCCAATGTATTATTTTTTTTCCTTTTTCAATTATTTTTATAGTTGCTAGTACTATATTTTACTGTAATATGATTTGGGATTTATCACTCATTCACTATATACTATAATGTATACATGGATTGTAAAATGTCAAGTATAAATGAAAAGAAAAATGAGCCAAGGGACAGTGGTGTATATACTATAATGTATACAGGTGCTTTGAAAATAATATTACTATCACTATAAACCTTAAAAAGAGAAATAAGGGGTTTTTGTCAAAAATTACAAGTGCAACCAATATTATATTGTTATTTCTTACGGATTAAAGTTTGTTTCTTTACTTTGAATCAGTTTATAAGTGCAAATATTGACTTCTAAAAAAGAGAAACAATAATAATTCATAAAAAATTATAATAGAAGATATAAACCATAAAACCAACATTTATAAACACCAAAACGGCTCACGATAAAACTCCGATGAATGGTTAAGACTAAAACTCTGGAGGTGATTCGGTAAAGTGAAGGATTCGAGCTCACTACTCACTCAAACTTAGTTTTGCATAGTTGATTTTGAAAGTCAAAAGATTAAAAATGGAAGAATGACCTGATGTTTAGTTTTTTTTACCTATTTAGGGTTTGATTTTTAATTTTGTTAGATGTTTAGAATTTTTCCATTTGAGTTAAACTTAGAAGTTGGATTTCTCCGTTTGGTATATTTAATATTTATTATATTTCGAGTAATTCGGTTAATTAATCCATTTCGAACCGAATTAACCGTTAAACAAACTTTCAAAAAAACCACTCACTGATTGAACAAAGTTCGGTGGCTGACCGTTTAACCGAATTAGTTCATTTTGGTCGGTTAATTCGGTTTAACCAACCGTTTGAACACCCCTATTCACAAGTACCTTAGTTTTAGGGTTTAGGGGTTTAAGTGTAAAAATTTTGAATTTAGGAGTTGTTGATAGTGTAATAATCTAGATTTTGAAATTCGTGAGTTTGTTTAACCCGAGCTATGAGCTTGGTGTTGTGGGCCGAAAGTTGAGCCTTGGTAAGGGCTCATGAGAGCTTTAATGAACTCTTTTTATGATTGTTGGGCTTAGTTGTTGGGTTGAATTTTGTTGGGGAAGAGGTTAGAGGGACAAAGAGATAATTTTCTCTTAATTTTGGATGAAGGAGAGCTGGCTCCTCTTTAATTTCTGCAGAAAAAGGGAGGTGAATGATATCACCACTGTCTCATTGTCTTCTTCTTTTAACTATTCACCACCCCTAACTTCTACACATGAAAGATTGAATCTTTGTTCTTGCGGTATGAAAATTTCAGATTTTGGATTGAAGAAGTTGACATCAGCATCAAAGTATTTATCTTTTGAGGTAAGGATGGTTAAGTTTGGTGGTAGATGAAGAACATGAGTTTTAGTAGAGGTTTGGAGAGGATGAACGGGAATGGAAGATTTAACCACGTTTTTGTTGTTAGAATTTTCTTTAGTCATCTTTATTTCCTTTTAGCAATGTTGTAACTCGTTATACAACATTTGGTTGTGGTTAAAGAGGTTGGAGGGCATTTCAAAGATCAAGGGAAAAGGAAGGCTTGAGGGCTTAAAGCTAGAAGATTTTTTTTTCAGCTATTGGAAGAAGGTTAGTACACTTCCAACCCCCTTTGTTTCATGCACATCCTAAGGATGATGCTTTGTATGCTTGTTTTGACGATTTGGGTTTAAAGCTTGATTAATTAAATATTGTTCAATTCAATACACCAGATGGGCCTAATGTTGCTAACAACCCTTTGCCAACAAACGAGGAACCAATGGTTAATGCTGTGATGAGTAGTGATGAGTTCAAGATTAAAACAAGCTTATCTAAAGTGTAATCAACGTTAAATTAGGTTTGGAAGAAAATGGCAGAAAGAGGATTGGTGAATCCTAACCATGGAGCTATTGTGAATAATAAGAAGGATCTTTGTGAATTTTATGGGGAAGTGGGTCATGAAATCCAATATTGTGATGAGTTCAGAAAGATTGTCCAGAATCTGATGGATAATAAAGAAATAGAGTTCTTTGGACAGAGCCAAGAAGTCCGAGATGTTTTTACAATAAATGAACAATCGTCCAAAAAGAGTGATGAAGTTGGTCGACTTTTTGTGACCAATTAGCCACAAATGCATGAAGAATGATCAAAGAAACCCTGCCTCAATTGGTGATTGAGGCTTCTTCTCCTTTCCCATACAAGAGTAATCAATAGGTGCCATAGATTTATGGTTGTAACATGACCAATAAGGGGAAAGAGGATTCTACACTTGCCGAGAGATGAAGTATTTCTTGAATCACCTTTCTACACTCGGTGGTGAGAAACGGGTGTGAGTATGTGTCGCGGCAGTGCTAGAGCTTTCTCCTCTGTTGAACTTGAGTGCCATCTGGAAAAGTTGAGAAGAGTTGAGAGTAGTTGTTCAAGAGTAAAAGAAAGTAATAAGCTTTGGAGATTTCAAGGCAGTAGAAGAGAATGTTAAAGTGGAGAATAATTGAGAATAGTGGCCTTTATATAGTGTTTCGGCACATAATGTTGTTGGAGCGCAAATCTCGGCCGCGACAATATCTAGCCGTTACTAGCCGTTTTCTGCCCGTTGCGGTTCCTGCCTGTTAAAAACTAGCCGTTGCGGCCTTTGCAGTTCATTGGGCGACAAATGTCGGGGCAGCTAACAGTTCTTTCTCCTAGCCGTTTGTTCATCTTCTCTTCCTTTCTTGATCTCCATTCTAAAAATAAACAATAAAATAAAATTTTATTCCTAAAAAATATAGAAAATTAAAAACAACTGAAACTAATAAAATAAAAATAAAAATAAAAATAAAATATAGAGGGAAAAAAAGATTATTGCACTAAAGGAGTGCATGCAGATGCATCTTCTAGAGTGTATTCTTCCTTATCTCGCATGATATGTGATCCCGAATGGGGTAGCAGCTTGTGTCCATGATCTCCCGTTAAAGTATCGCGACAGTTGTCTTGGCAGGGTCCTATGTGTTTGTCGCAGCATTGTACAGCTTCTATGCTGGGACAAGTTGGTTTTTTGTTGAGTCATAGTTTCCTTGTGGCCTGGATTGCTTGATAATTTTTTGAAACCTCAACATGTTTCCTTGTGTTTAGTACATGGAGTTTCACATGCTCGTTGTTGATTCTCATTGTTAGCTCTCACTTTTCAACATCGATTATCGTCCTCCCGGTGGAAAGGAATGGCCGTCCCAGAATGAGTGGAGCTTTTTCATCTACATCGCAATCTAAAATGAGAAAATCAGTAGGGAAAATAAATTTATTCACTTTTACCAGTATATCCTCAATTTTCCCTTCAGGTTGCACATGGGATCCGTCAGCAAGCTGTAGCATTATAGTTGTAGGTCTGGCCGTCCCAATCCCCAATTTTTGGAAGACTAACTTAGGCATGATGTTTATGCTTGCTCCTAGGTCACAGAGTGCCCTCCCCTCATATTGATTCTCTATTGCGCATGGTATGAGAAAGCTTCCAGGATCCTTTAGCTTAGGTGGAGCTCGGTTATGTAATGCGGCCATGCATTCCTCTATTATGACCACCGTTTCGAATTCTCCAATCCTTTTCCGCTTTGACACGATGTCTTTGAGGAATTTGGCATGGTTTGGGATCTCTTTGATTGCCTCCACCAAAGGTAGATTAATGTGTACATGTTTTAGGATGTCTAGGAACTTCTTAAATTGATATTCTTTCTTTTGTTGTTTCAGACTTCGTGGGAATGGTGGTGCTGGTATGTTGTCTCTGGGTTCTGTCACGGGTGCTGCCACAGGTTCTACTGACGCGGCATTGTTCTTGGTTGCGGCCGCGACCTTGTTTTCTTTGGACTGGGTCGTGTCAGTTGACTCCTTTCGTTTCTCTTGTGCTGGCTAATTGTTTTGAGGCCCCCTTAAGTTGGATACCACTCATGGTGGTTACGGCTTTGCACTGTTCATACGATGTCCCCTTAGTGGCTTTAGTGTCGCTGGGAAAACCTCCTATTGGCCTTGTGTTTAGAATCTGTGTAATCTTCCCCACTTGTGTTTCCAGGGATTTCAACGTTGCCCCGTTGTTCTGCAGCCTCATCTCAGTCTTGTCCATAAAAAATTCAGTCTTTTTTTATGAACTTGTCAGTGTTAGCCATATATACACTAGCCTGAGTCATAAAAGCATGAAGAGTGTCTTCTAAAGAACTAGACTGCATTGGCTAATGCAGCAGCATGGTTTGCTGCTGCGGCATGTTCTGCCGAGGCATGTTTTGTTGGAATCCTACTGCTGGAGCATTCTGATTTTGCGGATTAAGTGCATTATTGGGGTTGCTCCAGGAGAAGTTGGGGGTGCTTTTTCTAGGCTGGGTTGTAGTTGTTGGACATCATGTTGTTGTTCTTATTAAAGTTTCCAACATAGCACGTCGACTCTGGGTTCTGCGGGCATTCAGAAGAAACATGGTTACCTCTACAATTTTCACAAAATAAATCCATTACCTTGACCTCATGGTGATTGTTTTGTGATTGCATGTTCATGACCAACTTTGTCAAGGTGGCAATTTGAGATGAAATTGAGTTTGATGACCCTATTTCGTTTACTGTGGGTTGGCGTTGAATTCCTCCTCGTTTGACCGTTGGGAACTAATAGTCGTTCTTGGCCAACCTGTTCAGAATATCCATTTCTTCTTCCAGCTTTTTGTCTAGGATGATACTATTTGCCAAGGCATCGAGCATCATCTTTGTTGTCATGTTGAAAACAATATAAAACATGGTCACCTGCGTCCATAATGGGAATCCTTACCAAAGGCATTTGCGTAACAACTCTCTGTATCGCTCTCAAGCCTCGTGCATGGATTCATCGTCAGCCTGTCGAAAAGAACTGACTTCATTACGCAATTTATCAGTTAAATTTGTAGGATTAAAACGTGCTAAGAAATCACGACATAAATCACTCTAGGATCCAATTGATCCTGCTGGAATACTGTTGAGTCAGGATTTTGCCATATCCTTCAATGAATAGGGGAATAATTTTAATCCCAAAATATCCTAATGTACTCCCTGTATTTTAAACGAATTACAAATCTGAAGGAAGGATTTGAGGTGCTGTCTGGCATCTTCAATTGCTGAGCCGCCAAATTGCCCCATGGTATTTTTCATGTTGAACATCACGGGCTTCAGTTCAAAGTGGGCGGCCTCTATTTCTGGTGTAACAACTCCAAGATTTAGTCCGTTCAGATCCTCTTCAAGGTAATTTCAGACAGTTAAGTTTTGTACTGGTGCAAATTGATTTCGCAGATTTTCTCCATCTCCTACTGGGATATTCTGCTACCCGTTGTCATGTTGCTGCCCAATGGCATTCTGGTTGTTGTTGGCATTACCTGCCGGGGCACCTTGGTTGTTGCCTCAGCCTCAGCCCAGAGGTTCCTGCATTGCGGCTACGATATTTTGTCTAAGCTTTAAGTAAGAGCGTTCGATTTCTGGATCTAAGTCTCACAATGGGCTGCTTGGGTTCGCTCTGGTCATGCAACAAAACAAAACCAAGTTTTATTAGTACTAAAACAAAAAATAAATAAACTAAAAAGAAAAATAAAGAGTGCAAGAAAATAAAAATAAAAAGTTTCCAATTCCCGGCAACGACACCAAAAACTTGATGTTCGCGTAAAAGTGCCTCGCAATAGTGCAAGTTTACATGTCTCAAGTAATATAGTGATAAGTATATCGAGTATCGTCTCTGTAACACCCCGAAAACTGGTCTAGTCGGAAATAGGTTCCGATGATCGAAATATTGGCAGTAAATATTGAAATCTTGATTTCCTCGATATAGATTATGTTGTTATAATGTTACAAGACCTTAAGTAAACCAAGTCCCTAGTTAAGATTGCTTGGAGAATGCTTATTTGATGTCTTGAGCTAGGCGTTTCGGTACAGTCAGACACGTACCGAAACGATTTGGATAAGACGTTCCAAATCTATTAAGGGCACATCGATACGGTGTAACGGTAATAACTAACTTTTTGGACTTTTGCTTACCTGTACCGATACGACCTCGAGCGTATCGGAACGGTACCCTGCAGAAAACAGGGTAGGTGCTCCCAAAGTCAAAAGTTGCAGCCCTTGGTGAGTCACCTGCTTGCTTGGCATCTCCCCACATGTTTCTAAGCTGAATTAGTGGTTGTATGTCAGCAAGTATGATGTGAATTGATAGAATTTTTTAAATAAGAAATCTTTGGGGAAAGGAACTGTTTTTTATTGGTTCTTGATGAGGTATGTTGGGCTTAGCAAACCCTCAAGCAAGGGAAACTTTCTTATTGGTTGTTAGAGAAGGTGATTAGAAATTCTCTAATCCTCTATAAATAAGAAGAGAATGAAGATGAGTGGGGCTTTTGATTTTCTACCGATTTTAGATTCTCTACTTTACAAAATAAGCAAGCTTTTCCATTTCCATCTTCAACCTCAAACTTTAAGCAAGCACCTCAATTGAAGACAAAAAAACAAAGTTTTGTCTTTCTTCATTTAAGAGTTCCGTTTGATCCATACAAGTACAAAAAATAGGATTTAAGCACCGAACGAGGTATTATCAATCATAAAGCCTTAACCGAGCAAGGTAAGTGTAGTAGCGTCTCGGGTCTAGGTAAGGGCATACCCGAATATGTTGTTAGTTTTAATACTAACCTTGAGTTAGAAGTTTTATATCATTGATCATGTGTTGGTAAGTATATGGTAAGTTTTGCATTGATTCCACATTCATAACATAGCTATCATCGACATGAAAATCATTGAAAGAATTGACATGTAAGAAGCATGACATGAATCATTGTTATTGTTCATTGATATAAAATAATGTTTATGAATCATGAATATTGAACCATTGTTATTGGACCTTGGATTCGAAGTATTGGATACAATTGGCATACCATAGAATTCATGAGTTTATTGGTACGGATGGACTACGGTCCTAGGGCTACGACCTATATGATTTGGCGAGGCGGAGGGATGTATTGTGTATTGGTCTTTGGCGATGTCCGTGGGATGACCATTTATTGATTTGGCGATGAGGTGGAATTCGTGTATCCATATACCATGAATCGATCCAAGGGAACTATTGATCAAAGATATTGATTTGCCATGAAACCATGATATTGACATACATTATATGATTTTATGCTTTGTTATGAACAAGAAGCATGCCATGTTATTGCATAACTAGTATTATGAATACCTTAGAGCATGTTACGTGACATAATATGTTCATTCATAGTTATGTGACTACCTCACTAGGCAAAGTATGCCTAATGCATTCCATTGCATCCATTTAAGAGTAAACAAGTATTGGGATCGAGATCAGAGAAGTTGGAGCGTTGCGCAAGTCACAAGCAAGTTCTAAGTAACGTATTTTGTCCTTTCGAACTCCTAGTATGGTGGCAAGGTCTATGTACAAGTTTATTATGTTTCTTTTCATGTGTCTATGTTATGTTTAAGTGTCTTTGAATGGATAGTCTAAAGTGAGCCTTCTATGTAGTAAGAAATGACCCTCAAATGCATATTTTGTACTAGAAAGGTAAAATCAGACAAATGGATTCAAATGGCACTAAAACTTGGCATGGCATTAGCTTATACCCTTAAAATGTTGTGGGTAAAGTTTCATTGCAATTGAACCTTGTTTGCTTTGTCAAAATGAATAAACACCAGCAAGAATCTGCCATTACAGGCCTGACGTACCAAAATAGATGATGGCATTTCGATACGGGTAAGCATAGTTTGAACCTTAGAGAACAAGGTAAACTAAAACGAGTAAGGATGTTTCGGAACATTTTGCCACTGGAGACCTCTGTTTCGATACGGGTTCAAAGCGTATCGAAATGAGTTAAAGTCTAAGTCAAGGGTAGTCAACTCGTACTGATATGGGTGCTCCTGTATCGATACGGTCTAAGTGGGAAAGTCAACCATGTTGACCATTGTCCTCCTGTACCGAAACGACCCTAAGCGTTTCGATACAAGGATAGTTTTTCTGAGTTTTCTTAATGAATAATTGTTTAATAAGTATATTGGTAATGTTCTGTTTGTGTAATATTGATGAAGTGTTAATAATAAGTTAAAATTTATTGCATCATTCACCGCACTGTTCACCGGTAACACGCTCCGACCCGGTTCTCTACCAGGCCGGGAAGGGGGTGTTACAATTTGTGGTATCAGAGCTAGAATTTAGTCGTTTTTGGACTAAACCTATGCATGTTTGTATTGTTTGTTATGTTACTTTGCCATCTAGGAGTTATTCTGTCGAGTATTGTGACTTGTCAACAAATCCGATCTCTTTATAATATAGATATGTCTCAAACTAACGAAGCTTGTGATAATGAGTTTGCTTCTAACTCCTCGACTCGTGGCGAGGAGGTACGAGGGGGAAATCCTCTGAATCCGCAAAACCTTCATGTTCAGGGTATGGAGCCTGAAGCACCTACAGCTCAGGAAGAATGTTATATGAATATGGCTAATATGTTTAAGAAATTTATAAATGTGATAAAGAATAACCAAGTTGTGCAACCTACGTCACCTGTTGCTCAACCTCTTCGAGCTCCAATCGATAAGTTATCTCAATATCGAGCTTACACCTTCACTAGACGAGACGATGACGATCCTGAAATTGCTGAGTATTGGTTAGACAATACTTTAAGAATTTTGGATAAGCAATTAAGGTGTTCGGAGGAACATAAGCTTGAATGCGCCCTTGCATTGCTTGTCGATGAAGCTCTACAGTGGTGGGAGACTACCATTCTTACCGTCTCTGAGGATATCGTGAATTGGGAATTCTTCTTGAAAGAGTTCTGTAATAAGTACGTAAGTAAATTCTACCTTGCCGAGAGGCGAAGCATCTTCCTTCATCTTA
The DNA here is from genome assembly GCA_958450335.1 of Hibiscus tridactylites. Taxonomy (NCBI): domain Eukaryota; kingdom Viridiplantae; phylum Streptophyta; class Magnoliopsida; order Malvales; family Malvaceae; genus Hibiscus; species Hibiscus tridactylites. The sequence goes on from OY288290.1 coordinate 50,763,305, forward strand.
AACAAGATGGACGACCGATCGAGCAGTATATCCACGATTTTTGCAAGTATTGTAGATATGGTGCTGACTTTATCAAGAAAGAAGAAGAAAAGTGTCGGATGTTCATCACTAGACTCACCGATGAATTACGTCCCATGTTCATAGCATTGTGTATCACCAATTTCTAAGATCTTGTAAACAGAGTTAAAGCTACGGAATGAGCACAAAGAGCTCATAGAACTAGTAGATCCAACAAATCTGAAAAGAGAAATCGAGATGAGTCTTATTTCTCAGGATCTTCTAAGAAAGAGAAGCATCGCGGCTCGGAACAAAATGTGTACTCGCAACCTTCCCAGTTTGAGCATGTTGCCAAATCTCAAGTTGTATCTCGTTCTCCATCGGATGTCAATCCTATTGAAAGCAATGTTGGTTCAAGACAAGATACAAGAATTCCTAAGTGTAATTTCTGTCAACGACGACACGAAGGGCAATACCGCAAGAAATCCGGTGTTTGTTTCTTTTGTGGAGAATTGGGTCATCTCATTCGAGAATGTCCGGAGAACCCTAACAAGCCCATTTCTGTATCGACTAATTCATCCTATGCTCAATCTTTACGAGGCAAGGGAGCAAATCAAAGATCTTTCGAAAAGTCGAGAGGATCGAGAACGTCAAAAGTAACAAGTAAACCCAAACCTAAAGCTTCTACACGGATGTTTCACATGTAGGGCAAGGACTTAGAAACCGACCTCAACATCATTTTGGGTAAGAGATTTGACCTTTTATATCTACGTTATAATGTTAAGAAATTTTTGTTTAAGCAAACTCAGATAAGGTCCCATCTGTAGTGTATAAGTATAGACTTTGGGCTGGGCGTATCGATACGGAAAGGATACATATTGAAACGACCCAGATAAAAGCGTATCAAAACGAACATAAGTGTATCGAAATGGTTTAATAGTCTTAACCGAATTCTGGAATTTTTCTTAGCCGTATCGATACGGTTTGGAGTGTATCGATACAGATACCATTTTCGAATGGGATCAAGGATAAGATTGAAATGAAACTAGGAGATGCTGATGACTCACCTATGTGTTTGTCACCTAAATCATATACGTCCATCAAAAAAATGGCAAGTGTCGTGTTGTTATGAAGAGGTGAAAGGATAAACTTTGAAAAGCCTTAGAAATATATTGATTGGTTCTTGGAAAGGTGGGTATGAGACAAATTTTGTATTCTTATAAAGTGATAGACTCTCTGAGCTATACCAAAGCTAAACACTCATCTTTGTTCGAAGAAATCAAGATAAGCATTCTTCTCGAAAATACTACCATTCTTAAGTAATGTCTAATCCGGTTAAGAAATCAAATGAGCCAAAACAAGGAGTTCCTTGTAGTCTTTTCCAAGGCAGACACCCAATAGAACAACATTATAGGAGATCTGGAGCTTGTTCCATTTGTGGTAAGAGGGATCATTTTGTCCGAGATTGTCCTAAGAAATCTTACAAGAAGCATTGGCGTGTAAGTGCAAAACGAACTTGGCCAGAAGGATTAGGAAAGACGAATTCTTCATCTCCGAAAGATTCTGATCCCGAAGAATGCACTGATCAGCAACTCAAAACTGCAGGTAAGAATTCAAGGACGAATTCTTTTTTAAGGGGGGGAGAGTTGTAACACCCCGAAAACCGGTCTAGTCAGAAATAGGTTCCGATGATCGGAATATTGGCAGTAAATATTGAAATCTTGATTTCCTCGATATAGATTATGTTGTTATAATGTTACAAGACCTTAAGTAAACCAAGTCCCTAGTTAAGATTGCTTGGAGAATGCCTATTTGATGTTTTGAGCTAGGCATTTCGGTACAGCCAGACACGTACCGAAACGATTTGGATAAGGCGTTCCAAAACGATTAAGGGCGTATTGATACGGTGTAACGGTAATAACTAACTTTTTGGACTTTTGCTTACCCGTACCGATATGGCCTCGAGCGTATCAGAATGGTACCCTGCAAAAAATAGGGTAGGTGCTCCCAAAGTCAAAAGTTGCGGCCCTTGGTGAGTCACCTACTTGCTTGGCATCTCCCCACATGTTCCTAAGCTGAATTAGTGGTTGTATGTCAGCAAGTATGATGTGAATTGATAGGATTTTTTAAATAAGAAATCTTTGGGGAAAGAAAATGTTTTTATTGGTTCTTGATGAGGTGTGTTGGGCTTAGCAAACCCTCAAGCAAGGGAAACTTTCTTATTGGTTGTTAGAAAAGGTGATTAGAAATTCTCTAATCCTCTATAAATAAGAAGAGAATGAAGAGGAGTGGGGCTTTTGATTTTCTACCGAGCTTAGATTCTCTTCTTTACAAAACAAGCAAGCTTTTCCATTTCCATCTTCAACCTCAAGCTTTAAGCAAGTACCTCCATTGAAGACAAAAAAAACTTTGTCTTTCTTCGTTTAAGAGTATCGTTTTATCCATACAAGTACAAGAAAGAGGATTGAAGCACTGAACGAGGTATTATCAATCATAAAGCCTTAACCGAGCAAGGTGAGTGTAGTAGCGTCTCGGGTCTAGGCAAGGGCCTACCTGAATCTGTTGTTATTTTTAATACTAACCTTGAGTTAGAAGTTTTATATCATTGATCATGTGTTGGTAAGTATATGGTAAGTGTTGCATTGATTCCACGTTCATAGCATGGCTATCATCGACATGAAAATCATTGAAAGTATTGACATGTAAGAAGCTTGACATGAATCATTGTTATTGTTCATTGATATGAAATATTGTTTATGAATCATGAATATTGAACCATTGTTATTGGACCTTGGATTCGAAGTATTGGATACAATTGGCATGCCATAGAATTCATGAGCTCATTGGTACGGGTGGACTATGGCCCTAGGGTTACTGCCTATATAATTTGGCGATGCGGAGGGATGTATTGTGTATTGGTCTTTGGCGATGTCGGTGGGATGACCATTTATTGATTTGGCGAGGAGGTGAAATTCGTGTATCCATATACTATGAATTGATCCAAGGGAACTATTAATCAAAGATATTGATTTGCCATGAAACCATGATATTGACATACATGATATGATTTTATGCTTTGTTATGAACAAGAAGCATGCCATGTTATTGCATAATTAGTATTATGAATACCTTGGAGCATGTTACATGACATAATATGTTCATTCATAGTTATGTGACTACCTCACTAGGAAAAGTATGCCTAATGCATGCCATGTTATTCCTGGCGTGAACCAAAGACAAACACCAACTATTCTAACACTTCTTTTAGCCGCTGAAACTCTTAACCTATCCCTAAGCCGAGTTAGTTAACACCACGTTGGATGAAAACCGTGCTTATTCGTTTCGTGAGTTCAACTCTCCCTATATTGAACAAATAAATAATCTCACAAACTCTCTCCCGATAAGTATGCAAGAATGATTCAAAGCCAAGAATAAACAAACCTTAACTTTATTGCATTAAGAACTTCAACAAATACAATAGTCTTCACACAACTACTAAACAAACTAATCCTAATTCTAAGGAAAATTAGAACATAATGAATGGAAAGAAAACACAAACTAAATCCTAAGCTCTCTCGTCTCTCTTCTCCGCAATTCTCCCCCTTGATGATGGCGGCAAGCCTCCTTTATATAGGGGAAGGTGTAGGCAAAAATTCTACTTGGAGAGGAAGTTAAGTTGGACTTAACTTTATTAAAGAGGTGAATCTCTTTAATTTAATACATTAATCACTTTTGGCCAAAAGTCCAACTTTATCCTTCCTTCTATGTTTTCGTCCTCTTCTTGAGCTCTAACTACCACGCAAAGTGTGTAGAAAATTCGACTTTTAAAGCTCTACAAATCAACTACCACTTTGCTTGTTTTTCCCTTCGGCAGGTTGAGTAGTACACTGCCGCGACATGGCATTCTACTACCTCGGCATTGATTTGGAAAAGGATCTGCTCCGCAAGGCTTTATTCTTCATAAATCAACTTCCTTCAGTAGAAGCTGTTAGTTGTGGCTTGGCTCAATCAGGGTCTGTTTCTAGCTGGTTCTGCCTCATCCTTCCTTTTTTCTTCATTGCCATCACGGCATCTCCTGCCCTGGCAGCATGCAAATCTGCAAAAGTGCCAAACATGCATCAAACAATACCTTTTTCATAGAATAAACATCATATAAAGATCAAAAGCATAAATGATGAAATCAATGTATGAAGAGCCATAATGCGGCTCAAATGGGTGTAGGTTGAGTGATAATTGCCATGTAAAAGCGATAAAAATATAAAAATTTTGGGTACTTATCAGGAGTCATACTGATTTCTCCACCTCCACGGACTGCTTGATTAGGAGAAGGAAGTTTCTAACTCACTTTATAAGAAATTGATCCCTTTTGTCAAATTCTTTAAACTCGGTTATTGATGTTGTTATATCATTTTCCCTCACAAAGATTGTGGCTACATGTTGATGGAATATTTTTAGATCGTTAATTTTGTACAATCATCCATTTCGGACAACAGGGGTAATGGAACAACTCTTCTTCATTGTCTGCTCAAGTTTCAAACATGAACCATTTGGACATGAAATTCTAGGCTATTATTGGGCAAGCTTATTCTCTTATATAGATGTTATATTTTTATTCTCACGAGTATAAACTAATGTTGTAATCGTTTTGCATTGATTCATATCGTTTCATCCTACTTAACTGATTATTTTTAATTTTATAGCGATGAAAAAAATAGATTATAACATTTGCATGGTAAAATATTTCCCCACTAACAGCAAACACAAACCTGAATGAATACTCAATTGATTAACATAAAATACTTTTTTCTCCTCGATGTTTAGTAATTTATATATGAAAACTGAATTCGAATGTCAATGATTACAGAAAATACACAACAAAACCTGAAAGGAACGGAACGGGGAAAAATAAGTTTGCCTCCTAGTTTGCAATCAACCAGATAGATTTACCACTTTCTTTCCGCTTGTTCTGTCTCGTTTAAGTTTCGTTCCAGCATGTTCCTTGACACTCAGACTATACTGGGAGGGTCACCAATCCAATTACAAACAGCACAAGGCCAACATGTTCTAATGTAATATGCCAATGGTGCATGCTGCGGAGGTTGTTCGGGATTAGCCACTTCAGTGTCTTTCCCACTCGGTTCACTCCCTGCATTACTAGGGGAAACTGCTACATCCGCTATGAATTTCTCTAGTGTCCACCTTGGGGTACTGAAACCCTCAATTTTGTAAGCCTGGGTCATTGTACCGGAGACTCACCTCCGCTGTTGCTTGGCTGCTGTTCAAATCTGATTTTGCGATGCCATTAAAATGGTAAATATCAAACATCTTTCTACCATTCTGTCCAGTTGAATCCTTAAGACCTCTAAAGTTCTTGTCCAAATCCAAAATAACCTACCAGAACTCACTCTATACAATGAATCCCGAGCAACAAAGGCTATCAAGTTTATCATATAGAAGTTAGATACTTGTCTCCCAGAGCACTTGATGGAAAGCTTATATATTGATAAAGCCACCGCCTCCACTCTGATCTTGCGCATCAAAGGCTTTCTGGATTTGTGATTTCGTTTCTTCCAGTTCATTCTCATCTTGAACAGTTGTATCTAGAGAAAATATGACCGTATAATGCGACTCACTTCCAACAACCCATTTTGGCCATTTCGGGCACTTCAGATTTTGACCAACCTTATAGAAATTAAGGGATTCTAGAAGAGCGAGGAATCTAACCTCCTCACTTGTAGGTATACCCTGCAGAAACATAACACCACCTAAATTCATTCTCCCAATCAAATACATTTGGAGCAGCTTACCCACACAGCAATAAGTTCATAATTCCCTAAACAATGTCGAATAAAACACAATTACAATGTAAGAATGCATCGAGGACGACACTACCAATTCCGACATATTGAAGCCCCATCCATTTAATAGATATACACAAATTTTACTACCTGAGAAGCATGGCCAAATGGTGCAGTTACTAGGGGTAGGCTGGGATCATCCCGGTCAGCTTGAACACAATCCTAGAGAAAAAGGAAGCACAAGTAAAATTACATTCACATGCAAACAAAATCTCAACTCTGGACATACTATGCTTCCTCCTGAATTTTCTTTCTGAACTACCAGAATATTGATAAAGATGAAAATTAAATGGAGTTTTAAAGCCAACAAACTCACTCATCCTCGAGAAAGTAATGCCGAGATAAGGAATAACAGAGCTCCTATGCGACTTTGAAAAATAGGAATCATTGCTTCAAGCCTCTTAAAGGCACTTGTAGGTGATGTGAATGTGTCTACTCTTAAAACTTTTGACAAATCCGAAGCTGATTCAATTGAAAGGCCTTCAAGTGCTTATGCAACGATCTGAAAATCACAAACAATTATCAGCAAGTAATAACACAAAAGGACAAATTATTAGCATATTCAGGTCAAACCAATTCTACTAACCACATCCTTTGGGCTGCCTCCGGATCCTTCAATGCCATTAAAAACAACACTTAAAGTTGCAATTACAACCCTTTTGTTATTTTCACATAAAACAATATCTCGCCCATGCTTTTAACCAGGGCTCTGTGTACTGAAACAAAAATTTTAACTGAAATGGATAACATGTAAAAAAATGAATTATGAAAGAGCTGCAAAACTTGAATAAAAAGTAAATATTCCTCCTAAATTAGTTATTTCAGAAATAATGATAATACCCATCGAGAAATGAGAAATCGTACGTGCCACTTGACTTCACCCATCAGGATCATGCATTATACCTTTTCTCAATTTCCAATTTCGTGAGAAGAAAACAGTTTTAGCAATACTGGTTCTATCATTGATGAAAGCAATCAATAGAAGGAACATTTTTTTAATCAAAGCAAGACAAATTCATTCAAAGAAGAAACGAAACATACATCAGAAACAAACCAAGCACATATCCACAAAAGGCCGAAACAAAAGCTTCACCCGAAGGGGGAGAAAAACACCCCAAAATGGACAAACAACCAACACAAAACATAAACAAGAGCAAAATCAACAAAGAAAACATAAGAAATCCCATGCACATAACCAGTCTTTCGTACAATCAAGTGACACCTCTGAGAGAGCTCCATCCAGAGGAAGACTTCCTTTTTCAGACGATAAAAGGATCTTGTCATCAAACATGTAAGAGATGATTACATGATTAATAAAGCAAATACAAAGGCAACAATCAGGAGGAAAAGGATTTACACTGCTGGATAAAATTGCAACTAATAGTGCTAAACTGTTTAATCGTTTTGTTTCATGAACTATAATCTAGAAAAAATTGAAAGACAAATAAATTTAAAAGGTGCGTCCTTATGCAGTTTAGAATACATCATACAACTGGCCTGCAAAATTTAATCACCTTGTTTTTGCATCTCCAGTAAAAGCAGAAAATCATTTGATGCGACATACTGACTTTTGAGTGATCTCCTGGAACTCAAATTCTGTGGCATGTTTGCTTCAATTTTACCCAACTCATTCGGAAAGAAAAGAAGATATATGAAAAATTATTTGAGGTGACATACTGATTTTTGGATGATCTCACCGACAGACGGTGGCTAACGGTGACAACGGCTGGAATGGTAAAAGGAAAAAAATTTAAGGTTTTTTTAATTTAGGAGCGGATATTTGATCTAATTATTTAAAAACAAATATTAAAAAATAAAATATATATGAAAAATAATTAATTGAAATTTTATTTTAAATAATAATTATTTTTTAACAAAATACGAGATTTCCATAATTATTAATTGTATGTTGAGACATTGATATTTTTAATTTGGGTAATCTTTACCAGTGATCCCTTTCGTTTAGGGTGTGTTTTATTTTGGTCACCAAAATTCAAAAAAGATTATTCTGGTCACTTACGTTTAGAATCGTTCCTATTTTGGTCCCTTGGGGCGTTAGTCTCCGTTAATTAAAAAAATTAGTTTCTAATTTAACCTCCAAATTTTCAAAATTTTATTTTTCACCATCTTCCCCAAAAAAATATAAAATTAAAACCGAAAATTAATTCAAAAATGAAGAGAATCGATTTCTTTTGCGCGGTACACCTTTTAATGATTAGTTATCGAAATCCGATCGTGTCTCACCATCAGTTCCTGCTCATGCTGCAAAGCCAAACCATGTAAGCTCCGGCGAATCTCCCGCTTTGAAATCGTCTTCATCCGCCCCCAATCCACCCTAACCTGAATCTCACATTTACTGTCTTAAACCTCAAATTTTATTCCCAACCAAACAGTCTTGCAAACAAAGAAATTGATTAAATCTGAGCAGATCTGCAAACTAAATAGAAATGACAATAAATAAAAAATGAAAACAATTTTTATTTCAATACTACCATGATACCGAAATGTTGTGTTTTGAAGCAAATCGAGTAAATTCTTCACTAAATTCAAAATAAGAAGAGCTTTTTTGGGATTTGTTGTTTATATTGCTACTCTGCATTTTACAAGGAAAAATCTATTTCATAATAAAATGAAATAAAACCCAGAAACAACCCAAGCAACAAAGAAAAACGAATATGATTTTTTAAAAAAAAAATTCAAATATTAAATTTTGGTTACCAATGATAAGTGAAAATGTGTTGAATGAAATAATAGGTTTTTTGAAAAATAAAATAATAAAAATAAGAATGGTTATCTCTGTAAAACTTAAGATGAGATAGGGGAGAAGAACAAATTTTACCTAAATGTGAGAACGGACTCATGACGGTTGTCGGAGTAGATGATGAACGATGAAGAGAAAAAGAGATGACGGTGGTTGGGGATTTTAGTTAAACGGGAAAATCAAGTCTGATGTATTTCTCATAATAAAAGGTGGGTTTATATAACCCAAAATTATAACAAACTATAAACAAATTTAACAAACTAATGGGCTGAAACAGCTGGCCCAACTGACTCCAAAATGCTAAGAAACTAATTATTTTATTTTCTAACATTCACCCTGCTTTCTTCTCTTGCTGAACTTCTTCAATCTTCTTTAAGTTGGAGTTGAGTCCATGAGCTAACTCAGTGAGCTGGTTCAGGGAGTTGGGAAGTTGGTCTTTCTTTAAGATTCTTCATTCATTCTTTCTTTCTTCTTCTGAAGAAAATCAATCGTCTTCAAATATATCTTTACTTGAACATCTGCTTAACAATGTACATCTGTTTTTCAGTGTACTGATAGAAAGAAGCTTTCTTCCTTTTCTTCCTTCTTCAATGATCCATCACACAATTTCTTTTCTTCATTTTCTTCATTCATACAACAGCCTTTTGAATTGTTGCAGTACTGAATATCACAACTCTATAACCAACTTTAACCAGCTTCATCATCACTCAATGTATCACAAATTATACACAGTTTTCAGGCCACTAATCACAACAACAACCTCAACAGTAACCAACTTGCAAAGTTCCAAGAGAAATCACATTTTTTTTCTTGAACAAAATCTCAACATGCGGCAACTTCCGGAACAAATTAAGGCACCAACCAGATTAAGAACAAATAGTCACGATGTAGAACGAGCATAATGCAACATTCACCAGAACTAAACACTATATCAACAACCAATAAGCAAGAATTGAAGAAGCCAATTCAGCATATCTTTCGAAGCACCAAATTTAAAACCAATGGGGAATCATCAATCTCAAAACTAAGCAACTACCAGCCAAGCAATTACCACCATATCCATCCACCAATTTAAACCAGCAAACAAGATAATTATCCAATTGAAACCAGGTCCATCAACAACCAAATTTGATATAACTAGGTGACCAAAACAGTGTGCATGAATGAAGCTAACAGGTGTGACCTCTCAACCAAATAGCATATAAAGTATTAGCAGTACACATGCCAAAATAAAGGAGCAAATAGTCTATCATTAGAGGTATTCAGACAAGCCATTATCACAACCTTAATACTTGCAATCACTCAGTAATTTCAGGAATAATCTGCAACATGCTGCTTGCAATAATCAATTTGTAGTAACTGAGAGTATAATCAGTAGCATTATTCAGAAGATTCAACACAGCAGAACAATAGTAATCAGACCTTACGGCACCAAACCAAAGATGAATCACATCTCAGAAGTAGAAGCCAAGTATGAGATCGAGAGACAATTAGGAACCACCAAATTAATTCATCCATTAGCAAACTAAGGAAATACAGATTTCCAGCGACAATATCCGCATTCCAACAATTATTTAGAAAATTCTAATGACTAAAAAAAATTGAGGAACTCAAGACGAGCAACTAAAACTGGGAGGCTAGAATCAGGTGCCATACCGACTAAGAGAATTGAAAAATAGCTCACCAATCACTGTATTAAAGGACGACTCGAAAATGTTTGCGACCATGAACCGATAATTGAAGAAATCAAATAGATTTCATGAACCCGATCGAAACCAGACTTGAGATTTGAAAAAGGCGGTAGCACCTGGTGAAGCAATCAGCAGCGCAAATGAACCTCCGACGAAGAAAATAGATCGCTGATGAAGGAAGCTACGTCAAGATCGCCGGTAAGGAGTTGAACAACTCTGAAACGAAACAAGAAGCAACAACAGATTCAAATAGCAGCAGCGGAACAGATCAAATGGCGTCATGACCGTTGGTAGCGAATGATACCATGTGAGAACGGACTCATGACGGTTGCCGGAGTAGATGATGAACGATGAAGAGAAAAAGAGATGACGGTAGTTGGGGATTTTAGTTAAACGGGAAAATCAAGTCTGATGTATTTCTCATAATAAAAGGTGGGTTTATATAACCCAAAATTATAACAAACTACAAACAAATTTAACAAACTAATGGGCTGAAACAGCTGGCCCAACTGACTCCAAAATGCTAAGAAACTAATTATTTTATTTTCTAACACTAAATCTTTAAAATGGAGGGTTGTATTTAAAAGAAAAAATGAACGGAAGTAGAGATTAAAGCCAAACCATCTAAGCCAAACAAAGAAAGTGACAGTAATTGGTGATGTAACTCCCTCTATTGTGCTAGAAAGCGTTTTCAGGGTGAATAATGCAGCAGCATCGACTCCATCTTCTCTAATGGTGAAAACCCCATTACCGATAAAAAGTAAAAAATACTAAATTTTTTCCCTTTCTTTTTTCTTTAAAAAGAGTATGGACTATGGCAAACTAGCGATTTGAATTAATTTTTGTTGTTTTAGTTTTATAATTTTTGGGGAAGATGGTGAAAAATAAAATTTTGAAAGTTTGGGGGTTAAATTAGAAACTAATTTTTTTAAGTAACGGAGACTAACGGCCAAGGGACCAAAATAGAAACGGTTCTATACGTAAGTGACCGGAATAATCATTTTTGGATTTTGGTGACCAAAATAGAACACACCCTATACGAAAGGGACCACTGGTGAAGATTACCCTTTTTAATTTTTATTAATCAATTTATTAGTGTTCAGTGGTGTTCAACGATTTTGGTTGAGAAGGAATTATTTTTGAACTCATTAATGCTCCCTTCGGCACCGCTGTTGAACTCTTGGTTTGGGTTGAGAAATAGCAGTTGGAGAGAAGCTGAAATTTTTAGCTTCTCCAAAAACTATGTTTAAAAGCAAAAATGGTGGAAAAGATGGGTGATAAGGATTGCAAGTTAGGTGTTCGGCGGTGCTTCTTCAAAAGCGCGGCGGAGAAGCAGCACCGAACAGACCCTAAGTGGTCTAATTATAAAAGATGATGTTGTTCCTTCAGATGACTCATATTCGAGTAGCATAGTTTAAAAAATAGATACTACTATGTAATCACACTAAAATATTAAAGAAAAGAATTATTTTCGAGACAATTAAAAAATATCTTAATTACAAATACTTAAATAAATAGATAAATCCCAATACAATAACATTTTGCAACAATAATTAGGGTGAACATATGATCGAGTCAAGTTAAAAAATTTGAGTTAATTTAATTGTCGAGTTATATTTTATAATTTAAACTTTACTTTTTCAAAAGTTTGTGTCTAGTTCAAGAAAATTGAGTCGAGTTAAATTGTTCTGGTTTTTGTTCAAATTTAATTGTAAATATTTATAATAATACGCTATTAATTAATTTCAATTTAAATGACTTTCTATAACCATATACGATATACATATATATCTTCTTCATATACGATATACATATTATCATGAAAAATTGAGAGGCTTAAGTCGAACTTGAAAATTGATTCGCTAATTACTAAAATATGAAGTTATTAAAACTCTCATTTTATAACTTAAACTTTATTTGAAATATTTTGAGTAAGTTGAATTTATAAAATTACTATTCAAGTTAGTCAAATCAAATTTTTTACATCGAATCAAGCTAAAAAAATTGATTTTTTTTCAAGTCTAGTACCTCTTAATTAGGGGTGTTCAAAAAATACCTGACTCGACTATCCGAACATAAATAATTGAATATTTACTAGGATATTTTTACCCGAGTCGGGTACCCGACCCGCCATTTCCCGGATCAGGCCCGGGTCACAAAATTAAGAATTTTCGAGTACCCGTTTATAATCGGGTATCCGAATATATTTAAAATTAATATTTTAGGGTAAACTACATAAATGACCACCATACTATTGGTAAAGTCGCGATTTGACCACCTTACTTTTTTTCGAAGCAATAAAACCACCAAATTATTTAATTGATTGCAATGTGACCACCAGCCGTTAAAAACTAACGAAAAGAGTGACGTGGCAGTTAATAAAATTGGTATAATTACACATTTGATCTCAGCTATTTGTACATTTTATCAATTTGGTCCTAATTTTAATAAAAAAATAATTTTATTATTTAATTAGGCTACGACACATGTCACCGTATTATTGGAGGACTTTATTTATATATTTTTAATTTAATAATTTTTATTTTGCTCCTCCAATCAGGTGGTGACACGTGTCACCAGATTGAAGGAGCAAAATTAAAGAAACAAGCTCCTTGCCTCCAATAAGTTTCAAACCCACATTGTCTGGGTTAAGAGTGAGCGTACTTACCACTAGGCCAAAGCTATCCATGTGATGCATTGTACAAAAGCTAATATATATTTTATTTTGTTGTTTGAAAATCTATATATGATTTCACTTCAACAGAGCATTGCTTGCTCTTCTAAAACTGATTTCTGCAGTATTCTTCTAAAAACTGATTGATTTCTGCAGTATTCTTCTAAAAATTGATTTCTGCAGTATTCTTCTAAGTCACCAAATATCAACCAGAAGCGGCAAAACATGAAGGAAAAGCACACTATAAGGGCATGAATTAGATAACCGTTTTTTGCAGTATATATAGATTGTACAAGGGACGTCTTGGACATCTATCTTCTATTTCTGCCGAATTCTTGGTTTGACTTGCAGGGAGGTTCCTGACATCCACCACCAACGGCTCGAATCAGATCCCCAGGCCATGGACATGCCTTCTTTTTCATCTCATCACAATTAGCAACTGCAATGCAGCACAATCACATGGATAGCTTTTGTACAACAAAATAAAAATATATATTAGCTTTTGTACAATGCATCACATGGATAGCTTTGGCCTAGTGGTAAGTGTGCTCACTCTTAACCTAGACAATGTGGGTTCAAAACCCACTGGAGGCAAGGAGCTTGTTTCTTTAATTTTGCTCCTTCAATCTGGTGACACGTGTCGTAGCCTTATTAAATGATAAAATTATTTTATTTATTAAAATTAGGATCAAATTGATAAAATGTACAAATAGAGGAGACCAAATGTGTAATTATACCAATTTTATTAACTGCCACGTCACTCTTTCCGTTAGTTTTTAACGGCTGGTGGTCACATTGCAACCAATTAAATAATTTGGTGGTTTTATTGCTTCGAAAAAAAGTAAGGTGGTCAAATTGCGACTTTATCTATAGTATGGTGGTCATTTATGTAGTTTACCCTATATTTTATATTAAATTAATAAAAAATCTTATTTTTTATATTAAACTGATAAAATATTTTTATATTTAAAAATTACATAGTTTTATATCTAAATATTCAAATACCCGAATTTCCGAATACTTTTAAAACTCGAATCAGGACATGATCCACACTTTAAACTACCCAACGATTTGGGTACCCGGTACTTCCGGAATACCGCGTACCCGGATTTGAACTCCCTTGCAGTCTTAAGTTAACCCCTTGTGCCCTTTTTTCTGTTAATAAAATAAAATGTCAAATACTTTTTTACCTTCTTCTTCCTCAATTTTCTCTCTGTAAACTTTTGTTTTCGATAGCCATTTCTTCGTTAACAAACAACTGAAAACTACTATTGGTTTATAATATTTTTATTTCATGTTATTTTTATTTTGAGCCAATTCAGATTTTTCCAACCGTTAATTTTTTTCATTCGATTACAATCGGACGTTTGGCTTTGCCAGTTGGTTCCTCCTCTTCTTCGTGCTGACCAATGTAGCTGGGTTTTCCTCTCTCTCTCTCAAATTAGGGTTCCTTTTGCAAAATGCGGGGGATTTTTCTATCGAATTATCTGCAGTCAAGGAATCTGGAGCCTTTCTAATGGTTATCGTAATATTCTTTTCTTTCACGGGCTTAGGTTGAAATCTGTTTCTTTTTCTTTGCTTTGTTTTTTTAGCTTCATTTGCTTTTTCCATTCAAAACTAGGGTTTCCGTTTCAAATTTTCGGAAATCTGCTATCAAATGGTGTAGTTAAGGAAACTGGAGCCTTTCTAATTGTTATAAACAATATGGTTTTACCTTTTTTTTTCTAAGCTTAGATTAAAATCTCCAATATTTTTCATTGATTTTCCGTTTCAAATTTTGGAGATTTGCTATCAAATTATGTTGAGAAAGCTGGGCACTTTCTAAGAATTACAATAATAGATAAAAAATTTCCTTCCATGGGCTATGATTGAAATCTCCAAGTTTTTCTTTGATTTTTAGCTACTTTTTTCCCTCCTCCAAAGCTAGGGTTTCGGTTTCAAAAGGGAATTTTTCCATCAAATTATATAGTTGAGGAAGCTGGGGCCTTTCTAATAGACATAAATAATAATTAAATTTTACCTATTGGATTAAGGGTCTGTTAATTGGAGGTTTCAACCTATTGGTGAAATGGTGATTATTGAAGAAAGTTCAGAATTTCTCTTTTCTTTCCATTAGTTGATCTGTTGGAGGTGTTTCCATTGAGTTTTGAGGGCCTATTGGATTAAGGGGCTATAAATGCTGAAATTTGATTATAATCCCTGTGAAAATAGCTTACACTAAGTCCCTTTGGGCTATTGGGTATTATTGAATACGGTAGTTTCTTTTGGTCGAGAATGGATCACGTGATTGGTGGTAAGTTCAAGCTTGCAAGAAAGATTGGCAGTGGCTCTTTTGGAGAACTCTATTTAGGTATAATAATCAAAATCGCTTTGATGGCTTGCTATTTTTATAATGGAAAATATGTCTTGTTTTTCTTTTCTGATTTTCATTTTGTTGTTGAAGGGGTTAATGTGCACACTGGGGAGGAAGTCGCTGTCAAAATGGTATGTGATCTTTTCTTGAGGATGTGGTTTTTGGTAGTCTCTTTTGTTGGTCGGCTGATGGATATATATTCCTGTTCCTAATTTCAGGAATCTGTGAAGACCAAGCTTCCACAACTCCATTACGAGTCAAAACTGTATATGCTTCTTCAAGGCGGAAGTAAGTCTCTGTCTCACTCTCACTTCTCTATCTATCTGGAAAAATGATTTGGTACTACAACATATTCCGACCTTAGTTGTATCTGGCATAGCCTTCTTGTACTGCACTATCAATATGAGGGGGAGGGGGGGACGGAGAGAAAAACATGCAAGATCTGGTCTGATGGGATCCAATAAAAAAATTATTCATAGCTTTACACCTGGTTGCTGCCAGTTTAAAATGACACTAGGAAGTCTTCTTCCCTTCCATGACTGTTGCGCTATCAACCTAGTCTCTAATAATTTTTTCAATATGCAAGTTTGCAGCTTTCTCAGGACATGCTGGCAGCTTCATGTTTTACCTTGTACATTCTAGTGCTTTCATTTTGTTTTTGGTAATATTTCTTAAAGAGCATTTTTTTAAATAACTTGGTGTGATTTCTCTTTGATATAGCTGGCATTCCCCACCTCAAATGGTTTGGACTTGAGGCGAATTACAATGTCATGGTAATTGATCTTCTTGGACCTAGCTTGGAAGATTTGTTTAACTACTGCAACAGGAAACTCTCGTTAAAAACAGTGTTGATGCTTGCTGATCAATTGGTAAGTATATAGCTTTTTTGTTGTGAAGAATACATTTCAGTTTTTTTCATATTATATTTTCCCTCTTTCCAATCTCTGCCTTTCTTATTCCAGATTGCTAGAGTAGAATATATGCACTCAAGAGGTTTTCTTCACCGTGATATAAAGCCTGACAACTTCTTGATGGGCTTAGGGCGCAAGGCAAATCAGGTACTAGTTATTGTGTTATTTCTTGTATGTTATGTCGGCAAATTAACATGTGCATGCTCATTAGATTGCTAGCACAATCACCTTCAATTTTGGTTACTATAAGAATATTATTCTATTACTGGGAATTGGACTTTGTTACCCTTAAAAGGTGTGATTTATATTATATACATACTGGTATCATTTTCAATTTTTGCTTTTAAATTTTGTCATCACAGGTGTATATCATCGACTATGGTCTTGCAAAGAAGTATAGGGATCTTCAGACTCATAAGCACATCCCGTACAGGTTATTATTTTTCTGTTGACTTCTTAATACAGAATTTCAGATTTGAAGATCTCAAGATTGTATAGTATCTTGTCATAATACATGCATCAAATTCTTTGCTGCAGAGAAAACAAGAACCTCACGGGCACAGCTCGATATGCAAGTGTGAATACTCACCTTGGAATTGGTGAGTGTATGTAATGAACTAATGACACATTTTCAACTAGCCACAGTAAATCATATCTATAGATACAAGTTTACTTTTGTTAACATACATTCTTCTATTTACTGGCAGAGCAAAGCCGGAGAGATGATATGGAATCCATTGGTTATGTGCTCATGTATTTTCTGAGAGGAAGGTTAACTATATTTTCATTCACTGTTTTATGCATTTTCGGATGATGTTTGATTGTTACTTAATACTTGTTAATGCATCTTCATTCTTCTTAGTTTCTTCCCATTGATTTTGATTCAATTTGCACGATCTCTGCTTCAGCCTTCCTTGGCAGGGGCTAAAAACGGGTACAAGAAAGCAAAAATATGATAGGATTACTGAAAAGAAGGTATCAACTCCTATAGAGGTATGCATCACTTATGCAATCCTTTTGACAAGTTGATTTCCTTTTTTGAGAGTTACTAATTTGACTGACGTAGGGATTTCTAATGGTTCTTCTGTCTCGTTTTTTTTGGCATGTTTGATAAATATTTTATACCTTTTTAAGCATTGAATTCTGTGATGGTAAATTCCCCATGACTTGCTATTTCCACTAATGGTAATGAAAGGAGAAGGTTTTAAGTAAGTTTAATATAAATAAGGGGATGGTTTAATTCTTAGATTTTGGTTATAGTGACGTGTAATTCGGTTTTACTAACAAATGGAAAGTACATTGTATGTTAGCATTTGATCCCAAAGTACATTGTTAATCTATCTTATCTCATTATTATTATTTCCTTGTTCAGTAATATTGGGTTTTGTGTTTGTCTAACAGGTGCTCTGTAAGTCATATCCATCTGAGTTTGTAGCATATTTTCACTACTGCCGATCTTTGCGGTTTGAAGATAAGCCAGATTATTCATATTTGAAGAGGCTTTTCCGAGACTTGTTTATAAGAGAAGGTTTGTTATAATCGTCGTGGCTTGCTTATCGATGCTCTTTCTACACATAACATTTTGTTATCTTTTTCTCTGTCTCACACATACTGACCGTTCTCATGGATGTGAAGTTGAACTTTGTTTGTTTCCACCCCCTCCCCATTTTTTTTTGGTTCTGAAATCAGCATTGCTGCAGGTTACCAATTTGACTATATCTTTGACTGGACTTTGTTGAAATACCCACAGATTACTAGCAGCTCCAAAGGGCGGGTAAGTAGTTATAAACTTCTAGTTCTCTGCTACTGTCTTCTTGGGATATTATAACTCAGGTTTTCCATCCGTTTCTCAGAAATCTTGCGGAAAAGCAGGTTTGGCTGCAGGACCAGCAGTTGAAAAACCGGAAAAACTCTCAGGTCTGCTTTCTTTCTTTTTTTGAATGGAAAAGTGAGCCTTAGTGGCTTAGAATAGAATCACGATATTACACAAGTCTAAGGAGGCCCCACAAGGTCTGCTTTCTTTAACAGTACTAGATCTCTCATCAGGATTACTCAATTGGAACTAAATATTTGTAAACTTTGCTTACAAATGGTAATTGTGCTTATTCAAAATAACTTAGGAAATATAAAAGAATGTCATTTATGTTGTGGGTGAGCTCTCATAACCTGGATGGGGACAAATATTTCACGTCTTCTTTAGGGAAAAATGGTATTTGATACTTTGATTAATTATGATATGATGTTATCTAATCTCTCTCCTTTCCCTTGTTGGTTATTCTCTTGGAAAATGACATTCAGGTGGAAGAGATGCTCGCGATAGACTTGGTACGGTTGAAGCAATTCCTAAAAGACATATTTCAAATACTAGTCCTCGTCGCGATCATTCTAGGTACAAGGCTGCTGAGGATGTCAATTTGCCAAAGCATGGGGTGAGCTTCAATTCCTGATCATTTATAACCAAGGATATGTAGTTGATTGTTTTTTCCTTTTTGCCATACTAAATGATGAGATAAAGGAAGACAATCACGATGAAATGCATAGGTGTATATTATTTTTAGATAATATTGTATTGGTTGACGAGACAAAAAGAGTTGATTCCAAATTATAATTTTCAAGACAATCACTAGAAGCTTGAGGATTAGATTGAGCAGATCAAGGATTGAGTATATGGAGGGTACGTTTAATAAAAGAAGGAATAACGATCAAGATGTGATCACATTTGATGGTGAAGTGATACCAATATGGTATGAAATGTCAGGCCAACAAAATGCAAAATATATAAAAAGAAGTGTTAGTCTAGATGTGAATGTTAAAATTGACTTGTGATAAGACTAGAAAGGATAGAGTTAGAGATGAGGAAAATATTGGTTTACGAGTCGGGATAGCTCTTTTAGAGGATATGGTGAGAAAATGTGAAATGTTTTTGTCACGTAGGATGTGGATCGAGGCATGTACTTGTTAGAAAAGTAGAGGCATGATCGATGCATGCACAAGTTAAAATGTTTGAAAGGAAAACAAAGACAGATGCAAGGTGATAAGTAGTTCATATGAAAACTACTAGAACTTGAAGAAATGTTTGCAGAAAACAAAAATATTCATTACCTGATGTAGTGTTTATACATCTAGATTCTTGTAGCTGGTTTCGAATTTATTGCTATTAATGGTTATTATTTGGTTTGGCTCGGATTTTACCTTGGGATGAAGATAAAAATGATTCATTTGCCTAATTGAATGTTTTCTTAGCAAAATACCTATGTACCCCATCTTTTAATTTGTTCATTCATTATTGCATTGGGGGGGGGGGGGGTGTTCACATCCAACATTCTGATTGTTTATTGGATTGCAGTTTCAGCATCATGATTCGGATAAAAAACGCAGTACCTCTCGATACGGCAGCACTTCAAGAAGAGCTGTAATGGCAAGCGGGGCTAGTTCAGCCGGTGAAGTCAATGACATTCCGCAAAATCGTCAACTACCAACAGCCGGTCGCATCTCTAACACACAAAGAGTCCAACTTGCTGTTGAGGCCAAGGCAGCCCGCACCGCTGCCTTCAGAGGAAGCCGTGATGATCCTCTTCGAAATTTTGAGTTCCTCTCTCTTAAGAAATGATGGGCTCGATCGTTGGCTGATGTTTTTTCATAACTTCGTCTTCACATTGTGTATACGAGATATATATAGGAACCATAGTCACGACCCACAACATCTCATGTGACTTCCCCTCCCCTATTACCAAGATTTTCCACCCCCTTCATGGCCATTGTAACACGTTTTACACATTTCTCAACAACAAAAAAATGTTTTACACATCATGAAAGACAATTCATGTATCAGAATTTCATTTGTCATGTGCAACTTGAATAGCTGCAATACAAAATACTGTTATTGTGTTTTCCCCTTTATCCTGAAAAATTCAACTACCGAGTATACTTACATTAACTTCAGTCTATTATTACCACGTTCTTAATAAAGAAAAACAAAAAAGACAACTGAAGTTAAAATAGGTATTCATGTCCAAACCCCTCAAAAATGGAACTACTGTAATAATCTGAAGGTTTGAGATCGAAACACATGTCAAAATCTAATTGCTTGTTCTACCTACCTGTCTTGGGCTTAAAGACCAAAATATGAATCCTATTATTACCAAATTAACACTCAAAATTCTAAATTTTCTGGACTAGCACCATAAAAGTGAATTCACCGCACAAACATGCCGAGTTTTAAAATAATATTAATATTTTATTCAAACTCACCGTAGAAGCACGGTGAGTTCCGAAATCCCCCCCCCCCCTAAATTTCCGTTTAAATCTTATTCCAGGTGATTAAGATAATCTTAATCCGAACCTGCTGTGCATGCACGACGAGTTTCAAGTGAGTTAACAGCCGCAGTGACGTCTCAACCTAACACCGTTTGGGAAAAATATGAAGTTTACTGCATCGATTATTTGGGAAAGTGAAAAGATGCGGAGAATCTTGTCGGCAAACGTGTGAATCTAACCTGGCTGAAGAGTGCGTTTGAAATGGATCAACATTCCATAGCAGTATAAGTTGCATGCGCTGCGCGAGCATATATATTGCGCCTTCTCGGTGGAATGCTAATTCCGGACAAATTGAGTTTGCACGCGCATACGCAGTACCTCTCGTTTTTGGAGACTTTGTTCGTAGCAAGCATATACAATTGAGGATTTGTAATATTATGTTTCCTCTACTGCGAGTTGTGCAAGGCAGTGACACAAACAATTGTCAACAACATATTCGTGCTCACTGATATTAGAGGGTGTGTGGTGCTGCTACAATCATGGGTCTGGTATAAGCTTCCATTTTCGGCGCCTATTTACGACACTTCTGTATGAATTCCCACTCGTTTCAAGGTAAATTATTTTAAATGTTGTCTAGGGAAAGCATAATGTATGTATGTATTTGTATTGTGCAGATGGGCCCAAAAAATAAAAAAGAAGTCGTTAAGTCCAATTTAATCCTCGAAGTTAGAACGAAGATTGGCCTCTACTGCCAAGATCATGTAATGCAAATTTACTTTTCGTTGATAGTTGTAATATTAAATTTATTTATATGCGACATAAATTTTTTATTACGGGCGAATTGTTGTAGTTCCAATAGATGCCATATTCGGATGATGATAGTCGAGCGGTGATTCCGAACGAAGCTTACGAAGATGCCGAAAGTTGGTGTTCCATAATGTCATTGATACATTTTCGCGATTGTTGAGATGTTTTACGACAATTGGGTCCTTAAGTAGTTCAGATACCACTAGTATGTGCCGGAGGAGCCGATCAACATGGATGATATGGAAGGGATGGACTTACGTGGTAAGAGTGAAGCAAATTGGCCTAATAAATATTCGTCATACATAGCATGACAACATGAAAGATCAAACAGATTGCCTCCTCGTGTTCCCTTGGGAGTGGATGATTTCTATTTTTCGATTTCTGAGTATCACCAGTGGTTTGTGGCACAAACCAAACCGTACTTGACGACCCAAGCCTAACGAGATGCTTTTCTTGTTTTGTTTCAAACTCGAAAAGCTCAGGAAGCATCAAGTGAGTCGTCATTGGGTGTGGGGTCATCTAGAGGCAGATATGGGGGAGGAGATCTAGAGGTAGAGGTAGACGCGACAGAAGAAAGGTTGAACTGGAATCAGAATTTAAACAAAAAACTCCATTGCCAGCGTTTGATGTTGACTCTTATCTACCGTCATATGAGTCCCAGAGTTGGAATCAAGCTCTGCAAGTTACATAGGGGCCATGAAATTCACAGACTCCATATGAAGTAGGCGTGTGGAGAGGTGGACGTGATATTTGGAGTACTCAAGGACAAGGATCTGCAGCACAAGTACATGATCTACAAGTCATTTTAAAGATTTTTATGTGCCAGAGAATTTGGTCCCGTAATTTCAATATCATGAGCTACAACAACATGATATGGAGTACATGACATTAGTAATGATGAGAATGTCCCTATCAAGTCTTACATTCTCGGGCGGTGTTGGTAGAGTTGGTTCGAATATGTTCAATGAACCACATCGTATGAATCCATATCATGATAATGACAGAGATGAGAGGAAAGTGGGGATTTGAGTGGAAGAGGTGTCGATGCTGCTGCTGATGATGAAGAAATGCCGATTCAACCTCGAGTTCGGCATGGGTCGCGTTTCTATGACTAGACGTACTTAGGACGTCACCAAAGCCTAAGGCCCAAGAGAGAAAGAGAACCAAGAAGAGGAAGATAAATAAATTTAATTTATTTTGCTGCAATTATTTAGTTGTTTTGTCTTTTAATCAATTTCGGACAAATTTAATAGATAATTTTTATATATTTATCTTCAAATTTTAAATAAATTGACCTTTTAATTTTAACTAATTTATTTAGATAAAATTAATAAGTTAACTAATTTAAATAATACTTTAATTACTTTGTCAATGAATTAATTTTTATAATAATTTCAAAACTGATTTTTTTGCTAGAAAGGACCGTAAAAATATATTACAAACTGACAATGCATGAAAATCGAGTTTCAAGTGTTTGAAAATAATAAATGATTTTAATACATATTGCATAGTACAATGCTTATTAAATAAATAATAAATTTTATACATTTATCGTAAACAACGGTTACAGATAAATATAATACATTCGTGCAACATTGTGCCCTTGTGGCCTACCCGCAACATTGTAAGGAGAGCAACATTTAGTGCAACACTATGCCCTTGTGGCCTAGAGGCAACATTTGAGTTTTATCGTAAATAATGTGGTAAGGAGAACTTTGTGTATGTAATTTGTGTTGCACAGTTGTTCGACAATTGATCACTTGCGAGAGTGTTGTAAGGAACCGTACAATTGGGGCTGACAATGTAACACCCTCAATCTTAGCTAGATCAATTGACTAGGAAATTGATTTAATTGAACTTAGAAAAATCCCTAATTAAATAAATAAGGACCTAATTGAATGGAATTGCAAAGTTGGGATCAAATTCAAGGTGACTTAACCAATTAAACTAGTAAATAATCCAATTGCATGCTAAAATATACAATTATATGGGCTGCCCTTAATTAGATTAAAATAAAAGGCTAAATGGGGGCAAATGAGTCAAAGTACATTCCAACAATAGCTACCTACTATTATGAGTTGTCATCCTTTTCTATTTTCTCTTCACTAACCGATTAGAGAGAGAAATTAAGAGAGAAAATTTGTGATCAGCCATGGAAACTAGGAGAAAAGCTTGCATGTTAGAGATATATCCATTGGATTCAAGCTAGGAAGTAAAGTAAGTAATTTCTATACACTAACTAACAGAGATCATGCTTAATTCTATGTTTAATTGATTGAATGTTCTGTTTTGATTTAAATGCTTGCTGAATTTGATGAATTTGTGGCTGAAATGGTTAATTAATAAGTTAGGATAGAAACTAGTCACCTAGAAATGTAAAACCTACCTTAGGGACTGTTTAGAGTAAGTTGAAAATTCTAAGGACAAAATTGTTGTAGATAGATACTGAAAATGCTAAGTAAAAACGGGGGAAATGATAGAATAAATATTAGATAACTTGTATCGATTAATTAGAGGCAAAAAGGAATGTTTAAAGTGGCTAAATGTATTATAGGTACATTGAGGACTAATATGGAAGTTTAGTTAATTAATGTACTAAATTGATTAAGTTAAGGACTATACTGAACTTAGAATGACTATAAAAACAGAGGATTAGTTTAGGACATCAATTGGTCATGTTATGATAGGATTAAAAGGGATTAGAATGCTTGAATTAGAACCTTGAGTAAACTGCCCAGAAAGTCTTGTTCTGGGCAGTCACTTTAAAAATTCACCAAAAATAGTATTGACGGATTTTAAGCTGAAAATTTGATATGTGTTACTTTGGGACGTCTAGTTTAATTGAAAGAAAACAAGGATGAATTTCAATTAGTTAGCTGAAAGATATAAATGAAAGTATCTGGACAGTACAAATTGTCTAGAACTACAAAATGACCTATGTTTAAACAATAAACAGTATTGATTTGCAAATAGACATACATGGATAAAAAGCTAGTTGAATAAGCTTTCTAACGAGGAAAATTAATCGAAATTCTAACGTATAGATTAAAAGTTATGATTGAATTAGTAATAGGTACACAAGCTGCCAGCATTGGAAAAACAGTCTTGAAATTTTGTGTGTTTGTAATTGTTTGAATGAATTTAAATGGATAGTTTGGATGCTGAATTGTCTTGTGTATGTGTATATGAGGATATCTAGATCAAGTAATTGAAGAAATCTTGGAAGAAAATGTTGAGTGTATAAAAGTTCTATATTTTACCCCTCATTTACCCATATTTCTACTGTATTCAAGCATAATTCATTGCATTTAGGATAGATTTCTACATATACATCACAATTAGATAAAATGACACAATTACTACTGATTTTGGTCACTTTTGCAGGTATCTGCTGCGGCAGACTCAGGGCAGCAAAGGAGTAGAGCTGGATCACAGAACTGGAGTTGAGGAGCAAACGCTGTCATGGCCACTGTCGTGGCAGCTATGACGATAGAAGGGTGAAGTGGACAAGTGAAGTGGAGCTCGACAGATAGAGGATTTCAAGCCGGTCTGTCGTGGACCACTCCTATATTTTTCTGAGCCCTGAGGCAGAATCAAGGCCAAGCCCAAAGTCCAAGGAAGAAACCCAAAGCAAGAAAAGAGGACTAATTAAAGGCATCTACTCAGAAGATTTAATCTTTAATAGAGTTGTACTTTAGTTTAAACTTGTATTCTTTCCATATTAGAAAACTTGGACCCAAGGCCTATATAAAGGCATGTAATTCGACCTAGGGAAGGATATCTGATTCCTAGCCGTTTTCCCCAAAACCCTTGTCGTTTTCCCCTCTTCATCATGTTCTAAACCCCCCTAGGGCTACGGGTTGATTCTGTAAAGTAGTTGCAAGGATTGTACCGTTTTAGGAATTTTATGTTCAAGCAATAAAAACTTCAAGTTTATTTATTCTGGTTTTCATATCTCGCAAGAGTATCGGGAGATCATTGTGAGGTTATCCATTTGTTTGATATCGGGAGAGTCAAGCATACGAACGGAATAAATACGCGTTTTCTAGTTTATGGTTAAACCATCTCGGCTTAGGGATAAGTACGAGGTTAAGTGGCTAAGGAAGAATTCAACAACATTGGTGTTCACCCTTCGATTTATGTCGGGAGGTATCATCTAAGAAGTGTCCATCAACAGAACTTGGACCTAGGGATAGGACAAGTCATAACTGAGATTCTTGCCAAACTTGAAGTGCAGAGTTGTGTGATCGCTGCTGCGACATCAAAAGACTTCTGCCGCGATAGGTGCTGCCGCGACAGAGACGACGACAGAACAAAAGTTTCTCTTACAGTGCAACACCTGCACTACTGAGCAAATCAATACCGGCCTATTTCTTAAACCTGATTCTTTACTCTCTTATTTTAAGTTGTTTATCAAGATTACTTTACAATCCAATTAAACTATCTCTCTCTCTCTCTCTTGTGCATCAATTCAAGGATAAAGTTATTTCCAGTCCCTGTGGAGACGATATTCGGTACTCCAAGTATCACTTTACTACTTGCGTCGTGTACACTTGCACTATTTGCGATAGGACTCTTTTACAGGCAACAAGTTTTTGGCGCCGTTGCCGGGGACTGGCAACATATCTTTACCCTTTCTATTACTACACTTTTCTTTTTCTTTTTTTTTGTTTTTAGTGGTATTATTTACCCTGTGCTTTTCACAAGGTTTTCTGTTTGCTTATGCGCAGATCTAGACGAGGCAAAGAACCTGAGTACGAACTAGATCCAAAAATTGAATGCACGTATCAACTCAGGAACCAAGCCCGACTCTTGATAGCAAGAAACAACTATCTTGAGGAGCAGCTAGAAGCAATGGTGAACGGAAGACAGAACGACGGGGTAAATGACCCATACAACAATAACCAGAGGGTTATTGATGATCCTCCCCAAGATGTCCGGAATGAACGGCCTGCTGCCGCAAGGTAGTCCTGCCGCGACTACATGGTTAATGACCATGTTGAACTGGAAACCACCTTGCCAGACGTGGAAGTTGAAAACTTCGAGCTGAAACCTGTTATGTTCAGCATGATAAACTCCGCTGGCCAGTTTAGTGGTTCTGCAACTGAGGATGCTAGGGAACATCTGAAAACGTTCCAAGAAATTCGTGGACCGTTTAGACTACCAGGAATCAATCCGGAAGTACTGAGGCTCCAGTTATTTCCCCATTCATTGAGAGACAGAGGTAAAACTTGGTAGAATAAATTAACGCTGGGTTCAATACGAACTTGGGCAGATCTCTCTTGTGAATTCTTATCTCGTTCTAATCCTTCTCATTTATCTGAAAGAGTCCACGTGGAGACGATATCTGATACTCCAAGTATCACTTTACTACTTGCGTCGTGTACACTTGCGCTATTTGCGATAGGACTCTTTTACACGCAACAAGTTTTTGGCGCCATTGCCGGGGACTGGAAACATATCTTTACCCTTTCTATTACTGCACCTTTTCTTTTTATTTATCTATTTTTAGTGGTATTATTTACCCTATGCTTTTCATAAGGTTTTCTATTTGCTTATGCGTAGATCTAGACGAGGCAAAGAACCTGAGTACGAATTAGATCCAGAAATCGAACGCACGTATCAACTCAGGAACCAAGCCCGACTCTTGATAGCAAGAAACAATTATCTTGAGGAGAAGCTAGAAGAAATGGTGAACGGAAGACAGAACGACAGGGTAAATGACCCATACAGCAATAACCAGAGGGTTATTGATGATCCTCCCAGAGATGTCCAGAATGAACGGCCTGCTGCCGCAAGGCAGTCCTATCGCGACTACATGGTCAATGACCATGTTGAACTGGAAACCACCTTGCCAGACGTGGAAGCTGAAAACTTGTTATGTTCAGCATGATAAACTCTGCTGGCCAGTTTAGTGGTTCTGCAACTGAGGATGCTAGAGAAAATCTGAAAACGTTCCAAGAAATCCGTAGATCGTTTAGACTACCAGAAATCAATCCGGAAGTACTGAGGCTCCAGTTATTTCCCCATTCATTGAGAGACAGAGCTAAAACTTAGTAGAATAAATTAACGCCAAGTTCAATACGAACTTGGGCAGATCTCTCTCGTGAATTCTTATCTCATTCTAATACTTCTTATTTATCTGAAAGATTGCGTAACGAGATTGCTACTTTTCAAAAGGAAGATGACGAACCAATGCACGAGGCATGGGACAGATTTACAACTCTTCTTCGGAACTGCCCGATGCATGGATTCCCAGTATGGAATCAGGTCGTCAAATTCTACAATGCCGCCAATGCACACACTCGTCTGAGAATAGATTCAGCAGCGAATGGGCTAATACTGGATAAGGAACCAGACGAGGCAATGATAGTGTTGAAAAATTTAGCAAAAAATGATGAGAAATTTCCTACAGCTAGGAGAGGAGGAAAACGAGGGATATCTGTAAAGGATTATGAAGCTGACAACTCAATGAAATCACAGGTTGCATACCTCACAAAGATAGTGGAAAACCTGCAGCGGAAAGATTCCAAAGTCGTATATTCTACAGAAGAGGTATGTGAAACCTGTAGTGGGAATCATAGTTCAGAAGATTGTCCTTTACAGTTAGAAGAAGGGATGTATGTTGGGAATTACAACAAGCCAAGAAACTATGATTCCAACAATTACAATCCCAATTGGAGGAAAGATCCTAAGTTTTCCTGGAGCAATCCGAACAATGCACTGAATCCTCAAATGCAGAACAACAAAAACCAGGGGGTACCCAGAATTCTATCGCGACAGCAGCCGCACCTAGTATACTGGAACAGACATTGGCAACATTTATGTCACAGACAGGAGCATACATGGCGAACATGCATCACTTTGTCAAGAAAACTGAATCATTCATGGACAAGACAAAGATGAGTATGACAAACCATGAGGCTACCCTAAAATCTCTGGAGACACAGATAGGCCAAGTTTCCCAACATATCAAGCCCAGACAGAACAGAGGATTCCCTAGTGATACTGAGGTCACTAGAAAACCTACACATGAGCAGTGTAAAACAATTACAACTAGGTGTGAGAAACAATTACAAGGGCCGGAGATGAAGAACATACCAAGTGAGGAACCGACCCCAGATACACCTGCCGAGAACATTGCCCCGACAGGGGAAGAACAACCTGCTGTCGACACTCCTGCCACGACAACAGAAGGGACAGAGGAGCAAGAAAAGGATGCTAAAGAACCCAAACCTCCTCAGATCCGAATACCATGTGAAGGACGTCTTGAAGATTACCGTCCTCCACCTTCTTTTCCATAGCGGTTACAGAAACAAAAATAGGAGTACCAGCTCAAGAAGATCTATGATATTTTTAAGTAGGTACACATTAACATACAGCTGTTAGAGGCCATAAAGCAGATACCCGGTTATGCGAAGTTTCTTAAGGACGCAATGTCAAAAAGGTCTAGAATTGGGGAATTCGAGACGGTGAAGATGACAGAAGGATGCATGACAATCTTACACAGTCATCCACCCCAAAAGAAGAAGGATCCTGGGAGCTTCATCATACCGTAAAAAATTGGCGATAAGTTCGTGGGTAAGGCACTTTGTGATCTTGGTGCTAGCATAAATCTAATGCCCAAATCTGTGTTTCAGAAATTAGGTATTGGACGAGCAAGGCCCACGACAGTCATGCTGCAGCTGGCAGACCACTCTTACGTACAACCAGAAAGGAAGATCGAAGATATTCTGGTAGGAGTGGATAAATTTATTTTTCCTGCTGACTTTCTTGTTTTAGACTGTGAAGCAGATGAAAATGCACCGATCATCCTGGGGCGACCCTTCCTAGCCAGATGCAGAACCGTGATCGATGTTGAGAAAGGAGAACTGACCACGAGAGTGAATGATCAAGAAATCAAACTCAATGTTCTCCACGCAATAAAACATGCTGATGCAGAAAAAGAGTGCAAGGCAATCTCTGAAGTAATCCTTGATCAACCCTGCATCAGGTCAAGCTGCCACGACAAAAAGATTGGTCACTGCCACAACAGTCACCTGGAAGACTGTCACGGCAGCAACGACGACAATGACTCCTCTGACTCAGAAACATCCGACACTAAAGGTCCTGAGGAGGTAAATTAGATAGGCACTCGTCTAGGTAAGTTATTCGAGCCTCTTAATTATACCTCGAATGAACATATAATCCAGAAGCCTTCGATTGAAAAGCCACATGTTCTAGATCTTAAGCCCCTGCCAGGGCAACTTAAATATGTCTTTCTTGGTTTAAATGATACGTTGCCCGTAATCATCTCTTCCAAGTTAATGCAGAAATAGGAACAACAACTAATCAGAATGCTATAACAACATAAGAAGGCCATTGGATGGACTATAGTTGATATCCAAGGCATCAGCCCGGCGTTATGCATACACAAGATTCTCTTGGAGGATGATCATAAGCCGACCATTGATGCCCAAAGAAGATTGAATGAGGCTATGCGAGAGGTGGTGCAGAAAGAGATTATAAAATGGCTTGACGCCGGAATCATATACGCCATCTCAGATAGCAAGTGGGTGAGCCCGGTGTAGTGTGTGCCCAAAAAGGGAGGCATAATCGTGGTAACCAACGAAGAAAACGAACTAATCCCAACCAGGACTGTGACCGGTTGGAGGGTTTGTATGGATTACCGGAAGCTTAATAAAGCTACCCGAAAGGACCATTTTCCCTTACCTTTTATTGATCAAATGCTTGATAGATTAACGGGGAAGCCTTACTACTGTTTTCTTGATGGTTACTCAGGTTATAATCAGATAGCAATTGCACCGGAGGACCAAGAGAAAACT
The DNA here is from genome assembly GCA_958450335.1 of Hibiscus tridactylites. Taxonomy (NCBI): domain Eukaryota; kingdom Viridiplantae; phylum Streptophyta; class Magnoliopsida; order Malvales; family Malvaceae; genus Hibiscus; species Hibiscus tridactylites. The sequence goes on from OY288290.1 coordinate 50,793,439, forward strand.
ACCTTCACATGTCCGTACGACACCTATGCCTTTCGGAGAATGCCATTTGGGCTCTGCAATGCACCAGCGACCTTCCAACGGTGCATGGTGGCAATATTCTTCGACATGGTAGAGGATTTCCTAGAGATTTTCATGGACGACTTTTCTGTCTTTGGAGACAGTTTTGAAGGTTGTTTAGGCAACTTACAGAAGGTTCTTGAAAGATGCGAAGAGGCGAACTTGGTTTTGAACTAGGAAAAGTGCCACTTCATGGTGGATGAAGGAATAGTACTGGGCCACAAGGTGAGCTGCCGCGACATAGAGATGGATAGAGCCAAAATAGAGGTCATCGAAAAGCTGCCACCACCCACCACAGTCAAGGGGATTCGAAGTTTCTTAGGGCATGCTAGGTTTTATCGATGATTTATAACCAAATTTTCAAAGATTACGAAGCCCTTATGCTACCTATTGGAGATGAATCACCCGTTTGATTTTAATGTTGAATGTACTAAGGCATTCGGAATATTAAAGGAGAAGCTGGTAACAGCCCCAATCGTACAACCACCAGACTGGAGTTTGCCATTTGAAATAATGTGTGATGCCAGTGACTACGCTGTCAGGGCAGCATTAAGGCAGAGGAAGGATAAGCTCTTCATGTGATTTACTATGCCAACAAAACACTGAATGATGCCAGAGTCAACTACAGCACGACAGAGAAGGAGCTGTTAGCAGTGGTGTTCTCAATCGACAAGTTCCGTCCGTATATACTTGGAACAAAGATGGTGGTCCATACAGACTATTCAACACTGAAGTATATGTTCACGAAAAAGGATGCAAAACCTAGATTGATACGTTGGATTCTGGTGCTGCAAGAATTTGACATTGATATCAAGGATAAAAAGGGAACAGAGAACCAAGTAGCAGACCACTTGTCAAGGTTGGAGACGAGAAGGAGTCAATCCACAGATAGGACCAACATATTGGAGACCTTCCCAGATGAGCAGTTGTTTGCTACCACCAGCACTGCCGCGACAACCATGGCGGCAGGTAAGCTTTCTGAAACCCCTTGGTACGCTGACATTGTTAATTACATTGTAAGTGGGTTATTACCTCCTGAACTTAACTACCAAGCAAGGAAGAGGTTCCAAAATGATGCAAAACATTATTATTGGGACGAACCTCTTCTTTTCAAATACTGTGCAGATCAAATTATTAGGAGATGCGCACCACAGGACGAACAAGAAGTTGTGCTTCACCACTGCCATGATTCCCCTTATGGAAGACACCTAGGTGGAAACAAAACCGCTGCCAAGGTTCTGCAATCCGGTCTCTATTGGCCCACACTGTTCAAGGATGCACAAGCTTTTTACAAAGGATGTGATAAGTTCCAAAGGACTGTAAACATATCGAGAAGGCATGAGATACCACTACAGAATATATTAGAGGTCGAAATCTTCGATGTATAGGGAATCGAATTCATGGGACCATTCCCAGCATCTTGCGGGAACTTGTACATCCTACTGGCAGTAGATTATGTGTCAAAGTGGGTAGAAGCGATCACCACTCAAAAGAATGATCCCAAGGGAAATAATTAGTGATGAGGAGAGACACTTCGATAATAGGGTAATTGTTGATGCCTTAAAAAATACGGAGTAAAGCACCGGATTGCAACATCATACCACCCTCAAACCAATGGGCAAGCCGAGATATCCAACAGAGAAGTAAAGAACATACTTGAAAAGATGGTTAAACCCACTCGAAAGGATTGGTCTCTACATCTCAATGATGCACTCTAGGCCTATAGAACAACGTTCAAAACACCATTGGGAATGTCACCCTATCGACTCATCTATGGGAAAACCTATCATTTACCTGTTGAGATAGAACACAGAGCTTACTGGGCTATCAAGGCAGTAAATATGGACTGGGATAAGGCAGGACAGAAAAGGCTACTAGACTTGAAGGAGATTGAGGAAATTCGAGCAATGGCCTACGACAATGCCAAGATCTACAAGGACAAAACCAAGAAGTGGCATGACAGGAAGCTGCTGCCACGACAGTTCTGCCCAGGGCAACATGTGTTGTTGTTCAACTCCAGGTTGAAGCTTTTTCCAGGAAAGCTTAAATCTAGGTGGTCCGGTCCTTTCCAGGTTGTCCAAGTTTTCCCCCATGGTGCTATTACAATCAAATCCCTAAAGGATGGGCACTAGTTCAAGGTCAATGGACAAAGGCTCAAACATTATCAGGGGACTGAAGCCCCAATGATGCAGGAAGTAGTTACTTTAGGAGATGCCCCTCAAGGCATCCCTAATTTAACTTAGTTTTTATTTTATTTTATTTATTAGGAATTAAGATTTTTATTTATTTATTTTAGGAACCAAGATTTTAATTTAGTTTATTTATTTAATTATTTTTAGGAAATAAAGGAAGCAAAGCAAAGAGGAGGAATGAACCAGCCTACCGCATTCACAACAGCCCAAAAAGCCCAACGGACGAGCCTGTCGTCACAGCCTGTCACCAGCTGTCGCGACAGACGCAGAGAAGACAACCTGTCACGTAGCTATCGCGACAGACACACAAACGCGTAACAGACGCGCAGCAGACACGGAAACACGTAACAGACGCGTCAGAAACCACGTAACAGCTGGCCCCATTATTCACGCCTGCCGTTACAGATCTAACGGGCAGAAAATCCCCATTCTATATAAACCCCACTCCCTATTCATTTTTCATCTCATTCTCATTCTCTCAACCTGTTTCCTCTATTTTAGATCTCAGAAATTTCTTTTCATTTTTACTACAGTTCTTGCAATGGCCAGCAGAAACACCCGCCGCAGCGCTGCCTCCACTTTTGCCACGACAGTTTCAACCCCAAGTCACAGTGCTATTCCCAACCGGTTCGCATCCACAGAATCTGCCAAGAGGTACTACAGTTCCTTCCAAAAGAGGGAAATGCAGCTCCAAATCAGCAGCAGCAGCAGCGACGACAGCTTCTCAAATTAAGTTTCTTTTCTTATATTTTGTTGTCTTTGCTATTTTATCTATTTTGTGATGTGTTTTCTTTTCTATTTTTTCATTTTTATTCTGTCATGCATTGAGGGCAATGCAACCCTCGAGTTTGGGGTTGGGCATCCCTCCAGTAATGAAGTTATTAGTTGTGTCTTAAATTGTGATCAAGTGTTAGTTTATTTTTAAGTTTATTTTTGTCAAAAAAATGATGAAAATTAAAACAATTTTTTTGGCTTAAGTCTTTGAACTGAACTTACCTGCCGCGACATACTCTATCGTGACAGTGCCTTTAGGAAGTTTTAGAAACTGTTTAGAGCCTTGCTATAATTCTGAATTGTAAAACACCCTTTGTGACTCTTATGATATCTAGACTTTTGTAGTGCACTGGAATAGGAATATTTACCCACTTGAGTTGCCCCTAGAGGTGCGTATCACTGCTCTAGGAAATGAATAAAAGAAAGAAAAATATTCAGACTCATTTGCTTGCAAAACTGCCTTGCACTGATTTTAGGGAGATTTCTCTTTGAGCTTAAGTTAGAAAAAACTAAAGGAGCCTAAGAATTGCCTCCATAAAAGACACAGTTAAGTCAAGAGTCAGAAAAAACTAAAGGAGACTAAGAATTGCCTCTAGAAAAAAATAAATTGGCATAAACTCAAGTTTGTAAGCATGACAATTCTGGTAAACTAAAGGAGTCTAGGCACATAGTTGTTCACAAAACATGCACACACTGCACAAGAACTATAGTATTGTTCCAGATAAATCCAGAAACACCCGACAAGGTATTGCTCTTGATAGGGAAGGTGTAGTAGGTAAAGAAAGTTCACTGAATTAAGCCAAGCCAAAAAGTTTTTATTTTTAGTTAGGTCGTATTTGCTTGAGGGCAAGCAAGAACTTGAGTTTGGGGTTGTGTTGAGTGTATAAAAGTACTATATTTTACCCCTCATTTACCCATATTTTTGCTGCATTCAAGCATAATTCATTGCATTTAGGATAGATTTCTACATATACATCACAATTAGATAAAATGGCACAGTTACTACTGATTTTGGTCACTTTTGCAGGTATCTGCTATGGCAGACTCAAGGCAGCAAAATAGCAGAGCTGGATCACAGAACTGGAGTCGAGGAGTAAACGCTGCCGTGGCCACTGTCGTGACAGCTATGATGACAGAAGGGTGAAGTGGACAAGTGAAGTGGAGCTCGACAGATAGAGGATTTCAAGCCGGTCTGTCGTGGACCACTCTTATATTTTTCTGAGCCCTAAGGCAGAATCAAGGCCAAGCCCAAAGTCCAAGTAAGAAACCCAAAGCAAGAAAAGAGAACGAATTAAAGGCATCTACTCAGAAGATTTAATCTTTAATAGAGTTGCACTTTAGTTTAAACTTGTATTCTTTCCATATTAGAAAACTTGGACCCAATGCCTATATAAAGGCATGTAATTCGACCTAGGGAAGGATATCTGATTCCTAGCCGTTTTCCCCAAAACCCTTGTCGTTTTCCCCTCTTCATCATGTTCTAAACTTCCCCTAGGGCTACGAGTTGATTTTGTAAAGTAGTTGCAAGGATTGTACTGTTTTAGGAATTTTCTGATCAAGCAATAAAAGCTTCAAGTTTATTTATTCTTGTTTTTATATCTCGCAAGAGTATCAAGAGAGCATTGTGAGGTTATCCATTTGTTTGATATCGGGAGAGTCAAGCATACGAACGGAATAAATACGCGTTTTCTAGTTTATGGTTAAACCATCTCGACTTAGGGATAAGTACGAGGTTAAGTGGCTAAGGACGAATTCAAAAACATTGGTGTTCACCTTTCGATTTACACCGGGAGGTATCATCCAAGAAGTGTCCATCAACAGAACTTGGGCCTAGGGATAGGACAAGTCATAACGGGGATTCTTGTCAAACTTGAAGTGCAGAGTTGTGTGATCGCTGCTGCGACATCAACAGACTTCTACCGCGACAAGTGCTGCCGCGACAGGGACGACGACAGAACAGAAGTTTCTCTTACAGTGCAACACCTGCACTACTGAGCAAATCAATACCGGCCTATTTCTTAAACCCGATTCTTTACTCTCTTATTTTAAGTTGTTTATCAAGATTACTTTACAATCCAATTAAACTATCTCTCTCTCTCTCTTGTGCATCAATTCAATGATAGAGTTATTTCCAATCCCTGTGGAGATGATATCCGATACTCCAAGTATCACTTTACTACTTGCGTCGTGTACACTTGCACTATTTGCGATATGACCCTTTTACACGCAACAGAAACCAAGGCTGGCCAAGCACATAGGAAGGGTAAAGGCATAGTCATCCAAGAACAAGAATAGAGAAAGCTCGGAGTATTGTGAGTGTGGTTGACCTTAGGGTTGTGATTAGTGTCCTAACCATTGTTTTTGTTAATTTATATTAATGATGAAAGCATGAAATGAACTTAATCTTTATTTGGTAATCTAACTTAAGGGAAGGAAGGATTTTAAAAAGGAAATGAACTATTAGAATTATTGTGTGAAAGTTGCAAACCATGTATGAAATATATTGTGAAATGCTATAGTGTAACAGGCATTTAATCCCGTTGGAATTTAATGCCGCCACGACATCTCTCAACAACCCTTATAAATACCCCGCTATTTCATTCATTTTTTACTTAATCTCCTTGTTAACCTCTTCTAACTCGCCTGCCTTCTTACTTATTTCTTCTTAGTTTCAGAATATAAATCGTCTTACCACTATGGCATCATCACAATCAAAACCCCATCTCCAGCGATTCTTCTCCGAGTTAGATTAAAAGAGACACATAATGTAATTCGCCAATCGATCAGTATGGGAGGAGCAAGGGTTCCATTACTCACAACAGACGAAAGACATAGGTCTCGAGCCCGCCCTCTTTGAGAAGGTACACAGTCAAGGATGGGAGATTTTCACCAAACAGCCCGGGGTGGCAAATATCACACTAGTCAGAGAGTTCTACGCCTACCAACCCTGCCTAGAAATATCGTTTGTCTTCTTCTGAGGGGAGGCAGTAAAACTCAACGCTGCCACCATCAACAGATTCTACGGGCTGGAGATGGTGTAACACCCTAAAAACCACCCTAGTTCGAATTATTAAAAAAAATGACAAGGAAAATGTAAACATTTTATAATTTAATTACGATCACAATGAAACAACATAAGTTATGTCTTACTAATTCACAATTGGATTAAAAACAATACGTATGTGCACATGTAAATTTATAAGCAATGAGAACTAACACGTAAAGTATGTATAAGTAATATGTATAAGATGATAGGATTTTAATAGTGAATCAACATTATAACATAAATTATAATAATATATTAGATTAATATATATATATATATATATATATATATATATATATATATATATATTATACACGTGGGCTGATGAATCAATAATATAAAACTATAATCTAATATTAGTGGGATTATATTTAATGTAACAAAGCCACCCATGTGTCTTATACATGGACACTAACCGTCCACTAGTCTTTAGGAGCTAAACATGTGTTTTCCACTATCTAAACTCATCTTCTTCATCTTTCATCCATTCTAACCGAAACCATAGAACCCAAGAGAGAGAGAGAGAGAGAGTTTTGAAGGATTATGTGCTGGAAATTAAGATACTAATGCATGCATGTTCTTGTAAAAAATCAAGTAAGTATAATTTTGTGTTATTTTGATTAGGGTTATTTTGATATGTTGATTATGATTTATTGCTGGAATTAGGATTAAAATCAAGTTAATATGTTGTTTGATAGCTGGGTTTAAGAAAATATAGTTGAATTTCTGGAAATTTAAGTAAGAACATGAACTTAGGTTGAATCTGCCCAGATTAGGGTTCATGCACTGCCCTGTTTTGTATTGAAAATTTGAATGGGTTAGGGTTCGAATTAGGAAAACCTTTGCAAATAAAAGTTGTAGAGCTGAATGAGTAATATAAGAAAATGGCCTCTTGAGTATGAAAACGACATAGGAAGTGGCTGAAATTGAATTACAAAAAGACTGCTCAGAATTGAATAAATTTGGAAGCTGCTTTGGTTAAATTGTAATTTTGAAAATGTTTAGGGGTTTAACTGATGCCAATAAATTCTGGAAAATTTGTTAGAAATAGGGGAGGTATTGTAGGAATGAAAATAAAAGATTTAGCTTGAATTATATATCAATTGATAGTTTAAATATCATTAGAACACATAGAAGATCAAAATGGACTAGTTTGTAAGGATTGATAATTTGAGGACTTATATGCCCTGTTTTCATGGTTGCTGGAACAAAATTATTATGTTAATATGTTTAGGTAAATGTGGTTAAAAGCTCATGATTAATGGTGCAGTGAAACATAAGTTATAAATGCACTAAAGTCACAAATTAAGCATAGGCAGATTAGGTTTCTAAAAATGCCTTATGTTCAAGTAATAAACTGTATTGATAGGGAAATGATAAAATTATGTGCCATACATGGTTGTAAAGGTGTGTTTATAAGCTTTCTAGAATGGTAAAGAACGCCTTATTTGGAGTTGTGAGTAAAAAGATATAGCCAGTTTAGTAGAGATTACTCAAACTGCCAGTTTAGGGGGCAGATTCACTTGTCTAGGTGATTATGCTTAAGTAAATGAATTTATATGTTTGGATTAATTACTAATGGATATTGTATATGATATTTTATGATTTAAGATCACATTGGTGAAGAATTTCAAGAATATTCAAGGAGTGATCAAGCAAAGAGAAGGGGGAAAGGAATCATCATCAAGGATAACAACTAAGCTTGGAAGTATTTGTGAGTGTAGCATTGCGTAAATGTTAGGATTAGTATCCTAAACTTTATGTTTATGATTATTAGATAACATGAATGAAGCATGTAATGAATTTAATAATGATTGGTAAAATTTAAAATGATAAGGAAGAAAGATTAAAGGAAAGAATATTGGCCATGTTTGGTAAATAGCGGTTTGGGCAAAAATTAGAGGTTTGAGGTATAATTAGAGGTTTGACTAGTCAAATCCGCTAATATTGATGTTTGGTAAATAGCGGATTGAAAGAGCGGATTGGGGTGAAAAAGCTAATTTTGAAAAAGCTCCTAATATGAGCTTTTTGAGATTAGAGGTTTGATATTAGAGTTGTAATGACTCTTTTACCCTTAAAAATTATCAAAAATCTTCAAATAACCTAAATTAAATAATAATATTTTTTAATATAAATAATAACATATTAATATTGGACGTATTTGTTGTTACTACTAATTTATATGGTGACATTTGTAAGTTAATTCTATTTTTTTATTATCACATATTTATATGTGCATATAAAAAAATTAATAATTATATAAATAATAAATTAATATATAAATTATTCAAATATGTTTAGGAAATTTATATTAAAAAATAATTTTACAAATCTAATTAATATTTATTAGATACAAAATATTAATAACTGATAAATTATTCAAACAAGTATTAAATATAATCATGTCCTTGTATGTCATTTTGCTTGTTTAAATAATCAAACAGCTATCAGCTATCAGTTAATTTTACCAAACACTTTTATACAATAAGCTAATACAATCCGCTAGTCAAATCAGCTAATGCAATCAACTATCAGCTATCAGCTAATGTAATCCGCTATCAGCTAACGTAATCCGCTATCAGCTATCAGCTATCCGCTAATTGCCAAACAGGGCCATTGACCTAAGTGTATATTGCTTGTTAGATAAGCATGCTTAGCATAAATATGATTAGTTGCTATGATGTGTTGATTGCTTGAGCTATGTGAAATGAGACTAAATAATAAGCTTTGCTACTAGTTTTTGATGATTATAAAATGAAAATGATCTCATGTGCTTGCTGGAATTTTATGTTACCATGATGCTTGATTGATTATATGTGTATGCCTATTGAAATGGTTAAATGCCTTTGAAATTATGAATGATTGGCAAGTGAATGCTCTTGTTAATAAAGAAAGATAAGTAAAGTCCTTGGTTTGATTAGTGTCTATAGGTAGAAGGGCATGCCTTAGAGTCATTGAGCTCCTCTAATCTTTGTTACAGGATGGTGGTTAGTCACCTATAAACCTGATAAGGTGGTTAGTCACCTTGATAATTGAATGGTGGTAAGTCACCATTGATGCCTATGCATCCTCTGTTATAAGTTAAAATGAGAAATAGATACTTTGAGTATCTAATGTTACATGTTACATGAAGACTTGATTATCTATTTTATTAATCATCCAAGGCAAAAACATGATTAGATCAATGATATATGTTTAAATGAATAAGTTGGGTAATGGCCCTAATGAAATGGCTTGAACATGTGTACTTAATTGTGATCTATGGTGACTTATATAATGTTTTGAAATTGTGAAATGATGTTGCTCAAGATAACAATGTAATTATATATTGTTTGTTGCCCAACTTGATATGATTTGTATATGATGCTTACTGCCCAATTTGGTATGAAATGTATATGTTGTTTGCTGCCAAAATTGGTGTGATTTAAGTAATATGGTTGCTGCCCAATAAGTCATAGTACATGTAAATGCTTGTTACCCTATTGGTTCATGAAACTAGCTAAGTTAACTTGGTTTTGATAGACTAGCTAGGTATTCCAATATGTTCTAAGTACATTATGTGTACTTATCACTCTCTTTGTTTCCTTCTTTCAAAATAACAGGTTCATTGATATCCAAAAGCCATCCGTTTTGTCTCGAGAAGCTGTCGCAAGCCTACGTACAAGTATGATATAGTCTTATTAGTCTCCTAGATAGTGGCATAGTCTATATTAGTGTGTCACATGCATTTGAATTATGAGAACATGTGAATGTTAGTTGGTTTGTATAAACTTAATAACAAGGTTTATGTTATGTAATGTTGAATTTGGTGTTGGTTGTGTATATATAGATTTGATGGTATAAATGAGTATATGGCTATGCTGTTTAGGTTTGTCATGGATCATGGATATGTATTAGGTTGTTTAGTTTGGTTGCTGCCCAAATTATAAGTTATGTTTGTGATGGATATGTATGATTAATCTAGAAGATATGCACTTGAAGTTGCTTTGTTTAGTACTATGTTTTGAGTGACACATGTTATGGTAGGATATTACACTTGATAATGAAATAAACATAGGATTATACATGTACCTAGTGATATATATCTGAATTGGAAATCACTTGAATTAACCTTGTAATATTCGATTGATAGGTTGTCTAGTGTAGTTTGAATAGGATGCTTGTATGATTAGGTTAGTTGATCATGAATGGTGTAGGTGTATAAACGTTTGATGGATTGATTTGGATGAGTATAAGAATATATACAAGCATGTTCATGAGTTAGCCGAATATGCTAAAATTATGTTTGTTTTGGTTTGAATAATAAATGAAAGATTAAAAAGTGCAAGTATGTTTAGGTTGGTTAGTTGAAAGCTTAAGATGGATAGTTTTATGTTATGATATGTTGTATGTCTAATGAAATGTGAAAGTTTTAAATTAGCCCACATATGTGTATATGATTTAGTAACATGATTCTAAGTTCACATGTTAACATATTAAGTTTGATAAGTTACAAGCTGCACAACCCTGATTGATGTTGTTACATGTTTTGTTTCGATTGTTTATTTGTTCTGAATCGTTCGTTATATGTCGTGACATCTCTCGCTCTTAACCCGGGCGAGGGGTGTTACAGATGGACAATAATCCCCATGAGGAATGGCGACAGACATTGACAACAGGGGACTACAACAGAATGAAGCAGCGACTATGCGAACCAAACATCCCATGACTAGCAGGAAAACACAGTGGGTCTGTGCAGCGCCGTCGTCTGTTGCCGGAGGCAATTTTGTAGAACACCTTCATCAAAAGATGCATGGTGCCCACCTCCCACAACTCAACAGTTGATCGACCTCGTCTCGCCCTGATCCACTCGATTACGAACAACCGACCGATCAGCGTGGGAGATATAATTTGCAAAAAAATCTACAGCTGCTACAAAAAGTCGAAGGGCAGGCTCTATTTTCCCTCCCTAATCACGGGATTGTGCGCAAACTTCAACGTCCACACCGACTCCAAGGATGTGATGACACCATCAAGGGAGGGCTGGACAAGAAAAGCCAGGCTTCAGATGATGCAAATGCCTGAAATAGAGCCAATCACACCATCCCATCCATCTGCCGCTTACACAGCCACACCGGCAGCGAGAGGCAGCACTAAGGCTGCCCAAAACCCTACGGTCATCCAGCTGCTCCACACACTGATCGAAAGCAACAAGAGAATTGAGCAGCAACAGCTGACCTTCATGAAGTACGTGGGGGAAGTTCAAGAGGCCTTTGTGGCCTATATTTTGCAAAAGTTTCCTAACGACGACCCATCACTGCCTAAATACCCAGAGGAAATGGCCGCCACAGTTGAACTAGGAGAAGCTACACCCCCAGATGCTGTTGCTCGCCACGCCGCCTTCGGCCGCAAGATGCTTTCTCTCGCAAGATAGTCGTCATACTCAGCCACCTCCTTTTCCCACACGGTGACAGACACTCCTGAAAGGCATCAACAACAACTCTCTCCAGCCACCACAGCGGCAACGAAAAAGTTGCACCCTTCCATGGATTCTGGGCAGCAGACGACAGAAACCAGGGAACCAATGGTCACAGCAGAACCATCGGCAGCACCCATGGCGAAACCAAGCAGGAAAAGGAAGCGGCATATAATCTCAGCCGAGCAGAAAGATGAGGACTCAGAGACAGAACCGGTCCACACTGAAGCTCCTCGCCCTACGAAAGTCCAGCCGCCGCGCAAAACAAAGAAATCACCCGCCAAGCCTGCTGCCAGGAACTCTGCCAGTTGCCGCCTGATCATCCAATCATCATCTTCCTCCTCTGCCTCAGAAAAACACCAGCATCATCTCCACTATGAGAAAACTTTTAGCACTATGTTTTCTTTTCCCTCCTTATTTATTGTTTATTATTTATTTTGTTTTTCTGTTTTTTTTTATTTTGTGCATTGAGGGCAATTCCATCCTCGAGTTTGGGGGGGGGGATTAACACTCATTTATTGTTTAGGCATTCTTAGATCATATAGTTGCATATGTACTTGCCTTTAAGTTAATCAAGAAGAAAATTTTTTGTTAGAATTTGTGCCTATGATAGGATAGCTGATTTTAAATCTTTCGCACCATAAAAAATGAACTTAATTTTGGGGAAAGCATGAAGAAAACTTAGAATTTTTTCTATAATTGTCAAAACTCATAAACACTATTGTTACTTGCTGAATTTGAGTGAATTTCTGATAAACACTGCCTATTTGAATTATTTGTAAAATTCTAACATGGTTGCAGATAGCCGCCGTGGCAGGCAACAAACAGAAAAAGAAAAGCACTTCCACGGCAGGAAAGAAAAATTTATATGTTGTTTTCCCCTAGAGGTTCTTGAAACTGGCTCGAGGAAGAATCATGTGCAAGGACACTCCGCTACTATTAAAGTCCATGAATCTGAAAATCCTTGAAGTGACATACAAATTAGCATGAGTGAATGAAAGTCTTCATGAGATGACTCTACTCAATGGGTTCAGGGTTTTGTAGTTTGCTCCTATCTTAATTTCAGACCTAGAAGAGTAGTTGTGATGAGCTGGGGCCCTTATTGCCATGATTATAAATTGTGCTTAATTATGCTACCTCGACAGCAACCTTATATTACCATGACAACATCTTTGTTTACTTAGAATATTCTTCAGATTCAGCATGTACATAGTTTCTGCACACACTTCACTGGCAGTGTAGTTTAATTCTGAGGTAATTCATGCTATTCTCCTTTCACTAATTTAATGATAGGTGCCACGGCCTTGAAGTGCTAAATCAAGTTTAAAGCAGGTTTTTCTTTCTGATTAGTTCAAGGGCAAGTATGTTTAGGATTGCATTGCTTGAGGACAAGCAATAGTTCGAGTTTAGGGGTGTGTAAAGTGCTCATAAGTCCTATATTTTATATGCATTCCCTCTCATATTATTGTTGTTCTTAAGAACATTTTAGGCATATTTAAGTGCATGCATGCATTATTTACAGTATTCTTTACTTTACCCTGTTTATATTGAATATCTTTAATTTGGTGAGAAAATGTAATATTTTAGTTTAGTTTTAGTTTCAGGTACTAGAAGCTGGCAGAAGGAGAGATGAGCTGATGCTAAGGAGGCAGCAAGCCAAGAAGCTATACTGAAGCATCTCAACACAGAGAGAAGTGCTACCGAGTAGCTGCCGCCGCCATAACTGCCGCCCAGGGCAGCAACCTAAGGAATTGGTGAATTGGAGTGCGATTGGAAGAGCTTAATTTTCTGAGTCCAATCAGCCCATTCACGTAATTTATCGATGCCGGAAACAGCGGACTGAGCCCATCCAAGGCGGCTTAAGGTTACTTGTGGCACAAGGGGTCCAACTTCAAGTCATATAAGTCAGAATTTAAAGAATGCATTCAATGCTAAAGCTACTTTATGATGAGGAAGACTTCTACTCCAAGGAGGACTTAACCTAGGCCAATGCCCTATATATACCCGACCATACCTTGTATTTTAGACACCACATAGTTGGCATAACTTAGGTTTCTCTTGTGTTTTCTTGCTGCCACTATGTTCTAAATTCTCTGGGGTTTGGGTTATGTTGTAAAGTAGTTGTGAGAATGGTTGTTTAGGTTTTAAGTTTGTTTTGCAATAAATTCAAGGTTTGCTTATTTCATGTTCTTCACTGTTTTCAATTGAGTTCGAAAGATCGATTGGAAGCAATCTAATTGTTGATATCGAGAGAGTCAAACTCACGAAAGAAGTAAGCACGATCTCATCAATACCAGGTGTTGATCAATATAGCCTAGACATAGGTTATGGTTTAAGGCGGCTAAAAAGGAACGAACCCAAGGTTGTTGTACATTGTATGATTCATGACGACGGATATCATCTGTAGTAGGGAACAACATCATTCTGACTTAGACATAAGCAGGATCATTATCGAAGCGTTCTGCCGAGCCTTGAAGGACTGCCGAGTTTGCCGCCGAGCCATCCGACCGTTCTACTGTCGAGGCAGCGAAAATGTCGAAGCAGCCAATCTACCGTCCTCCGCCGAGGCAGCGAAAGCATAAAGCAGCCAATCTGCCATCCTCCACCGAGGTAGCAAAGTCTGGCAGCGGAAAGCAACTTAACCTGTTCAACGCAGTTTCACACTACTAAGCATCATAACCTGACCCATTCTATCACCCTGATCTTTTCTATCAATTACTTGTGTTTGTTTACTTTTCTTTACGAACTAAATTTACTTTTTCATTTATTTTCTGTCCAGGAATTGCAATTCAAATAGGTTGTCCAATCCTTGTGGGAGACGATATCTTTTATACTATAACTTGAGAAGAGTGTGCACTTAAGCTCCTATCTAGAGAACACCCAAACGCTCTACACATATAGAGAGAGGAATATGCACGAGTTAAAAGCATGTATGTATTCATCTGCAAAATGCATCTGTGAGATATGTTGGGGATAGAAATGATATGTGCAACTCGTCGTGCTTGGATGGCAAGTTGCTTATATAATTTCTATCCCCAACATATCTCAAAGATACAGACTGTAGAGGAATATATTCAGGCTTTTCAAGGCAAGATTCTGATCATTTTTCAAATGAGCTAGCAAACGGCGGACACATCATCCCATACATAAACACATGTACACAATGGTGGCGAAGAAATCGCGAGCAACAAAATATTCGAACACGGCGAAAAATATGCTTAAACACCTATATGGAAGTCCTCTTGGTATGTTTTCAAGGCAAGATTCGAAGTGTTGTTCGAATGCTCGAACTAACGGGGGATACATCGCCCCATAGATAAACACATGTACGTAATTGTGGCAAAAAATGTGGGCCAAAAACATACAACCACGACGAAAAATTATGCCTTAACACCTTTATGGAAGTCACGTGAACTCTAATTTAGTCACAATTTTCTTTGAATTTCAAGATTTCGAATCAAGAAGTTATTATTAAAAACACATTACTTATTATTTAGCACTTGTTTTTTTCTTCAAACTAACAAAATAGGTCTATAAAGTTATAAGACTTTATTGTTTAGTCCCTACATGTCAAAAAATTGAACTATGGGTTGAAAAAATTCTTCTTCTTTAAGTCAATACAGGAACCAAACCAATAAGAATATAAGTTGATAAACATACTTAGATATAAGTCCCAAAACTTTTGCAGAATTATACATTAATCAGGAACTTTAAGAAACTTTACAGTTTAGTCCATATTGGCTAAAAACGTTTTTAGAATTACACATTAATCACATGATTGCCCACTTCTTTGAGGAAGAGGTGGCAGTGCATACATGGGGCATGGTATATATATTTAGAATTCGTACACCATTTTCAAAGGCCTTCGTTTGTCAAAGCTTTACACCATTGTTGTAGAAGCCGACATTTGGTGTTCAATTATATCGTTGCAGATTTCGAGGCAGCTGACTCAAGTGTGAATGCTCATAAAGATATAGCTATGCCATGGACTGCACAACATAATTAATGTTGTGAGAAGAACTTCATAAAATTGAATAGGCAGCAGTGCATGCAAAGCTGCATGCCATACATTTACGAGCCTAACACCGTCATATGAAGGCCTTTGATGCTGACACCTTTTGGTGTTCATTTATCTAGTTGATACTTTTTGGGGCCGATGACTCGAGTGTAAATGCTGCTAAAGATATAGCTTTGCGGCGGACTGCACTGCGTAATTAATGTTGTAAGGAGAACTTCGTACATGAAATTGGGGCTGCCAATATGAATTGTGGAAGACCCATACTGGTTAAATGGGTGGCAGTGCACGCACGCCTGCATGACATACATTTTAGGAGCCTTACACCATTTTCAAAGGCAAGGGGATGCTGACACCATTCGTATTCAATTATGCCATTGTTGCTTTTGCGTCAGATGACTCGAGTGTAAATGCTCCTAACGATGTAGCTATGCTGCTGACTGTATAGCGTAATTATTGTTGCAAGGAGAACTTCGTAAAAGTGAATGATACATTGAACTTTTTTTGAGAAAAAAGTTATAGCTGTAATAGATAACAGTGGCGGATGCACCCAACCCCGGTAGGGTGCATCTACATCCCCATTTTTTATTTTTTTTAATAAAAAATAGGTTTAATTTAGTGTTAGTTTTTTTAAAAAATTTGCTAAGTATGTAGAGGAAAATTTTTATTTTTGCATACCCATTTGAGAGAAAAGAAGATTTCTAGATCCACCACTGATAGATAGATACGTGTGGAAGAAAACCGACATATAAAAATCTGAAATAAAGGTATGGTATGAAAAAAGAAGATTTAACATTTATAAATATTTTTAAGTATCATCGAACATTAGTTTTCACGCATATTGTAAAATGCTCATAAGTCCTATATTTTATATGCATTCCATCTCATATTATTGCTGTTCTTAAGTACATTTTAGACATATTTGGGTGCATGCATGCATTATTTATAGTATTCTTTAATTTACCATGTTTATATTGAATATCTTTAATTTGGTGAGAAAATGTACTGTTTTAGTTTAGTTTTAGTTTTAGGTACTAAAAGCTGGCAGAAGGAGAGAGGAGATGAGGAGATGATGCTGAGGAGGCAGCAAGCCAAGGAGTTGTTCTGAAGCATCTCAACATAGAGAGAAGTGCTGTCGAGTAGCTGCCGCCGCCATAACTGCCGCTCAGAGCAGCAACCTATGGAATTGGTGAATTGGAGTGCGATTGGAAGAGCTTAATTTTCTGATTCCAATGAGCCCATCCACGCAATTTATCGATGCCAGAAACAGAGGACTAAGCCGCCCAAGGGGAGATTATCCAAGGCGGCTTAAGGTTACTTTTGCCACAAGGAGTCAAACTTCAAGTCAAAGAAGTTAGAATTTAAAGAATATATTCCATGCTAAAGCTACTTTATGATGAAGAAGACTTCTACTCCAAGGATGACTTAACCTATGCCAATGCCCTATATATACCCGACCATACCTTGTATTTTAGACACCACATAATCAGTATAACTTAGGTTTCTCTTGTGTTTTCATGCCGCCACTATATTCTAAATTCTCTAGGTTTTGGGTTATGTTGTAAAGTAGTTGTGAGAACGGTTGTTTAGGTTTTAAGTTTGTTTTGCAATAAATTCAAGGTTTGCTTATTTCATGTTCTTCACTATTTTCAATTGAGTTCGAAAGATCGATTGGAAGCAATCTATTTATTTGGTATCGAGAGAGTCAAACTCACGAATGAAGTAAGCACGATCTCATCAATACCAGGTGTTGATCAATCCAACCTAGACATAGGTTAGGGTTTAAGACGACTAAAAAGGAACGAACCCAAGGTTAATGTTCATTGTACGATTCACGCCGACGGGTATCATCTGCAGCGAGCAACATCAACATTCTGACTTAGACATAAGCAGGATCATTATCGAAGCGTTCTGCTGAGCCTCGAAGGACTACCAAGTTTGCCACTAAGCCATCCGTTCGTTCCACTACTGAGGCAGCGAAAGCGTCGAAGCAGCCAATCTGCCATCCTCCACCGAGGCAGTAAAGTCTAACAGCGTAAAGCAACTTTACCTGTTCAACGCAGTTTCACACTACTAAGCAGCATAACCTGACCCATTCTATCACACTGATCTTTTCTATCAATTACTTGTGTTTATTTCCTTTTCTTTATAAACTAAATTTACTTGTGCATTTATTTTATGTGCAGGAATTGCAATTCGAATAGCTGTCCAGTCCCTGTGGGAGACGATATCTTTTAGACTATAACTTGACAAGAGTGTGCACTTGTGCTCCTATTTAGAGAACACCCAAACGCTCTACAAGTTTTTGACGTCGTTTCCGGGGATTGGCAACAGTAAATTCATCTTTATTTTCCTGCACCCTTATTTTATTGCATGTAATTTCAGTTTTTTTATTATTTGAAAAAGAGAATATTCAGGTGCACTATAAGTCAAGGGCATCAACATGTGGGAAAGTTCTTGCGATTATTATGAAAGCAATCACGCGTTTGAAAGTTGCCCTCATCTTTTTGCAGCAGACATGTTGAGAAAAACCACTCGGGAATGGATGTCTGAATATGAACAGCAGATGTCGCTGCCACAGTTGCCGCCGCAGCAGCAAGATTTTTCATGGTATAATCAAGAATCTCAAAAGTTTTTTTACCATAACATTTTGCTGCACAAATCAACATGCCCTGGCAATATAGTTATCCTCAAGAGCAATCAAAATCCTTGGAGGACACACTTCAAACTTTCCTCGCACTCACGCATAAAGTGTTAACTGCTATGGACGCCAACATCGCTAAGATGGATGCACTTCTGAGCAATTCAGTCCTCATTAATGCCATATATGAACCTGAACACGATGTCTCAGCAACTTCTGCCCCGGAACCTAGTGATCCATGTAGAATCGGGATTTTGTCTGGGCCCATATATATAAGAGATAATAATAAAACAAAATAAAAAGGAATAATAAAAATTAACCCATATATATATATATATATTAGAGTCCAAAGTATGTTACAAAGCCCGAAAATATATTACAAAGGTCCAAAATAATACAAAGCCCGAACCAAATAGCTAAGACCCATTACAGCTTTTCGGTGGCCCATTACAACTCACACACAGCCCAACAAACACAAAAATAGCTCTCTGACCCATTTGTGTTTCTTTTTCCCGCTCAAACCCGAGCACCAATGGACACGTGGTGAGACGACATTGGTTCCTCCCTTTTCATGCAGATTGCCATCGGTCTGGAACCAGCTGATATCGCTAGCAGTGCAAGGTGACATCACAACTGACAGCATGTATAAATGCCTGCGAAGAGAGAGAAAAAGGCAATAATGATTAGCAATTATTACCCTCATAATCACTAAAAAACCCAAGAGTCAGGGAGTTGAAAGGTTACATGGAGAACTAGAGTTGCTCGAGAAAGATAACCGGAGCAAGTAGACAGTGTCGGAAGCTTGCCGAAGTTACTAAAACATCGAACTGAGGTAATTTCAGCCTCTGTTCACTTCATTTCCTCATTTAACCTATTCAAAAACACTAAATCAAGTTAAAATCCCTAAAACTAAACCATAATCTGTCAAAATCAGACCTCAAAACATAAGATACCTCCTAAATCTAAACCTAAATGTAAAAATCAGATCCACAAACTTAGATCTAATAGGAAACTAAAAATAGATCTAAACTCAGTAAAGTAGATCTAGTTCGAAACATAAAAATAAATAAATAAAAAATATAAAGAGAGAGTTAGGGGTGCTTATCTTGCATTGCTATCGCCGGAAGTGATGCCGGAGTGAATATCTGAGTGTTATGATTGAGGATGGAGGTGAAAATGATAGTGGCGAGATCACTGGTTTCAGGTAGATAACCTATGATTGGGAGAATCGGGGCGTTTCTGATGAAACGGGTCTTAGATCTAGATTTAGGGAGAAAAAACTGAGCTTTTTGGGTAGATCTAGGGTTCTGGCGACGGCAGAGGTGGTGGTCAGAGTTGTAGACGGTGGCCGGAAAAGCTAGGGTTGGTCGGAGAAGATGACCGAAGGAGTTCTGGTCATCGGAAAAAGGTTGGAGGTGATCGGAGGATGGTCGGAGGTTACAGTGGTGTTGGAGAAGATGACCAGAGAAGGTCTGGTCATCAGAAGAAGGTAGGAGAAGACCGAAGATGATATCCGGTGACCGATATCATCTCGGCGGCCAAGAAACAAATTGGAAGGGTTTTAGGGAATGAGTGAGGATCAAAGTAAGGGATTTTGAAAAGTTCTTGGTAAGTTCATAAGAAAAACGAGTCTTGATCTTTAAAAACAGATTTCAGGGAAGGTTTTGGTATTTGTAAGGATCAAATGAGGTTTTTTTAGGAACTGAGGAAGAATATTAGAAAAAATGGGGATTTTGATCTAAAGAGTTTGGTTTTTTT
This sequence comes from Hibiscus tridactylites, assembly GCA_958450335.1. NCBI lineage: Eukaryota > Viridiplantae > Streptophyta > Magnoliopsida > Malvales > Malvaceae > Hibiscus > Hibiscus tridactylites. The sequence goes on from OY288290.1 coordinate 50,813,377, forward strand.
AGAGTTTTAGGTGTTCGAATATAGAGGATTTGGAGTGAGAGAGAAATGAGGAGAGAGAGAGGAGAGAGGCCAAATGGTCGTTCCAACTCGGTTTGGGCTATTTATACTGAGTTGGGAATGACGTCGTTTTGAGAAAGCGGGTCGCGAAGGATCCGCGTGTTTTTGCATGGGTTCGGGTACGGGGTCCGTGACCCGGTCGATTAAAGAAATTGGTTTGGACCTGGGTTTTAGCTTAGTGGGCCGTTTTTGTTTGGGCCGAGTGTAAACGGGTTTGGGCTAATCTATTAAATACTTTAGATTTGGGCTCTTAGGTTTTGCTTTCTTCACAGATCAACCACTGTTTTCTTGTAATTTGGCCACCTAGCTTTCAATTTAATTCAATTTGATCCCTTTACAGTTTTCATTTATTTTATTTAATTGTTTTATTTAATTGTTCAATTAATTCGAATGCTTGTATATTTTAAAACATCATACAATATATTGTTTGGAGAATTAAATCACATGTTAAAAAATAGGATTAGAGCCATTAGTGTAGTTCACTTAATCATAATTAAATAGGGATATCATTGTAGAAAATAAGTGGATATTTGAAACAATGTTAGAACACTCAATATTGGCTAGTGTCACAATGTAGAGTGATGTTAACCAATGAGTGTTCCGATAAAGGTTTCAATTTTTCACTTCAACTTAGAAAATGGAAATAATTTAATGATTAGGTAAATTTAAAAATTAAAATAGGATTAATAATTAGAGACATCTTAGTTAGGAATGCTATTACTTTTGGACTTGTTAAAGAAAGTGTCCAATATTATTTTGGGTGTTTTCAAGTACTAGAAGCTGGTAGAAGGAGCGAGGAGCTGTGAAGCCGATGTTGAGGCAACAAGCCAAGGAGCTGTACTGAAGCAGCTCAACACAGAGAGAAGTGCTACCGAGTAGCTGCCGCCACCATAACTGTCGCCCAGGGAAACAACCTAAGGACTTGGTGAATTGGAGTGCGATTGAAATAGCTTAATTTTCTGAGTCCAATGAGCCCATCCATGCAATTTATCGATTCTGGAAACAACGGATTTACCCGCCCAAGGAGAGATGATCAAGTGCGGCTTAAGGTTACTTATGCCACAAGAAGTCCAACTTCAAGTCAAAGAAGTCAGAATTTAAAGGATGCATTCAATGCCAAAGCTACTTTATGATGAGAAAGACTTCTACTCCAAGAAGGACTTAAACTAGGCTTATGCCTTATATATACCCGACCATACCTTGTATTTTAGACACCACATAGTCGGCATAGCTTAGGTTTCTCTTATGTTTTCTTGCTGCCACTATGTTCAAAATTCTCTAGGGTTTGGGTTATGTTGTAAAGTAGTTGTGAGAACGGTTGTATAGGTTTTAAGTTTGTTTTACAATAAATTCAAGGTTTTCTTATTTCATGTTCTTCACTGTTTTCAATTGAGTTCGAAAGATCGATTGGAAGCAATCTATTTGTTTGGTATCGAGAGAGTCAAACTCATGAAAGAAGTAAGAACGATCTCATCAATACCAGGTGTTAATCAATCCAGTCTAGACATAGGTTAGAGTTTAAGGCGGCTAAAAAGGAACGAACCCAAGGTTGTTGTACATTGTACGATTCATGCCGACGGGTATCATCTGCAGTGGGCAACAACAACATTCTGACTTAGACATAAGCGAGATCATTATCGAAGAATTCTGCCGAGCCTTGAAGGACTATCGAGTTTGCCGCCGAGCCATATGTCTGTTCCACTGCCGAGGCAGCGAAAGCGTCGAAGCAGCCAATCTGCCATCCTCCGCCGAGGCAGCAAAGTCTGGCAGCGCAAAGCAACTTAACATGTTCAACGCAGTTTCACGTTACTAAGCAACATAACCTGACCCATTCTATCACCCTGATCTTTTCTATCAATTACTTGTGTTTATTTACTTTTCTTTACAAACTAAATTTACATGTGCATTTATTTTATGTGCATAAATTGTAATTCGAATAAGTTGTCTAATGCTTGTGAGAGACGATATCTTTTATATTATAACTTGACAAGAGTATGCACTTGCACTCCTATTTAGAGAACACCTCAACGCTCTACAAGTTTTTGGCGTCATTGACGGGTATTGGCAATAGTAAAATCGTTTTCATAGACGAGATCGAACGACGAGCAAGGAAACTGAAGAATGAAGCAAGAGAAGCCATCGAAGAAGCTAAAGAAAAAGGAAAAACAAAGGCAACCATGGTAAACGGCCAAGACGACAACCCTGCTAGCGTTGCTCGAAACGGTAGGGATGGGCAGCAAGATCTACCACCCAGACAACAGCTAATTCCACCTAGGCAGCAACCCCTAGTTCCGCCCAGGCAGCCACAGTATGTGCGAACCACCAGGGACTACTTGGAGCACGATTTCAGAGGATTTGATCCAATTGTGACAGAACCTGAAATTGAAGCGGATCACTTTGAGTTAAAGCCCGTAATGTTCAACATGATCATCACCTTGGGGCAATTTGGAGGAACTGCCACGGAAGATGCTCGACGGCACTTGAGGGGATTCCTTGACATATGCAGAGCTTTAAAAATACATGGAGTCCATCAAGATGTATTGAAGCTGAGATTATTTCCCTATTCACTGAGGGATAGGACTAAGTAGTGGCTGAGCAATCAACCGGCGGGATCATTCAACACTTGGACAGAGTTGTGCAAAGAATTCTTAGATTGTTTCAGTCCTTCAAATGTCATTGACAGATTGAGAAACGAGATCATAGCCTTCCGCCAAGGGGATGACGAACCAACAGATGCTAAACAACTGCCCGCTTCACGGTTTCCCATCCTGGACTCAAGTGTCTATGTTCTACAATGGAGTAAATCAACCGACACGAACGATGTTCGACGCCTCAGCCATTGGAATTATCCCGGATAGACCACCTGAAGAGGCACTAAAAATATTGAAAATAATTTCCAAAAACGACAAGTTCCCTACAGCCCGCCACGGCGACATAAGGCAGCCAGCTGTTGTGAATGAAGTAGAGGCCACTGAATCTATTAATGCCCGCCTGGACAAACTGACACGGTTGGTAATGAGTATGGCCAAAGGAAAAACATATGAGGCTGAGGTTGTGGAGCCTTTTTGTGATGAGTGTGGGGGAAACCACGATTCCTCTGAATGCAGTGAATCTGCCAACTATAAGGGAACCTATGAGAGGAATAGCAGACCCAACACCAACACATACAACCCAGGCTGGAACAAGCATCCAAATTTCTCCTGGAGTAACCTCAATACGGCTGCAAATCCAACACAACAACCAGGAGGATACCAACAGAACCTCTCACGACAGCTGCCTCAGCAGCAACAAAATACGAGCAATAACTCACTCGAAACTACTTTGCATACTTTTATGTCTCAAACTAGTGATTTTATTGTTCATACTAATAAATTTATTGATAAGACTGAGTCGTTTATGGAAAGGACTGAGATGAGGATGAACAACCGGGAAGCTGCAATAAAGAACCTGGAGACCCAGTTTGGGCAGTTCACGGAGATCATAAGCAACATGACAAAGGATGCAGCATCCAGCAGCACAGAGGGTGCAGCCAAACCCACCTATGAGCAGTGTAAGGATATAACTACAAGAAGTGGGAAACCATTGAATGAGCCCATAGTTGAGCAACCAAAGGAAAAGCAGCCAGAGCTACCCGCCGCAGCAGTACATGAACAACCCATTGGGGCAGCACAACAAACTGATACCCAAGTAGATGACGGCAACCCTGAGACAGATGATCTTGAACCACCATAGATCAGGATTCCCTGCAAGGAACGCATACAGAACATCTGTCTGCCGCCGCCCTTCCCCTAAAGGCTTAAACAACAGAAACAAGAGCACCAGTTCAAGAAATTCTTGGATATTCTGAAACAGGTGCACATCAACATCCCACTCGCGGAAGCCATACAAAACATGCCAAATTATGCAAAGTATCTGAAGGACATGGTTTCCAAGAGAAGGAGAATTGGGAGATTCGAGATGGTAGTTGTCACTGAGAAATGTATGGCAATGATGCATAATAAGGTGCCGCCCAAGAGGACATATCTAGGCAGCTTCATCATCCCATGCAAGATAGGCAGCAACCATGACATGAGAGCTCTATGCGACCTAGAAATCAAGCATAAATCTGATGCCCAAGGGTGTCTTCAACAAACTAGGAATTGGACAAGCAAAACCAACCTTCATCATGCTACATCTTGCTGACCATTCCTTTGTGCAACCAGAGGGTAAAGTTGAAGATATCCTTATACGAGTGGGAAACTTCATTTGTTCACGGTGACTATCTTATTTTGGACTATGAGGTAGACGAGAACTCCCCCATCATCCTTGGGCGACCATTCTTGGCCACGGGCAGAACATTGATAGATGTGGAGAATGGGGAACTCATCATGAGGGTGGACAATCAGAATATAAAAATACATGTCCTACAACCCACGAAGCCAGCTAAGGGAAAAGAAGTCTACCAAGACACACATGCCTCCAAGGACAGCCAAGAGACAGCAGCTGCCAGGGCAAGAATCAGAGCAACAAGAACCCCAAGGAGTTGGAGAACCCACCTAGACAACAAGCAAATCACAACCAGCTCAGGAAGTGGTTATGCTTGGGAGATGCACCTCAATGCACTCCCAACATAACTTAATTTATTTCTAATCTTTTTTTTATTTTTAAGATTAGATTTTAATTTATTGCAATTTATTTTCCACATTTTTATTTTTAAATTTAAGTATTTTTATTTCATTTTTTCTTTATTTAGTTTATTATTTTATTTTCAGGTTTTAAGAATAAAAAAGCAAGACCAAGAAGAAGGCCCAACAAGAAGCCCGCCCACCATGCTGTCGAGACAGTTGCATGCATCCAACCACAAAAATGCATAACGGCTAGTAACTCGGTAATGTCTAGCTGCCAACGGCTACAACGTAACGGGCATTTAATCCCATAACACTCACCGCAAAAATCTGTTCGTTGGAATTTAATGCCGCCACGGCATCTCTCGGCAACCTCTATATATATCTCATTATTTCATTCATTCTCTTCACTTCACCTTCTTGTTTAATCTCTTCTATGTCCATTTACTTCTTATGATTTTTTCCTATTTTCAGATACTTTAGAATTACAACCAACTCATAGTTATGGCAGCATCACAGTCTAAACCCTCTTTCCAAAGATTCTTCTCCAAGCTAGACCAGCAAAGGCACCAAAATCAGTTTGCCAATAGAGCAGTATGGGAGAAGCAAGGGTTCCACTACCCCACGCAGACATGAGACCTCGGTCTCGAGCCCACCCTCTTTGAAAAGATCCACGGCCAAGGGTGGGAAATATTTGCTAAGCAGTCGGAGGCGGCTAACGTCATACTTGTCCGGGAATTTTATGCCCACCAACCCCGCCCAGAGGTTGCATTCGTCTTTGTCATAGGGAGGCAGTCAAACTAAATCCGACCACCATCAACAGATTTTACGGGCTGGAGATGGATAACAATCCCTATGAAGAGTGGAGGCAGACGCTGACAGCAGCTGACTACGACCGGATGAAGGATAGGCTCTGTGAGCCAAACATCCTGTGGCTGGCAGGGAAGCACAACAAATCTATCCAACGCCGCCAACTGTTGCCGGAGGCAATACTGTGGAACACGTTTATCAAACAACGACTACTACCCACCTCTCACAACATAACGGTTGACCGGCCCCGCCTCGCCCTAATTCATTCCATCATGAACAACCGGTCGATCAACGAGGGCGACATCATATGCAAGGAGATCCACAGCTGTTGCCAGAAATCCAAGGACATGCTCTACTTCCCATCCCTCATCATCGGCCTGTACGCAAACTTCAACATACCCTCCGACCCCAAGGACGTGTTGATGCCACCAAAGGAGGGCTGGACAAGGAAGGTTCGGCTCCAGATGATGCAAGCGCCGGAGACAGAGCCGGTCACACCTTCCCAGCCATCGACCGACAATACTGCTACCCCAGCAGCCAGAGGCAGTACTGAGGCTGCCCAACAACCAAAAGTCTTCCAGCTGCTCCATACACTGATCGCCAGCAATAAAAGGATCGAGCAGCAGCAATTGACTTTCATGAAGTATGTGAGGGAAGTCCAAGAGGCCTTTGTGGCCTATCTTCTGCAAAAATTTCCCAACGATGGTCCTTCCCTTCCCAAATTCCCTGAAGACCTGGCCGCTGCAACTGAACCCAAAGAGGGAACACCACCAGAAGTAGCTACCCGCCACACCGCCTTCTGCCGCCAGATGCCATCTCCGACGCACTATCCATCCTACCTAGCCACCTCATTCTCTCACACGGTGGCTGACACTCTCAAGAGGCATCAGCAACACCTCTTCGATGATCACAGCGGCAAGGGTTGCAGAAACCTCCCCGTCCAACGATGTTGAGCAGCAGACAGCAACAACAGCGGCACCCATAGAAACAGAGGATCCACCGGCAGAACCCATGGTAGAGGAAACCATGAAAAGAAAACGGCACATCATCTCAGCCGAGTCAGAGGAAGAGGAGTCAGAATCCGAACCGGAACAAAGTGAAGCTCCTCGCCCCACTCCCAGGAGAGACTAGCCGCCGCGAACAGCAAAAATATCACCCGCCAAGTCTACTGCCTGGACATCTACCAGCCGCCACCTTGTCATCCAGTCCTCCTCCTCTTCCGAAGGAACCCCTGCCTCTCTTCAGCCCTCTGCCAACTTCTAGTGCATATATGTTGCATAATGTACTTGCCTTAAAAAATTAATCAAAAGAAAAAAAATTGTTAGAACTTGTGCCTATGATAGGATAGCCGATTTAAATTTTTCGCACCAAGTAAAAAGAACTTAATTTTGGGGAAAGCATGAAGTAAAACTTAGAACTTTTTCTATAAATGCCAAAAATTAAAAACACTACTGTTACTTGCTGAATTTGTTTGAATTTCTGATAAATATTGCCTGCTTGAATTATTTGTAAAATTCTAACATGGTTGCAGGACGCTGCCGCGGCATGCAACAAACAGAAAAGCAAAAGCATTGCCACGGTAGGAAAGAAAATTTTTTATGTTGTTTTTCCCTAGAGGTGCCCGAAATCGGCTCTAGGAAGAATCATGTACAAGGACACTCCGCTGCTATCAAAGTCCATGAATATGAAAATCCTTGAAGTGACGGACAAATTAGCATGAATGAATGAAAGTCTTCACGGGATGACTCTACTCAATGGGTTAGGGTTTTGTAGTTTGCTCCTATCTTAATTTCAGACCTAGAAAAGTAGTTGTGATGAGCCGAGGCCCTTGTTGCCATGATTATAAATTGTGCTTAATTATGTTGCCTCGGCAGCAACCTTATATTATCATGACAACATCTTTGTTTACTTAGAATATTCTTCAGATTCAGCCTGTACACAGTTTCTGCACTGTAACCCCCTTGTCCCGGTCTGGATGGCTGACCGGTCCGAGTAGGCTACAGGGGGAAAAGCGAAGTGAAACCCGTTAAAGTCCCACCTCGGTTAGCAACCCTATAAAATTTCTTTTAGGTAAATCTTGTCTAAAGGCATATTATTTCCTAAGTGATCACGACAGCGGAAAACTTCAAGAAAGAAACACATTCGCACCCAAAACAATAGATTAACAGTCCATTTTACACTTACAGAGCAGGCCGTATCGATACACCAATCAAGGGTATCGATACGCCTTGACCAAGTCAACGCCCTTCAGTCAACACAGGAAGACCGTATCGATACAGCCCTTGAGCGTATCGATACGCCCTTCTCGGTCAACATCTCGTGGTCAATGAGACAAACCCGTACCGATACGCGTAGAGCTTGTATCGATACGCCAAAGTCTCACCAAAACATCAGATTTCCAGTGAGCTTTGAGCGCATCGATACACTCCCGTGTATCGATACACCAAGCCAAAACTGAGTCTTGGAGGGCAAACCGTATCGATACGGCCCTTAGGCGTATCGATACGCCCTGCACTGCAAGTCTCTAAATTTCAGCAAAGGACCCTCAAACACAACTCTAAAAGCATTTTAAGACTCCCCTATCCACATTCAAGCATTCATACAACATTGCATGGCCAAGAGCAAACATATAGAGCAATCTAAATGAACATCAATGCATTCACACATGGCAATCACATAGAGGATAGATATTGTATAATTAGACATGCTTGAAAGCTCAAAAGCCAAATGGCACATATAATTAAGCAGCAAAATAGGCATGGTCCACAATCCACGAGACGAAACATAACACATTAATAGTTTAACATGCTCAACTAACACAAATCATCTAAGGAGTTTGGCACCAACTTCTACTAGTCCATTCCCCATCGTTTAGACATTATTACAAAACGCAAATCATACTTGTGCTAGCTTGAGAACTCCAAAAGCTCCTCCCTTGCCCACTTGCCTTCCGAACTCTAACGATCTGCATGTTGAAAACGAAGAGAGCGTAAGCTAACTAGCTTAGTGAGAGAAGCTCTACAATTCAACAAACATGCAGTTTTCAAAACACTTTTCATAAATGGAAATAAAGCAATGGATGCACGAATAACTTTCTCAACAACTATACATGGTTTGCACAAGCACAACCAACATACACAGACGGTGGGACTACACATCACTATTTCGACTAGTAGTTTTCCAATGGGACTACACATCAAAGTACTTTCCTACTAGTCACTACCGGTGGGACTACACATCACCGTAGTTTAGACCATCATCACGTGAGGCTCGACTTCAACTCGACTACACATTAACAACTGTATGAACAACTCAAGATGCACATGATAATTACAACACATAGCCATTCATCCATTCATAACAAAGCATTGGAGTAGAGACTTACACTCGGGTTTAGGTGAACCCTCAAGGTCCCACTCAAACCCCAAAGGTTCCATATCGAGCACAAAACAAAGATTAACAATTCTACTCACCGTTGCTAACTAAGAGAAGACCGAAGACCAAGCTTAAGACTCCGAAATCTCCGGATTCTTCCCCGAAGCTTCACCAACCAAATTCCTTGTTTCTAAACAATCAAACACACTCTATTAATCACCAAAACAACCACAAACCACTGCTGTAACTCATAACACCAATTAAGCATCAAACCAAGCCAAGAACACCCACAAAACTTCTATTTTCGAGCAGCCCTATTGCACATACCAAAACCCTTGATTTTGACCCCTTTTACACACTTAAATGCCTCCAACACAACCCCTAACTATCATACTAACTTCAGCCCTCAATTTCCAACATAGAACACCCTCAAAACCAACCTTAAAACCCTTCCAACCCCCCCCCCCCCCCCTCAAAACCCAAATCCGGGAATATACATAAAACTCGTTAAAAATCACATATATTGGATCTCATGAATAACAAACAATCCACACATCAATAACAAACCAAAAACTTTAGCTAAAGACCATAATGGTAACATTTTTATCCAAAATCCTCCAAACTTCAAATCTCAAAAACATGTACAAAAATGAAAACAAAAGGTATTAGCTTGTAGAGAATAACGAGGGCAAGTAAAAAACGAGGTTACCTTTGCAAAACCTTCAAAAACGGGCAAGATATGGAATAGAATAGTATCTAGGGGGAAAAGGGGTTCCTTTGTCGTCAAAATGAAAGTGGGGAGGGGAAGAAGATGAGCCAAAAAGCATTTTTTTATGTTTGTTTAAAATTGGGAAGCCAAAGACCAAAGTACCCTTAATGAAATAAGGAAATCACAATAGGAGACATTCATGGCTATTTGGGCTTGTTTTGAAAATGGTCCAACTTAATTTATTTGTTTTAAAACCCGAGACTCAATATATTATCTTATTATTATAAATAGAAAACCGAAAACCGAACCATTATTTAAATATTATTTTTACCCGACCCCCGAACCCGGGTGTTACAACTCTCCCCCACTTAAGGAAATTTCGTCGCTGAAATTACCTGACGGAAACAAGTATGGAAACTGCTCAAGCATATCCGCTTTCCTTTCCCATGTGGCCTCTTCCACACCTCTATGTCTCCATAACACCTTGACCAACTATATGGTCTTGCCACGCAACACCTTGCTATCAGAAGCAAGTATCTCAACCGGTTCCTCATTGTAAGACAAGTCTGGATTCAACTCTATTTCCTCAACTGGCATAACATGGGATGAATCCGATCTATACCTCCTAAGCATCGACACATGAAAGACATCATGAATCTTCTCTAGTTCAGTCGGGAGCCTCAATCTATATGCAACGGGGCCAACTCTCTCAATTATCTCATAAGGCCCTATGAACCTTGGGCTTAACTTGCCCTTCCTTCCAAACCTCATCACCTTCTTCCAAGGTGAGACTTTCAAAAACATTTTATCCCCCACGAAATACTCTACCTCTTTCCTTTTTAAGTCGGCATAGGAATTCTGTCGATCTAAAGCTGCTTTCAAGCGATCACATATCAACTTTACCTTCTCGGTGGTGCCCTTAAGCAATTCGGGCATCGGCACAAGTTTCTGTCCGGCTTCGGCCCAACAAATCGGGGTTCTACACTTCCTACCATACAAGGCCTCATAAGGAGCAATCTGAATACTCGACTGAAAGTTGTTGTTGTACGCAAACTCCACTAACGTTAGATGTTTCTCCCATGACCCCTGAAAATCAATGATACAACACCTCAACATATCTTCCAATACCTGAATCACTCTCTCAGACTGACCATCTGACTGCGGATGATACGAAGTGCTGAAGTTCAACCAAGTACCCAAGGCTCAATGCAAGCACTCCCAAAATCTAGCGGTAAATCTCGGATCTCGGTCTGACACAATCGACTTCGGTACCCCATGTAGTCTCACTATCTCACAGATATACATATCGGCCAACTTGTCCAAAGTATAGGTAGTATGAACTGGTGAGAAGTGGACACACTTAGTAAATCTATCCACAATCACCCACACTGAATTCTTCTTCGAATGAGTCAATGGTAGTCCTGACACAAAGTCCATGGTAATACGCTCCCACTTCCATTCTGGAATTTTCAACGGCTGTAATAATCCTGAGGGAAACTGGTGCTCGGCCTTAACCCTCTGACAAACCATACACCTACTCACAAACTCCGCCACGTCCCTTTTCAAACCAACCCAATAGTACTCCTCTTTTAACCCTCGATACATCTTTGTGCTACCCGGATGCATAGCAAAAGGACTATTATGAGCCTCGTTCAAGATCGTATGCCTCAATTTGGCATCCTTCGGAACCACTATCCTATCCTTGAAACATAGGATCCCATTCTCTCCAAAACAATACTCGGTAGGCTTATCTTCGGCTATGTCTTGCACGTGAGGTGCCAAAGACTCATCTCGCAACTGCTTCTCACGAATTAAATGAACCAATGAAGGCTTAACCTGAAGCTCGACTATCAACCCACCATCCGTAGACACACTCAACCTTGCAAACATTGCTCGTAACTCAACGACCACTTTTGTACTCAAGGCATCGACCACTACGTTTGCCTTACCCGGATGGTACTCTATGGTGAGGTCATAATCCTTAAGGAGCTCTAACCACCTACGTTGTATGAGGTTCAACTCCCTCTGAGACATCAAATATTTCAAACTCTTTTGGTCGGTATACACGGTGCACTTCTCACCATAAAGATGGTGTCTCCAAATCTTCAACGCGAACACCACTACAACCAACTCTATGTCTTGTGTGGGATAATTCTTCTCGTGGACTTTCAATTGTCGCGAAGCATACGCTACCACCTTACCTTCTTGCATAAGCACACAACCTAGCCCTACGTAGGACGTACCACTGTAAATCACAAACTCTCTCCCCGGTTCCGGCTGAATCAATATAGGAGCTTCAGTCAAAGCTTTCTTCAATTTCTCAAACGCTGCTTGTCTTGCATCTAACCACTCATACGGAACATTCTTCTGTAACAACTTAGTCAATGGAGCTGCTATTCTCGAGAACCCCTAAACAAACCTTCTATAGTATCCTGCCAAACCTAGGAAACTGCGGATTTCTGTCACTAACTTCGGTTGTTTCCAATTTACTATAGCTTCTATCTTCTTGGGATCCATGCTAATCCCACTAGCCGAGATCACGTGACCTAGGAAGACTACCTCCCTAATCCAAAACTCACATTTGCTTAGCTTGGCAAACAACTGATTCTCAAGTAGGGTCTGAAGTACTAACCTCAAATGCTCATCGTGTTCCTCTTCGGTCCTAGAGTATACTAGGATGTCATCTATAAACACTACCACAAACCTGTCCAAGAACTCATGAAACACTCAGTTCATCATATCCATGAAGGCTGCTGGAGCGTTAGTCAACCCAAAAGGCATCACCAAAAACTCATAATGTTCATAACGTGTACGAAAGGCTGTCTTCGGTATGTCCACATCCTTTACCTTCAACTGATAGTATCCAAACCTCAAGTCAATCTTCGAAAACACGGAAGCACCTCTCAACTGGTCTAGCAAGTCATCTATCCTAGGCAAAGGATATTTGTTTTTCACTGTTACCTTATTCAACTGCCTATAATCTATACACATCCTCATACTACCAGCCTTCTTTTTCACAAACAAGACCGGAGCACCCCACGGGGACACACTAGGCCTAATGAAGCCTCTATCAGTCAACTCTTGAAGCTGTGTCTTCAACTCTTTCGGTGCCATTCTATACGGAGCAATCGACACTGGTGCAGAATCGGAATACGTCTCAATAGCAAACTCAACTACTCTGTCTGGAGGCAAGCCTGGTAGCTCTTCCGGAAAAACACTCGGAAAATCACATACTGTTCTGATGCCCTGAGGTCTCACCTCACTCACATCCGGATTCATTACATAAGCCAAGTAAGCCTGACACCCTGAACTCAACAACCTCTGAGCTTCCAAAGCCGAAACCACATTGGACAAAAACTTGACATTCTCCCCAACTACCACAACCTCAAAATCATTAGTAAGCCTCAATGAGACTCTCTTGGTCTCGAAGTCAACCCTAGCTCTATGCTCCACAAGTCAATCCATGCCCAAAATCACATCAAAACCATAGAAGGGTAGCTCCATCATATCGACCGGAAATATGTGGCCCTGAACCATCAAAGGACACCTCCTATACACTTTCCTAACTACCACTATATCACCAAAAGAGCTAGTGACATTTACACCTACCTCTAACCAATCACATGGTAATCCTAATGACCTTGTGTGCTCACCCAATATATACGAATGTGTCGACCCCGAATCTATCAAAAAAAGAAAACTCAAAGACTGTAATGAGAAGTTACCTGCTATGACATCAGTGTCATTCCCAGCCTCTCGCTGAGCATACACCCTAGCCGGTCCTCCTCCCTCAGGCTGGACTGCTACAACATGAGCCAAGTTCCTCTAACCCTCATTCCTTGGCTGAAAGTTTCCACGATCGCGCCCATGGCCTCTCTAATGCTCAAAGCCCCTAGCTGGAGCCGGTCCGCCCCTAACCGGGTGTGGACAGTCACGCCTCAAATGGTCTCGAGAGCTACAGTTCCAACACACCCCATAAATACCCATACACTCGCTCGGGTGGCGTCTCCCGCACCTAGTGCACTCTGGAATGTGTCCAACAGCTCACTGGCCCTAATGGCCCTAACCATAGTTACCACCCCTATGTCTCGTATCCGCCTGGTACCTCCTATCCCTATGCCTCTTGGCATGATCTCTATCCCAGTTCGCATGTCTCTTTCCGGAGTCAGACCCACTAGCACGTGCTCTAGAGCTTAGGTTCTACTCTATATCCTTGGCCTTAGAGACCAAGACATCGAACTCAGTGTAGTCGGAGGCTAGCATGTAGGTCTTCACATCGGTAGTCAATCCATATCTAAAACGCTCACACCACTCCCTCTCATCCGGGACCAACTCTGGCACGTACTGGCTCAACCTCACAAACTGGACTTCGTATTCAGACACGGTCCTATTACCTTGAACCAAGGCCATAAACTCTCTTTTCTTTTCATCCAAGTACCGAACTCCAAGGTACTTCCTCTTGAAGGCATTTCTGAAGAACTCCCATGTGATATCTGCCTCGGCCATACCGGAAGTACAAGTGGTCCACCAGGTATAAGCGTTTCCCTGAAGCAAAGAGACGATGCATCCCAACTTACGGGCGTCCGAACACTCCATCTGACCCAAGATGCGAGTAGTGCTCTCAAGCCACCCCTCTGAACCCTCAGGAGACAACCCACGAAACTCCACTGCCCCCAAGTTACGAAGCCTCTCTAGGGGTAATCATGTCCCCGCACCCTGAGGTGGTGCTGTAGCCTACATACCGACCAAAGCTGTCTGAAAAGCTCCGGCTATGGTCTGAATCAAATGGCCATATCTGGACTTGCCTGACCTTGGCCCGCTTGAGCCCCGTTACTTCCCACATTAGCCTCAACCTGAGGCCCATTACCATTGCCTCCAACGTTTTCTCCATTACCATCGGGAGCATGAGGAGCAGGAGGCACATCATCGGGTGCCTGGTCACCTGCTCTAGGTCGTCCCCTCAGTCTCACCATAGCAAAAATAATAATCTAAAACAGCAAACACACAACAACAAAGGAAACGTTAGGTTAGCAAAAGGGCAAGGACTCCAGTTCTCAAGCTCGTTAAACCAAAACAATTTTCCTTTTTATTTTTACAACAACGCCTAACAATGGGGACTTTGGACCTACTCTCAAGCAACAACAGAGTCATCACAACATGTAATCATACACCGTGCTAGCAACAGAATTTAGGCATACATGGCAAAACACTCATAACACATTAACTCACCTCACTTACCTGCCCGAGGTCTCGAAAACCTCAGGCTCTGATACCACTAAATGTAACCCCCTCGTCCCGGTCTGGATGGCTGACCGGTCCGAGTAGGCTACACGGGGAAAACCGAAGTGAAACCCGTTAAAGTCCCACCTCGGTTAGCAACCCTATAAAATTTCTTTTAAGTAAATCTTGTCTAAAGGCATATTATTTCCTAAGTGATCACGACAGCGGAAAACTTCAAGAAATAAACACATTCGCACCCAAAACAATAGATTAATAGTCCATTTTACACTTACAGAGCAGGCCGTATCGATACACCAATTAAGGGTATCGATACGCCTTGACCAAGTCAACGCCCTTCAGTCAACACAGGAAGGTCGTATCGATACAGCCCTTGAGCGTATCGATACGCCCTTCTCGGTCAACATCTCGTGGTCAACGAGACAAACCCGTACCGATACGCGTAGAGCCCATATCGATACGCCAAAGTCTCACCAAAATATCAGATTTCCAGTGAGCTTTGAGCGTATCGATACACTCCCGTGTATCGATACACCAAGCCAAAACTGAGTCCTGGAGGGCAAACCGTATCGATACGCCTTGCACTGCAAGTCTCCAAATTTCAGCAAAGGACCCTCAAACACAACTCCAAAAGCATTTTAAGACTCCCCTATCCACATTCAAGCATTCATACAACATTGCATGGCCAAGAGCAATTATATAGAGCGTAAGCTAACTAGCTTAGTGAGAGAAGCTCTACAATTCAACAAACATGCAGTTTTCAAAACACTTTTCACAAATGAAAATAAAGCAATGGATGCACGAATAACTTTCTCAACAACTATACATGGTTTGCACAAGCACAACCAATATACACACACGGTGGGACTACACATCACCGTTTCGACTAGTAGTTTTCCAATGGGACTACACATCAAAGTACTTTCCTACTAGTCACTACCGGTGGGACTACACATCACCGTAGTTTAGACCACCATCACGTGAGGCTCGACTTCAACTCGACTACACATTAACAACTGTATGAACAACTCAAGATGCACATGATAATTACAACACATAGCCATTCATCCATTCGTAACAAAGCATTGGTGTAGAGACTTACACTCGGGTTTAGGTGAACCCTCAATGTCCCACCCAAACCCCAAAGGTTCCATATCAAGCACAAAACAAAGATTAACAATTCTACTCACTGTTGCTAACTAAGAGAAGACCGAAGACCAAGCTCAAGACTCCGAAATCTCCGGATTCGTCCCCGAAGCTTCACCAACCAAATTCCTTGTTTCTAAACAATCAAACACACTCTATTAATCACCAAAACAACCACAAACTAATGTTGTAACTCATAACACCAATTAAGCATCAAACCAAGCCAAGAACACCCACAAAACTTCTATTTTCGAGCAGCCCTATTGCACATACCAAAACCCTTGATTTTGACCCCTTTTACACACTTAAATGCCTCCAACACAACCCCTAACTATCATACTAACTTCAGCCCTCAATTTCCAACATAGAGCACCCTCAAAACCAACCTTAAAACCCTTCCAAAACCCCCCTCAAAACCCAAATCAGGGAATATACATAAAACTCTTTAAATATCACATATATTGGATCTCATGAATAACAAACATTCCACACATCAATAACAAACCAAAAACTTGAGCTAAAGACCATAAAGGTAACATTTTTATCCAAAATCCTCAAAACTTAAAATCTCAAAAACATGTACAAAAATGAAAACAAAAGGTATTGCTTGTAGAGAATAATGAGGGCAAGTAAAAAACGAGGTTATCTTTGCAAAACCTTCAAAAACGGGCAAGATATGGAATGCAATAGTATCTAGGGGGAAGAGGGGTTCCTTTGTCGTCAAAATGAAAGTGGGGAGGGGAAGAAGATGAGCCAAAAAGCATTTTTTATGTTTGTTTAAAATTGGGAAGCCAAAGACCAAAATACACTTAATGAAATAAGGAAATCATAATAGGAGACATGCATGGCTATTTGGGCTTGTTTTGAAAATGGTCCAACTTAATTTATTTGTTTTAAAACTCGAGACCCAATATATTATTTTATTATTATAAATAGAAAACCAAAACCCGAACCATTATTTAAATATTATTTTCACCCAACCCCTGAACTTGGGTGTTACATGCACACACTTCACTGGCATTATAGTTTAATTCTGAGATAATTCATGCTATTCTCCTTTCACTAATTTAATGATAGGTGTCACGGCCTTGAGGTGTTAAATCAAGTTTAAAACAGGTTTTTCTTTCTGATTAGTTCAAGGGCAAGTATGTTTAGGATTGCATTGCTTGAGGATAAGCAATAGTTCGAGTTTGGGGGTGTGTAAAGTGCTAATTAGTCCTATATTTTCTATGCATTCCATCTCATATTATTGTTGTTATTAAGTACATTTTAGGCATATTTAGGTGCATGCATGCATTATTTATAGTATTCTTTACTTTACACTATTTATATTGAATATCTTTAATTTGGTGAAAAAATGTACAGTTTTAGTTTAGTTTTAGTTTCGGGTACTAGAAGCTGGTAGAAAGAGAGAGCAGTTGAGGAGCCGATGCTGAGGAATCAAGCAAAGGAGCTGTACTAAAGTAGCTCAACACATAGAGAAGTGCTGCCGAGTAGCTGTCGCCGCCACAACTGCCGCCCAGGGCAGCAACCTAAGGAATTGGTGAATTGGAGTGCGATTGGAAGAGCTTAATTTTTTGAGTCCAATGAGCCACCCAAGGAGAGATTATCCAAGGCAAATTAAGGTTACTTGTGCCACAAGAAGTCCAACTTCAAGTCAAAGAAGTCAGAATTTAAAGGATGTATTTAATGCCAAAGCTACTTTATGATGAGAAATACTTCTACTCCAATAAAAACTTAACCTAGGCTTATGCCCTATATATACCCGACCATACCTTGTATTTTAGACACCACATAGTCGGCATATCATAGGTTTCTCTTGTGTTTTCTTGCCGCCACTATGTTCTAAATTCTCTAGGGTTTGGGTTAAGTTGTAAAGTAGTTGTGCGAACGGTTGTTTAGGTTTTAAGTTTGTTTTGCAATAAATTCAAGGTTTGCTTATTTCATGTTCTTCATTGTTTTCAATTGAGTTCGAAAGATCGCTTGGAAGCAATATATTTGTTTGGTATCGAGAGAGTCAAACTCATGAAAGAAGTAAGCACGATCTTATCAATACCAAGTGTTGATCAATCCAGTCTAGACATAGGTTAGGGTTTCAGGCGGCTAAAAAGGAACGAACCCAAGGTTGTTGTACATTGTATGATTCACGCTGACAGATATCATCTACACTGGGAAACAATAGCATTCAGACTTAGACATAAGCGAGATCATTATCGAAGCGTTCTACCGAGCCTTGAAGGACTGTCGAGTTTTCCGCCGAGCCATCCATCCGTTCCACTATCGAGGCAGCGAAAGCGTCGAAGCAGCCAATCTGCCATCCTCCGCCGAGGCAACAAAGTCTGGTAGCGCAAAGCAACTTAACTTGTTCAACGCAGTTTCACACTACTAAGAAGCATAACCTGACCCATTCTATCACCCTGATCTTTTCTATCAATTACTTGTGTTTATTTACTTTTCTTTACAAACTAAATTTACTTGTGCATTTATTTTCTGTGCAGGAATTGCAATTCGAATAAGTTGTCCAATCCCTTTGGGAGACGATATCTTTTATACTATAACTTGATAAGAGTGTGCACTTGCACTCCTATTTAGAGAACACCTCAACGCTCTACACACGCGTTATAAGTGTCATGTTCGTCTAAACTCGTATAGTTTCAGGAAAAGAAATGATAGGTGCAACTCGTTGTCCATGCACGACGAGTTGCACCTATCATTTGTTTCACTCGCAGATTTTACAGATCCAGGCTTCAGAAGAATATATGTAGGCTTTTCAACGCAATATTAGGATCACTTTTCGCATGCACGAACGAACGACAGATACACCGTCCTAAAGATAAACACATGTACGTCATGGTGGCAAAAGACGTGGCTCAAAAAGCATCCGAACATGGCAAAAAAAATTTCCTAAACACCCTTATAAAATTCATCTTGGTAGGCTTTTCAAGGCAAGATTTTGAGCGTTTTTCGAATGTGCAAACCAACGACTTTTTTGATATTCAAGTTAAATACTTTTGGCATAATATAATATAGGAAAAATGACAAAAGATGCCCCTAACGTTTGCATGTTTTGTCATTTGGCCCCCTATTCTTTTTTTTGTCCAAATATGCCCCCCAACGTTTGCTTGTGTTGTCATTTGGCCCCTTATTCTTTCTTTTGGTCCAAATATGCCCCCAATGTTTCATTCATAGTCCAAATATGCCCATGTTGGATGTAAGCTGTCAATCAACTAACGGTCAACAGCTTATAAAAAATTTTGACGTGGCATCAGCAAATCTTAATACGTGGCAAGTCCAGTCAGCATCAGCTGTTGAACGTCAGTTGACTGACAGTTTCCATCTAATGAGGGCATATTTGGACCAAATTGAAATGGTGGGGACATATTTGGACTACGAATGAAACGTTGGGGGCATATTTGGACCAAAAGAAAGAATATGGGGCCAAATGACAAAATAAGAAAACGTTGGGGGCATATTTGGGCCAAAAAAAGAATAGGAGGCCAAATGACAAAAACGTTGGGGGCATCTTTTGTCATTTTGCCTATAATATAAGTACATGTGAAATTGAATACATGTAATCATTCACCATATTTGCCCACTTCTTTGATCTATGGTGGGTTGTTTTTGGCAGAATAGGAGTCGTCAACATGGAATATCACACGTAGTACCTCCATATTCATTATGGATGCATAGGGGTGCTACAGGTAATAATCATGGAGTCGTTGACCATGATCAGTTGCATCTGTATGAAGCTGTATAATGCTTCATCCCAATAAGAAGACCATGTCGAGGCTAGCATTGAAATATGTACGCCGAGACTTACTCAGCGTACCTAATGTTGTAAGGAGAGTTTTGTTCAGGGCCGTTCCAAAGATTTTGGTGGCCTAAAGGCGAAATTAAAAATTAGGCCCCTAATAATACGTATTGAAAAAAATAATTTTTAAGAGCAAGCTCATAATAATAAGTATTAGGGTCTAATTTTTTTCCAATATTTGTTATTAGGTACATACTATTAAAATTTAATATTTTAAGAGTAGACCTATAATAACAAGTATTAGAAAAAAGTAGGTTCGTAATAACAAGTATTACAAAAAATGGACTCATAATAAAAAATATTGAAAATGAATTTTAAGAGTATACCTAATAACAAATATTGAAAAAATTGGGTCTCTAATAATAAATATTAGAAAAATGGAGCCGTAATAACAACAATTGAAAAATAAATAAGTTTTAATAATAGACCTCTAATAACAAGTATTGAAAAAATTTAGACTCTAATAATAAATATTAGAGAAATATGAGCTGTGGGCCCTTGACATGGGTGGGGCCCTAGGTCGTCGCCCTTATGGCCCACTTTAGGGACAAGGCTCGCTTTATTGGTAGAATTGATTAAAAAATGACAAATTTTGTAAGAAAATTTACGAGCAACCTTAAATCTGACATCAAACAATACATGTTTAAAGATGTGTGCTAAAGAAATAATCGGATAAATATTTATAGTTGAAAATTTTAGTGTAACTCGCCATGCATGGTTGGTGAGTTTAGCTTACATTGTTAACCTTAATTTTGCACTTTTTCATTTGTTGTCCAATTCAGTTGTCATATTTTTTAAAAAAAAATGTTAGGTGAATATGCATTGAATACATGATTACGTTTTATAAATTTAATAAAATGATAGTTGTCAAGTAATACAACAAAATTTAAAACATTTAAAAGTTTATAAAACTTTTACAAACAAACGTAATACATTCTTGTATTACAAACCAACTACAACAAAATTAAATACATTTTTTTTTGAATATGCTGGTGTGATGCAAGGGTAGCATCTGTTCAACTTTCTTATAGCCTTTTTTCAAAGAAGACACACACAGCATGCAATATTGGTGCTCGATCCCGGGTCCCAAGGGATGATAAACATCAACCTTTGCCACCAGGACACAAGAGGATGAACAACTAAATACATTTTTTATATTACAAAACGGTTACAAATAAATATAATACACTTCTCATAATGCTAATACATACAATCATTCTGCACAGATGTCTGACCGTTTATCACTTAGGAGAATGATGTAAGTTATGGTATAATTGGAGCTGACAATATGGCTTGAGTCAGCCCTATTGTGAGCAACGTATGACTTCCTCCTCTGTCACAAAATTTGAAGAGATACAATTGGCTCTATTCTTTCCCAAAGAGTCAGCCAACACGCCATATTCGACTGTCAAGGTCGGTTTATCACAAGGGAGACTTCGAGTTGCTCCATGTAATAAATTTTAGGCCTTAACACCATTATTTGCCCCCTCTGTACTTAATGTTGTAAGGAGAACTTCTTAGTTCAAACTAAGCTCCACAAACACATGAAACGACCATTGTTTTGAATGCATTTTGAGACAAAAAATTTTAAAATTTTTAACTTTTGTGTTTTGGGAATTGAACATGTTAGCAGCCTATTTATAGTAGGGCTTTTGACACTAAACATGTTTTGTATGTAAACCGAGTTAGCCATGCATATATTCATCAGAACCCGCATCTGTGAAATTTCTAGCGAAACTTAATGTTGCAAGGAGAACTTTGTGTAACTTCTCAAGTCCATAGGTTTACCAAGCATGAAAGAGTGGTGTATTTAAAGACATGGACAATTGAAAAATCCAACATCAAATTACAACGACATTGAAATAAGTGTAATGATGATATTGTGTTTAATAGCTTTGCTCCGCACTGTTTTTTCATGTACGCTTATCTTTAGTAAATAATGTAAAATTTAATTGTATTGTATTTAATAACTCTGCTTTATTTACTAATTTACGCATGAGATTTTAATTTTTCTGCAATAAAATATGAAGAATTTTAAAACTCACCTTTTATGCTTAGAGAGTTTCATGTGATTTTCGTTACTATAAAACTCACACTTTAGTTGTGCCTATTTCACCAGTAGATTCAGCTATTTGCTCCCTCTTTGCTAAATTTTTCGCAACATTTTATTTTTTAGTACATATTTCGACTCAACAATCAACATCAATATGTCACTCGACGATTTGTTGCAGTTGATAACAATCGAGGTTAGTAAAAGTACATACAAGAAATTTTTTATTTTAGAATGTAAAATCATAACACCGATGGGCGTTAAACCTCACTACATTATGAGGCTTACCAAAGAAAGCGACTTACGCAAGATGTTTGACCAACACAATTCTGTAGGAGTTAAATACATCCACTTATATGTTATGTTCCATGAGGTCCATGCCGAAGAAGGTAGTTCGTCTGCCCCTAGAGAAGTTAGTTTGCCCACAAAAGCAATTGAAAAAGTTCCATCTTCGTCGGATGTTGATGCAGCTGCTGATAAGGGTGTGTAAAGGAGCTGAGTCTAACTCGAATAGTGCTAAGATCGATTCGGTTCATTAAGGTATTTCGTTTACCTTGCTTTATGCTTTAATTATGTGAAACGTTTTTTCAGTAGACATTATCCTCAATTATATTTTTCAGCTCGTTAGGTTATGGAGATAAATTTTACCTACTTATTATAACAACATTGACTAAAATTAACATACATATAAATAATTTACTTACTCAAATCTAATAAAATTCTAAATTGTTCATCTATGCGTCAACTATTTATTAAAAGTTTTTGTTTAGAATTTTATTATTTTTAAACCAATTTCACCATGCATCCACGAGTTCTATATTTCCCAAACGATGTTAGGTTGAGACGTCACGGCGGCCGTTAACCCACTTGAAACTCGTCGTGCATGCACGGAGAGTTCGAATTAGAATTATCTTAATCATTTGGATTAAGATTTAAATGGAACTCGTTGTGCTTCTACATCAAGTGTGAGTAAAATATTAATAGTATTTTAGAACTTGTCGTGCTTGTGCGGCGAGTTCACTGTAATGTTGCTAGTCCGGGAAACATAGAATTTTAGGTGTTAGTTTGGTAATAATAGGAGCTAATGGTCCAATTTTTGTCTTTAAGCCCCTGTCTTGTTTAGTGACCGACAACAATTTGTTGGTTAAAATCAAGAAGCTTTTTTTCTCTCGTCTTACCCATAATTCCTCTGCATCTTTCTTACAAGTATCTGCCTTTGTCTTTGACAAAGAAAAGAATAAAAAAGATGGGTTTGATGGTGGAATGTCTGCAAAACAATTGGCCCCTTATTTGAATCCATCACTCTACCAAGTAAGCTTTAAAATAAACAAATAATTCGAGTTTGTACGTATATCTTATTTGTAATTTGCTTTCCTTGTATTTGCATTTAGATCTTCCATGATAGGGCGATGGGTTTGTTTTGAATTAGAGGAATATTTGAACCCACCATTGATAATCTGATGATGATTCAAAGTAGAGATTTCTGGGTTTTTTAAGGGAATGAATCAATGAAACTGAGCTAACATTCAAATGTTCAATGCTATTTTCGTTTCAGTTCTTTTTATCAACATCAGTTGATTTAACGATTGCATATTCATAGTTTGATATTGTTTAATCGGCAGTGAATGATTAGGATTTAGGACACTTGTTTAGATGGTATGTTGTGCTTCAAAAATAAGCTAAGATGTCCAGCAAAGAGGAGTTGGATGCATTCTATCAGATTAAACCGGAATGCGTTGCCAATGTCCCGAGGGTGTGCTTCTTTTTATTCACCACATATCTTGCACAAGTTTTTTATTTCATTCTGTTTGCATGCCGAGCTTTGCTGCTAAAAGGTATATCGTCTTATGGCTACGCACTTACAATAGTTGGTCCATTTTTTCAGGCGGAGGAAAACTCTCTGCGAAACGCTGGCATGCTGCATTGTAACACCTAAAAAAATCCTATTTTAAAACTCTAGATTTTAGGAATTTAGGTTAAAACCTTAAATTAATATTAGGAATTTGAATTTGGGAACCTAATTGTTGTTAAAGGATTAAATTGAGTTAATTTAAAATTTTAGGGATCATTAAATGAATCAAGTAAAGTTTGGGTGTTACTATACAAAGTCTAAATAGTGGGATGTCTTAGTGTGCAATTTATCCTTAAATTGGTTATATAACCCTTTACCAGCCCATAAACCTTGCCGCAACCGCACAAATTCTTTCTCCAACTTTCGATAAGCTTAAATCGTTTCTTTTTTATGTTCTTTATTTCGATCGAATTTTGGTGAGTCTCTAGCATCGCACAACCATAACCGTTATTTTTCCCTTCGTCTCATAGACAACATCGATTTTGAGGAAAATGAACTACTACCCCCTTCGCTTGTTCGATCTAACCGAACACATACCGCAAGGACTACACGTGAGTATTCTTTCAGGTTAATATCAACGTTTAGTTTGGTGGCATAGTGTTAGATTTTGATGTAGAATTTTTATATCATAGGTTCCAATTCAACTAGATCCGAACGTGAGAGGCGTTCGTCCTGACGTTAGAGCTATTGATGCTTAAGGTATGTTTCTTCCGGTGCTATAATTATATTATATGTTATTTTTATATGTGTTGGTGTTTTACACTTTATATGATTATTTATATGTATTATGATTTTTATGGTTGGCATCACATGCATACGTTTTCAGAATATATTTTTACTATGATTTACGAACCATGATTTGTGGACTACGATTTATGAACTATGATTTATGGACTTATGGACTATGATTTACAAAGTATGTTTACGGAATATCGGATTTATGGAACTTTGTTTATGAAATTTGATTTCTAATCATCATATTATTGTATGAGCATGTGTTGGGATTTGTTCGGGGAAGTTCAGTGGTTTCACCCTTCGGGCTGAATTCCATTTCAGATTGGCAGTTGTAGTGAGGAGTTCTTGAGAACTTTCCTCTTTGCGGTTGTAGTTGGGTGCATTGCATTGCGCTTGTGATTTATATGTTATGCTTTAAATAATTTTAAGAAAATATTACTATGTTTTTACGACTATATTTTTTTTTGCACTTTAGAGACACACTATGCTCTTTAGCTTACTTCCTCATAGTTTTTCTTTTTCAGATATCCTGGACTCTAGGTGATTTGGTACTTGGAAGATCTCTTTATTTTATCGAATCTATTTTATCTCCAGTATGGATATACTTTACTTTCGGGAGTATTTTATTATTAATATTATTTTGGGATTTTAATGTAATTTCGGATTTGAGACTTATTATTTTTACATGCATTTTTAGACTTAAATTTGAATGTTTTATTTAAATTATATGATTATTATTTTAAGGTTCGGGTTTTATAGTTATTGAGATATTTTATATTATTATCAAAAATAATTTATTTTACGTTATTTTAATATATCATAATTCAAATTGATTTTTTGAGGGTAAAGTTTTCAAACGTGACTTTCTAAATTCAGTTATTTCTTCTAGGTCGGGTTTAAGGGGGTAACATTTAGTGGTATCAGAATTAAGTTCAACCCTCGGACTGTGAGGCTCACATAAAGTTTTAAGCCAAAAATAATTTTTGCATGCATATTAAATAATTTTTGGGCAAAATGTGATTTTCTGATAAATTTATTATTTTAAAGAATTAAAGATATTTTTAAATAGAGACTCCAAGTACCAACTCTAACTTTAGGATTAATTACTTTTGTAGATAGACTACTATGCCACCACATAGGAGTTCTAGATTAGCGGCCAGTCGAGGCCGTGGTTCCGATCGAGGTCATACCGTAGCAGAGAGCGGTGCTTCACAATCTGAGAAATTACCACAGAATCAGGATGATATTCATGATATCAATGTGGAGGAACAACCTGTGGATCAGACTAGAGTCCAGCAGACTGAATCTCAATAGACTGGTAGTAGGAATCCACATGTTTAGCAGACTCGGAGTGAAGGACCGCATGATTCTGGGGATAGTAAGATTGTGGGCGTGGATAGTGCTACCGTGCATAGGGAGTTGCTTCGTTACCGTCGTCAGTTTGAGGGTGTGAGGAAACCTATATCTACTAAGTTTTTAGCCGCTAGGATGACTATGTTTGATGGGAAGATAGATACGAATCCATATGATGCAAAATATTGGTTGAAGAAGCTCTAGCAATTGTTTGTTGAGATGGATTATCCTACCGATCGAAAACTTAGGGTTGTTGTATCACTATTGCAGTGTGAAGCCCAAAATTGGTGGGAGGCTGAGGAACATGTTACCCCAGCGAGTCAGATCACTTGGGACCATTTTCGGCAGGCTTTCTGTGACTGTTATGTTGGGGCAGAGTATTTAGCAAAGTGTCGGGATGATTTCATGAATTTGAAGCAGAATGATATGTCCGTGAATAATCATGCGATAGAGTTCATGAGGCTGATTCAGTATGTTCTGGGGTTACTGACCACTGAGAAAGAAAAATGTGACTGGTTTCTGAAAGGGTTGCGTCCAACGATTAAGGCGGGAGTCGCCTTGCATTTGGATAAGGAGTACAAAGAGACTAGCAAACGAGCTAAGACTGCTGAGCGGAATGAGGCACAGATGAAGCAACTTAAATCTCAGGGTACCAATCAAGCTAGTAAACAACCGACCGCATCAGTTCAACATAGTCAAGGGAATCAGTCTAGGAAGAGGGCTTTAGAGGAGTTCAATCATCAGGGTTATTCTAGAGCTAGACCAGTAACTTTTACTTTTTCGACCGCTAGTGTAGGTGGTTTGACATGTTCTCGTTCTTTTCCCATATGTTCTTACTGTAACAAACGACATGTTGGTGAGTGTCGAAAGAAATTGGGAGCATGTTTCTTATGTGGTTCTTTAGAGCAATTTTGTAGAGAATGTCCCCTCGCTCATAGTAGCAATCAAGCCCCGACACAATCTCAAAGGTTAGTACAAGCACCATCTAAAGGTAGTGGCCAGAATAGGCATGTTGCTTCGGGTATTGCTAGTAGAGTTGATCCTACACAAAGTAATAGTCCAGATGCTAGACGATCAGGGTTGGTGTTGCGTTGCGTGATGTACTATAAATGATACGTAAATAGTGCAAGTATACTCGTCGAACAAGTAATAAAGTGGTAAGTGAGTATCGTCTCCACATGGATTGGAGGTGCTTTTAGGCAAGCTTAAGCACACATGTGTCACGAAATGTAAATGGAGAATGCTGTGGCAATTCAAGATTAAGTGATGAACGTTGCAGCAAATCAGAGCGGAGATATAAATGCGGTAGCAAATAAAGATAAAAGATAGTGAGCTGAAATCAGATAGACAAACAAGTCCTCTTACGCGTGCGAAACTCTCTTGAGAATGACTGGCTGGGCTGTCAGGTTTACCTTTGTTTTACCTTTCTACTAGGGTTTACCTCTCTAACTTAGTCTATGCTCGGCAGGATTTACTTAAGGTGTTCCTAAACTATCTCTAGCCAGGAAACTGGGAGCAGGAAATGCTACAATAATACCTCTCAACGTGAACTCTAACACTCCCCCTACCCTTAAAGTCTATCCCTATTAGCTGTTGAAACCCAACACTTATCTTTAAGGTGGATTAGAGTTGTGCCTCTCAGCATCCAACTACATTGTCTCTGCAGGTTAAAGAAAGCTCTCTTGACCACTAACCTCAACTAACATCTAAGGAAAGGCCAACTCTCGAGAGATCTTACAACCCTAAGCATATAACAACATAGACAAAGCATAGATACGAGCAAGAGATAAATAAACATTCATAAAAGAAAATAAAACATAGATCATCTAACAGCCCTAGCCACAAAAATTAGTTCATGGCTGGGCAAATATTCGAAGTATCTTCGTTCATACAACCCATTTTTCCAGATATAAAAATAAATGTTAAAGCAACAGAAAGGGAAGAGAAGAACTCCCAATTCGCGATGGACTTTCAGCGCCACGAACCGCCCTAGGCTTGCTGCCTCATCTCAAGGTCAGCAAGGTCAGACCCTTGGAGCTTCTACAATGGAGGACACCAAGTGGTGGAGGAGGAAGAAGAAAAGAGCCGCCTTTAGCTTTCTCTCACTAGCCTTTTTGTCACCTTTTTACGCTCTCCCTTAAATGAGGGTCTTGTGTCCTTTATATAGTGGAGGCTCCTAGGGTTTTCTGCCCTAAAAATTCTTCTAGAGTCCAGGGAAGATTCCTTATGCATGTGGGACACAAACAGATAAAAGAGGGTTCGCATATGTGGGCGATTAACGTGTGTGTTACTTTGTCTTTTTCCGCGCCCATAATTGCTACCCAATATGCTATAGCATTTTTCCTTCCTTTCTTCGCCTCAACATCAGCCATACCAGCAAACACCCTTCAAGCAGCATCTAATCTCATGAAATAAAGCCATACCACCAATAAGTAAAGATACATGCAACTATATGCTCTAAATGCACCTACATGCTATGAAATGACCTCGAGAACAAACAAATACTTAAGCAAAAAGGTGTAAAATATAAGCATTTTAACAAGTTATCAGTTGGCTTATGCAACTAAAGCTCATGAGGGTTATGATGTGAGCCAGAGGATAAAGCAGGTACATTTATGATGTTTTTAGTTTTTACTTTTATGTTGAAGAGTGAAGAATTTAGAGCGTAGAATTTTAAGTTGTGTCAGTTAATTTTTAGGGAACTATAGCTAAGTCTGAAAATTTTGAGGACGAAATTTCTTTTAAGGGTGGGAGAGTTGTAACACCCAAAAAAATTCTTAATTTTAAAATCCTAGATTTTGGGAATTTAGGTTAAAAAACTTAAATTAATTTTAGGAATTTGAATTTGGGAACCTAATTGTTATTAAAGGATTAAATTGAGTTAATTTAAAATTTTAGGAGCCATTATATAAATCAAGTAAAGTTTGGGTGCTACTATGCAAACCTCTAAATAGTGGGATGGCTTATTGTGCAATTTTTCCTTAAATTGGTTATATAACCCTTTACCAGCCCTTGAACCTTGCCGCAGTCGCACAAATTCTTTCTCCAACTTTCGATAAGCTTAAATCGATTTTTTTTTATGTTTCTTATTTCGATCGAACTTTGGTGAGTCTCTAGCATAGCATAACCATAATCGTTATTTTTCTCTTTGTCTCGTAGACGACATCGATTTTGAGGAAGACGAACAACCACCCCATTCGCATGTTCGATCTAACCGAGCACATACCACAAGGACTACACGTGAGTATTCTTTCAAGTTAATATTAGTGTTTAGTTTGGTGGCATAATGTTAGATTTTGATGTAAAATTTTTATATCATAGGTTTCGATTCAACTAGATCCGAACGTGAGAGGCGTTCGTCCCAACGCTAGAGCTATTGCTGCTTAAGGTGTGTTTATTTCGATGCTATAGTTAAATTATATGTTATTTTTCTATGTGTTGGTGTTTTATCCTTTATGTTATTATTTATACGTATTATGATTTTTATGGTTGACATCACATGCATACGTTTTCAAAATATGTTTTTACTATGATTTACGAACCGTGATTTATGGACTGCGATTTATGAACTATGATTTATGGACTTATGAAATTTGATTTTTAATCATCATATCATTATATAAGCATGGGCTAGGATTTGTTCGGTGAAGTTCAGTGGTTTCACCCTTCAGGCTGAATTCCACTTCGGATTGGCGGTTATAGTGAGGAGTTCTGGGGAACTTTCCTCTTGGCGGTTGTAGTTGGGTGCATTGCATTGCGCTTGTGATTTATGTGTTATGCTTTAAAGAATTTTAAGAAAATATTATTATGTTTTTACGACTATGATTTTTTTGCACTTTAGAGACACACTAAGCTCTTTAGCTTACTCTCCCATAGTTTTTTTCAGATATCATGTACTTTAGGTGACTTGATACTCAGAGGATCTTATTATTTTATCGAATCTATTTTATCTTCAGTATGGATATACTTTACTTTCGGGAGTATTTTATTATTAAGATTATTTTGGGATTTTAATGTAATTTCGGATTCGATACTTATTATTTTTACATGCGCTTTCAGACTTAAATTTGAATGTCTTATTTAAATTATATGATTATTATTTTAAGGTTCGTGTTTTATAATTATTGAGATATTTTATATTATTATCAAAAATAATTTATTTTACTCTATTTTAATATATCATAATTCGAGTTTGTTTTTTGAGGGTAAAATTTTCAAACGTAACTTCCTAAATTCGACTGTTTTTTTAGGCCATGTTTAAGGGTTACATATTCTCTACAAATGGTCACCTTGATATGGAAAAAGATCTTGGACGGGTCCAACGAGGGGTATGCTTCTTTCCCGTTCTATTTATTATTATTTTTTAATATGCTGGTGTGATGCAAGGGTAGTATCTGTTCAATTTTCTTAGTCTTTTCAAAGATGGCACACACAGCATGACATTACTGGTGCTCAAATCCGAGTTTCAAGGGATGATAAACATCTACCTTTGCCACCAGGACACAAGGGAATGAGCATTTATTTTTATATTGCTTGACTACGCACATATTCAACATTCTAGTGTGGTTTGCATATTCAACATTCTAGGGGTTACATATTCTCTGTATTTTGACCTGATATGCAGTCTGTTAATTAAGGTCATTTTGTCTCTGAAGATGCATTTAGGCAGTCAGTCATCCATATTTTAATTTTCGGAATGCAGACATTGTGACAATTTATGACACTAAGCATCACATGGAAGATTGAATGCCAAAATATGCTGCCCATCATCGGGAGTGGAAACTTCATTACAACACCAATAGATGTTGAAGGTTTCCCCCAGACAAGAAAGCGGCTCACTGGATGCTTGACAATTTAAATGATTTTGTCGAAATATTTAATTCTAATTCCATCAGCATAAAATATAAAACTTTATGAATTGGGACAAATTTATTTATGAAAAAAAACTGAATAATCTAAATTGTCTAATTAAAATAAAACAATTTGTTAAAAACCTCTTAAGTTTGAGGACGTAAATTCGAACTTTGGAGATGACATTGTTAGGAGGGACAGCCTCGCACTCCGAACATGAACCGTAAGACAGACATGCATATAACTAAAAACTTCTTAAGTTTAATATTGTTTTAATATTCTGTGTACACCCAAATCTCACCCTACCTATAAAGAAATCAAATGATATTAAAGGTTTGAGTATACTCGATCTCACGAATCACAACCTCATGTCTTATTTTCTAAAAGAAAAAGAAAAGAAACAACGTTTGTCAAAAACAGTCCAATCAACTCTACTTTTTCTTCTTCTGTCTCCACGTGAATCAATGAAGAGAACAACTCTTTTTTCCTTTGAATTTAGAATTTCTTTGATGTTTGTCATTGAAAACAAAATATAGTTGTTAAAAACATATGTTGCATGCGATTTCAGCATCATTCCAAGTTTTGTTCTGTTTGAAGGTGAGATGTTTTTGTTAGAACCAAACCATAATAAATACGAAAATTAGCTCAAGATTTATCATGTCAAATTATCAATAACAATAAACTGAAAGCGGAAATGTGCCTAAATTCATTGAAGGACTGAAAATCTTGAATCCTTTGATGGAGATCACCTAGAAGGTGGTTGTAATCTTCCAAGAAAATAGGTTAGCACTAGCCATAAAAACTCTCTGACGGGGACAAAAGTAATACAAGTTAACCTATTTATTGGGGACCACTACTTCCTTATATAGTTGATTATTAAATCAACTATTAAATATTTATAATTTTGTCTCTCATTGAATTATAAATATATCTTATGGTATGTACACTTTTATTTCCATAACACTTTAATACCTATGACACGTCTAACATAATTGGTCACTTGATTTTGTATCATACTTTATAATAGCATCATACATTTTACATATGTGCCCGCAATTGAGGATTTTAATCCAACAATCTCCTACTTGGGCAACATATGTTTCCTGATAAATGTACAACCTTATGAGCTCAAAAATTTGCTATTATATAATAGGTATTCTATAACAACCTCGTCCATCAACTATATCCATATAGGATCAAAGCGGTATTTGCCATATCAATCATGATTGGACCCATCAATGGTCACGTATACAAACATAGTCAAATGACATTGATACATAGTCAAATGACATAAATCAATCATGGATGTGTAGCATGAAAAATTACATGAAATGTGAACCGAACATGTCTATTTCCAACTGGTCCTCCTAAACTTTAGTGAGATCAAATGTTACTGAATTCAAAGCGTGCATAAACCAAAAGAACTTTATTTCTGCAGAAAATAATCTTAAAATATCCTTAAACCAAAGTAACTGAAATTATGTCTAAATCGAATGAGCATTTTTCAAAATTACAAACTCCCACTAAAATTGAATATCCTTAAATAACATTACACCTACATGAGTAGTGCTCATGAAAGACCTAGGGTGACAGTTTCTTAATATGCGCGCAATTATGAAATTTGTACCAATATGCTCTATAGACACACAACCACTTTGAATTTTCTTTAACAACTACGAACCTAATATTTATGTGCTTCTAATTTGAAGTGTTCATGTTGTTTATAGAATAAATAAATGCATATCTATTGTCACAAAATAACTGAAGTGATCTTTTTATTCAATCTACAATTAGCAGCTCAAGTGACAAAATTCTTTTACATCAATATTCTATTAGAATCGAAGTCTGTAAACCTGATGATCCCTAATTTACTATAACTCTGATATGTGAGCATGCAATTTTTGTTCTCTAAATATATCTCATAACTCTATTGGATGTTATTCAATACTTCGTACTAAATTTTCTTAAATATTTGTCTAACATTCCAACAATATACGCAATATCCAAACATATACATACTTGAACATTAATTAGATTCTCAATAGCTCATGCTTTGGAATCGTTTATATTTTTCTAAATTTCAAGGTTACTTTTAGGGCATTGAGTAAGACAATATTTGTCTTCATTAGCAATATGAGTATCACTTGGTTTTACTCCCACTGAACTTGCAGTATATACAATTTTCAACCAAATTTATCTCAAAACCGAATGAGATAATCAATATGAAATTTATAATTTCATTAATGAGGGTCCTATTTAAGCTCATAAATGAATTTATTTAATTTATATATCATTGATTTTGTATCTTTAGACACAAATCTATGATTGTACCATATAATTCATTTTTTCAATGTCGCCATTGAAAAACACAAGCTTAACATCCATCTTATGTAGCTCAAGATTAAAATAAGCAACAAACGTCATGATTATCTTGGAAGAGTCTTTCAACGAAACTAAAGAGAAAGTCTCTACAAAATTAATGTCTTCTTTTAGAGTGCATCCTTTAAATATAAGACGTGTTTTATACCTATCAACATTACTATTTTCATCCCTATTGGTTTTAAATATTCATTTACAACCAATTGGTTTGCACCTTAAAGTAATGACAAGTTCCTAAACTTTATTGCCTTGCATAAAATTATACCCTTCTTAAATGACATCAATCCACTTTTGAGAGTTATAACTTTTATGGTCTGATAAAAAATAATTGAATCACTTTCTATTATTTTATTGTTATCCTTATTTTATTGAGGAAATACAATATAATAATTTTGAATTGTATTTCACCTTCCTCTCGTGGACTTCTTTAATGACACATGTTTTTTTAGGTTGTTGAGTTTGTTCTTCTGAAACAATTATCTTATCTTGAATGAGAGTTGTTCAACATTATTTTGCTGAGGTACTTGATTCACTTCTTGATTGATGATAGGTTGAAAACCAAAACATTGTCAAAAGTAATAATAGAAATTAAATTATAATTCAATTCCTCCTCAATAGTAATGTATCTAACTTTATTTCTCCATCCAAACTCAACTACCTAAAAAAAGTTATAAATCTCTCCTTAAAATAATCTTAATTATGGGATCATAAAATTCACAGCCCATGGATCACTCAACATAATTAAAGTAGTTGCTCACTTTTGAAGTTTAATTTCTTCACATATGTCCTGACTTATACAAAAGAATCAACATTTTATAACTTATTGTTGTTTCTTTTGACTAGGACTCTTAGCAACTTTATTCTAACATTTTCTTTTATTGTCATTATTCTTAGAGACGCTAACTAAATGAGCACTAATCAAATGAGTACTTTTATACTTGTAATGCTTCAACTTTTCTTCCTATTTAACACAATGAGAAATGAGCTTAGTTAGAACATATTTCTCCCATTTTGTAGTTATAACTTTTTTTATTTCGGTAAACTGTATAAGAAGTGGTAACAAAAGTGAAAGAACAAACAATTGTTAAAAAGTTTGATCTTATGTGCCTTAAATTTTTTAAGCAATATTAAACATTTTCATAATGTACTCCCTCACATTTCCTTGACCCTTATACTTCATAAACATCAAAGAAGACATAAGTGATGTCATTTTAAACTTAATGTTTTGGTAAAATATTTTTAAATTTCGTCAAGAAAACTCTTAATATGGGTAATCTCTTTAAATTTTTTTTGCTCCTAAAAACATCTAGAATGTTGTGCTTTATGATCATTAGACTCTTGCGATTCGAACAACCTCACCTCTCAAAATACCTTTTATGGGTGCTTACCGCAATGAGAGGTACAAAATGTTCTTTCCTTAGTGCAAAGTCTATGCTCATACAACCAAATATTATATGTAAATGTCTCTTCTATTCATTGAAATTAGTTTCACTAAACATTAGTGTAGAATGTTATTAACATATATTGCGACATAAAAGATAGATTACCAAAATATAGAACAAAAATAAATAAATAAAAACAAGCTCACATAAATATTCATAAGTAAATAAATAAATTCAAAAATAATGGCTAGTTCCCCTCAAGATACCAAGCACAACATTAATATCAAGTCTTTGGACAGTAATATTAACTATAAGCGGTACTCTTGTTGTAGCAATCAAACATTAACAATAAACTATGCCAAACAATAGGCTAATCTTTGGACTAACGCATTGCTCACATAAAATACCTTATAATTGTCACACATTTATCACCACAGTTGTTGTAATTCTGCCAAATATTAACTTTCTTTTGGGCTAATTAATAAACGTGTGAATTATAAAAACTTATAATCATCTTGATATTTTAAATAAATTAATCTACACAAAAGCGGTCACTTTGGTGACATTATGTTTCAACTAACCCATTAAAATATTAGACATTCGAAGCCAAAATATGAACTTATTTGTTTTAAAATATTTTTTTAACTTTATCTTTTAATTAAATTAAGAGATAACTAAAATAATAATAAATATGAATAAAGGTAAACCTCATATCAAGATAACGGACGATCCATTAATATTTCATCTTTGGACAAAACATTAACTTGCAAGTGATATCTTGATACATTAATCAAACATTGATAATAAGAACACGTCAAGCAGAAATCTTTCTTTGGGCCGATTTATAGCTCACATATAAAAATAAATAATTATTACATGTTTATTACAATAGTTGCACATGTAATAATGTTAATTATTAATCTTCCTTTGGGCCGATTAAAACTAACATAATCCAACTTACATGTACAAGACGTTCTATATTTTGAAATAAAATAATTTCCACAATAGAGGTCACTTTGGTGACTTAATGTTTCAATTAATATATCTCAAAATATATAATATAAATATACTGATATTCAAATTTAAAACTTTGTAACAGTCAGAACTGAAATTTCTAATAACACTTAAGTTTCCGAAATAACCCAAAATAAGATTACCTGAATGGGGCCATCAGAAATCGAAAAACCTAAATCTTTGACTGTATCTCAAAAAGCTCCTTAAACATGCATTTACCAACATAAAAGTTGAATTCAAAACAAACAAACTTTAACTTAATTTTTTTAATATCATATAAATAAACAATTCATATAATGATCATTAAAACTTTAATCTATCCATAATAACCTAATAATCAAAATTAATAGGATATGAATTTTAAAAATCTAAAATATTTTCCACAACAGCACACTAGACTTTAACAATGATGGTAAAATCACCAAAATTTATAATACTCTGCTAGCTACACCATATGTACATTAATTTGCAGACTTGGAAGTACTATTAGTTTTAATCAATTCAAGTTTTCCTTCCCATAAATAAAAAAGGCAACATATGCAAAAAATTATCATTGCAATGCTTAGAACAAAGTAGACACACCATCAACTGAAAAACCTTCTAAACATTACCAAATTTTATGAGCAAGGGCTACAGTATAAACTTGCAGCCGACATTTATAAAAGTCATAGCAAGTTTAAAAAAAATAACTTCAATGCTTAATTAAATGAATCCAGTAACAAGTAGATAATTCTTGGTCATGGACAGGGGCGTATCTACCATAGGTCAAGGTAGGTCACTTGACCTACCATAAAAAATTTATAAACTACTTTAGATGTCACTTAATTATTAATAAAGTTACAATTAAGTTATTCAATTATTAAAAATTACAATTGGGTCACTTTATTCAAGTTTTAGTTACGCTCAGATCACTCCTCCGTTAAAATACAAATGAACATCTAACAAGGTTTGGTATAATGATAGTTTCAGTCCTCAAAACTTATATATTCTACCAATTTAATCCTAATTCAAATTAATTCAAAAAATTTAACCAGTAATACTTATAAAAGACATCAATTTAGTCATTTTCTTCTCCAAATCACATGTATACATTCGTTAACACTAGAGTACTTCATTTAAAACTATTAATTAATCTAGTACACAAATTTATAAATGTAAATATATTTGTAATTATTTTTAATGCTAGATCTATAATTAGTATCTACATTAGAATTAAATTCATTGAAATCTATTTAAAATTATTTATGAAAACGTTCTGCTTTAGTTATTGTTACCCCGTAATTTTCTACAAAAATTAAAATTTTTATATTATTATATAATGTTCTTAGTAATTTCATATATTTTTAAATGACTTCATTATTTCCTTTTTATTTTAAAACAAATTAATAATTAAACTTTTTAAGTTACTGAATTTTTATTATTTAACAGATTTCTTAAATTCTTAGCAAGTATGTGTATTTTTATTTTAAAAAAATGAAGTTATAAAGATTTGGTGGTAGAGATTAGTGATTATTCATATAAAAGTGCGTGAAGTCATTTTAGATGGTTTAAGTTACTTACAAGTAATATAAAATGTTTTGTGTTCAGAGCATTAGTTGTAAAAATGATGTTTTAGAATTATTTGTTTAGGGAGAAAATTTGTATATACTAATGTGAATTGCTCTATACATGTTTTATTAAAGAGAGTTAGTAACTAAATCATAGTGGACCCCTTACATATGTATTTATGTGTGATTGAATGGTTATTTGTCATGTCAGTTATGAACATTTTAAGTAATTTTTGATGACTTATTCAATTTATTCTTATCTTACTTACATATAATTGTATTTATTATCGGTGGGTGAACTACCAAGCTTAAATTTCTAGATCCGCCCTGGTCATGAACCTTTACCTTGCTAGTGATTCTTGAACGCTAAGCGAACAAACATTGCAAGTTTTAACCTTAGGAAGTTATTGAGATATCAGATATTTTAGAGATTCAATCATAAACATATGCATTCAATCTGTATTACTAATACCCTGAAACTTAATATTTATAATTAACCAAAATTTAATATAAATCCCTAACCAATGCACCGTATCAAACACCATAAAATTGAAAACCTGAATTTCAGCATTAAACTTTAATCGAAATATCAAAATAATATACGAAACCACAATATCTTAAAGAACGAATCAACCAAGAAAAATATTAAAAATTAATTGGTTCTCGATGATTCAATATGGCGAGTCTCTGATGCCACTTGTTAGAACCAAACTATAATAAATACGAAATCTAACCCAAGATCTATCATGTCAAATCATCAAAAACAATAAACTGAAAGCGGAAGCGTAGCTGAATTTATTGATGGCTGAAAACCTTGAATCCTTTGATGAAGATCGCCTAGAAGGTGGTTGTGATCTTCCAAGAAGATAAGTTAGCCTTGGTCGTAAAAACTTTCTGACGG
The DNA here is from genome assembly GCA_958450335.1 of Hibiscus tridactylites. NCBI lineage: Eukaryota > Viridiplantae > Streptophyta > Magnoliopsida > Malvales > Malvaceae > Hibiscus > Hibiscus tridactylites. The sequence goes on from OY288290.1 coordinate 50,851,191, forward strand.
GACATGAGTAATACAAGTTAACCTATTTCTTGAGGATCACTACCTCTTTATATAGTTGATTATTAAATCAACTATTAAATATGTATAACTCTCCCTCTCATTGAATTATAAATATATCTTATGGTATGTACATGTTTATTTTCATGACACTTTAATACCTATGACACGTCTAACATAATTGGTCACTTGATTTTGTATAATACTTTATAATAGCATCATATATTTTACATATGTGCCCACAGTTGAAGATTTTAATCTAACGATTTTCATCATTTTATTTGGCAGAAAAATGTTTCAATTCCAGGATAAAATCAATGCTTGGATACCAAGAAAATCTGGGTTTTCCCCCTTCTCCTTTCGGGGTTTCAGGTTCAGATTCAAAGCTAATCTAAACCCAAGAGGATGCTTTAGTAATTTATTGTGTGTGATACCTTGACTTTTAAATAAAAAATGATTATAATAGAACTTAAAATCTCATCCATAATGCACGTATTCTTAATAAGTTTGAGCCAACCTGCTTCTAAATTCTAATAGGTATACATGTTTACAACTTGATTAGTGTATTTTAAATATGTTACACTTCTGATATGAACATGATTGGAATAGGAATAGACATGCCGGACCAGCCGAAACCATCGACTAATGTAAAAGGCAATACCGGGGAGCCCACAAAGGAAAAACGAGATACGCCTAAGAACAAGAATATATTACTAAATTTTGGCTGAATCGTAGTGACATTGTAGGTCGATGTAACACTACAAACCGCATTTAATATTATAATTATTTTTTTAGAGAAAAATCAAGTCGCAATCGTAATTTAATATTACGAGAAGACACGATCTTCAAAGAACTCCTTCAGATACTGCTAGTAAGCCTAAGAAAGTACTTAGGGATCCGGGCCAAGCTACAGAGCTGAACTCAACCTTTGAAGACGCCCCAAAGAAAAATCATCGTGGAAGAAGGTCGAAAGATGCTGCTGCCGGTAACGGACCTCGAGGTGGAACTGGGTGACCCATGACCCATCCGAGTCTGAGTTAGGGCATGAGTCTAAAGCCTGAAAGGAACGAGTTAGTAATGTAGGTCCAAGCTACATGAACCAGTTGGTCAATATTGTAAATATTGTTAGCTAACTATCTGTTAGACTGTTAGGCTCGCTTTATGCATTAACGAAAACTAAGATAACAAAATGTGAGTGCGATCATACAAGTACTAATATACTCGGGTCTATCAAAACTTCAATTTATTTATTAAAACGAACAATAAGTTACCTGTTTTTATTTGTTTATTTTTTTTGTTTGGATTCTTTTTTCCCACCTTGGGGAAACCTTTTATGATAAAAAGAACTCATTGGAATGATGTTTTGAAACTCGGAACAACTCAGTTCTTGCGATTGTAAATTCCATGACACTGTTAATGGTAGTGAATCAAGGACTCGAATTTTATTTAGGTTATTATTTTATGTAAAGAAAATAAAAAATAGTTTACAAACATGTTTAATTTTAGGGTAAACTACATAAACGGCCACCATACTATTGTAAAAGTCGCGATTTGACCACCTTACTTTTTTTTTGAAGCAATTAAACCATCGTACTATTAAATTGGGTGCAATTTGACCACCAGCCGTTAAAGGTTAACGGCAGGGTGACGTGTCAGTTAAAAAAATAAGGGTATAATTACACATTTGGTCCTTACTACTTATACATTCTTTCAATTTAGTCCTAATTTTAATTTAATAAAATAAATTAATTATTTAATTAGGTGGTGACATGTGTCACTACCTTATTGGAGGGATTTAATTATTTATATTTGATTAAATAAATTTATTTTCATCTTCCAACCAGGTGGTGACACGTGTCACCACCTAATTAAAGGAAGAAAATGAAAAAAACAACACAAATGCTAATAAAGGGGGTCGAACCTGGGTCTTCTTGCACCCAAGAGTGTTGGCTTACCAACAAACCAAACGTTGTATTGCGATATGTTTCCAACAATATATTATATCTAAATAAACATTAAAAACTGAAAAATTCCATCATCGTCACTAGAAACATTTTCCGTTGCCTTCAACTTCTCTAAATTCCCAGAAACAAGATTTTTCATTTTCCATTGCCTTGAGCTTCTGCAAATCCCCAGAAACAATATTGCAGGAATTGAAAATTTTGCTTTCAACTCCATCATCGTCATGACCAAATGAATTACTTTATATTTGCCCGAATAAACAAATTATGAGTTGAAAAGCAATTGTATTTCAAAAAGAAAGCCAAATTTGAAGCAAGGTATGGACTGGCTGCTTTTGATCCACATATATCCCCCCAACTTTATGCATATCTACAAATTTAACCTAAGCAATGCATGAAAAAGTAGGATGTGTAATTTAGGCAAAAGGATTACGAAAACCCAACGCTCTCCTTGAGAGATTCAACCAGATCAACGACTTTCAACGCATCAAGGAGTTTCCTTAGCCTATAAACAAAGAAAAAGCAACGGACTTTAACAAAATAAAGTCTCTCTTTTTGACAAAAATAAAAGAAAAAAATGGGTTTAAGAATTCAATTTCAATGTGAGATCCATTATTACATTTGTTTGTACTGTCGATTGAAGGTATTGAAAAAAAAAACGTGGGTGAACTGAACTCAACTATCTTTCTTTTCTCTTTCGTGTATCAATTCGAACGTACAATAGTGTAAGGTTATTCATCCTGTTACAATTATTTGGTATTCCATTTCTGCAATATATGATATAATTTGGCTTTTCTGTTTCTGGGAATTTGGAGAAGTTCACATCAATGAAAACTGTAGCTAATGAGGATGATTGAATTTTTCAGTTTTTGATGTTTATTTAGATATAATATATTGCTGGAAGTATATCACAATACAATGTTTGGTTTGTTGGTAAGGCAACACTCTTGGGTGTAAGAAAACCCCGGTTCGACCCCCCCTTAATGCATTTGTGTTGTTTTTCCATTTTCTTCCTTTAATCGGGTGGTGACACGTGTCACCACCTGATTGGAGGATGAAAATAAATTTATTTAATCAAATATAAATAATTAAATCCCTCCAATAAGGTAGTGACATGTGTCACCACCTAATTAAATAATTAATTTATTTTATTAAATTAAAATTAGGACTAAATTGAAAGAATGTATAAGTAGTAAGGACCAAATGTGTAATTATACCCTTATTTTTTAACTGACACGTCACCCTACCGTTAACCTTTAACGGCTGGTGATCAAATTGCACCCAATTTAATAGTACGATGGTTTAATTGCTAAAAAAAAAGTAAAGTGGTCAAATCGCGACTTTTACAATAGTATGGTGGTCGTTCATGTAGTTTACCCTTAATTTTATTTTAAAATTTAAATTAAATCTTTAATCCTAAATTGTTAAAACTTAAATTTTTAGATCTGATACACTAAATTAAATCTCTAAACACTACATAAAATTTGCTTGAACAAAACAAACATTTTATTTTTTATCATCGGTATAATAATAATAATAATAATAATAATAATAATAATAATAATAATAATAATAATAATAATAATAATAATAATAATAATAATAATAAGATCTAACTCTCAACTTCAAACATATTGAATAGGGTAGAAAAGAATTGTCAGCAGTTTATGCAAAATTCAATTATAATATATTCACATATTTGCAGTTTTTCCATATTATTTTTATAGGCTTAATGGCCCGTTTGGCCCCTAAAGTATACACAAAATATCGAACTATTTTTTAAAATATTTTTTTAGATGTTGTTGCTCTTGAACTAAAAATTGTTATTTTGTTCGGCCCCTTCGTCTAACACGATTAACAAAACAATATCATGAGTCAATTAGAACGCGCCACATGTCATTTTATTAACAAAAAAATAATCTGACTTAAATAAAAGGGGTAAATTGCACGTTAAGTATGCCAAAATTTATTATTTGTTCATTTTAATCACTAACAAACTCCATGATCATACAGGAACCCCTGAACACATGGCCGTTTATATTCACAGTAGCTTGGTAAGCAACCTCTGCTTCACCGTCACTAATGGCAGTTACCTAATACACCTGAAAACCGCAGGGGCTCGAACTTGACCCGGCAACGATTCTTTAAATGTCGAATCTGGAAATTACCAACATTCTAATTTTAAATCAACAACAGAGAAACAACTTAAAGAGAGGAACAGGATCATAAAAGAGAAAACAAACCCTGGTGAGAAGTGGCAGCTTCAAAATTCATGGACTTGAAAGCAGCATTTGAAGTGAATTTCAAAACCCTTTGCCTTTTACTGAGCAAGCAGCTAAAGAAGTTGACCTAAGCAATATTCAGAGTTTCAACATCATAATATTTACTGCCCTGAAAAATAAAAATTTAGCGTCATTGTCTGTTGTTTGATATAATTGTAGATACACATATTTGACTGCTTGATTAGGAATATGACTGAGATAAAACTAATAATTTTTGAAAAAATTTCCTTGTTTAGTGAATTATTACCGAATTAATATTGAAACTTTAAAGGCTAGTTTATCAAAAATTTTGTTATAATGCTTCTTTTTCAATTCTTTGGCATGGAATATCTCTTATATCAAAAACTAATCTAAAGAAAGTTTTAAAAACAGAAAATAAGGTTCAATATCTAAAATCACCATTAAAGCTACACGAACAAGCTTGAGGAAAAAGATGAAGTTAACTTTTTGAAATAAGATTAAAACTCTTATTTTATAACCTCAAATAACTAGAAAATAAATCAAACAAATGATTTATTACCTCAAAATTAAATTTACAAGAATCAAGTAAAAATTCGTCCTTTGCTTAAGCTAGTTTTTCTTTTTTCTTACCACTTTGTTCGTAATCTTACAATCCCTGAGGAACATGAAAGTTGACATTGCTGGAGATGTGAGAGCAAATATATGTGTAGAGTTTAGCTTTGGTTCCTCTGCAAAATCTAAGATTAAAACATAGTTGTGGGGACTAAAATGAAAAAAAAAATATGGCATACTTAACATGGAATTTACCACTTTTATTTAAGTTAGATTATTTATTTTGTTAATAAAATGAAACATGGCGCATTCTGATTGGCCCGTGATATTTTTTAACGGTATTAGACGGAGGGGTCAAACGGAGTAACGCTTTTTAGTTCAGGGGCCATAACATCCCAAAAAATACTTTAAGAGACAGTTCAATATTTTGTGTATACTTCAAAGGTCAAACGGGCCATTAAACATATTTTTATATCACCTTTTTATGTGGACGACGTTGGTAGGGCCTGTAACCCCCTTGTCCCGGTCTGGTCGGATGACCGGTCCGAGTGGGCCACACGGGGAAAACCGAAGCGAAACCCGTTAAGGCTTCCCCTCGGTTAACGACCCAGAAAATTTCTTTTATCTTATCTTGTCTACATGCATAATTAAGACCTATGTGTGGCACAGCAGCGGAAGATACAATCATAGCATCAAACATCGACCAATCCAACGATTAAACAGCTCATTTTAATATTCTGTAGCAGGCCGTTTCGAAACGCCCATAGGGTGTTCCGAAACGCCTTGACTTAGTCAACAGGCCAGGGTCAACCATAAGGTGACCGTTCCGAAACAGGGGAGACCCGTATCAGAACGACCTTGACGGTCAATATCTCGTGGTCAACGAGATTTGACCGTTTCGGAACCTCAAAGGCCCGTTTCGGAACGGCTTCATCTCGCCAATTTCTCAAAATTCCAGTAGCGAAAATGTTCCGAAACGACCCTCATCCGTTTCGAAACGGCAGGCCATTTACACAGGGACCGTTCCGGAATAGGGGAATCCGTTCCGAAACACCCCCTGTCTGCAGACTCGTCTGGGCTGTTTTGAGGCACAAGGGTGCCCCAAAACACCACCAAAACACCATACAACAACAAAACAATTAAACCCAAGATATACCAACAATACTATCATGCTTTAACAAGGTTTAGACATGTCTAATACTAAGGCAACATCCCACAAACATGCATACATTCAAGGATCATTCAAACACATACATAAACTCTTAAGGCATAAGACTAACATTCAAAAGAGCAACTTAGGCATGGGTTAACATTCATCATGGCAACACAACCATGCTAAAGCAATATATATAAAGGAGTCTACACATGCTCCTAACCACCAACAACTACTCAACCAAATCTATACATGTCATTATAGATATTAAGCTTAACATATCCAACACTTAGGCAATTCTAGATAGCAAAATACTAACATGATTTCAAGCAAGGCATACATCTCAAGCCAAATTAACAAACACATACGAGGAGTCTAACATGCTCATAAACAATAACAACAATACATCCCAAAAGCATCATAACACGACACTTATCCCATTGCTTTACTATTACAATCTTTAAATTTAACTATCATACTTGAGCTAATCGTAAGCAACACTTGGTGTCCTTTCCTTGCCTTTGCCACCCACAAGCTAATTATCTGCATTGTCGAACAAAAGAGAGCGTAAGCATAAAAGCTTAGTGAGGGTAAGCTCATAAAACAAACCTTCGACAATGCAGGGTCCAAGCACGAGTTACAACCAAGATAAAATGCATGACCTCACCCCTGATCCACACGAGCCAATTATAGATGATGCATGATCATATATCCAATATCATGTCAAGCTCAACATGTTTAAAACCACAACATATGAAATCACATATATTAAACCATGTTAGCAACACATCCCAAATCACATTGGCTCACAATTAACCACTTATTGGCAACATAAACTACAATCCGTATTGACACCTAGCTATGACTTGAATACGCGGATAACCGTTGGAACTCACATCCAACAACACAACCATTACCTGACGGTGGGATTACACTCATCACCGTTCACGCGGAGGGGATTCCACTCATCCTCACGCCTCATTCCACACGGAGGGGATTCCACTCATCCTCACGCCCGTCGATGGGATTCCACTCATCACCGACTAATATAAATACAATTTCCAGGCGAACCCGTACTCCTCCTTGGTGACTCAACGCCACCAAGGCCACGCGCGACTTTTGACTCATGTGTACACACTAAACATCCTAATGATCGATCATTTGTACCCAAGCATACTAGTGCCAATACTATACATTTCATTACTCTTTCACAATATTAATTCATAACACTTCCGTGCTTATCACGTACTCACCTTGACTTACCGTCATGCACAAACCACATTTCTATGCCTAGCATGTACTCACCATGATCCTCGGATCATACAATCATCTCATAATATCATTACACAAGTCAACACTACATGCATCTCAATAACACAAATATCACATCATATTTCATACATATGTATATCTCTATCACATTTATAATCAACATGCATGTAACAATGCATTAAGCCATGCCTCCATATACATGTATAACAACCTAAGCATAACCACCATAAGCACGACTAAACATAAGGCATAATTCAACACTTTAAAGATCAACCAAGGTCTCTAACTAAAGTTTGGGATTAGGCCACCACCCTAATCCCAACTCTAGGTGGGTCTACCAATCCCAACCTAGTTCACATGCTTGAACCAACACTTGAAGACCATTTAAAAATATTTATCCACTCACCTAAGCTTCCAAGCTCCAAGCCAAGCAAGCAACCTCCCTCAATTTTCCGGATTTCTTCCCGAAGCTTCCCAACACGAATTCCCGCTTCTAAACAACCTCAAACACATTTCAAACAATTCCAAATCAGCCCAACATCAAAATACCAACCCGGAATACAATTCAAATGCAATTTACCATGTTGCAAACCATGAACAAACCCCATTTTTAGCAAGTTCGGGCAGCCCCTAAACCATGTCCAAAAACCATGTTTCCAACATCCATAGCACCCACAAACAATCCCAAATCAACCTCTAACCATAGTACTACCATTGGGCTATCAATTTCCACCTAAAACAACCCCCAAAACTCACCCAAAACCCTCCAAAAAACCCATTTTTACCCAATTTCGGTAATTCTTCTAAAATACTCTAAAAATTATATATATTGGACCATTTGATTCATAGATAACATATCTAACAATAACAAATCAAAAGCTTTAGTAAAAACCCATAAAGCCTTAACCTTTAGCTTAAAACTTTGAAAAACCCAAATGTAAAATACATGGTTTTAGTGAAATCTAAAAATACTAAAATGTAGAGGATAGCAAGGCCAAGTCAAAACTATATTTACCTTTCAAAAAGCTCAAAGGATGAGGAAGAAAGGAGGTGGGAGAGTGAAGTGAAGATAAGCTCCATTTTCACGTTAGAAATGGAAAATGGGGGAGGGAGGATGAAGATGAGCACATGCTCATCTTTTGCTTTATTTTAAATTCACCCAAAAACAATGTTTACCACAATGCCCTTAATTGAAAGTCCAAAACTCATATCTCTTAAAGTCCATGGATTTTGGACCCAAGAGATAGGCCCAACATAGTTGTAAGTATTTTGAAATCCCGAGGCCCACGAAAATATTTTTATTATCTAAATTGTAAAACTGAACCCAAAATAATATTTTAATATTATTTTCACCCGACCCCTAAACCCGGGTGTTACAACTCTCCCCTACTTAAGAAAATTTCGTCCCCGAAATTTATCGGACATGAGGAGCCACTAAAATATGCTACTCCACACTTTCCTTGTCTTCTCACCACTATATTAACCAACTCGAATGACTTACCACACAACACTCGCTACCTGACACTAAGATCTCAACTGATTCTTCAAGGCATGCCAATTTCAAACTCAACCCAATCTCTTCAACAACATAGCACGGAACAGATCTGACTCACACTCCCGAATCATAGGTACACAAATCACATCACCAACCCCTTTCTAACTCTGGTGGTAACCGCAACAAATAAACAACTGTACCAGCCCGATTCACAATCTCATACAACACTGTTTGAACGCTTGACTCTTAACTTTCTCTGACTGATCATCTGACTTCATCAATTAACCTAACACTATGCAGACGTCTTCAAAAACAATCTAATTTAAGTCCAGGACCTCTATTACCCACTTCCATTAAGAACCTTCCACGGATGTAACAAACTAGAAGAAAACTGACGCTCGGTCTCAATATACTGGCAATTCACGCACTTACTCTCATACAGAACCACATCATTCATCCACTCGATTCAGAAGCATTCATCTTCAACCCACAATACGTCTTCATACTACTCGGATGCAATACAAATGAACCACCGTGCTCTTCGGCCTAAACAATACATCTCAAAACACTAGGTCAATTGGTACAACTACTCTGCTTCTGAAATGCAAAACTCCATCATCTCGGAAGTTGTATTCTGAAGGTCTTCCTTCTACTATGCCTCGCACGTGAGGTGTCAAGAATCTGTCTTGCAACTGTTTCGCTTCAAGCATTCTGACTCAATGTAGGTTCAACACGAAACGCGGCCACAAGAACACTGTCATTCGGCAACTGAATTCGGAAAATACAACTCATAACTCAACTACTAATCTAACAATAATTTCAACTCGGAACATCGGTTACTACATTGACTATCTTTGGGTGGTACTCACTCTTGATATTACAGTCTTCAAGCATTTCTAACACTTATGTTGTTCAAGTTTCAACCCTTCCTAAGTTGTCTAACAATTCAAGTTCTGATAATATGTACGTACACATTGTGCATTTCTAACTATACAAGTTTTGTCTCTAAGTCTTCGAAGCAAACACGACTGTAATTAACTCTATGACTCATATCGGATAACTCTTCTCACGGTCTTTCAACTAACTCGATGAACATGTCAAAAATCATTCCGTCTTGCATAAGCACACAACCTAACTCTACATGTAACACATCAATATGGCTCACAATTTTCTTTCTCTAACATAAGCTGATCAAAGTCGAAGTTTTCATCAAAGTTTCTTTCGGTTCCTCAAGGGTCCAATGTCTCGCATCTAACCTCGCAAACTGAACTGTCTTCTGTAGCAATCTATCAATGGAGCAACTATCTTTAAAGGACTATTTACAATTTTCTGAAAGTAACAATGCTAGACCTAGGAACTATAGATATCTGTCACAGTCTTCAATTTCTTCCAACTCATGTCTTCTTTTGCCTACTTGGGATTTACCCTAATACACTCTGATGATCTGCATGTTCTAGGAGAACATCTTCATTAACTCGAAGTTCACGTTGCATAACTTGGCATACATTTAATTCTCTAATAGAATCTACCACACTGACTTCAAAGCTTATCATGATCTTCTTCGGTACTTGAATCTATCCATGTATCATCTATGAGAACTACTACAAACTGATCAAGAAACTTAGGAAGATATTCTGCTCACCATCTCTATAAAAGTAACTATCACACTAGTCAAACAAACAACATAACTCGGAATTCAAAACGGTCACATCTTGCCTCAAAAGTTGTCTTCAATACTTCAACTTCTTTCACTTCCGACTGGTAGTAATCGGATCTCGAATTAATCTTCAAATAGACTGAAGCACACACTAACTGACCAACAAACCACTGACACATGTTTCAACTGCCTGAAATCTAAACACATTCTCGTACTGTCACTCTTTCTTCGACACAAATTACACTGCAGAACTCTGAGATGATGCACTAGGCCTAATGAATCTAAGATCTAACAAGTCTCGAAGTTAATTCTTCAACATTCTCAATTCTTCCAGAATTCATCAGTCACAGAACAAACAAAACAGAAGCAACCTCGAAAACGGTCTTAATAACAACTCTTATTCTCTATCAAGAGACAACCCGGGTGAATCTTCCAAATACTTCTAGGAAAACACAAGCTATTCTAGCATTCTGCGGTCTAATCTTCATTCAAAATCAAATTCATCACAATTTCTAAGCAAGCCTGCCAACTAAACTCAATCAATCTTCGACGTCCAAAGCTGGATCAACATTCGACAAGAAGTTCACATCCTCACTTACCACTATAGTCTCACAAAAATCTGCGTCTTCAAAGCAACTCTCTCTTTGTCTCAACGTATATCCTAGCTTTGCGCTCTACAAGCCAAACCATGTCAAAAAGGTACATCGAAACCGTAGGAAGACAATCACTTCACATCTACTAGAAACTAGTAACTCTGGACCACCAACAAACATCTTCTGTACATCTTTCTGATCACTACTATCTCCCAAAAGGCTAGCCACATGTGTCCCTACATTTAAGGTCTCAACAAGGATATCTAATCTCTTACATGCTCACACAAAAGGAGGTATCCGCGGAAATTGCAACTTCACAAGTACACAACTGATAGTCTTCGGTCCTCTTGTTTTCAGACTGATCCTTCAACAAAATTTGACTCTTCTAGACTATTCGTAGAGCATTTCAAAACTTCAAAAACGCAGTTCTGAGCACACACAGACAACCATGCTGGAAAACCACCCAGACGCACACTGGCCCCAAACACACAAATCGGTTCCCATTCACGGATACTGATCGGCTGTCTTGCATCGAAATCATAGGCTGAACCCCAACGGTCACCAACTAACACTTCACCAGGCATGTTCAAACTTGCATACTTGCTAACGATATACAAAAGCACGGATTTAGAATCAACTGGAGGAAACCAACTTAATACTGTACCAAGGGCTCATTCGATAGAACATCGACACTACTCTGACCCCCACTCACTTCTTCTTACCAACTAATGCCAGAGTTGATCACATCGTCCCTCATTCACAGGAATCAACCCACATACACACCGTCTCTAACGGACAAATTGTACCTCAATTCCGGTACAACCATACCTTTCTAACTAAGGTGGTGGACTCCCCTAACGTCGTCCACCTTTTCAGAAACTACAACTTCTACTTACCAAAGAGCAATTAAATAAACAACAACATAAACAGTAAATCATACGAGATTGGGTTAGCAAGGCAAGGCTTCCAAGTGGCTCAAGTATGTTTCCTTCACTTAAAATCTCTTTTTCGATGTAATAGTAGCAATGAGACTCTACTAAACATGCTTCAAACAAATCAACACACATACATGCTCAACCAAGCATATAACAAGGCTTACTTGCTAAACAAGCAAACATATGCGTACAATCAAACAACATACTCTCTCAATCAAACAGTCATACATCACAGAGTACACAGGTAACGAACATCATGCTTTTAAACAAACAATCAACATACTTGTCATACAAGTAGTCATACTTACAGAGCAAGCAAACACCGTGCATATCAATTCAAAACTTAAACTTACCTCACTTACCTGCCCAAGGTCTCGGAAACCTTAGGCTCTGATACCAACAAGTGTAACCCCCTCGTCCCGGTCTGGTCGGATGACCGGTCCGAGTGGGCCACACGGGGAAAACCGAAGGGAAACCCGTTAAGGCTTCCCCTCGGTTAACGACCCAGAAAATTTCTTTTATCTTATCTTGTCTACATGCATAATTAAGACCTATGTGTGGCACAGCAGCGGAAGATACAATCATAACATCAAACATCGACCAATCCAACGATTAAACATCTCATTTTAATATTCTGCAGCAGGTCGTTTCGAAACGCCCATAGGGTGTTCCGAAACGCCTTGACTTAGTCAACAGGCCAGGGTCAACCATAAGGTGACCGTTCCGAAACAAGGGAGACCCGTATCGGAACGACCTTGACGGTCAATATCTCGTGGTCAACGAGATTTGACCGTTTCGGAACCTCAAAGGCCCGTTTCGGAACGGCTTCATCTCGCCAATTTCTCAAAATTCCAGTAGCGAAAATGTTCCGAAACGACCCTCATCCGTTTCGAAACGGCAGGCCATTTACACAGGGACCGTTCCGGAACAGGGGAATCCGTTCCGAAACACCCCCTGTCTGCAGACTCGTCTGGGCTGTTTTGAGGCACAAGGGTGCCCCAAAACACCACCAAAACACCATACAACAGCAAAACAATTAAACCCAAGATATACCAACAATATTATCATGCTTTAACAAGGTTTAGACATGTCTAATACTAAGGCAACATCCCACAAACATGCATACATTCAAGGATCATTCAAACACATACATAAACTCTTAAGGCATAAGACTAACATTCAAAAGAGCAACTTAGGCATGGGTTAACATTCATCATGGCAACACAACCATGCTAAAGCAATATATATAAAGGAGTCTACACATGCTCCTAACCACCAACAACTACTCAACCAAATCCATACATGTCATTATAGATATTAAGCTTAACATATCCAACACTTAGGCAATTCTAGATAGCAAAATACTAACATGATTTCAAGCAAGGCATACATCTCAAGCCAAATTAACAAACACATACGAGGAGTCTAACATGCTCATAAACAATAACAACAATACATCCCAAAAGCATCATAACACGACACTTATCCCATTGCTTTACTACTACAATCTTTAAATTTAACTATCATACTTGAGCTAACCGTAAGCAACACTTGGTATCCTTTCCTTGCCTTTGCCACCCACAAGCTAATTATCTGCATTGTCGAACAAAAGAGAGCGTAAGCATAAAAGCTTAGTGAGGGTAAGCTCATAAAACAAACCTTCGACAATGCAGGGTCCAAGCACGAGTTACAACCAAGATAAAATGCATGACCTCACCTCTGATCCACACGAGCCAATTATAGATGATGCATGATCATATATCCAATATCATGTCATGCTCAACATGTTTAAAACCACAACTAATGAAATCACATATATTAAACCATGTTAGCAACACATCCCAAATCACATTGGCTCACAATTAACCACTTATTGGCAACATAAACTACAATCCGTATTGGCACCTAGCTATGACTCGAATACGCGGATAACCGTTGGAACTCACATCCAACAACACAACCATTACCTGACGGTGGGATTACACTCATCACCGTTCACGCGGAGGGGATTCCACTCATCCTCACGCCTCATTCCACACGGAGGGGATTCCACTCATCCTCACGCCCGTCGATGGGATTCCACTCATCACCGACTAATATAAATACAATTTCCGGGCGAACCCGTACTCCTCCTTGGTGACTCAACGCCACCAAGGCCACGCGCGACTTTTGACTCATGTGTACACACTAAACATCCTAATGATCGATCATTTGTACCCAAGCATACTAGTGCCAATACTATACATTTCATTACTCTTTCACAATATTAATTCATAACACTTCCGTGCTTATCACGTACTCACCTTGACTTACCGTCATGCACAAACCACATTTACATGCCTAGCATGTACTCACCATGATCCTCGGATCATACAATCATCTCATAACATCATTACACATGTCAACACTACATGCATCTCAATAACACAAATATCACATCATATTTCATACATATGTATATCTCTATCACATTTATAATCAACATGCATGTAACAATGCATTAAGCCATGCCTCCATATACATGTATAACAACCTAAGCATAACCACCATAAGCACGACTAAACATAAGGCATAATTCAACACTTTAAAGATCAACCAAGGTCTCTAACTAAAGTTTGGGATTAGGCCACCACCCTAATCCCAACTCTAGGTGGGTCTACCAATCCCAACCTAGTTCACATGCTTGAACCAACACTTGAAGACCATTTAAAAATATTTATCCACTCACCTAAGCTTCCAAGCTCCAAGCCAAGCAAGCAACCTCCCTCAATTTTCCAGATTTCTTCCCGAAGCTTCCCAACACGAATTCCCGCTTCTAAACAACCTCAAACACATTTCAAACAATTCCAAATCAGCCCAACATCAAAATACCAACCCGGAATACAATTCAAATGCAATTTACCATGTTGCAAACCATGAACAAACCCCATTTTTAGCAAGTTCGGGCAGCCCCTAAACCATGTCCAAAAACCATGTTTCCAACATCCATAGCACCCACAAACAATCCCAAATCAACCCCTAACCATAGTACTACCATTGGGCTATCAATTTCCACCTAAAACAACCCCCAAAACTCACCCAAAACCCTCCAAAAAACCCATTTTTACCCAATTTCGGGAATTCTTCTAAAATACTCTAAAAATTATATATATTGGACCATTTGATTCATAGATAACATATCTAACAATAATAAATCAAAAGCTTTAGTAAAAACCCATAAAGCCTTAACCTTTAGCTTAAAACTTTGAAAAACCCAAATGTAAAATACATGGTTTTAGTAAAATCTAAAAATACTAAAATGTAGAGGATAGCAAGGCCAAGTCAAAACTATATTTACCTTTCAAAAAGCTCAAAGGATGAGGAAGAAAGGAGGTGGGAGAGTGAAGTGAAGATAAGCTCCATTTTCACGTTAGAAATGGAAAATGGGGGAGGGAGGATGAAGACGAGCACATGCTCATCTTTTGCTTTATTTTAAATTCACCCAAAAACAATGTTTACCACAATGCCCTTAATTGAAAGTCCAAAACTCATATCTCTTAAAGTCCATGGATTTTGGACCCAAGAGATAGGCCCAACATAGTTGTAAGTATTTTGAAATCCCGAGACCCACGAAAATATTTTTATTATCTAAATTGTAAAACCGAACCCAAAATAATATTTTAATATTATTTTTACCCGACCCCTAAACCCGGGTGTTACAGGGCCACTGTTGAAACGGCTGGAGTTGGAGGATGAATTAAATGGTCTTTTCTATTCACTACTTTAATCATGATTATCTAATCAAATAAGAGAATGATTTAGTTTTACTTTAATCAATCTACTCCAACTAATAAAACAATAAATAATATATATATATATATTATTTAAAAATATTTCAATAATCGTAATGTCAAGTGTTTCTTTTAAGTATATATCTAAAATATAAAAAAGAAATTCTATCATAACACCGACTATGAAATAATTTTTTTTGATAACTTAATATAAGATTATTTTATTCGCGCCAGAGCTGTATTAATACCCAAAACGTTTTTCTTATTTATGCGAATATACGAACACATTAAAATTTATATAAAAAAAATCAAACTTATTTAATGGGCTATACCTTACCTACTATATAATCTTACAAAGTCAATTCCAATATCAACAGCTTTAAAGGAGAGAGAAAAAAAACTGTTAGGCGTTAGCCTTCTTCAGTCGTTTCCATTAAAAAAATCCAGAACCGGATTTACCTACCCAAAAAACCCGACCTGAAATCATTGTCGACTCGGAATGTCATAATTCACTTGTGTTATACGTGAGAGACCTAACTCGTAATTAAGCCGGCCGGTTCACTGGTTATTCTGAAGCCAAGCTATCTCTATCTTACTTATCCCCTAGGGTTTTTTCTTTTCTTTTGTCGATGTCAACGTGCTTCCATTTTGATTCAAACTTTTATGCATGGTGGAATTGATTTTGTGTATGCAAGAACCGCATTTTGGGGGAATTCAAATTTAAGCAAAATAATGATCGGAAATCATTTTCAGGCATTTATTGCATTATTCAATCGGATTTTACACTGAGAAATCAGATTTACATGCATGTATGCATGATTATGAACCTCTCATGCATACATTCGGATTTAGAAAAAACTAAACTGTTGAGTTGAGGCTACGTACTCCACGACAGAGAAAAAGATGAAATACTTGTTTAAAAAGAAGCCCAATGAGGTGTCTCCACGTGTGAGAAAACAACCTCACATCTGTAAGAAACGAGCGAGCTGGCTCGGGTTCACGATGCCCGGTATGTGGGCCCCATCTGTCTTCAGCAAGCTCGCCACTTCGACGTACCTCTGGCGCTCCGGCTTCGCCTTCGGTTCGGCCTCTTCGTCTCTGGATCTCTCGTTTAGATCTAGGCCTTCTCCGATTCCCCTCCTGGATACGGCGGCCGTTTGTCGCGGTCGAGCCGGGTCCCAGGTTTCGCCGAACAGCGTACCGCGAGTGAGGAACTCGTGGGCAAGGTATCCGGCCAGTAGCTGGTTGGTGTGAACCGGCTGGGCGGCTTTATCGGAGCCGGCTAACGGGACAGTCGGCTTGGGTAACTTTGAGAGTGGGGGGTCTAACCGTTTGAGGTCAAAACCGTCTCTTTCTTTGCGCTTGTTGGTGGGCATGGAAACCCGACGGGGTGGTAACCGCATCGTTTTGGTGTTCATTATTCCGCCCTTTATGGTACATGCCACGTCAGAAAAAAATCTAACTATAAACAAAGGACGGAATATTTTTTTTTAAATAAACAACCCTTATTTAAAATATTTTTTATTTAAGAAAAAAGAGGAGTTATTTGGGGTAAATAATGAGCGGAAAATAGTAAAAAAAGGAAAAACAGCAGCGATGGATAATAACTTGAAAAGTAAATAGTTTAGAAATAAAGATTTTTTAAAAAAAGATTAAAATAACAACTGAGAAAAAAAGTTAAGAAAAAAATTGACAGTGGCCGGAATCTGGCTTTTAGAATAAAAGGCGAAGAAGAAAAAGAAGACGGGAGAGTGAATGAGAGAAATTTAAATGGTTGATAGAAAGGGCAGGATTGCATCAATGTATGTATTTATAGGGAAGGGGTTGAGAATTGGGCCTTATGATTAACCAAACTACAATATTGCCATCGAATTAAAATTACGAGATTATCCTCCAAATGCATCTCACGAGTTTTTTTGTTGGGGTAAAATACACCATTAATCACTAAACTATCTTCTCACTCCTATTTTGATCATTCAACTTTTAAACTTTTCAATTTATTAATTTAACTTTCAAATTGCTTCTGTTTTGATCACTCTAGAGTATTTTATTATTATTTTTTATTTTATTAATATTATTAAATATAAAAATAATTTAAAATAAATAATAAAATCATATTTTATTATTACTAAATTTAAAAATATGAAGAAAGAAATTCACCATTGTCGACCATTGTTAGGTCTCATAACTGACGACCGTTTGATCCATAATTGCACCGTTGAACTCTTTTTGACACACTGAGTCTGCATCTGGTGTTTGTTTCACCGGAAAATATCTCAAAACCCACAAATTTCGTTTAAAACTTTTCGGTTTCTTAACTTTTAATCTCTTTTTTCGTAGACTTCGGAGCACTTTGGGTAAAATAGAGGTCACGGACTCATGGGGCCGAGACGAAGCGACTGGTGAAGTCTAGAACTGAACGACCACCATCTACGGCTGTCGATAGTAGCATCCGACGATGATGAATGATGGTCAGTGAATAGTTGGATTTAATTTTACATTTTGAATTATTTTTATATTAAATAATAACAATAATAATAAATGCTAAAATTTAAAAATAATAATAAAATAATCAAGAGTGACAAAAATAGGAGCAATTTGAAAGTTCAATTAGTAAATTGAAAAGTTTGAATGTTAAGTGACCAAAATAAGAGTGAGAAGATAGTTGAGTAATGATATGTGTATTTTACTTTTTTTTTGTTGTTATCCTTGCATTTATCATTTATATCTTTATATTATAAATTACTCCGTTTTACAAATTTAGTACAATAAATTAATTTTGTAAAAACAACTTTATATTTGTTTGTTTGGATAAAAATATATAAAAGAACTTAAATAAAAATGTATAACATTGTTATTGATCTTAATTTTTCATAACGCATTTTTTTATTTCCAACAACAATATTTTTTGGGAAAACTATTCAAATAGTACCCAAGCTATTGCTGAAATATTGTTTTAGTACCCAGTTATTTTTTTTGGTAAAATGGTACCTAATGTTATGTTTTGTTTTTAAAATGGTACCTCGCCATTAAAAATTAACAGTGCGTTGACTAGGAGAGAGAAAATCACATGTGGTAGACTGCCACGTTATTTTCTCTCTCCTAGTCATCATGTCATGTGTGATTTTTTTATGATTTTAGTCAACGTGACATGCTAACTATGAGAGAGAAAATGACGTGACAGTCTGTCACATGTGATTTTCTCTCTCCTAGTGAGCACACAATTAGTTTTTTTAGCAGTGGGTTATAAAATAAAAACGAAATGTAATGTTAGGTATCATTTTACCAAAAAATAGTTGGGGTACTAAAATGATATTTCGGCAATAGTTGGGGGTACTATTTGGGTAGTTTTCCCTATTTTTTCCTCGGTCCAACTTATTGGTTGACTAATCCGGACCAGGTGTTGCAGAGACTCATTATGGGGCAACCCTCCTAACTTAATTTGCTCCATACACAACGTTATAATTCGAACTCATAATGTTGCTCATCAGATCTATTGTCTCATCCCACTAAATCAGCTGGTTGTTGGTTATAATGAATTTTTTATTAAACAATAATAAAATTTAAATGTGAAGTTAAAATGGATCTTTCCTTTTTATGTTCGATTACAACTAAAATACTCAAATCATGATTTGAACTCGACTAAAATATTTTATTTTTATATTATTTTAAACAATGAAACAGGTTTTCTACTAATGTTTTAATCTTTCAAAAATAATTAGTAAGATAAATTGCAACTTTGTCTAAATAATTGTTTGTTGTATGTCTTTCTGTATAAAATCTAAACTATTCATGTTCTGTTTAAACTCTTAAAATAAATAAAATTACTTTAAAACATGTTTAGATTCGTAACTTTCAAAGAATATCAATTGAATTAAAATTCAGTTAAACTCTTATGCTAAAAAACTTCAAATGAATGAAGTATTTACTTATTCAAATTCCAAATATAATATCAATAGATTTTAAATTTACAATTTTTTTGCCTTTCCGGTTTCATAAAGTTTTGCCCCGGCTAATTCGGACCGACCGACGTTGCACACCTAATTTTGGTGAGTAACTCTCTCAGCAGAAATTTTCTGCATACCCAAGATCTCAAACTCGAGACATGCTTAAGCAATATAAAACTGCTTATAATTTAAACCAATCCCGTTGATTAAAAAAATCCAAATACAACTCATTCCTCCCCGCGTATAAAATCCCTCACAATGAAGATTAAGTAAATTTATACCTTACATTTAAAAAAAATTCCTTTAATGATTTAATGCCAACGGGAAGCTAAAGAGCTTTGGCTCCTTTTAAAATGGTAAAATTGCTTATAAATTATTATAAAATAATAATTAATACATCGTAAAATTATATTCCGATTCTTTAAAAATAATAAAATTATGATTGTAATCTTTTTAAAAATATAAATTTATAAAATAATATAATGGAAAATTACATTTTAGCTGCTATAATTAAATTTTAATTATGATCCCTTAAAAATTATAGCCTCACCCCTAAAAAATAATGACTTGGTCTATTTCTAAGATTTGTAGTTTGAATTTTTATTTTTAAATAATGTATTTAAAATCATTAGTTCACATGTTTACTCTCGAATTGATTTTTAGAATATGTACAAAAGTTGTTCAAAAAATCAAATTTTCATTTTTTTATTTTATAGAATATTATATTTTAAATTGTGTGTTTAAAAGGTGGGTTCACATGTTAACTTATATATTGGTTTGGAATTTGTCTCATTGTCCGTTTAAAAAAACTATGACTATTTATTTAAAATAATTTATAATTAAAAAACAAGAATTTTATGGCACTTATTCCATGAGTGAAATAATAATAATAATAACAAAAATAAAAATAATAAAACGTATAAATAGTTATATACGTAAATGACCCCCAGCCAATGTTATAAACTTTACACGTATCGATACGGCCTGACCTGTAATGACAGATTTTTGCTGGTTTTTAATCGAATTGACCTACCAAACAATGTTCAAATGTAATGAAACTTTACACGCAACTTTTTAATGTTATAAACTACTGGCATACCAAATTTCATCGTCATGTGATTACGTTTACTAGGTTTTGAACTTTATGAGCCAAATATACTATTTTTGTCAAGTTATAGCCAAACCAAAAGTCATTTTTAGGCCCTTAACCACTTTTCAACTATTACACATATTAGACATAACAAAATAGGCATATGAGACTAGTTCAACTACTTTGCCACCTTCTTAGGAGTCCTTAAAGATAATTTACATTACTTGGCTTATAGTAACTTGTCTTGTCGCGACTTGTCCGATCGTCAAAAGGGGTCGCTTCTTCAACCTGAAATGCATGATATAAGACACATTACGCATATTGCCTAGTGAGGTAGTCAAAACAATATGAATAACACAGTGTGAAGTTTTACATAATCTCATGCTCATCAATGTCAATGCAATGTCTCAATATACAATGTTTAACATATCATATTCATTAATAATCATTGGATTGAATCAAGATAGTGGATACGCGAATTCCTACGCCTCGCCAAATCAATGAATGGTTCAATTCCTCCGCTTCGCCAAATCAATATAGGCCGTAGCCCTAGGACCGTAGTCCACACGTACACTGAGCTCATGAATTCTATAGAATGCCAATTGTATCCAAAGTCCATTCAAATCCAAGGTTTTAATACTAATGTCAATAATCAATGATAATTCCAATAACCAATGTCAATAATCAATAATAATTCTAATAACCAATGTCAATAATCAATAATAATTCCAATAACCAATGTCTCTAAAGTTACTAATAGTGAACATGACTCAATATCAATATTTCTTAATTTCAATGTCAATATCTATGTCTGATGGTTATGAACAAACTTACCGACACTTACCAATGAATCCAATTAACAACCCAATGCATCCTCTTCAATGATATTGTTAGTGATATAACCGAAAACAACAATAAGAGATTCAGGAAGGCTCATTGCCTAATCCCGAGATTCCGACTACACTCACCTTAGAATCTGATGCTCCTACGGCTCTCGGATGACAACTTCCTTGTTCCTAGCCTTCAGTGAATTTGATGAATGCTCCTTTTCGTTGTCTTGAGCTAGGAAATCAATAGGAAGACTATTAGGATCGATAATACAATATCAAAATCAATACAACGATATCAAAATCGATATCCGATTTCAATATAGACAACAACGATGAAATATCCATGGAAGATCAAAACCCTAGCTTAAGATTTAGTCGAACTCATCTATGGATTCCAATAGCCGATTGAGGAATATAGCTTACTCGATCGATAGCAATGATTTGATATCGATAAAACGAAGGAAAAGCAAAGCTTAAAGCTATCTCCAATGGAGGTGTATGCTTCAAGGAAGAAGATGATGAAGAAGGAGGTGCTTGCTTCAATATCTCGGGTAAGTCTCTCTATTCCTTTTCCTTTGTTTATATAAAATATATATTCCAATTCAATTTAACTTTCCTTTAGGTGAAGTAACTTCACCAGATTGTCCGACGTTGGATATTAGAAATTGAGAAGAAGCTAATTGCAAGGTTAGTCCCTCAAATCTGACTACACTATGATTTTGCCCTCCAACTTGAAATTTTCTCAATTTAGCCACTATATAGGTTTCAATATTATTCGATAGGGTCCAATGAAAATAATTTAGCTCAATTAGAGTTCGATGTCAATAATTAACTAGCCAATGCAATATTTGGATTTTATCAATATGAGATTCTCGATCACCGAAACCTAATTCCAACTAGACCGAATTTTAGGGTGTTACAACTCTCCCCTTTAAGAAAAATTCGTCCTCAAATTTTTACCTTAGCCGAAGAGATGTGGATATTGATGTTTCATGGTCTCTTCAGGTTCCCGGGTAGCTTATTCAATAATATTGCTCCTCCAGAGCACTTTAACTAATGGTACAGTTTTGTTGCGAAGCCTCTTGACTTATCTTGCAAGAATCTAAACTGGTTCCTCTTCGTAGGATAGATTTGGTCTAATTTCTACAGATTCATGTTCCAAAATATGAGTAGGATCAGAATGATACTTCTGGAGCATCGATACATAGAAAACATCATGGATTTTACTCAATTTAGAGGGCGAAAATAATCGATATGCCACATGGCCAACTCTTTTTATAACTTCAAAGGGTCCAATGAATCGGAGACTCAATTTTCCCTTCTTGCCAAACCTCAAGACCTTCTTCCACGGTGAAAATTTAAGAAAGGCTTTTTCGCCAACTTCATGCTCAATATCTCATCTTTTAAGATCAACATAAGTCTTCTGTCGATCAAAAACAGCCTTTAAACGATCATGAATGATGGTGACTCGCTCTTCGGTTTCCCGAAGTAAGTCAGGACCCAACACCTTACCTTCACCAAGCTCAGACCAACACAATGGGGTTCGACATCGTCTACTATACAATGCTTCTTATGGGGCCATTTGGATTGATGCCTGATAACTATTATTGTAGGCGGATTTAATAAGGGGTAGAGATTTCTCCCAAGTTCCACCAAAGTCGATAATGCATGCACGAAGCATATCTTCCAAGGTCTGGATTACCCTTTCTAACTAGCCGTTAGGTGTAGGGTGAAAGGTTGTGCTAAGGTTAACTCTGGTGTCCAGAGCTCCTTGTAAGGTTCTCCAAATCCAGGACGCAAATCGGGGATCTCGATCAGAGATAATAGACTTAGGTACTCTGTGGAGTCGGATCACTTCCTTGATGTACAAGTAAGCTAATTTAGGGAGACCGTAGTCCATTCTAACTGGTATAAAATGAGCTGACTTGTGAAATGATCTACAAAGACCCACATGGCATCATGCTTCGCGGGAGTTAAAGGTAGACCGCTAATAAAATCCATAGTGATCTTTTCCTACTTCCACTTCGGTGGATCGATAAGTTGCAATAATCCGGTAGGAGAACAATGTTCTACTTTAACACGTTGACACGTAAGACATTTGGAAATGTAGTCGACTATGGCCTGCTTTATGCTCGGCCACCAATAAAGTTCACGTAAGTCCTTATACATCTTCACAAACCCAGGGTGAACAGAAAGAGAACTCGAATGAGCTTTAGAGAGAATATCAGTGCGGAGAGATTCACCACTACGAACTTGTCGAGATAGGGTCGAAAGACCCAATTCATCAAATCCATAAAGGCTGCCGGTGCATTGGTTAACCCAAAGAGCATTGCCAAAAATTCATAGTGTCCATATCTTGTATGAAAAGCAATCTTCGATACATCACATTCTTTAACTCTCATTTGGTAATAGCCCGACCTTAAATCGATCTTGGAAAACATGAAGGCATCCTTTAGTTGATCGAACAAGTCGTCAATTCTAGACAATGAATACTTGTTCTTGATGGTTACCTTGTTCAACTCTCGGTAGTCAATGCACAATCGCATAGAACCATTCCTTTTCTTTACAAAAAGAACCGGCGCTCTCCAAGGCGAAGAGCTTAGTTGAATGAAACCTTTGCTCAGTAATTCTTGAATTTGAGCTTTCAACTCCTTTAATTCAACAACTGCCATACGATATGGTGCAATAGAAACTGGAGCAGTCCCAAGTTGCACCTCGATGCCAAACTCCACTTCACGGGTTGGGGGCAATCCTGGAAGTTCATCATGGAAGACATTAGAGAATTCACATACAATGTCAATGTCCCGCAATTGTGATTCATCTTTAGCTTCTAGCGTCAATGTACACAATGAAAGATTTCTCGCGTTCATCAAAACAACACTTTCCTTGCCGAGACCTCGAATGTACAACTTCCTTTTAAAACAGTCT
This sequence comes from Hibiscus tridactylites, assembly GCA_958450335.1. Taxonomy (NCBI): domain Eukaryota; kingdom Viridiplantae; phylum Streptophyta; class Magnoliopsida; order Malvales; family Malvaceae; genus Hibiscus; species Hibiscus tridactylites. The sequence goes on from OY288290.1 coordinate 50,875,614, forward strand.
ACCCAAGCTTGATGCTCACTAAGCCATTCTAAGCCTAAGATAACATCGAACTCGTGGATCAGTAAGGCCAACAAATTGGCCGATAAAGGAATCCCTTGAATCAATAAGGGGCAGTTCTTGCACACTACCCTTACGGTGACACAATCTTCTAAGGTATTGGTTACAGAGATTTTCGATGCTATTGGTTCGGGAGACATACTATACTTCTTAACTACAATGGTGCTTATAAAAGAATGAGTAAAACCAAGGTCAATCAATGTATACAAAGGATATGAATATAGCTAAATGGTACCTACAATGACGTCAAGTTCATCCTCCTCTTCTCTGCTCCTCACATGATACATTTGGGCAAGGGCTTTAGAATCTTGCTTATTGAATGGTTTCCTCGAACCACTCAATCTTCCATAAGTCCTTGTCGACCCTTGCTTTGATCTTTTACCTCGAAAGGATTGATCATGAGAGGCAGCAGTTGTCGGTGTGACAGTAGATTTGGTTGCATTCAAAGGGCAGTCATGGATAAACTGACCCTGCTCACCACAGTAGTAACAAGCTCCAGTCTACTTACAACATTGACCCACTGGGTGCCTATTCTGACAATAATTGCAAACTGGATGTTGGTTGCCTCGATCTGAACCTCCAGTGCTATCAACAGACGCTGCCTTTGCAAAGGACTGCGTTACAGACTGAGGCCTCTTAATATTCCCATAACGGGAGGGCTGTGGATAGACATTATGCTTAGGGCCTTGATATCTCCCTTTCTTATTCCATCTCGAAGGTCGAGAATCATCCCTGAACCTCTTTTCAAACTTTCTGAACCCACCAGCTCGTTGAGCCCTCTGTGCAACATCAATGACCTTAACTCGATTTACCAAGTCTTGGAAGTTAACAATGCTCAATGCAGTAAACATAGGACATAATTCATCATTGAGCCCTGCAATGAACATTCGGTGCTTCTCTTCCTCCTTCTTTATATACTCAGCACTATATTTACGGTACTTGCAGAAATCATGGATATACTGCTCGATCGGTCGTCCGTCTTGTTTGAGGTGGATGAAGATACTTCGCCTCCCAGCGAGATAAAACTCACTGATGTTTTTCTTGTGGAATTCTTTAAGGAAGAACTCCCAAGTTACAGTGTCCTCGGAGACCATCAATATAGTAGTCTCCCACCAGTGGAGTGCCTCGTCAGCCAGCAATGCGATGACACACTCGAGTTTGTGCTCGTCCGAGCACTGTAACTGCTTGTTCAGAATCCGTAGGGTGTTTTCCAACCAGTATTCGGCAACTTCAGGGTTATCGTCATCTTTTCCAGTAAAAGTATAAGCTCGATACTATGGGAGCTTATCAATAAGAGCTCAGGTGTGTTGGACAGCAGAAGCAATGGGTTGCACAACTTGCTCTGCCCTCATAGCATCCATAAACTGCTTGAACATGTCAGCCATGTTCTTGTAACTTTCAGCCTGAGCGGTAGGTGTTACAAGCTCGATATTCTGAGCATGAGGATCATGCAGATGCGGTGGGTTTAGAGGATTCCCTCCTCTAATCTCCTCACCATGTGTCGAGGAGCCGGTGGCAAGCTCATCAATGTGAGCTTCATTAATTTCGACATATCTATATGAAAGATCGGATTAGTCGACAAGTCACAATATACACAATATATAACTCCTAGGTGGCAAAGTAACACAATAACAATGCAACAAGCTTCAGTTTAGTCTTAGAATTGACTAAACCTGGCTCTAACACCACAAATGTAACACCCAATTCCTGGCCTGGTCAAGAACCGGATCAGAAGGTGCCACTGATGAACAGTGTAGAGATCGGTGCAATAAAATTTCATTTTTATAACCAATACTTAAACAATAATATACAATAACACATTACCGAAAAGCATCTTAGTCCATTATGAAACATTACTCAATCACTTAGGACCAATTCTTAACTATTACAAGTTTTAGAAACTAAACTGTAAATCAGGTAAATTAGAGGTCCTTCGATTCAATCGACTATATCATAACAAAATTCAATACAATATAAGCAAGCCTGTAAAATTTCATGCAGTTTGGAGTCTATTTACTCATTCAATTTATTCATCCAAAAATTCAGTGACCAAACTTTGAATATTACAAACCTTCTGTTTCAGCCCTTTTAACTAACTTAACTAACATTGTACCGAAACACCTTGAGGCTGTTTCGATACGGGTGTATGATGGTCAACCTAAGTTGACTTTTTCCTTTATAGAGTGATACATGCATGAGAGGGGTGAAACTAATCATCTTGAAAAAGAAGTTAAAACTGTTTTATAGGTCAGAAACGTTAGTCGACTTGAGACCCCTTTTCGAATGGGATCCAGGCATTTATGGGTCGACATATCTTCTTGAAACTTGTCTGGCTGTTAATTAGCTTTCCAACGGATCTTGAAACGCCTCAATCGGATATCTGGAACTCAAGATACATCTATTTTAGCAAAGACAGCGCATGCAGAAATTCCTATACGGGATTAATACGCGATTTTTGGATAATTACGAATTTTCAAGATTTTATTTGATTATTTGTAATTTAAATCAATATAGGAGTCTGCAATGTCTATTAGGATCAGATTTATTTAATTAGGATTTTATTTTCAATATTTATTTATTATTAGAAGTTACTCATGTAATTAGGAGATTATATTTCAACATTTATTTATTGTATTTAATTTCCTAAGTTTACTAGGATTAGAACTTCTCCAAGGCTTATATAAAGAGGCTTCAACCACATTGTAATTCAGATTTGAATGGTTAAAAAAGTTCTCGTTTGAGTTCAGACTTGCAAGAAGTATAACTTGTTTTCTTTATTTTAGAAGAGATTCTTGAAGTTCGTCAGAATTTGTTGTTGATCTTCACACTCTTGCTTGCCTAGGTAACTGCGTCTAGGAGGGTGGGTTAGAGCCTCTTGAAGTTGCTTGCTTGGTTAATTGCAATTAAGAGGGTGCCGAGGACAATTTATCCATTTATCTTTCATTTCCATCGTCATCGCCTATCTTCATCCATCTTTTCACTGATCCAACATTCGTGCTAACATCCTTATCCGCTTCCGCAAGCTCAACATTCGCGTATACGGGGCTGAGTCCTTATCATTTGGTATCAGATTCAGATCGTTCTTTAGGATGTCATTGAGCAACGTATTGAATTTTACTCTTTTGGGGACTCGATGTCATTATTGTTGTCGACTAGATCATTCCGGGTATGATTGTCCAGATAAGTCTTATTTTCAATTTTTTTTGAGAGATATGTTGTCTAAATTTATGTCTTCTAATGATATTGAAATCTGTGATTCGGAGCATGATGGAGAAATTTGTTCTCCTAAAGAACTTGAGGAAGGCGACACCATCGAGAGTTTAACCTTGCCTATTAATGAGGAAGAAATTGTAAGTAGCGTGTTTGTTTCTAGTGACAAACCTACTATTCCGATTCAAGATGACCATCAAACGACAAACACCGATGAAGGTATGCTACAATCAAAAGGTACCATTGATTATTTTCAAAATTCTATTTATGCTTATTTCTCTTCTAGCATTGATTACAATTTTGAAGATGAGAATGAGTCACTTTGCAACCAAAAGAACAATAATGATGATCTCAATGAGAAGGAAATTGTAAATTACATTGCAAAAAGAGACTATGCACAAGGATCCTTCAAGACATCTTCTCTTTCCTGGTACTTTGATGAACTTCCTCCATTTACCGATTTAGATTCGAGGGCGAATCTTTTTGAGGAGTGGGGGAATGATACATGCATGAGAGCGGTGAAACTAATCATTTTGAAAAAGAAGTTAAAACTGTTTTATAGGTCAGAAACGTTAGTCGACTTGAGACCCCTTTTCGAATGGGATCCAGGCATTTATGGGTCAACATGTCTTCTTGAAACTTGTCCGTCTGTCAATTAGCTTTCCAAAGGATCTTGAAACGCCTCAATCGGATATCTGGAACTCAAGATACATCTATTTTAGCAAAAACGTTGCATGCAGAAATTCCTATAAGAGATTAATACGCGATTTTTGGATAATTACGAATTTTCAAGATTTTATTTGATTATTTGTAATTTAAATCAATATAGGAGTCTACAATATCTATTAGGATCAGATTTATTTAATTAGGATTTTATTTTCAATATTTATTTATTATTAGAAGTTACTTATGTAATTAGGAGATTAGATTTCAGCATTTATTTATTGTATTTAATTTCCTAAGTTTACTAGGATTAGAACTTCTCCAAGGCTTATATAAGGAGGCTTCAACCACATTGTAATTCAGATTTGAATGGTTAAAAAAAGTTCTCGTTTGAGTTCAGACTTGCAAGAAGTATAACTTTTTTTTCTTTATTTTAGAAGAGATTCTTCAAGTTCGTCAGAATTTGTTGTTGATCTTCTCACTCTTGCTTGCCTAGGTAACTGCGTCTAGGAGGGTGGGTTAGATCCGCTTGAGATTGCTTGCTTGGTTAATTGCAATCAAGAGGGTGCCGAGGACAATTTATCCATTTATCTTTCATCTCCATCGTCATCGCCTATCATCATCCATCTTTTCACCGATCCAACATTCGTGTTAACATCCTTATCCGCTTCCGCAAGCTCAACATTCGCGTATACGGGGCTGGGTCCGTATCATAGAGTATCGATACGAGTGAGCCTTGTATTGGTACGAGTTGACTCTCTTTGACCTTAACTTTGACTCGTTTCGATACACTAAAGACTTGTATTGAAACAATGAATTCTAGTTGCAAAATGTTCCGGTACGGCTCTAAACTGTTTCGATACGCCCTGTTCGTGTAGTTCAATTATGCCTACCCGTACCAATATGCCATTACCCGTATCGATACGGCCTGACCTGTAATGACAGATTTTTGCTGGTTTTTAATCGAATTGACCTACCAGAAAATGTTCAAATGCAATGAATTTTTACACGCAACATTTTAAAGTTATAAACTACCGGCATGCCAAATTTCATCATCATGCGATTACTTTTACTAGGGTTTAACCTTTATGAGCTAAATATACCATTTTTGTCAAGTTATAGCCAAACCAAAAGTCATTTTTAGGCCCTTAACCACTTTTCAACTATTACACATATTAGACATAACAAAATAGGCATATGAGACTAGTTCAACTACTTTGTCACCTTCTTAGGAGTTCTTAAAGACAATTTACACTACTTGGCTTATAGTGACTTGTCTTGTCGCGACTTGTCCGATCGTTAAAAGGGGTCGCTTCTTCAACCTGAAATGCATGAGATAAGACACTGTTGAGTGGATCGATTGAATGATCAAGATCAAGAGGGGGTGAATTGGGATTTAAAAACTTTGTGGAGTGAAAAGGCAATTTAAAAATAAAGAACAAAGGATTTTAGAGTGGTTCAAGTTCCAAATGAACTCTACATCCACTACCTTAGCTACCACTAAGGATTTCAACAATTCACTATTTGTTCTTCCCTTTTCAAGGCTTAGGAGGTAACCTTTACACAACCGGTCAAATTTTCTACCCAAAATTTGACCAAACCCTCACAAATAATCAAAGAAAAAATTTGACAAGTAGTATATCTCTCAAATACAAATTTGTCCCTTGAAGTACAACACTCAACCCAAATTTGAAGATAGAATAAGAATTGGATACAACACAATTTGGGAATTACAAGAGATTGGAAATTAGGCACACTTGAGGTTAGATTTTTGCTAGAATGTTTGTCTTTAATGCAATAGTTGTTGCTGGTCTTCAAAGAGCTTCAATTTATACCTCCTCTATTAATTCTAGCCGTTTGGGTGGTTAGGAAATTGAATAGAGCCGCTGGGACCCTCTCTTTCCACCATAAATGCACTTCTGCAGCTATTCGTATCGGTACACGAGGAGCCGTATCGATACCTGTCTCAAAAAAGAAAGAGTCGTTGTACATAATAAAGAGGGGGTATCGAAACGCACGTAGGCGTATCGGTACGGGGCAGAGAGTGCATCGAAGCGGATAAGACCGTATCAATACCTTTTTCTCAACTTAGCTCACTGGAAGTTTCCGTTTCGATACGAGGGTTTGCCGTATCGATATGGGTCAACTGCCATTTTAAATGTTGGTTACCTAACAACTGACACCAACGGTCGAAAGCATTTAAAACAGTTCGAATTAAAAATTCAATTAAAACCGTATCGATACGGGTGAACCCGTATCGGTACACCATTCAAACTCCTTTACTTTTTACAAAGGGGCGTATCGATACAGATGGAATCTGTTTCGATACGCTGTTTCGATACGGTTAAGGGCGTATCGGAGTGCGTCCTTCCAGTAGCCAACTTTGTAAAAAAAGGTATCGATACGGCTGGAAGCGTATCGATACACCTGGACGGTTTTCAATAGTTTGGCCTTGGATCACTTAGAAAATATTTGGAGTTTGAGTTTTTCAAATAAGTTTTAAGGTGTTGGTAATTTAAAACTTATTTAGGGGACTTATAAAACAATTTCAAGTTTTCAATTTGATCCTTATCAACTTAATTATATCAAAATCAAATATAGGTTTCACAGACACATTAGGCATATATTGCCCGATGAGGTAGTCACAACAATATGAATAACAAAGTGTGAAGTTTTACATAATCCCATGCTCATCAATGTCAATGTAATGTCTCAATATACAATGTTTAACATATCATATTCATTAATAATCCATGGATTGAATCAAGATAGTGGATACGCGAATTCCTATGCCTCGCCAAATCAATATAGGTCGTAGCCCTAGGACCATAGTTCACCCATACACTGGGCTCGTGAATTCTATGGTATGCCAATTATATCCAAAGTCCATTCAAATTTAAGGTTTCAATACTAATGTCAATAATCAATGATAATTCCAATAACCAATGTCAATAATCAATAATAATTCCAATAACCAATGTTAATAATCAATAATAATTCTAATAACCAATGTCTCTAAAGTTACTAATAGTGAACATGACTCAATATCAATATTTCTTAATTTCAATTTCAACATCTATGTCTGATGGTTATGAACAAACTTACCGACACTTACCAATGAATCCGATTAACAACCCAATGCATCATCTTCAATGATATTGTTGGCGATATAACCAAAAACAACAACAAGAGATTCGGGAAGGCTCCTCGCCTAATCCTAAGACTCTAACTACACTCACCTTAGAATTCGTTGCTCATACGACTCTCAGATGACAACTCCCTTGTTCCTATCCTTCGGTGAATTTGATGGATGCTCCTTTTCGTTGTCTTGAGCTAGGAAATCAGTAGGGAGACTATCAAGATCGATAATACGTTATCAAAATCAATACAACGATATTAAAATCGATATCCGATTTCAATATAGACAACAACGATGAAATATTCATGGATGATCAAAACCCTAGCTTAAGATTTAGCCCAACTCATCCATGGATTCCAATAACCGATTGAGGAATATAGCTTACCCGATCGATAGCAATGATTTGATATCGATAAAACGAAAGAAAATCAAAGCTTCAAGCTATCTCCAATGGAGGGGTATGCTTCAAGGAAGAAGATGGTGAAGAAGGAGGTGCTTGCTTCAATATCTCGGGTAAGTCTCTCTATTCCTTTTCCTTTGTTTATGTAAAATATATATTCCAATTCAATTTAACTTTCCTTTAGGTGAAGTAACTTCACCGGATTGTCCCACGTTGGGTATTAGAAATTAAGGAGAGGCTAATCGCAAAGTTAGTCCATCAACTCTCACTACACTATGGTCTTGCCCTCCAACTTACAAATTTCTCAATTTAGCCACTATATATGTTTCAATATTATTCGATAAGGTCCAATGACAATAATTTAGCTCAATTAGAGCCCGATATCAATAATTTACTAGTCGATACAATATTTGGATTTTATCAAAATGAGATTTCTGATCACCAGAACCTAATTCCGACTAGACCGAATTTTGAGGTTATACAAAAACTTTAATAATTTTTGAGCTGTCTTATTTAAAGATCTATGAAAGTATAAAAAATGCTAAAATATCTTGCAATCCTATTTATTATAACTTTTTAAAAATATTTATTATACTTTTAAATAAGAGTAAAAGTTTTAATTAAATTAGTGTCGAGTTTACTCGTAATACTAATTCAGACAAGATTATATATGGAAATTGATTATTAAAAGATTTCCCCAAACATTCACCTACATCATGAGTAAAGCGAAGAACTTCGTTTCGGGCCGAGATAGAAGTAAAAAACTAGAGTGAAACAATGGTACGTTTGGTTTTAGAAAATATTTTCTATTTTCATTTTCAAAAAATAATTTTTGTTTTCTGTTTTTTAAAATTTAAAAAATATGCTTGATTAATAGAGATGAAAACTTATTTTCAAATATAAAAATGGTGAAAATATGTTTGGTATCTACCTTTTTAAAATAGAAATGAAAGAAATAATTATTAAATAATTAAAATAAAATATAGTTAAAATATAATAATAATAATAATAATAATAATAATAATAATAATAATAATAATAATAATAATAATAATAATAATAATAATAATAATAATAATAATAATAATAATAATAATAATAATAATAATAAAATATGAGTAAATAAAACAAAGTTTTAAAAAATAGCATTAGAAAAATTCGAACTCGAGTTAAAATGAAGTTAAAATTAAAAAGTCATTGTTTTCATATTTTCTACTTTCCTGAAACATTTTTAATGATAACAATAAAAACATATTTTTTATGTTTTAAAATTTCACTTATTTTTTTTATTTTCTAATTTTACAACCAAATACGTTTCTTTCACCATTTTTTATTATCTAAGAAAAAAAAACGGACTTCATTCTCTATAACCAAATGGACTTTTTTTTGTGTTGAAACATCTTAAATTAAATTATTAATTATTATGAATCTCTCTCATTTAAGAGGCTAATAAGTATTAAATTGAAGTAATGAATTTTTTAAGGTACTAGAATTGCAATTGTACCATTAACCTGGATTTGCCCCTAACCTTTGTGTTTGTTTAGTATATGTACCGATTTTTATTAACTTACCCATATATACTGATATTTTTTTGAAGATTATTTATAAAAAAATCGTACTATCTTTACTAATATAAAACCAGTAATTAAGTTAGCGTTTTAAGTTAACCAAGCATTAACTAAATTATGAAATGAATAAAATATTACATTTATTATTTAAAAAGAGAAGAAAAGAAGAAGAAAAACACAAAAATAACTGTGTAATTTATTTTTATATAATATTCTCATGATAAAGCATTTATTTCTTAAAAATTAATCTATTATCATATTTCGTATTTTCTATGATTTTTATACCTGGCTTTGGGTTGTTATTTTTCCTTTGGTTTTATTTTAATTTTTAATAAAAATTACTTTTGTTTGGTTTCTTTCTTATAGTATATTATGCGCATGTTTATTCTTTGTGGCATGTTTTACTCTGTTCTTGTGGTACATTTTCTCTTCTTGCGATTGTAGAGATTCTCACGTCGCTCATATTTGATTTGTGATTGTCAGTAGTCATTTCATGGTTAGATCCCCTTTTGTGGTTGTTTGCTACTGTATTCAGATTTTATTTTTTGCGAAACAACCTATAAGTTTGCTTTGGTTCACTCGTCACTCATTCATCATCTCTAAAGTGTCTAGTTGATATAGACAAAGGAGTACTATTGACGGTTACTAGATTACTATGAATTATAGATATCAGATTCAAAAAACGGCTATGACTGCCTTGCGTCTTTGAGTTTTCTTTTTCATTTTATTCTTTGTTTGAGTTTTTTATAGATATAGTCCCCGAATTTATCTCTTAGATTGATTGCATTGTTAAAGTTGTAACATCTTTTGTTTCAATAAAATTCACAAAAAATTCCGTAAATTTAATAAAATCTAATGGCTTAAGAGTATCATAAGCTCTTGAACGTTTTTGCACCCAATTAAGCCCTCATACTCCAAAATTTCATCAATTCACCCCTTTAACCAAAGTTAACTATTAAATCTAACAGATTTTATTATCATTTGATGCAATGTGTCGTGTTACATCACTTGAAATTTTTAGAATTTTTTAATTTTATTAAAAAAACAAAAGGTTTTAAAAGTTCTAAAAAACTTATAAAAATTATAAAAATGTTTCCTAAAAAATCTGTAAATGTCACATGATAAAACTGTAATATGTCACATGACAATAATATCTAAAGAAAATACTGTCAAAAATTGATGGTAAATGACTTAATGGATTCAATTTATTAGTTTAGGGACATAATTGGATGTAAAAAATTCAGTAATTAAATTATTTTTTTTTCAAAAATTGATGGGGTATATTATACCAAAATTTCTTGAGATGTCATAATCAGATTGAGCATTATTATTTTTTATTTATTAATAGGGTAAACTGCATCAAATACCATCAAACATTTAGTTGTGCATCGATTATGCTACTAAACTAAAAATCAATACTATTTTACTATTGAACTTTAGTTTAGGCTACAATTATACCACTAGATTGTTAAAATCCCTTCACTCCATGGCAAGCGGACCGTTATGATCCTTCCACATCATCGATTTTAAGGTTCCAGTGGTATAATTAAAGTGTAAACTAAGATTCAATGCTAAAATAATATCGATTTTTAGTTCAGAAGTATAATCAATACCAAACTTAAAATTTAGTAGTATATAATGTAGTTTATCTTTATTAATAAAAGGTTTTCATCTCATTCGCAACAGCCTTTTCCGAACGATGTCGTAGTAAGGCATTACTACCTTTTTTTTTTAAATATAAGGCATTACTATCTTCTTCTTCTTTTGTTTGAATATAAGGCATTACTATCTTTATATGTAATAGGGAAAGGATAAAGCTCGCCTCCATGTAACCCCCTCGTCCCGGTCTGGACGTTTGACCGGTCCGAGTAGGTTACACGGGAAAAACCGAAGCGAAACCCGTTAAGGCTCCCCTTCGGTTAGCAACTTTATTTTTTTTATCTTTTCTAGATGCCTTTATTAAATCTTATGTGATAGGACACGTAGCGAACAAACACGGATTCAAAACCCACAAGACATGCAACTAAACAACCCAATTTTCCTTTTTAAGTAGGCCGTATCGATACACCTACAGAGGGTATCGATACGCCTTGACCAAGTAAACTGCCCCAAGTCAAACTAATGAGACCGTATCGATACAATCCTTGGGCGTATCGATACGCCCTCCTCGATCAACATCTCGCAGTCAACGATATTAGACCGTACTGATACACCTAGAGCCCGTATCGATACGCCAAAATCTCGTCAAAGTATCGAATTTCCAGAGAAGATTTGGCGTATCGATACACCCCTGTTGCGTGTAAAAGAGTCTATCGCAATTGTAGTGCAAGTGTACACGACGCAAGTAGTAAAGTGATACGAAGTATCGAATATCGTCTCCACAGGGATTGAGCTAATGACTTCACCTTAATTCACTGCACGAAAGTAAAAGAAATATTGAGAAGATTGTCACGAGAATAATAAAGTAAAACGTAAATAAAAGAGTAGAAATATAAAGATAGAGAGAATGGGCTGGTATTGAATTGCTCAGTAGTGCAGGTATTGAAGAGTTTAGGAAATCCAGTTCTGTCGTCGCGCCCGTCGCCGACAGCACCTGTCGCGGCGGCTGTCCGTTAGCTGTCGCGGCAGCGAACACACCAACTCCGTACTCCAAGTTTGGCAAGAATCCCAGATCTGCCTTGGCCTATCCCTAGGACCAAGTCTGTCGATGATCACGTCTTTGATGATACCTCCCGGCGTGAATCGAAGGATGAACACCGATGTGTATGAATTCTTCCTTAGCCACTTAACCTCGCCCTATCCCTAGGCACGAGATGGTTCAACTATAAACTAGAGAACGCGCTCTTATCTCTTTCGTATACTTAACTCTCCCGATGCTAAGTAAATAGATAACCTCACAATGCTCTCCCGATGCTCTTGCAAGATATTAAAACCGAAATAAGAGAACTTGAAGTTTATTTTATTGAACTTGGAAAATCCTAAAACAAAACAACCCTTGCAACTACTTTACAAAACAACCCGTGGCCCTAGGGGTTTTTTAGAACATGTCGAAGACGGGTAAACGGCGGAGGGGTTTAGGTTATCGGTTATGGGGTATGATGCCTCCTAGGTTAAATCTATGCCCTTATATAAGCTTTGGGCTCAAGTATTCTAAGTTAACAAGGATTACAACTTTAATGAAAAGTAAGATTCTATTAAGTGCTTAATCTCTAAGGATTCCTACTTTTTAGCCGCCTCCTTGTTTCATGGGGATTCCTCTCCTTGAGCTTTGGCTTGACATATCTTTCGACCCGGGGCTTGGAAAAATACTTGGCTTTCACACGACAGACGAGCAGATTTTTCTCTATCTATCGAGGTCCACTTTACTTTTCCTCTTCATAAGGCTGCTGTCACCTTGCTGTCACGACAGCTCCATGGCAGCTTCATCCTCGTCGTCTGCTTGTCCAGTTCAGCTCTTCTGCTTCTCTGCCCTTTGCCTGCCTTCCTCGTCAACTATGGCAGTAATCTGCAAAATCAGCCATCTTTTAGTAGAATCCGTGCCTTTAGTGTATTTGTGATTTTTTACTGTAAACTGACCTAAATGCAATGTAATGATGCTTGAATGCAGCAGAAATATGGGTTAAAAAGGGTGTAAATAATAGAACTTTTACACACTCAACACATCCCCAAACTCAAGTTTTTGCTTGCCCTCAAGCAATTAAGACCTAAGAGAAAAAAAAAAGAAAATTTTTGTGTTGGCTTTCAAACAGTGAACTGTCCCTTACCCGTCGCTCATTCTCTGTGGCGGCAGCAACTTGTCGGAAGGTTTTAGAATCTGTCCGGATTCTCCCTATAGTTCTCGTGCAGTGTGTGCATGATTGTGAACAGTTATATGCTAGGACTCTCTTAGTTTCACTAGAATATTCAACTCTTAACTCGAATTTTTATGCCAAAGTTTATCTTTTGAAGGCACTTTTTCATGCTCCTTTTATTTTTTTGTTTCGACTTGATTTCTGTATTTTTTTTAAGCTAAAGTTTCACTAGAGCCAGTTTTAGGCACCTCTAGCTAACTTCCTAGAGCCGGTTTCGGGCACCTCTAGGGCTGTTGAGTCTCTTTTCTAAACTTCTTTCCTAGAGCCAGTGTTAGGCACCTCTAGGGGCTATTCAAGTGCTAAGCTTCCTATTCTAGTTTGGCTAAAAGAAATCTAAGCAATATAACAGTCACAATAGTGTTTAAGTTTTCAGAACTATAGAAAGGCTTTAAACTTCTCCTTAAACTGTCCTAAAGATGCTGCCACGACAGAGCTGTCATGACAGGTAAGTTAACTTCACAGTTTTAAGCCAACAGTTTTATATTTTCTGATTTTTTTAAGAGAACTTGAATAAAATAAAAGACACAACAATAATAAAAAGATGAACTAAGACTCCATTACTATGGAGGGTGCCACCCCCAAACTCGAGGGTTGCATTGCCCTCAATGCAAAATGACAGATAAAAGACAGGCAGGTACATCACAAAATAAAGATAAAGCAGACAACAAGAAAGGAAAAATAAAAGACTTAAATTTTTAAGCGCTGTCCTCGCTGCTACTGCTGACACGGATCTGACGGCGGCGTCTGGGCTGTGGAGGAGGCTGGGCAGGTTGCTCCACAAGCTGGATGTCTGAACTGCTGCCACTGTCCCACGTGCTGCTGGTGGTGGTGCTAGCCTTGGGCATTAGCTTTATGTCTGCCACGTGTTTCAGCCTCTTGACAGGCGTAAACTCCCTCTCCAAATTCCTCTTAATCAGAGGTTCCTCCTCGCTGTCGGCTGTGGCTGGCCTCTTCGTTCCACGTGCGGGGCTGTCGACCGGAGGACTTGCAGCTGCCGTCGGGGCAGGTGATGGGGTGGAGGCGGTAGAATGGGAATGTGGGGAAGCAGGTGGTGTGGGTGTGTGGACAGGGGTGGGTATACGGAAATAATGGGCAGGGAAAGTAGGGAAATTAACATCGGGATAATTTAAAGTGTTGGTAATGAAGTTTACCGTCGAGTTGGTGAAATCCCGGATGAAGGTCATCAGTCCCATTTGTCTCTCTTCCACCCGTTGTATCGCAGCAAGGATGTGGGCAGACTGGTCTGTCGGGGCGGTGGCGGCGTCAGGTTCAGGGGCAGGCTCCTCATCTAAGTCTGCGAGGGAGGCCGCTGGGTTGAAAGAGTTGATAGGTGTTGCGACTATCAGCTCCATGAGGCTTGTAATGTTGTTTTCTGTCCAGCCGCGACCTTTGATTAGTTTGTCGGTGGTGGCCTCTGGTACAGCAGCGCAGCGGCAAAGGAGTGTGATCGTGAACGGTAGGCAAAGACGGGAGGAGGAGCGGAATGTGCAATCCAAGATGCTGTCCCTCATATAGCGGCCCACATTGATAGGCCGGTCGTACATGATCGAGTGAATGAGAGCGAGCCACTGCTGGTTCACCGTCGTGTGATGGGAGGACGGTAGGATACGCTTCTTGATGAAAGCGTTCCACAACTTTGCTTCTGGGAGCAGCTGCCCCCTTTTGACAGAGTTGGGGTTCTTTTTGCTCGTTGTCCATGTTGTTCCTTCCTCCGTCACCTCCGCCATGACAGCACCGTAGGCGGCAGAATCGAGGGTCTCTAAAAATTGCTGGTGGGCGTCATCGTCGGGGCCAAAATATAGGCCATACATGTGGTTGATGCTGTCAGCTGTAAATGGCACTTCTACCCCTCGGACGGTGACTGACGTTGCCGTTCTGCTGTCGATGGCAGCATAAAACTCCCTCACCAACCTGTCGTTTAGTTCTGCCAGTTGTTCGGCGAACTGCTCCCATAGCAAATTCCTTATCGCCTTCGCGATAAATGGTCGGAGCCCCATGTTCGGTGCTTTGCGGATGTAGATGAAGCCTCTTTCCTCCCATAATTCCTTGGTTTCGAAGGGCGTTGCTGCTGCTGAAGAAGAGGCTGAGGCAGCACTACGGCGGGTCTGTCTAGACGACATATTAGTTGCAAAGGTTGTGAAAATAAAGAAAGCAAATGAAAACGAGAGGAGAAAACAAGTAAGAATAAGCAGAAGTGAGGGAAAATGAAAGTGAAAATGGGGTTTTATAGCGGTCAAGGATCTGCCCATTTAATGCCGTAACGGCAGGCGTGAATAATGGAGCGACTGTTGTGTGTTAGCGTGTCTGACGCGTCTGACACGCATTTATGCGTCTGTTATGCGTCTGCCGCACGCTTCTGCGTCTGCCGTGTCAGTCTGTTGACAACCTGTCTTATCCGTCTGCAGCGGCAGCCGACACGACAAGCTTCAATAAATGGGCTTTGTTGGGCTGATGGATGGATGGTGGGCTTGGGTCACTTCTCCTTTTCTTCTTGACTCCTTTATTTCCTAAAGACAGAAAAAATAAAAACATTATTCGAATAAGATAAACCTAATTTCCTAATAGATAATAAATAATAAAAATAAAAGTAAATTTTAGGTTAAATTAGGGATGCCTTGTGGGGCATCTCCTAAAGTAACCACTTCCTGTATTCCTGGGGCTTCAGTCCCCTGATAGTGCTTGAGGCGCTGTCCATTGACTTTAAATTGGTGCTCGTCTTTTAATGATCGGATTGTAATGGCACCATGGGGAAAAACTTGTACAACTTGGAACGGGCCGGACCATCTAGATTTTAGCTTCCCTGGGAAGAGTTTCAGTCTAGAATTGAACAACAATACAAGTTGCCCTGGGCAGAACTGTCGTGGCAGCAACTTCTTGTCATGCCACTTCTTAGTTTTCTCCTTGTAGATTCTTGCATTGTCGTAGGCCATTGTCCGTATTTCTTCAATCTCGTTCAGATCTAACAACCTTTTCTGGCCTGCCTTGTCCAAGTCCATATTCACTGCCTTGATTGCCCAGTATGCCTTGTGCTCTATCTCGACAGGCAGATGACAGGTTTTCCCATAAATCAATCGGTATGGAGACATGCCCAACGGAGTCTTAAAAGCTGTCTGATATGCCCATAATGCATCATTAAGGAGTAAAGACCAATCTTTCCTAGTTGGCTTAACCATCTTCTCAAGAATGTTCTTAACTTCCCTATTAGATATCTCAGCTTGTCCATTGGTCTGTGGGTGGTATGCTGTCGCGATCCTGTGCTTGACACCATATTTCTTCAAGGCGGCAGCAATAACCCTATTGTCAAAATGTCTCCCTTCATCACTGATAATCGCCTTAGGAATGCCAAATCTAGAAAAAATGTTTTTGTGTAAAAACTTTTGGACCGTCTTGGCATCATTCTTTTGAGTGGCGATAGCTTCTACCCACTTGGAGACATAGTCCACTGCTAGGAGGATGTAAAGATTCCCACATGAAGATGGAAAGGGTTCCATAAAATCGATCCCCCAAACGTCGAAGATCTCGACTTCTAGAATGTTCTGCAGTGGCATCTCGTTTCTCCTCGAGATGTTACCTGTTCGCTGGCACCTGTCACAGTTCTTGTAGAAGTCCTGTGCATCTTTATACAGTGTCGGCTAGTAGAACCCTGACTGCAGCACCTTGGCAGCAGTTTTATTGCCTCCTAAGTGACCTCCATATTGTGAAGCGTGGCAGTGATGGAGAATGTCTTCTTGCTCTTCTTGTGGTACACACCTCCTTATAACCTGATCTGCACACATTTTGAAAAGAAGAGGTTCGTCCCAATAATAATGCTTAACATCATTTTGGAACCTCTTCCTGGCTTGATAATTAAGATCAGAAGGAAGTATTCTGCTAACTATAAAATTAACGAAATCAGCATACCAGGGGAGTTCAGAAGACTTACCTGCCGCCATGGCTGTCACGGCAGCGATTGCGGCAGCAAAGAGCTGCTCATCTGGGAAGGTCTCCAGTATGTTTGTCTCATCGATTGGTAGACTCTGTCCCTTCTCCAACCTTGACAAGTGATCTGCCACCTGATTTTCTGTCCCTTTTTTGTCCTTGATCTCAAGGTCGAACTCTTGCAATAGCAGGATCCACCGTATCAATCTGGGCTTTGCATCCTTCTTTGCGAACAAATACTTCAGGGCAGAATGGTCTGTGTGCACTATTACCTTCGTCCCAAGTATGTAAGAACGAAACTTGTCAATGGAGAACACCACAGCTAACAGCTCTTTTTCTGTGGTGGTATAGTTTACTTGGGCGTCATTCAATGTCTTGCTGGCATAATATATGACGTGAAACAGCTTGTCTCTGCGCTGCCCAAGTGCTGCCTCGACAACATAGTCACTAGCATCACACATAATCTCAAATGGATGCGTCCAGTCTGGTGGCTGTACTATGGGGGCTGTTACTAACTTTTCCTTCAGAACCTTGAATGCTTCAGTACATTCATCATTAAAGTCAAAGGGTCGATTCTGCTCCAAGAGATGGCATAGGGGCTTCGTGATTTTTGAAAAATTAGCAACAAATCTCCGATAAAATCCAGCATGCCCTAAAAAACTCCTAATGCCCTTGACTGTGGTCGGTGGCGGCAGCTTCTCAATTACTTCTATTTTGGCCTTGTCGACTCGGCAGCTAATCTTATGGCCCAGGACTATCCCTTCATCCACCATAAAGTGGCATTTTTCCCAATTTAGAACTAAATTTTCTTTTTCACATCTTTCAAGCACCTTTTGTAGATTGCCGAGGCAGCTCTCAAAATCGTCTCCAAAGACGGAAAAATCATCCATAAAGATCTCAAGGAAGTCCTCCACCATGTCGGAGAATATGGCCATCATGCACCTTTGGAAGGTGGCGGGTGCATTACATAATCCGAATGGCATTCTCCTAAATGCGTACGTTCCATAGGGGCATGTGAAAGTCGTCTTTTCTTGATCCTCCGGTGCGATAGCAATTTGATTGTAACCTGAGTAACCATCAAGAAAACAATAGTAAGGTTTAGCCGCTAGTCTATCAAGCATTTGATCAATAAAGGGTAAAGGAAAGTGGTCCTTTCGGGTAGCTTTATTAAGCTTCCGATAGTCCATACAAACCCTCCAACCGGTCACAGTCCTGGTTGGGATTAACTCATTGTTTTCATTGGTCACCACGGTCATTCCTCCTTTCTTGGGAACGCATTGCATCGGGCTCACCCATTTGCTGTCGGAGATGGCGTAAATAATACCAGCATCTAACCATTTGATTATCTCTTTACGCACCACCTCCTTCATCGCATGGTTTAGCCGCCTTTGGGCATCAATAGTCGGCTTATGATCTTCCTCTAGAAGGATTTTGTGCATGCATAACGCCGGACTAATGCCTTGTATATCAGCAATCGTCCATCCAATCGCCTTTTTGTGATGCCTTAGCATGCCGATCAGCTGCCGTTCCTGTTCCTGCGGCAGCTTAGAAGAGATGATTACGGGCAACGTATCATTCGAACCAAGAAAAGCATATTTAAGTTGCCCTGGCAGAGGTTTTAGTTCTAAGGCATGTGGTTCAACAATAGATGGCTTTTGGATTAAATGGTTATCCGAAGTATAATTCAAAGGTTCGAATAACTTACCTGGACGATTGCCTATCCAGTTTACCTCCTCCTGATCTTCAGTATCAGATGTATCAGAGTCAGAGGAGTTGCTGTCGTCGGTGCTATCGTCGTTGCTGTCGTGACAGGCCTATAGGTGGCTGCCGCAGTAGTGACCAAATTTAATATCGTGACAGCCCGACCTGATGCAGGGTTGATCAAGGGTAACATCAGTGATAGCCTTGCATTCCTCATCCACATCAGCGTGTTTCATTGCTTGGAGAACATTCAACTTAATTTCTTGATCGTTTACTCGCATGGTGAGTTCTCCTTTCTCCACATCAATCAATGATCTTCCCGTGGCTAAGAAGGGTCGCCCGAGGATGATTGGTGCATTTTCATCTGCTTCACAGTCTAAAACAAGAAAGTCAACAGGAAAAATAAACTTATCCACTCTTACCAAAATATCTTCAATTTTTCCTTCCGGATGAACGTAAGAGCGGTCTGCCAGCTGCAGAGTGACTGTCGTGGGCCGCGCCTTCCCAATACCTAATTTCTAGAAAATAGATTTGGGCATTAGATTAACACTAGCACCAAGATCACAAAGTGCCTTACCCACGAATTTATTTCCGATTACGCAAGGTATGATGAAACTCCCCGGATCCTTCTTTTTCTGGGGTGGCTGCCGATGAAGAATGCTCATGCAACCTTCTGTCATCCTTACCGTTTCAAACTCCCCAAGTTTAGATTTCTTCGACATAACATCCTT
The DNA here is from genome assembly GCA_958450335.1 of Hibiscus tridactylites. Lineage (NCBI taxonomy): Eukaryota > Viridiplantae > Streptophyta > Magnoliopsida > Malvales > Malvaceae > Hibiscus > Hibiscus tridactylites. Next base: position 50,894,852 of record OY288290.1, read on the forward strand.
GAGAAATTTAGCATAACCGGGCATCTCCCTAACGGCATCTAACAATGGAATATTAATATGAACCTGCTTAAAAATATCGTAAATCTTTTTAAGTTGAGATTCATGCTTAGCTTGCTGTATCCGTTGAGGGAAGGGTGGTGGGGGACGGTAGTCAGCAATGCGTCCTTCCCACTGCATGCGAATCTGAGGACGATAATCATCTTTTTTCTCCTCTGTCGCTTCTGCTGTCGTGACAGGCTCATTGGCAGCAGTCTGTTTGTCACCTGTCGGGACAGCTTCCTCAGCAGGTTTATCCAAGGCAGGTTCTTTTACTATTTCAGCTTCCTTTTCCGGCCCTGGTAGTTTCTTCCCACTCCTAGTAGTAATCGCCTTACATTGCTCATGTGTGGGCGGTCTAGCATTTTCAGTATTGCTAGGAAATCCTCCATTCTGCCTCGGCTTAATGTGTTGCGACACCTGACCCATTTGTGTCTCCAGAGATTTCAAAGTAGCTTCATGATTTGTCATCCTCATCTCCGTTTTATCCATGAAGTTCTCCGTCTTCTTGACAAACTGATTCATATTCTCAATATAAGTACCGGTTTGAGACATGAAAGTGGCCAGAGTCTGTTCCAATATACTACTTGTGGCAGCTGGTGGTTGCTGTTGCTGCGGCGGCGGCGGCTGGTTCTGCGGCAGCTGCTGTCGCGTCAACAGTCTAGGACCTCCCTGATTCTGATTATGTGCTTGAGGATTCAGGGCATTGTTGGGATTACTCCAGGAAAATTTGGGATCTTTCCTCCAATTGGGATTATAATTGTTGGAGTTATAATTTTGCTTGTAGTTTCCAACATATTTTCCCTCTTCTATATGTATTGGGCACTCATCCCTACTATGATTTCCCTCACAGGTATCACATACTTCCTCAACAGCAAATCCTTGTTAACTATCATCATTCAATAACCTTTTCATTGCTTTAGTAAGGAAGGCTACCTGTGATTTCATTGTGCTGTCGGCCTCATAGTCCTTGATAGCAAGTACCCGTTTACCCCCTCTTCTTGCAGTCAGAAACTGCTCCTCATTCTTGGCTAGATTTTTCAAAACTTGCAAAGCCTCGTCCGGATCCTTGTCCAATAGTAACCCATTTGCTGCGGAATCAATTCGGATGCGAGTTTATAGGTTGGCAGCATTATAGAACTTTGTAACCTGATTCCAAACGGGGAATCCATGCATTGGGAAGTTTCGAAGAAGAGTAGTAAATCTGTCCCAGGCCTCGTGCATCAGCTCGTCATCTTCCTGTTGAAAAGTAGCAATTTCATTACGTAATCTCTCAGATAAATGCGAAGGATTAAAACGAGATAAAAATTCACGAGTTAGATCTGCCCAAGTCATAATTGAACCCGGTGTTAGTTTATTCCACCAAATTTTAGCTCTGTCCCTCAATGAATGAGGAAATAACCGAAGCCTCAGTATCTCCGGACTAACTCCTGGCAGTCTAAACGAACCACAGATCTCCTGGAACGTTTTGAGATGCTCCCTAGCGTCTTCTGTCACAGCACCACTAAACTGCCCGGCATTGTTGATCATACTAAACATGACAGGCTTAAGCTCGAAGTTATCAACATCAATATCTGGCAGCGTGGTCTCCAGCTCTACATGATCGTTCAGCATGTAGTCACGACATGACCGTCGTCCGGCTGCTGCGGGCGGATCACCAACAGGCGGCATACCATCACCAGCGGGCGGATTACGGGCCATCTTCTCTAGCTGTTCCTCAAGGTATTCGTTTCTGTCTAAAAGTCGGCGAAATTGTTTCTTGAGATTGAAGGAACGTTCAACTTCCGGATCTAATGGATACTCAGGATCTTCACCTCTTTTAGATCTGCGCCTAAACTAGAAAACCTCGTGAAAAGCGAGAGTTGAAAGCACAAAAGAAAAATTAAAGAAAAATAAAAATAAAAATAAAAACGAAAAGTGCAATAAAAGAAAGGTGTAGTTATGTTGCCAATCCCCGGCAACGGCGCCAAAAACTTGTTGCGTGTAAAAGAGTCTATCGCAATTGTAGTGCAAGTGTACACGACGCAAGTAGTAAAGTGATACGAAGTATCGGATATCGTCTCCCCAGGGATTGAGCTAATGACTTCACCTTAATTCACTGCACGGAAGTAAAAGAAATATTGAGAAGATTGTCACGAGAATAATAAAGTAAAACGTAAATAAAAGAGTAGAAATATAAAGATAGAGAGAATGGGCTGGTATTGAATTGCTCAGTAGTGCAGGTATTGAAGAGTTTAGGAAATCCAGTTCTGTCGTCGCGCCCGTCGCCGACAGCACCTGTCGCGACGGCTGTCCATTAGTTGTCGCGGCAGCGAACACACCAACTCCGTACTCCAAGTTTGGCAAGAATCCCAGATCTGCCTTGGCCTATCCCTAGGTCCAAGTCTGTCGATGATCACGTCTTTGATGATACCTCCCGGCGTGAATCGGAGGATGAACACTGATGTGTATGAATTCTTCCTTAGCCACTTAACCTCGCCCTATCCCTAGGCACGAGATGGTTCAACTATAAACTAGAGAACGCGCTCTTATCTCTTTCGTATACTTAACTCTCCCGATGCTAAGTAAATAGATAACCTCACAATGCTCTCCCGATGCTCTTGCAAGATATTAAAACCGAAATCAGAGAACTTGAAGTTTATTTTATTGAACTTGGAAAATCCTAAAACAAAACAACCCTTGCAACTACTTTACAAAACAACCCGTGGCCCTAGGGGTTTTTTAGAACATGTCGACGACGGGTAAACGGCGGAGGGGTTTAGGTTATCGGTTATGGGGTATGATGCCTCCTAGGTTAAATCTATGCCCTTATATAAGCTTTGGGCTCAAGTATTCTAAGTTAACAAGGATTACAACTTTAATGAAAAGTAAGATTCTATTAAGTGCTTAATCTCTAAGGATTCCTACTTTTCAGCTGCCTCCTTATTTCATGGGGATTCCTCTCCTTGAGCTTTGGCTTGACATATCTTTCGACCCGAGGCTTGGAAAAATACTTGGCTTTCACACGACAGACGAGCAGATTTTTCTCTATCTATCGAGGTCCACTTTACTTTTCCTCTTCATAAGGATGCTGTCACCTTGCTGTCACGACAACTCCATGGCAGCTTCATCCTCGCCGTCAGCTTGTCCAGTTCAGCTCTTCTGCTTCTCTGCCCTTTGCCTGCCTTCCTCGTCAACTATGGCAGTAATCTGCAAAATCAGCCATCTTTTAGTAGAATCCGTGCCTTTAGTGTATTTGTGATGTTTTACTGTAAACTGACCTAAATGCAATGTAATGATGCTTGAATGCAGCATAAATATGGGTTAAAAAGGGTGTAAATAATAGAACTTTTACACACTCAACAACCCCCGCGTATCGATACGATAGGCCAAATTTGAGTCTCAAAGTGTAGGACCGTATCGATACGGACCTTAGGCGTATCGATATGCCCTACACTGCAATACCCAAATTTGCAGCAAAATGACTTAAGACTCGACTCTAGATGCGATTTACGACTCATCTAGAAACTTACCCACATTCATAGATCATTTAGCAACCAAGATTAAACATACAGATCAATTTAAACAAACAACAAAACATCATATACCAAGACAAGCATACAACATGCATACACATACTTTAGAGGCATTTCACCCAACTTCACACATGATCCAACACTTAACATACATTCAAAAGAACACACGTCCAAGGCTAACCATTTTAAAAGAGAACAAGCACCCACCAAATACATGCATAACAAGATTTACATGCCTTCACTACAAACATAAGCATCCAAAAGACATGGCTATAAGCCTTCCAAACAAACACTTAGGCATCAACATAAACATGGTTTACAAACCCATCAACATAAGGCATTAACAACATAAAGCCAACACAAAGGAGTCTAGATACACTCTCCTAAAACACGTAGCATTTCCCATTGCTAAACTACTACATTATTTAATAAACCATACTTGAGCAAACTACCACACGCTTGGACGCCCTTTTCTTGCTCCTTGCTAACTCCAAGTTAAAGATCTGCATTGTCGGAAAAAGGAGAGCGTAAGCATAAAGCTTAGTGAGCGGAGCTCAAAAACATAACTACGACAATGCAGGGTTCAAAGCTTTCTTAAAAATAAAGGCTATCACATACAATCCATCCAACGACATGATCCTCATACTAACAAACAAGTTCAACCACAAGTCAACAATATAGATATCTATCATGGCATCACACTTCATGATATGCATAAAGGCATGATCCTTGATTTAAAGCAAAACCATTAAAAAGGGAATGATATAGTGAGACACAACATGAACAATACATGGTATGCACAAGCATAACCAAAGCACACACGGTGGGACTACACATCACCGTTTCGACTAGTAGTTTTCCAATCGGACTACACATCAAAGTACTCTTCTACTAGTCACTACCGGTGGGACTACACATCACCGGAGTCTTATACAAGTCGCTACCGGTGGGACTACACATCACCGTAGCAACGACAACCATCACGTGAGGTTCGACACCAACCATGCAACACGATATACAAATCACCATCATGCAACATGAACTCACTATATCATACACAACCAAAACAAGTTGTAACAAAGTCCACAACTATGCACCAACTTACTACTTTCAATCTTACCAACCACAATTGGTCTTACTCACCATTTCCGTGCACAACCTGCACCAACTTACACATATTTTATAAGGCATAACAACATCACCATTGATTCCATCATACATGATCAATGACACAATAATAAACAACATGCTTCCTCTCAAAGTATGAAAATTTCATGCACAACAAGTTATCATTTCAAGTATTCGAAAACAAACGATGAAAGGGAAATAAAGAGGCGATACACATCAACTTACTCTTGAGTTTAGATTGACCTTTCAAGATCAATCCAAACTCTTTCAAACCACCTTTGAACCAAAATGATACTTAAAAACATTTCCACTCACCATATTTCCTTAAGCAAACCAAGCAAGGCCGACTCAAGACTCCACAACTTCCGGAATCGCGCCTGAACCTCCCGAGGCCAAATCCGCTTTTTCTAACCAATCAAAAGCAATGCATTAAGCTCTTAATCAACCACAAACCCAAAGTTTAACACCAACACACAAATCCACCACAATTCTCACAATTCAAAGCCAAGTTCATTCTCCAAAATCTCATTTTCGTACTTCCACAACAACACATCAAAATTCAGCAATGTAGTCATCCAAAGCACCCTTAAACATGTTCAAAACACTACCCAAACATAGTATAACCATCAGCCCTTCATTTCCCCACATAGACACCTCAAAAACTCCCATTTTCCACTCCCAAAAATCACCTACAATAGTAGCTACGGGAATCCATTCAAACCAACACTATCAATACTCAAAAATCATCAATTAACATCTAAAAACACATACCCAATGTTACTATAACACCAACCCCACAATTTTTCACAAAACCATTCCAAAAACACACATTTTGACACTTTAAATATACCCCTAAAAACCCATTTTGGGATTCACCATAAAACCTTGCAAAAATCGGATATGTTGGACCTTTTAGGTTGTAAACATCTTATCTAACACTAATAAATCAAAGGCTCAAGTTTAAGACAACAAAGATGGCACTTTTAATCTAAACTTTCAAAACACCAAAATGCAAAAACCACAAGCTTTATGAAAATTAATGGTACCAACATGTAGAGGGAAGGGAGGACAAGTCAAAAACAATTTTACCTTTGAAAAATCTCCAACAATGAGGAAGGGAGATGATGGAATAGTGATTTGGGGTAAGAAGAGCTTTTGACGTTGAAATGGGGAAGTGAAGAGGGAAGAAGATGATGAATAGCTCTTTAAAAAAAATGGGTTTTTAATTCCCCAAGTCCATTTAATTACAAGTATGCCATTAATGAGATGGCTATCTCAAAAATTCTAAAATCCATAGAATTGAGCTTTAAATTAAACAAGTCCAACATAAAATATTTGTTTTGAAAACCCGAAGCCCAAAATATTATTTTATTATTTTAAATCACCCGACCCCCAAACCCGGGTGTTACAACTCTCCCCCACTTAAGGAATTTCGTCCTCGAAATTACCTGACGGAAAGAGATAAGGAATCTGCCTTTCCATATCCTTCTTTCTCTACCCCAAGTGGTTTCTTCCACACTTCTGTGTCGCTACCCAACCCTGAAAAACTCTATAGATCTTCCACCCAACACTGAGGGTCAATAACACACATCTCAACACGATCTCTAATATTTGAATATCTCTCTCTGACTGATCATTGGACTGAGGGCGACACGATGTACTGAAATTCAGACGGGTACCCAAAGCAACATGCAGACATTTCCAAAAGCTATCTGTAAACCTCGGATTTCTACCTGACACAATCGACTTCGACACACCACGTAATCTCACAAACTCACTAATGTACAAATTGGGCAACTTATCTAGAGAGTAGGTCGTATGAACGGCTATGAAAAGAGCACACTTGTGGAACGGTCAACAATCACCCAAGCTGAATTCTTCTTAGAAGGAGTCAGAGTCAAACCTGATACGAAGTCCATAGTAATATTTTTCTCACTTCCATTCTAAATTTCTCAACGGCTGTAACAAACCAGGCAGAAATTGATATTCTGCCTTAACACACTGACAAACCTCACAATTGCTCACAAAATCGACAACACCTCTCTTCAGACCAACCCAATAGCACCCATCTTTCAATCCACGGTCCATCCTTGTACTACGGGGATGCATATCAAACGGACTACTATGCGCTTCAATCAAGATCATACGCCTCAAATCACTGTCATCTGGCACAACTATCCTATCTCTCAAACACAAAACCTCATCATCTCTGAAACTGTACTATGTATGTCTTCCTTCCGCTATATTGCACGTGAGGTGCCAAAGATCTGTCTTGACACTGTTTCTCTCTAATTAACTGACCTAAAGTAGGTCTAACCTGAAGCTCGGCCACCAGACCGTTATCACCGGAAAAGCTCTAACTAGCAAACATTGCTATCAACTCAACGGCTACCTTCCTACACAAAGCATCTGCCACTACATTGGCTTCACCCGGATTATACTCAATCTAGAGACCATAAGCCTTAAGCAATTTTAACCACCTACGTTGTCTAAGATTCCAGTCTTCTTATGTCTTCAAAACTTTCAAGCTCTGATGATCTGTACACATTATGCATTCCTCACCATACAAGTAATGCCTCTGAATCTTCTGAAAAGCAAACACAACTGTAGCTAACTCTAGGTCAAAAGTCAGATAGTTACGCTCGTGAGTCTTCAACTGTCTCGAGATATAAACCACCACTATTATGTCTTGCATGAGAATACAACCTAACCCTACATACGGAGCATCACTGTAGACTATGTACTCTTTCCCTGACTCTGGCTAAATTAAGACCGGTGCATTGGTCAAAGTTCTTTCAATTTCTCAAGGGCTTGCTGTCTCGCATCTTACCACTCAAACTGAACACTCTTCTAAAGTAACTTAGTCAAAAAAAGCGGTTATCTTCGGGAAACCATTCACAATCCTCCTATAGTATCCGACTAGCCTAGAGAGCTACGAATCTCTGTCACAGACTTCAGTTGCTTCCACTCAACAATGGCTTCTATCCTCTTCGAATCAACTCTAATCCCATCGACTGACACTACATGTCCTAGGAAGACTACTTCTAGGATTTAGAACTCACACTTACTTAACCTTGCATACAACTGGTTGTCTAACAAGGTCTGCAAAACTATCCTCAAGTGCCGGTCATAGTCTTCCTCGGTACGTGATTACACCAAAATATCGCTTATGAAAACAACTACAAACTGATCTAAATACTGATGGAAATCCTATTCATCATGTCCATGGAAACAGCCGGTGCATTCATCAACCCAAACGGCATAATTAAGAACTCACAGTGACCATATCTAGTCCTGAAAGCTGTGTTCGGAACATCAATCTCTCTCACTTTCAACTGGTAGTAATCAGATCTCAAATTAATATTCGAAAAGACTGGAGCACACCCCAACTGGTCAACAAATCACTGACGTTCAAAAATGGATACTACTCATTTACTGTCAATTGTTTCAACTACCTGTAATCTAGACACATTGTCATATTGTCATCTCTCTTCTTCACAATTTTCACTATCGTACTCTAAGATGATGTACTAGGCCTAATGAATCTAAGGTCTAACAAATCTCGTAGTTGATTCTTCAACACTCTCAATTCGGTCGGGAATCATAAGATACAGAGCAAACAAAACAAGAGCAAACTCGAAGACGGTCTCAAAAACAAACTCTCATTCCCTATCAAGAGACAATCCGGGCAATTCTTCCAAACACCTCTAGGATAAACACAACCTATTCTAACATTCTGCGGTCTAATCCTCATTCAAAAATCAAATCCATCACATTTGATAGGCAAGCCTGTTAACCAAACTCAATCAATCTTTGACCTCTAAAGCTGGATCAACATTCGATACGAAATCCACATTCCCACCTACCATTACAATCTCATAGTCATCTGCAAGCTTTAAGAAAACTCCCATTGTCTGAAAGTCTACCCTAACTCTATGTTCTAGAAGCCAATCCATGCCCCGTATCACATCAAAACCGTAATAAGGCGGTTCCCTCACATCTACTGGAGACACGTGACCCTGAACCATCAACGGGCATCCCTTGTACATCTTTCTGACCACGACTGTATCCCCGAAGGAGCTAGTAACACTAAAACCAACCTCTAATATCTCACAAGGTAACTTCAACAACTTTGCAGGCCCACTCAAAATATATGAATGCGCAGATCCGAAATTAATCAGAGGAAACAAACTTAATGACTATGTCGGATGATTACCTACCATAACATCGATATCATTCTGAAGCCAACTCATAGGTCCTCTCTTCTTTTACTAACTCTTATCAGGATCGGTCACATTATTCTTTCTCGACAGAAACCAACTTATATGCATGTTGACCCAAATAGACAAACTGCACTCCAAACTCTGGTACGATCGTACTGCCCTGAACTAAAGAGATGAACTCTCTCATCATTCACATTCTCAGAAACCTCAGATTCATGATTACCAACTCCAGGCCCACGCCTCGGTCTTATACTTGCCAAAGACAACAATACAACAATAAACAAAACACACAAACAAGAATATTTAGGGTTAGCAAGAGCAAGGATCCAAGGTGCTCAAGTATATTCCTTTACAAAATCTTTTCAAATAAGTAATAGTAGCAATGAGAACTCGACTCTACGCCTCAACACAACCATCATGCTAGCACATGCTATCAAACACCGTACTAACAAGCAAACATCAAGCATACATGGCAAAACATTCACCGAGACATAACAACATAACACTTCAAACTTACCTCACTTACCTACCCGAGGTCTCAGAAACCTCAAGCTCTGATACCACAAAATGTAACCCCCTCGTCCCGGTCTGGACGTTTGACCGGTCCGAGTAGGTTACACGGGGAAAACCGAAGCGAAACCCGTTAAGGCTCCCCTTCGGTTAGAACCCTATTTTTTTTATCTTTTCTAGATGTCTTTATTAAATCCTATGTGATAGGACACGTAGCGAACAAACACGGATTCAAAACCCACAAGACATGCAATTAAACAGCCCAATTTTCCTTTTTAAGCAGGCCGTATCGATACACCTACAGAAGGTATCGATACGCCTTGACCAAGTCAACTGCCCCAAGTCAAACTAATGAGACCGTATCGATACAACCCTTGGGCGTATCGAAACGCCCTCCTTGGTCAACATCTCGCAGTCAACGATATTAGACCGTACCGATACACCTAGAGCCCGTATCGATACGCCAAAATCTCGTCAAAGTATCGGATTTCCAGAGAAGATTTGGCGTATCGATACACCCCCGTGTATCGATACGATAGGGCAAATTTGAGTCTCAGAGTGTAGGACCGTATCGATACGGCCCTTAGGCGTATCGATATGCCCTGCACTGCAATACCCAAATTTGCAGCAAAATGACTTAAGACTCAACTCTAGATGCGATTTACGACTCGTCTAGCAACTTACCCACATTCATAGATCATTTAACAACCAAGATTAAACATACAGATCAATTTAAACAAACAACAAAACATCATATACCAAGACAAGCATACAACATGCATACACATACTTTAGAGGCATTTCACCCTACTTCAAACATGATCCAACACTTAACATACATTCAAAAGAACACACATCCAAGGCTAACCATTTTAAAAGAGAACAAGCACCCACCAAATACATGCATAACAAGATTTACATGCCTTCACTACAAACATAAGCATCCAAAAGACATGGCTATAAGCCTTCCAAACAAACACTTAGGCATCAACATAAACATGGTTTACAAACCCATCAACATAAGGCATTAACAACATAAAGCCAACACAAAGGAGTCTATATACACGCTCCTAAAACACGTAGCATTTCCCATTGCTAAACAACTACATTATTTAATAAACCATACTTGAGCAAACTACCACACGCTTGGACGCCCTTTTCTTGCTCCTTGCTAACTCCAAGCTAAAGATCTGCATTGTTGGAAAAAGGAGAGCGTAAGCATAAAGCTTAGTGAGCGAAGCTCAAAAACATAACTACGACAATGCAAGGTTTAAAGCATTCTTAAAAATAAAGGCTATCACATACAATCCATCCAACGACATGATCCTCATACTAACAAACAAGTTCAACCACAAGTCAACAATATAGATATCTATCATGGCATCACACTTCATGGTATGCATAAAGGCATGATCCTAGATTTAAAGCAAAACCATTAAAAAGGGAATGATATAGTGAGACACAACATGAACAATACATGGTATGCACAAGCATAACCAAAGCACACACGGTGGGACTACACATCACCGTTTCGACTAGTAGTTTTCCAATGGGACTACACATCAAAGTACTCTTCTACTAGTCACTACCGGTGGGACTACACATCACCTGAGTCTTATACAAGTCGCTACCGGTGGGACTACACATCACCGTAGCAACGACAACCATCACGTGAGGTTCGACACCAACCATGCAACACAATATACAAATCACCATCATGCGACATGAACTCACTATATCTTGCACAACCAAAACAAGTTGTAACAAAGTCCACAACTATGCACCAACTTACTACTTCCAATCTTACCAACCACAATTGGTCTTACTCACCATTTCCGTGCACAACCTGCACCAACTACACATATTTGACAAGGCATAACAACATCACCATTGATTCCATCATACATGATCAACGACACAATAATAAGCAACATGCTTCCTCTCAAAGTATGAAAATTTCATGCACAACAAGTTATCATTTCAAGTATTCGAAAACAAACGATGAAAGGGAAATTTAAAGAGGCGATACACATCAACTAACTCTTGAGTTTAGATTGACCTTTCAAGATCAATCCAAACTCTTTCAAACCACCTTTGAACCAAAACGATACTTAAAAACATTTCCACTCACCATATTTCCTTAAGCAAACCAAGCAAGGCCGACTCAAGCCTCCACAACTTCCGGAATCGCGCCCGAACCTCCCGAGGCCAAATCCGCTATTTCTAACCAATCAAAAGCAATACATTAAGCTCTTAATCAACCACAAACCCAAAGTTTAACACCAACACACAAATCCACCACAATTCTCACAATTCAAAGCCAAGTTCATTCTCCAAAATCTCATTTTCGTACTTCCACAACAACCCATCAAAATTCAGCAATGTAGTCATCCAAAGCACCCTTAAACATGTTCAAAACACTACCCAAACATAGTATAACCATCAACCCTTCATTTCCCCACATAGACACCTCAAAAACTCCCATTTTCCACTCCCAAAAATCACCTACAGCAGTAGCTACGGGAATCCATTCAAACCAACACTATCACTACTCAAAAATCATCAATTAACATCTAAAAACAACTACCCAATGTTACTATAACACCAGCCCCACAATTTTTCACAAAACCATTTCAAAAACACACATTTTGACACTTTAAATATACCCCTAAAAACCCATTTCGGGATTCACCATAAAACCTTGCAAAAATCGGATATGTTGGACCTTTTAGGTTGTAAACATCTTATCTAACAGTAATAAATCAAAGGCTCAAGTTTAAGACAACAAAGATGGCACTTTTAATCTAAACTTTCAAAACACCAAAATGCAAAAACCACAAGCTTTATGAAAATTAATGGTACCGACATGTAGAGGGAAGGGAAGACAAGTCAAAAACGATTTTACCTTTGAAAAATCTCCAACAATGAGCAAGGGAGATGATGGAATAGTGATTTGGGGGTAAGAAGAGCTTTTGACGTTGAAATGGGGAAGTGAAGAGGGAAGAAGATGATGAATAGCTCTTTTAAATTTAAAAATGAGTTTTTAATTCCCCAAGTCCATTTAATTACAAGTATGCCATTAATGAGATGGCTATCTCAAAAATTCTAAAATCCATGGAATTAGGTTTTAAATTAAACAAGTCCAACATAAAATATTTGTTTTGAAAACCCGAGGCCCAAAATATTATTTTATTATTTTAAATCACCCGACCCCAAACCCGGGTGTTACACTCCATGTTTCACGTGTTATATAAAAATTATATAATATTTAAGAGAAAATATATTGTATACCACTGAGGAAAAAATTTTAGCAAGTAAATTCAATTATAAAATTTTAACGGTTTAGTTTAAATTTTTAGCTTTAAAATTTAAATTTATAATTAGTATTTAAGGTTTAAGAGATAAAATTCAAATTTTAAGATTTTTGGGTAAAAATTTTAAATTTTTAACTTTAAAGTGAAATTAAACATACATGTAGAATATCTTTTTCGTTGTCAATAATTACTCATCATTTAAATAGTTTTAAAAAATTACACTTATATATATATATATATATATATATATTGTATAGGGTAAACAACATCATTAGTCATTAAACTATTTTTGCTGTCACTAACGTTACGTTTCCCCTTATTTTAATCACCAATTTATTACTTTTTTCATGTTTTGCCAAAAAATAATATATATAAGTGTAATTTTTTAAAACTAAATGACAATTTTGCCAAAAAAAAAACGTAACCTAAATGATGATTTTGTCAAAGATAATAGTTTGGTAACATAAACAGAAAAGTGAGAATATTTTCGTAATCAATAGCGTTGTTTACCCTACTATTATATATACAAGTTTGAAAAAGTATGATATGCTAAAGGGGTACTTTTGCCCCTGAGTTCGGCCCAAAAATATAATTTCGCCCCTCGTCGAAAAGTGCACTCAATGTGGTCCTCCAGTCCATGAAATCATTCAAATTGACCCTTTGACCGACGTTGACCGTTACAGTGCTGACGTGGCAGTTAACGGTGATGACGTGACAGTCCATGATGCTGACGTGGTGGTCAACGATGCTGACGTGGCAGTACACGTGGGATGATGACGTGGCAGGAGGGGCTGAATTGATTATTTTAACCGAATTCAAGGGCATAATTGATTTTTTTTTAAGTTTAGGGGCAAAGTTAAAAGTTCGATAACTTATTTAATCTTTAAGCTAAAAAAATAAAAACTATTAATATTTAAATATTCATAAAATATTAAAAAAATAAAAACACCATAATGAATTAAATATAAGTAAAAACATTAAAGTTATAAATATAAAAAATTAAAAAATATTTATAAACCATTAGAGAATCTTTTGATTGTTTCTCGTTATGCTATGTGTACTAATGTTTCTTGAACATATTTTCAATTGAGACATCCTTGTATTAAAGTATTAATAAAGCCAAAATTCTCTTTCATTTCTGTACGTCAAATATTAATGAGCATCAATTTGATGTAAAAAAGCGGAAAAAATTGAATTCTATTGTTACTCTAGTACAATGTTGATTCCACTAAAAAAAATCTAACGAATAGTAATACTCAAAATGACGAAGTCGAATTTTTTCGATAAAAGTGTTTAATTTTTTAATAATTTATAAAAAAATTATTAAGTTTTTAGATTAAACTTTATCTTTTTTAATTCATAATATATTTTAATTTTTTATATAATTTTTATTTTCAATAAATTTTAGAATATTTTATTTATTTTTATTAACTTTATGAATTTTTATAAAATAAATTGAAGAACATTTTGATCTTCTATAAGAGTCTTCACTTTGTTTTCTTTTTAAATTATTCTCACTTAATAAATTTATTTATCTAGTTTTAATATTTTAAAATTTTAATAATTTCATATTCTTATTTTTCAACTTAAATATTAAATAAGTTATCGAACTTTTAATTAAAATCAATTATGCCCCTAAACTCAAGAAAAAAAGTCAATTATGCCCTCGAATTCAGTTAAAATAATCAATTCAGCCCCCCATGCCACGTCATCATCCCACGTGTACTGCCACGTCAGCATCGTTGACCGCCACGTCAGCATCATGGATTGCCATGTCATCACCGTTAACTGCCACGTTAGCACCGTAACGGTCAACGTCGGTCAAAGGGTCAATTTGATCGGTTTCATGAACTGGAGGGCCACATTGAGTGCACTTTTCAGCGAGGAGCGAAGTTATATTTTTGGGTCGAACTCAGGGGCAAAAGTACCCCTTTAGCCAATAAAATATTATGACAGGTGGTTCTTTTTATTAGATGATTCTTTTACCGACTCACAATTTTAACTAACGATACTATTCTTTTAAGGAACTAACGATACTAATTAATGAGACGACGACATTGTAGTTCTGAGTATTTAAAATGTAAAATTTTATTTTCTAAGTACCGAATGAAAATAAATAATATATATTTTTTAGGTATAATGCGAAAAAATGGATTAAGTAGTCATTTTAGTTTTTATTTTTTATCAACTTTCACCCCTAACATTTTATTTTGAGTCAAAATAGTCTCATGATGAAAACTATTAGTTGATTAACAGTCAACGCGAGGCGCTGATGTGGCATGTTGATTTAGCTTGGGACGTTGACGTGGCAAAGTGCCACGTCAATATTTTTAAAAATAATAAACAATAATAATTTATTTAATTTATTAAAATTTTCAAAAAGTTATTTTTTTTAAAAATAAATCAGATAATTATTAATTATTAATTTTTTATAAAAGTAATAAATTATTATTAATTATTTTAAGAAAAATTATAAGTAATATTTTTAAAAAATATTACTTACGTGGCAAAATGACACGTTAGCCTCTCAAGCTAAGTTAGCATGCTACATCAGTATCTCGTGTTGAATGTTAGTAAACTAACGAAAAAGTAGATATAAGGAAATGACTCGACCCCAGAAAATCGTCTGGAGAGTGAATATATATAAGTAGAGGACTCGACCCTGAAAAATCATTAGGAGAGTGAATATGAGCAAATAACTTGACTCTGAAAAATCATCGGTGGAATAGTATATAAACAAATGGCTCAACTTCGAAAACCATCGGAAGAGTAGATATATAAAAAAATGACTCGACTCTGGAAAATTATTGGATGAGTGAATAAACAAATAACTCGACTTCGAAAAATCATTAGAAATTAGATATATAAACAAAAGAATCAACTCCGGAAAATCATTGGATGATTAGATATATAAAAGAATGATGCAACTCTGGGAAACCATCAAAGGAATGAATATATAAACAAATGACTCAACTCCGAGAAATCATCGGATGACTGAATAAACAAATGACTCAACTCTGAAAAATCATTGGGTGAGTTAAAAAACAAATGACTCAACTAAAAAAAATCATCAAATGAGTGAATATATCTATAAGTATCTCCGACTTTTCAAGCAGCAATATCGAAGGCTATTACGCAAGTGGTGTAACGCCCGAGTTTAGGGCCCGTGAGATAATCGAATTTGGTTAAACCGGTTTGGATTAAGCTAATTTGGGGAAAACAATTTAAATAAACAAATTATAGAGCTTTTGAAGAAAAGGGAATTTTTAAAGGGGTTTTTGGTCAAATGGGTAACAAATAGTTTTTTGGAAATGGATTTTAAATTAAAATAAAATATTGTATTTCAAAACTACCCATCTCTTCTTCTTCTTCTCCAAAACCATTTCACGTCATTTTTCTTCCCTCCATCAAACCTCCACCATTTTTGAAGACTCGTCAAGGTAAGTGCTTTATTCCTAACATTCCTTCACATTCCCTTATTTTCTAACTATTTCCTTTCAAAACTTTGAAAGATTTCTCAAGTTCTTCCTTTTGGGAGAAAATGAGTTTTTGAAGGGTTTAAGCAAATGTTGTTAAAACAATGTTTTGGGGTGAGTTATAAACCATATTTTGGGTGTAAAATGATGTTAAGATAATGGGTTTATTAAGAAATCCCAGAATTTGAAAAATGGGTAATTTTTGGATAAGGAATATTTGGGTTTTTGGCTTGGAAATGATGGGGAAGGACTTCTAATGTTTTGATGGTGTTGGGTTGATGTTCTTGGGGCATTTGAACATGTTTTAGATGATAAATTGATGAAGTTATGGCTGATTTATGGTTAGAGTAGAAATGAGGATGGTTTTGGTTAGTTTCGGATAGGAATCAAAAACTTATTGTTGTCAGATTTTGATAGGATTGATTTCAATGGGTTTGATTGTTGAAAAGTGTGTTAACTCTGTGTTTTGATTTGGGTAGAAGTAGCAGATAAAGATTTGGGTCCTTCGGACGCTACACCAGGAATTGTGCTGGTGAATGGTAATGTTTTAAAGCTTTGAAATGTTTCAAAGATGTTTTCTTGGGGTTTGGGTGGAGCCTTAGGGCCAACCTAAATCCAAGTGTAAGTTTAACTAATTTTGCCTTGTTTCGTTAAGTGTTGGTGTATGTGATTACACGTGTTGTTGGGTGAAATACGATTTGCTTTTACCTCTTTTTAATGTTTTTATGTTGTTGTTGTTGTCGTCGTCAAAGCCTCACATGATGGTTAAAAGGAAGTGAATTGTTGTGAATGGTGATGTGTAGTCCCACTGGAAGTGACTAGTAGATGAGTACGATGATGTGTAGTCCCACCGGGAATGGTTGTGTATGTGCATACCATGAATTTTTTCTTATGCTTTCGGTTTAATATATTTCCTTTCCAAATGGTTTTGTCTTTAAACTAGATATATGTTTTGAAACTGCATTGTTGATGTTGTGATTTCGAGCTCCGCACACTAAGCTTTTAAGCTTACGCTCTCTTTTCCAACAATGCAGATCGTTAGTGGCTACGGGAGGCAAGTGGGGCAAAGGAGGTACATTGGAGTTCATTTGCTAGCTCAAGTATGGTTTTCTCGGTTGTAATAATACTTAGGTAATGAGAATGCTAGACTTTTGTGTGGAGGAGTTGGTGTCTAAACTCTCGTGTGGTTGCTTTTTGTAACGCCCCGGTTTTGGGCTCAGAAGTTTTGGCGTTGACCGGTTCGGTCAAAGTGCTGATCGAATATATAAGAGTGAATTTAGGAAAGCCTAGTTCGGGTTGCATTAAAAATATGGAAAAATGTTCTAAAATCATATTTTAATATATATAAGTGAACTGTGAAATCAATTTTGGAAAATGTGGTTCGGAAGGTTGACATTTTGGCTAGTGACCAAAATGTAATTTTTGAAAGTTGCGGGACAGTTTTATAAAGGATTGAAACTTTGAATCTTTAAGGAGCTATTATTCCAAAAAGGATTTCTCCAGATTTTTCTAAGATATTTTAAGTCTAAAATCTGATTTTAAAGATTAAGAAAAGAGAGGGAAATCATTTTAACCAATTCTTAACTAATTTTTCTATTTTCTCTCAAATTCTCTTTTCTCTCATTTTCTCTCTACCCAAACAAGATTCTCCAGATTTCTTTCTCTGATTTTGACATCTACATCTCTCATTTCAACTCTCATTTGATTCCTAATCATCTCATCATCAAAACCTCTCAATTTACAAATTGTTTCATCAAGCATTTTGGCTCTAAAATGGAGAAATTCAAGTTTGGAGGTAAGAACGTCCTTCTCCTCTAAACTATCAGTTCTTTACTGAAATTCCTAAGTTCTCAATCCTTGATTCATGTTTTATTAAAGGCTTTTCAATTGAGATCTTGATTTTTGGCTAAAATGCAAGATTTGGTGATTTTGGTGAAAATTTCGTGTGATCTGTTTAAGCAGGGTTTTGAGGTGTTAAAATGATGTTAAATGAATGCTAAAATGATTAGAAGTTGAGGTTTAATCAATGCAATCCCGGATAGGTTGAATTTCCTAAGTTTGGCTTGAGTTTTTGGTTGTTTTTGGAGTGTTTTTGGTGATCTGTTATACCTGGAGGTATAAGGACGTGGTTGTGATCATTTTGCATGTTATTTGATGTATAAAAATGGTTAGAAGTGATGGATCTTGGCTGGGTTAAGTTTTGGAAGTGTTTGGAGATGATTTCGGTTGTGTTTGGTAGCCAAATTGCTAGATTTGTGATGAGCAGCGAGTTGTGTTGATGTTGCTGGTGTTTTAATGCATAAGGATGCATTAATGTTCTGTTTTTATGTGCTTGAAACAGGGGAGGTTGATCCTTGAGCTTTGGAGGTGTTTTCGGAAGGTTTCGGAAGCTTGGAAAGCTTGTTGGCTAGGCTTGTTTGGTAATCGGTGAGTGAAGTTGGGATTTCAGCTTTTGAAACATGGTTTGAAGGTTTTTGGGAGCTTAGTTTAAGTCTAAACAACTTTGCTAAGCTCAAGAGTAAGTGAAGAGGTTTTTGCTCTTGGATTGTGTATGATTTGGTTTTAAAATCAATTGTGGTTGATGATTGATATGCATGTGTTATTGCATGGTTTAATTCTGTTTTGTAAGCATGTTTTAGCATGGTTTAATGCTGGTTTTGAAAGTCAATTGAAAAGGATGCTCAAGGTAAGAGATCCTTGGTTATGTTTATGGAAATTGTGATTTTGATGCATAGTGATGCATGTGGTTCATTGGCTTTGAATGATGCTTAAAAACAGTGAGTTGATGATGATTAATGATGATGATTGTACCTTTTGCATATTGTTTATGCATGTGAATCATTGAGCTAATGATGTGATGGTTTTGCATTATGTGTATGCATGTGAATCATTGAGCTAATGATGTGATGACCTTGCATTGTGTTTATGCATGTGGAACATTGGATATTATGGTAAGATGGTTATGTTGGCAAGAGATGTGAATGGTTCTTGGTTCGTTGATCGGGTATAATTAGCCGGCTATAGGATTGGGTGCACCGTGAATAAAGTCGCCTTGAAGGCGGAGTGGTCAAGTGTGGACCGGTTAGACTCCCCTCAAGTATTCCTAACGAGAAGAGGTCATAGTGGAGGTTGTTGCCCACTCGAGGACCTAAGTTGTTAAGGTCATAATGGAGGTTGTTGCCCATTCGAGGACCTTGGTTAAGTAAAGGTTATAAGGTGGTTAAAAGTCCTTATGTGAGAACCTTGTACTTGTTAAGATCACAATGGTAGTGTTTAAGTCCATGTGTGGATCTTGTGTGTGATGTCCCGTTCCTCGTTAGATGATGTCTACAACTACCAATCGGTTATGCAAAGGTTGTATGGTGGTTGAAAGTCCATACGGAAAAGACCTTGTGCATGTCAAGGGTGTATGGCGGTTGGAAGTCCATACATGGTAACCTTGAGGAAAAGCTAAGGTTGTATGGTGTTTAAAAGTCCATGCATGGGAACCTTAGGTTGTTAAGGTCAAATGGAGGTTGATGCCCATTTGGAAGACCTTGGATTGGGTAGGGTGTAGGAAGCGTTGGGACACGCTTGTAATCCGCGTATCCGATCGGGTTGAAAAGTGGAAAGTGATTATGGTTGATCTCTTGGAAGCCAATATAATGTTCTTGATCATGTTGAGCATGGGATTGCTTGAAATGATGCATGTTTGCATGTGAAGCATGAGATGCTTGAATTGATGCATGTTTGCATGAGAAGCATGAGATGCTTGGTAAGATGCATTGTTGCATGAGATGTGTATGATGCTGGTGAAAGCATGTTACTTGTGTGTTGAACAAGTGTTGATTATCATTTGATAAGTGATGCATGAGAGCATGGATTGCCTATGTTGCATTGAAGTCATGTATGACTTGTTGTTAAAGGCATGTGAATATGATGTTATGGGTTATGGTGCCTTGGTTAAATGCATGAAATGGTTTAGTTGAATTATGGTTTTCAATGGTTTCTTGCTTGATGTGGTTTCCAAGTTAAAGAAAGGTATGTTGTGGAAAGGATGTGTTTTCCATGGTTTTGTTTAAGCTTGGCATATGGTGTTTATGCATGATTTGAGCTTGATGTTGAAAAGAGTTTTCAAACGTGGTTTTGGAAAGCAAATCAGGTTGGTTTTAATGTGTTTTAAAGACCCGCTGCATTGATGGTGTTTTGGTTTTGAGCATTCCCCACTAAGCATTATGTGCTTACGCTCCTCTTTGTCCATCAATGCAGATTCTTGAAGTTTGGGCAGCAAGGAGCAAGGGATTCAAGGTGGACTCCAATGGAGATGTATGTCTCGGTGAATAGCTATAGTTAATAAGGGCAATGGGGTAGAATCTCTCGGATTGTTGTTATTGTGATCGTATGTGTTGATCAAGAATGTTTAAGTACTGTTGTTAATGATGTTGAAACATGAATTGGTTTGATTGTGTTTGAATTGAAAGGTTTGTGCTTAAATGGTTGCTTGAGTAGGAAGCATGCCTATAGAATTGGGGCTTTTCATATGTGTTGATTATATGTTGAATTGTTGATGCAAGTATGTCTCTTTTATGTTGAATTGCATGTTGGCAAAGTTTGGTGGCTTTTGGAGCATGTTTGAATGATCAATTGTGTGTTTGAGTGAGCAAAATGCAACATTCTGGGCTAGGTGTTTCGGAACAGGCAACACCGTTTCGGAACGGGTGCCCTGCATAAACCCAGGCGTCCGAAACGGGTGTCACCGTTCCGAAACGGAAGGCATTCTGCCAGACCCCCGTTGCGGAACGCGTTGCGGAACGGCCCGTGTTTCGGAACGGCCTTGGCCTGTTTCGAAACGGGTGACCGTTGGGGGCTGACATGGGCGGTTAAATGTTTCAAAATGTTTGCATTTTGGTCCTGAATCTTGTTTGTGCAATTGTTTGAGTTCGGGATGTCCGTTTGAGCTGAAATTTGGCAGAGAAGGATGAAACATGATTAATTTCAAGTTGGTAACCTAAAATCTGGTTAAGTCCTTAAAGTTTTCAGAAATTACAATTTGGTCCCTAAAGTTGTAGTTTGTTCAATTGGGTCCCTGTTTGATCTCTGATGTTTGTGATCTTTGAGCATGGTGTTTGTGTGATCACATCTAAGGTTAATGTGCATCTAGATAAGATTAAAAAGAAAAAAAAAGGGTCGTTAATCAAGGTTGACTTTCGGGTTGACTTTGGTTTTCCCCGTGTAATCTTCGTAGTTCGGGTCAATCGTCCAGGCCGGGCTACGGGGGTTACATTTGGTGGTATCAGAGCTGAGTTGCGAAGGTTGGGGAAAACGGTAAGTTGTTGTGATATGTGTGCTTGATGTTTACCTTGTTGTATGGGTGAAAGCTGGTTGAAGCATGTGTTTCTGAGTATGCTGTTGATGTTTTGAGCATGTTGCTGGTGTATGCAAGCATGATTTGTGGTTATGAATCTTGGTTGAGATCATATGGATATGTGTGGATGTTATGAGCTGAGGCTATGCATGATGAATGTGTTTTGAGCATGTTATGTTGCTAATGTGCTAGTGCTGTTGGATGTTGTTTGGTGTAAGCATGATCAAGGTATGTTATTGATATGCTTGATGTTGTGATGCTCATGTTGTGTTGGCTGTTATGTCATGTAAGGGGAGGATTCGGGATACCCATTGCCTTATTAATGTAGCTATTGTGTTATTTTGGAGTTGGAGTTGAATCCTTGCTTAATGCTGGTCTAACAGGTTTTGTTTGTTTGTTGTGATTGTATGTTGTTTGTTGTTAGTGGTATGGCAAAGATGATGAAAGAGTGGAGGATGAGTGAAATGGTTGCTGCCTTGGGGCAGGTTGTTAAGTCAAAGGATTCACCCTTTTGTAGAGGTGTTTTGTCTCAGTCTTCTGTGACTGAAGTTGAGATGGTAAGGCAAGGGAAGGAAGCTGGTTCCGGGATGGAAAGTTCTTTACCTGTTGTTCAGGAGGTGTTGGGAACATCTCAGGCTATGGTTGAGGTGGAATCAGTGGATGTGCTGGCTAAATGTGTGGGTTTGCCGAAGCAGCATTTGTTTGATTTGGGTGCTGAGGAGTACCATGGTTCTTCCCCGGAGATGTTTGAGGCCTGGTTGGCCAATGTAGTTCTGATTTTGGATCAGAAAGGCTGTGATTATGCCTGTAAGCTGGGAAGTGTTGTTTCCTTGATGTTGGAGGATGCTTGTTCTTGGTGGACATCTGTGGCTGTGGCGTCACATATTCTTGATATTGATTGGGATTTCTTTGTATCTGCTTTCTATGAAAGGTATCTTGGAAGGGAATTTCCAAGGGTTGAGCAAGGTGTGGCTAATGCTGTTGGTGAGCAAGTGTTGCTTGAGCAAGGAGTGGAAGCTCAGTCATCTGTTTGTGACCATTGTAAAAGGCAACATATTGGAAATTGTTGGGGCGCAGGTGTTTGTTGGAATTGTGGTTCCAAGTTGCATGTTAAGCGTGATTGTCCTCATGGAGTGAAGTCAGCTTTGATGTTGGCCAAAGGATCTTTGAAAGGTCGTGGGCGCGACCGAGGCGAGGTTCAGAAGTGGCAGAAAAAGCAGAAGGTTGTGAAGAGCTTGGGAAATGAAGTTTGCTGGAAGTGTGGGTCTGCTGGACACATGAAGCGTGATTGCTTGATGTTGGCGCGGAACAGTCAAGGTTTCTTATCGCAAGGAGTTGGTGGTGACCCAGGAGTGTTTGTTGGTGCTGCAAGGGTGCAACCGAAGGATGTTGGTTCCGCAAGGAAGAGAGCTCGTTCGATGAAGCTTCAGGGTGGTGTTGTGTTTTCAGGTAACCTTGTTAAGTGATCTTTGCTTTAGTTGCTTAGTTTGGTTTCTGTTGGTTTTTCCTTGCGTGGTAAGTTTAGTCTTGTTGCTAGCCTGTGTTGGGTAATGGTAGTTGTGGTTTGGTAATATCTTGGGTGTGAAGAAGGCTTCGGTAAGTATCTTGTGGTTAATGGTTGTTGGTATGATGGAGTTAGATAAGTTAAAGGTGAGTAAGGGGGGGTTGTTCTTAGACAGATTTTGAGGATGTCATTGGAGGGTGTGAACTGGCATTCATGCACAGTTTAAAATCATTGTTATATACTATATTATATATGTTGGTCCATGCATACATGTGGCATGACATTAGAGGTTTTGCATACATGTACATCAGGCATTGATAGGGCATGTAGGTGATCATGCATACGATGTTCACATACCCTAATAACTAATCGAATCTGTTAGTGTTGTGGTTGGATTAGGTGGGATGATGGTTTTTAGAGGTTGTTTGGTGCTAAGAGTGGGAGTTAGAAGTGCTGGAGTTTGTCAAACTAGTTGCTAGTGATAGTAAGAGGGGAATGGCCTGTTGGTAAAAGGATGGTGTTGGGTGCTCTGAGAGTTTAGTGGTTTGATGGTGAAGGGTATCTGTTTGAGGTTGGTATCTGCTAAGTGGTTTGTTAGTTTAAAGGAAGTGGTAGTTCCTTGGTACTAAGTGTTGTTGTAGCTTGGTGGTTGAGTTTCCAAGTGCTGAAGTGGTTTAGCTTTTAAGTTGCTGTGAAGGGTTGTGTTTGTTCTTGGCAATCTTTGAAGAGTTTTGAAGCTGTTGTGTGTGTTTTGGTTCAGTGATGTTCTGGTAATGCAAGTGTTCTGGTTGAGTTTTTAGTGAAAGGGCTGTGAAAGATCGAAGGTTTTCGTTGGTTGTTTGGATTCTTGTGAAAAGTGGTTGGCTAGTTGTGGTTGAGAAAGTTCTGTTTGAAATCTGTAGATGGTTTGTGGTATGGCTGATGGTTTCAAGTTGGATTTGAGATGTAATTTTTGGTTTTGATGCTGATGAGCTGTTATGGTAATGCCTTTGGCGGATGTGAAGGATTGTCAGCTTCGTTAGAGAGCTTGAGTAAACAGTTGATGTTTAAGGATTTCTGCTTGTTGGGAAAATCTTTGGGAAAGGTTTGGGAATCGCAAGAGTTGTTGAGGTTGAGAGGTTGCCTAGTGGCTGAGTTGGTTTGGTTGTTGTCTTTGTGTAGACAAGTTTTGGAAGATGTGTATTACAGTGTTGTTTGCTGTAAGAGCTGAAGTTCCTCAGGTTGACGTTGGGTTTGTGTATTGTCTGGTTGTGTGGAAGGTTAAGTCGTGGTTACCTTTGAGAGTTTGGATTTGTGAACAGTGAGTGGTGGAAGTTTTGTGTGGAAAGTGATCAGTGGTGTTGGTTAAGGCTTTTGTGTTGCTTTTTGTGTTGCTTGAGAAGGTTCTGTTCTCTTTTCGCCGGTTGAAATTTCGAGGACGAAATTTCCTAACGGGGGGAGAGTTGTAACGCCCCGGTTTTGGGCTCAGAAGTTTTGGCGTTGACCGGTTCGGTCAAAGTGCTGATCGAATATATAAGAGTGAATTTAGGAAAGCCTAGTTCGGGTTGCATTAAAAATATGGAAAAATGTTCTAAAATCATATTTTAATATATATAAGTGAACTGTGAAATCAATTTTGGAAAATGTGGTTCGGAAGGTTGACATTTTGGCTAGTGACCAAAATGTAATTTTTGAAAGTTGCGGGACAGTTTTATAAAGGATTGAAACTTTGAATCTTTAAGGAGCTATTATTCCAAAAAGGATTTCTCCAGATTTTTCTAAGATATTTTAAGTCTAAAATCTGATTTTAAAGATTAAGAAAAGAGAGGGAAATCATTTTAACCAATTCTTAACTAATTTTTCTATTTTCTCTCAAATTCTCTTTTCTCTCATTTTCTCTCTACCCAAACAAGATTCTCCAGATTTCTTTCTCTGATTTTGACATCTACATCTCTCATTTCAACTCTCATTTGATTCCTAATCATCTCATCATCAAAACCTCTCAATTTACAAATTGTTTCATCAAGCATTTTGGCTCTAAAATGGAGAAATTCAAGTTTGGAGGTAAGAACGTCCTTCTCCTCTAAACTATCAGTTCTTTACTGAAATTCCTAAGTTCTCAATCCTTGATTCATGTTTTATTAAAGGCTTTTCAATTGAGATCTTGATTTTTGGCTAAAATGCAAGATTTGGTGATTTTGGTGAAAATTTCGTGTGATCTGTTTAAGCAGGGTTTTGAGGTGTTAAAATGATGTTAAATGAATGCTAAAATGATTAGAAGTTGAGGTTTAATCAATGCAATCCCGGATAGGTTGAATTTCCTAAGTTTGGCTTGAGTTTTTGGTTGTTTTTGGAGTGTTTTTGGTGATCTGTTATACCTGGAGGTATAAGGACGTGGTTGTGATCATTTTGCATGTTATTTGATGTATAAAAATGGTTAGAAGTGATGGATCTTGGCTGGGTTAAGTTTTGGAAGTGTTTGGAGATGATTTCGGTTGTGTTTGGTAGCCAAATTGCTAGATTTGTGATGAGCAGCGAGTTGTGTTGATGTTGCTGGTGTTTTAATGCATAAGGATGCATTAATGTTCTGTTTTTATGTGCTTGAAACAGGGGAGGTTGATCCTTGAGCTTTGGAGGTGTTTTCGGAAGGTTTCGGAAGCTTGGAAAGCTTGTTGGCTAGGCTTGTTTGGTAATCGGTGAGTGAAGTTGGGATTTCAGCTTTTGAAACATGGTTTGAAGGTTTTTGGGAGCTTAGTTTAAGTCTAAACAACTTTGCTAAGCTCAAGAGTAAGTGAAGAGGTTTTTGCTCTTGGATTGTGTATGATTTGGTTTTAAAATCAATTGTGGTTGATGATTGATATGCATGTGTTATTGCATGGTTTAATTCTGTTTTGTAAGCATGTTTTAGCATGGTTTAATGCTGGTTTTGAAAGTCAATTGAAAAGGATGCTCAAGGTAAGAGATCCTTGGTTATGTTTATGGAAATTGTGATTTTGATGCATAGTGATGCATGTGGTTCATTGGCTTTGAATGATGCTTAAAAACAGTGAGTTGATGATGATTAATGATGATGATTGTACCTTTTGCATATTGTTTATGCATGTGAATCATTGAGCTAATGATGTGATGGTTTTGCATTATGTGTATGCATGTGAATCATTGAGCTAATGATGTGATGACCTTGCATTGTGTTTATGCATGTGGAACATTGGATATTATGGTAAGATGGTTATGTTGGCAAGAGATGTGAATGGTTCTTGGTTCGTTGATCGGGTATAATTAGCCGGCTATAGGATTGGGTGCACCGTGAATAAAGTCGCCTTGAAGGCGGAGTGGTCAAGTGTGGACCGGTTAGACTCCCCTCAAGTATTCCTAACGAGAAGAGGTCATAGTGGAGGTTGTTGCCCACTCGAGGACCTAAGTTGTTAAGGTCATAATGGAGGTTGTTGCCCATTCGAGGACCTTGGTTAAGTAAAGGTTATAAGGTGGTTAAAAGTCCTTATGTGAGAACCTTGTACTTGTTAAGATCACAATGGCAGTGTTTAAGTCCATGTGTGGATCTTGTGTGTGATGTCCCGTTCCTCGTTAGATGATGTCTACAACTACCAATCGGTTATGCAAAGGTTGTATGGTGGTTGAAAGTCCATACGGAAAAGACCTTGTGCATGTCAAGGGTGTATGGCGGTTGGAAGTCCATACATGGTAACCTTGAGGAAAAGCTAAGGTTGTATGGTGTTTAAAAGTCCATGCATGGGAACCTTAGGTTGTTAAGGTCAAATGGAGGTTGATGCCCATTTGGAAGACCTTGGATTGGGTAGGGTGTAGGAAGCGTTGGGACACGCTTGTAATCCGCGTATCCGATCGGGTTGAAAAGTGGAAAGTGATTATGGTTGATCTCTTGGAAGCCAATATAATGTTCTTGATCATGTTGAGCATGGGATTGCTTGAAATGATGCATGGTTGCATGTGAAGCATGAGATGCTTGAATTGATGCATGTTTGCATGAGAAGCATGAGATGCTTGGTAAGATGCATTGTTGCATGAGATGTGTATGATGCTGGTGAAAGCATGTTACTTGTGTGTTGAACAAGTGTTGATTATCATTTGATAAGTGATGCATGAGAGCATGGATTGCCTATGTTGCATTGAAGTCATGTATGACTTGTTGTTAAAGGCATGTGAATATGATGTTATGGGTTATGGTGCCTTGGTTAAATGCATGAAATGGTTTAGTTGAATTATGGTTTTCAATGGTTTCTTGCTTGATGTGGTTTCCAAGTTAAAGAAAGGTATGTTGTGGAAAGGATGTGTTTTCCATGGTTTTGTTTAAGCTTGGCATATGGTGTTTATGCATGATTTGAGCTTGATGTTGAAAAGAGTTTTCAAACGTGGTTTTGGAAAGCAAATCAGGTTGGTTTTAATGTGTTTTAAAGACCCGCTGCATTGATGGTGTTTTGGTTTTGAGCATTCCCCACTAAGCATTATGTGCTTACGCTCCTCTTTGTCCATCAATGCAGATTCTTGAAGTTTGGGCAGCAAGGAGCAAGGGATTCAAGGTGGACTCCAATGGAGATGTATGTCTCGGTGAATAGCTATAGTTAATAAGGGCAATGGGGTAGAATCTCTCGGATTGTTGTTATTGTGATCGTATGTGTTGATCAAGAATGTTTAAGTACTGTTGTTAATGATGTTGAAACATGAATTGGTTTGATTGTGTTTGAATTGAAAGGTTTGTGCTTAAATGGTTGCTTGAGTAGGAAGCATGCCTATAGAATTGGGGCTTTTCATATGTGTTGATTATATGTTGAATTGTTGATGCAAGTATGTCTCTTTTATGTTGAATTGCATGTTGGCAAAGTTTGGTGGCTTTTGGAGCATGTTTGAATGATCAATTGTGTGTTTGAGTGAGCAAAATGCAACATTCTGGGCTAGGTGTTTCGGAACAGGCAACACCGTTTCGGAACGGGTGCCCTGCATAAACCCAGGCGTCCGAAACGGGTGTCACCGTTCCGAAACGGAAGGCATTCTGCCAGACCCCCGTTGCGGAACGCGTTGCGGAACGGCCCGTGTTTCGGAACGGCCTTGGCCTGTTTCGAAACAGGTGACCGTTGGGGGCTGACATGGGCGGTTAAATGTTTCAAAATGTTTGCATTTTGGTCCTGAATCTTGTTTGTGCAATTGTTTGAGTTCGGGATGTCCGTTTGAGCTGAAATTTGGCAGAGAAGCATGAAACATGAATAATTTCAAGTTGGTAACCTAAAATCTGGTTAAGTCCTTAAAGTTTTCAGAAATTACAATTTGGTCCCTAAAGTTGTAGTTTGTTCAATTGGGTCCCTGTTTGATCTCTGATGTTTGTGATCTTTGAGCATGGTGTTTGTGTGATCACATCTAAGGTTAATGTGCATCTAGATAAGATTAAAAAGAAAAAAAAAGGGTCGTTAATCAAGGTTGACTTTCGGGTTGACTTTGGTTTTCCCCGTGTAATCTTCGTAGTTCGGGTCAATCGTCCAGGCCGGGCTACGGGGGTTACACTTTTGATGTTAACATGTTTAAAATATTGAAGTATGCCATGATTTGTATTTTGGCCCCTTTATGAATGCCGAGCATGAATGTTTCCTTTAGTGAATTATGCCATGTTGAATCTTGTCGTTTTGATTGTTTACCTTGTTTAAAATGAATGCTCATGGATGTCTTAAATCGTGAATGTTGTTAGGGGTCATTTAATATGCTTTCTTAGAGTGTTTGTGTTAGTCCCCTTGTGCTTAAATCTGCAAAATTCTGTCTTTCTGTGCATGGCGTATCGATACGCTCAAGGGCAGTATCGATACGGTCCCCTATTTTAAGGCCATCGTACTGATACGCGGGGGCGTATCGATACATGCTTTGTTCTCTGGAAATATGAGATTTTGACGAGAAATTGAGGTATCGGTACCGACCTTAAGTGTATCGATATGATCCTAATGTTGACTTTGGGGAACTTGACCTTTGAGGGCGTATCGATACCAGCATGTAGGGTATCGATACAGTCTCCTGGAGTTGACCTTGGGAAGTTTGACCGTTGAAGGCGTATTGATACGGGCCTTTGGTGTATCAATACGGCCTGAAGTAAAATGGCTAAAAGTTATCCCTTAATGTCTGTATTGCTTGGTTCATATTCGTGTTTGTTTTTCCGTTGTTTTCCTTCTCACATAAGATCAAATATGACATTTAGACAAGATTAATTAAAATAAATTTTTAGGGTTACTAATCAGAGTGAAGCCTTAACGGGTTTCTCTTTGGTTTTCCCCGTATAACCCGTGCAGTTCGATCTGGTGGCTAGGCCGGGTCAAGGGGGTTACATTTGGTGGTATCAGAGCCTCGGTTTCGAGGTCTCCCAGGAAGGTAAGTTAGGTAAGTTGATTTGTTTGGTTTGTTCGCTGTTGCATGGTGTGTGAAAGCATGATTTCTCGTTCTTGTTGTTGGTTGAAGAGTAGTTGAGTGTCCCCATTGCTAAGTATTGTTATTAGAAAATGGTTTTGGTTAAAAGAGCTTGAGCACTGAGATCCTTGCCCTTGATGGCCCAATGTTTTCTTGTGTGTGTTATGTTTGTTGTTTTAGATTGTATCTTCGTTATGGTAAAACCGTGAGGACGGCCTAGAGCGGGTGACCAGGCACTTGGGGATGTGCCTCAAGTTCCTCCTACTCACGATGGTAATGGGGCGAATGTCGGAGGTAATGTACCTCAGGTTGGTGCGAATGTTGGAGGTGATGGTAATGGACCTCAGGTTGGCCAGGGTCAGGTTGGTGCGGACATGACTCATTTGATTCAGACCATAGCCGGGGATTTTCAGACAACTTTAGCCGGCATGCATGCTGCAGCACCACCTCAGGGTGTGGGGACTGGTTTGCCCCTTGAGAGACTTCGTAGTTTGGGCGGAGTTGAGTTCCATAATTTGACTCCCGAGGGTTCAGAGGCTTGGCTCGAGAGCACTACACGAATCTTAGGTCAGATGGAGTGCTCAGACACTCGTAAGTTGGGTTGTGTTGTCTCCTTGCTTCAGGGAGATGCGTATACTTGGTGGACTACGGTTATTTTAGGTATTGCGGTGGCGGATGTCTCTTGGAAATTTTCTAGAATAGCCTTAAGAAAGAAGTACCTTGGAGACCGATATCAGGATGAAAAGAAGAGATAATTTATGGCTTTGGTTCAGGGTGG
Source organism: Hibiscus tridactylites (assembly GCA_958450335.1). Classification (NCBI taxonomy): domain Eukaryota; kingdom Viridiplantae; phylum Streptophyta; class Magnoliopsida; order Malvales; family Malvaceae; genus Hibiscus; species Hibiscus tridactylites. The sequence goes on from OY288290.1 coordinate 50,925,076, forward strand.
TAAGACAATGTCAGAGTATGAGGTCCAGTTTGTATGGTTGAGCCAATATGCTCCCGAGTTGGTTCCCAATGAGAGAGAACGGTGTGAGCGCTTCCATTACGGTTTGACTAGGGATGTGAAGACTTATATCCTTGCTTCTAATTACACCGAGTTTGATGTTTTGGTTTCTAGGGCCAAAGATATTGAGCAGAGTTTGGGCTTGAACACTCGTGCTAGTGGGTTCGATTCAGGGAAGCAACATGCGGATTGGGACAGAGAGCATGCCAAGAGGTACAAGGATAAGAGATATCATCCTACCTGACTCGAGACATAAGGGCGGTAGCCATGGACGTGGCCATCAAGGCCAATGAGCTGTTGTTCACACTCCTGAGTGCACTAGATGTGGAAGACGCCATCCGGGCGAGTGTATGGGTACCTTTGGGGTATGTTGGAAATGTGGTTCCCAAGATCGTTTGAGGCGTAATTGTCCTCACCCAGCTAAGAGCAGACATACCCCAATTTGAGGTTTTGAGCATCAAATAGGTCGTGGGCGCGGTCGAGGTAACTTTCAGCCAAGGAATGATGGTCAGAGAAATGTAACTCATGTGGTAGCAGTTCAGCCCAAGGGTGGAGGACCGGCTAGGGTGTATGCACAACGTGAGGCTGGGAATGACACAAATGTCATCGCATGTAATTTCTTGTTACGGTCTTTATCGTTGCTTTCGTTGATAGATTTAGGTTCAACACATTCATATATTTTTGGTGAGCATGCAAGATCTTTAGATTTACCGTATGAGTGGTTAGAGGTAGGTGTGAATGTTACTAGTTCTTTCCGTGAGACCATGGTAGTTAGGAAAATGTATAGGAGGTGTCTTTTGACGATCCAGGGTTGTGTGTTTCTGGTCGATATGATGGAATTGTCGCTCTATGGTTTTGATGTGATTTTGGGCATGGATTGGCTCATAGAGAATAGAGCTAGGGTAGAATTTGAGACCAAGAGAGTTTCCTTGAGACTTGAGGATGATTATGAGGTTGTAGTAGTTGTCGAGAACATTAAGTTCTTGTCCAATGTTGTTTCTGCTTTAGAAGCTCAGAGATTGATGGATTTGGGTTGTCAAGCTTATTTGGCTTATTTGATGAATCCGAATATGATTGAAGTTAGACCACAAGACATCATAACAATTTGTGACTTTCCGAGTGTCTTTCCAGAAGAGTTGCCGAGTTTGCCTCCAGATAGGGATGTTGAGTTTGCTATTGAGATGTATTCAGATTCTGCTCCCGTGTCTATTGCTCCGTATAGAATGACACCTAAAGAGTTGAAAGAGTTGAAGACACAGCTTTAAGAACTGTCAGATAGAGGTTTCATTAGGCCTAGTATTTCTCCGTGGGGTGCTCCGGTCTTAATTGTGAAGAAAAAGGATGGCGGTATGAGGATGTGAATAGATTATAGGCAGTTGAACAAAGTAACAGTAAAGAACAAGTATCCCTTGCCGCGGATCGATGATTTTCTTGATCAATTGAGAGGTTCTACAATATTTTCGAAGATTGATTTGAGATCCGGCTATTATTAGTTGAAGGTGAAAGATGTGGACATACCGAAGACAGCTTTCCGTACACGATATGGGCACTACGAGTTCCTAGTAATGCCTTTCGGTTTGACTAATGCCCAGCTGCATTTATGGACATGATGAATAGAGTGTTCAACGAGTTTTTGGATAGATTTGTAGTAGTGTTCATAGATGACATTTTAGTGTACTTCAGGACCGAGGAAGAACATGATGAGCATTTGCGATTAGTGTTACAGACCTTGCTTGAAAATCAGTTGTATGCCAAGTTGAGTAAATGTGAGTTTTGGATTAGGGAGGTAGTCTTTCTAGGTCATGTGATCTCATCTAATGGGATTAGTGTGGATCCCAAGAAGATAGAAGTAATAGTGAATTGGAAACATCCGGAGTCGGTGATCGAAATCTGTAGTTTCCTAGGCTTGGCGGGGTATTATCGAAGGTTTGTTGGGGGGTTCTCGAAGATTTCCGCACCCTTGACTAAACCGTTACAGAAAAATGTTCCGTATGAGTGGACATAGGTAAGGAAGCAAGCTTTTGAAAAGTTGAAGAAAGCTTTGACAGAAGCTCCTATTTTGATTCAGCCTGAACCAGTGAAAGATTTCGTAATCTATAGTGATGAATCGTATATAGGTTTAGGTTGTGTGCTTATGCAAGAAGGAAGAATTAAAGCTTATCCTTCAAGATAGTTGAAGGTTCATGAGAAGAATTACCCCACCCATGTCATAGAGTTAGCGGATGTGGTCTTTTCTTTGAAGATTTGAAGACATCACCTTTATGGTGAGAAGTGCACAGTTTACACTGACCACAAGAGTTTGAAATATTTGATGACTCAGGAGAGTTGAATCTTAGACAACGTAGGTGGTTAGAGCTTCTTAAGGACTATGACCTCACAATAGAGTATCATCTGGGTAAAGCGAATATAGTGGCCGACGCTTTGAGTAGGAATGTGACAGTTGAGCTGCGAGCTATGTTTGCGAGATTGAGTGTGTCACAGGATGACAGTTTGATAGCCGAGCTATAGGTTAAACCTTTGTTAGTTCAGTTGATTCGAGAGAAACAGTTGCAAGACGGATCTTTGGCACCTCACGTGCAAGATATAGCCAAGGGTAAACCCACAGATTTTTGCTTTGGTGAGAATGTGATCCTATGTTTCAAGAATAGAGTAGTTGTTCTAGAAGATGTCGAGTTGAGACATACTATCTTGACCGAAGCTCATAACAGTCCTTTTGCTATGCATCTAGGTAGTACGAAGATGTACCGTGGGTTGAAAGATGAGTACTTCTTGATTGGGTTAAAGAAAGATGTGGCCGAGTATGTGAGTAGATGTATGGTTTGCCAGCGTGTTAAGGCCGAACATTAATTTCCTTCAGGTTTGTTACAGCCGTTGAAAATTCTGGAATGGAAGTGAGAACATATTACTATGGATTTTGTGTCAGGTTTGCCGTTGACTCCTTCGAAGAAGAATTTAGTATGGGTGATAGTTGACAGATTTGCTAAGTGTGCCCATTTCATACCTGTTCATACTACTTACACCCTAGACAGATTGGCCGAGTTGTATATCAGTAAGATTGTGAGGTTACATGGTGTGTCAAAATTGATTATGTCAGACCGAGACCCGAGGTTTACAGCTAGATTTTGGGAGTGTTTGCATTGTGCTTTGGGAACTTGGTTGAACTTCAGTACTTCGTATCACCCACAGTCAGATGGTCAGTGAAAGAGAGTTATTCAGGTGTTAGAGGACATGTTGAGATGTTGCATTATCGAGTTTCAGGGCTCATGGGAGAAACATCTGCCGCTAGTAGAGTTTGCGTACAATAAAAGTTATCAGACTAGCATTCAGATGGCACCGTATGAAGCTCTGTACGGTAGAAAATGTAGAACACCTGTTTGTTGGGCTAAAGCCGGACAACAGCTTGTACCTATGTCAGGCTTGCTTAAAGGCACTATCGAGAAGGTAAAACTGATTTGTGATCGCTTGAAGTGTAACGCCCTGGGTTTAGGGTCCGGGAGATAATCAGGTTTGGTTAAACTAGTTCGGGTTAAATTATTTTGGAGAAAGCATTTTTAACGAACACTAAAAGTTTTTAAATGAAGAAGGGTAAAAAGGGGATTTTGGAATTTAAATTAAGAAAAATGGGTTTTTCAAAAATACACCCATCTTCTTCTTCCCCCTTTTCACGTTACTTTTCTCAAACACCCCATTTCTACTATTCCATTGGAGGAAGCATCACCCAAACACGTTTTCAAGGTAATCTCTCTTTTGTTTTAATTTCCTCCTCCTTAAATTTATTGTTGGTGAGATTTTCCTTAAAACCCATTGTTTAAAAACTTGTTTCCAAATGCTTTGTGCTTGTGAAGGACTTTGAGCTGATGGTTTTAACCTTGTTTTAGTGTACTAAAAATGTTGGGGTAGTGGTTAAATGTAGGGAAACCGGAAACTTGTAAAAAAGAGGGGTTTATGGAGTGGAAAATTTGGGTATTTGGTTTGTTCTTGTGAAGGACTTTGAGCTAATGGTTTCTAGACCTTGGGTAAGTATTTTGGATGTTGAAAGATGTAGTTTTGATGGTAAACTCATTGGGTTTTGGCTGCTAGTTGGTTTGGGTTGTTTTGATGGTGTTTCCAAGTGTTTGCGGGTGTGAATCGATTTGGGTTTGATGATAAATGATGAGTTTCTGTGTTGCGAGTTTGAGGGCTTGATTTTGGTCTAATGCATCATTTTTGAATTGGCTAGAAACAAAGGAAACATGTTTGGGTTCTTTGGACGTGAGACCGGGTAGTTCGGAGGCTTGAATCGGTGTTTCGGCTATTATTTGGGTTCTATCGGTGACTGGAAATGTTTTTGAGAGTTTAGGTTGAACTTGAAAGGCCAACCTAAGCTCGAGAGTAAGTATTTAATGTTTACGTTTTACTTTTCCGGAATTTGATATTTTAATCTTGTTATGCATTGTGATATGAGATGAATGTGCATATTTGATTATTGGGTGTGGTATTGTTATTTTGGTTTATATGATGTTGAGTATTGGCAAATATAAGAGTCTTACCGGGTATAATTGGTCGACCATAGGATTAGAGTGCACTTGTAAAATTCGTGCGTGACCCTAGTGATGTAAGATGCCATTAGGGAGGAGTACGGTGATGTAAGATGGCACCAGAAGCTTTATTGTTAGACCTCGATGATGTAAGATGCCATCGTGAGTGTAGGGCGTGTAGGTGTTCCCTTTTTGTGAGAGCGCAAGTGCACACTCCTGCCAAGTTATAGTATATAAGATGTCGAATCCCACGAGGATTGATATAGTTCCTTCGAGTGTATATCTGCACAAGAACTTTAAATGCACAATTAATTTCAGGTTTGTTTAAAGGAATACTAAAAACACAATTAATTAAAGTATGAGAGATCAGAGTGATAGAATGGGCCAGGTAATTGCTGCTTAGTAGTGTGTAGACTACATTGCATAGGTTAAGGTTGGATTGCACTGCCACGATATGCTGCCTCGGCGGGTATGGCGGGCGGTAGCTACGACCCTGTCACGCGGCCGCAGCGGGTCACTGCCCCTGCAGCTTTCGCTGTCTCGGAAGGTGGAACGAAAATAAGTCCTGGCGGCAAGTCTTGAAGATATTCCAAGTTCGGCGGGATAGTCGACAGTGATCCTCCCTATTTCTAGGCAAGGATGCTCGAAAGCTAGCGTGACGTAGGCAATACCTAGCAATCTCGGCGTAAACCTAATACAGGCTAGTCAATTCGGTTGGTGATCCCTTTTAGCCGCTGAAACTTTTAGACTGGTTAGAAACCAAGTTAGTCACGCCCCAACATGTTGTGACCATGCTTAACCCTTTCGTGCTCGACAAATGGATTCTCTCAATTGACTGGTGTGGACTAATGGAAAGAATGAAGTGCATAGATTAAGCAAACTTGGAATATTTATTGCAAAACAACTTAACCTAATACAATCGTTTCTCAAAACTACTTTACAAGCAAAAACCTAAACCCTAAGGAGTTTAGAACATAGCCGACTCCCTCTCTCTATCTCTATCGATCTCTATGCCCCTATACCCTCACATACATGAGTATATATAGGGCTTGGCCTAAGGTTAAGTCCTCCTTGGAGTAGAAGTCTTCATTGATGATAAAATAGCTTTTACATTTAATGCTTCATTCAATTCTGACTTAAATATGGACTCCTTTGGATGTTTACTTGTTCAATAAGTAAGTATAAGCCACCTTGCTTATCGATCTTCAATCAGCTCTATACACCGCTCCAGGCCTCAGAAAAATGCAAGATTGGGCTCAATGGACTCTGAAAAATGTCCTCTATCAAACGAGACCCATCTTGACTATGTCGACGTACTTCTGTCTGGGCGGCTTTTTGCGGCGGTGGCGTCCTTGGCGGCAGCATTCTGCAGCGGCGGCATCTTTGGCGGCAACTGGAACTGTTTCAGTACAGCTCCTTCTGCTCCATGCTTTCCTGTCCTCTCTTCCTCTAATCAGCAACCAGCACCTGAAATAGAAAACTAACAAAAACAATACCTTCTTTCTACCAAATATAAGATATTCAATAAAGCGTGGTAAAAGAAGAAATACTGTTATAATGCATGACATATAGCTAATTATGCCTAACTAAGCTTAAGAACATCAATAATAAGGGCATGAATGTGCATAAAATATAGAACTTCTGGACACTATATAGTGAGTCTTGTTGTTCTTATAGATTCGGTGATGTGAGATGCCATCGAATCCAATCCGCGTATCCGAGTAATGTAATTGTTGAGTGTGTAAAAGTTCTATAATTTACCCCCTATTTAACCCATATTTCTGCTGCATTCAAGCATAATTCATTGCATTTAGGTTAGATTTCAGTTATACATCACAAATATATTAAATGGCACAGTTTCTACTGAAATTGGTTGCTTTTGCAGGTAGCTGCTGTAGTAGAGGGAGATGCAGACGATGGGCAGTGAAGAAGCAGAGCTGGAGCTGGAATACGGACGAGAAGGACGATGCTGCCATGGCCGCTGCCGTGGCAGCCAAGGATGATAATAGTAATGAGGAGAAGAAGAAAGTGGACCTTGATAGAAAGAGAAAATTAAGCCCATCTGTCGTGGACCAGCCTTATATTTTTCCAAGCCCTAGATCAGAATGAAGGCCAAACCCAAGGTTCAAGGAAGAAACTCCAAGCAAGAAGGAAGGATGAATTAAAGATATATTCTCTGAAGATTTAGTCTTTAATAGAGTTGTACTTTAGTTTAAACTTGTATTTTTGCCATATTAGAAAACTTGAACCCAAGGCCTATATAAAGGCATGTAATTCGACCTAGGAAGGATATCTTCATCTCTAGCCTTCTTCCCAAAACCCTAGCCGTTTTCCCCTTCTCATCATGTTCTAAACTTCCCCTAAGGCCACGGGTTGATTTGTAAAGTAGTTGCAAGGATTGCTTTTGTTTTAGGAATTTTCTGTTCAATAAAATAAACTTCAAGTTTGCTTATTCTGGTTTTCAACATCTTGCAAGAGTATCGGGAGAGCATTGTGAGTTTATCTATTTACTTAATATCGGGAGAGTTAAGTATATGAAAGGAATAAGTACATGTTCTCCAGTTTATGGTTGAACTATCTCGGGCCTAGGGATAGGACGAGGTTAAGTGGCTAAGGAAGAATTCAACAACATCGGTGTTCATCCTGCGATTCACACCGGGAGGTATCATCAAAGACGTGTTCATCGATATACTTGGACCTAGGGATAGGCCAAGGCACAACAGGGATTCTTGCCAAGCTTGAAGTACAGAGTTGTGTGATCTCTGCCGCGACTAACAACAGACCGCTGCCGTGACAGGTGCTGCCGCGACATGGACGACGACAGAACAAATATTCCTAGACTTTGCAACACCTACACTACTGAGCAATTCAATACCATCCCATTCTCTTTATCTTGATTCCATTACTCTTTTATTTAAGTTCTCTTTATTATCTCGTGACAACAACTTAAATAATTCTTTTCTCTTTCATGCAGTGATCCAAGGGTAAGCTATTAGCCCAGTCCCTGTGGAGACGATATCTGATACTTCCGTATCACTTTACTATTTGCGTCGTGTACACTTGCACTACATTGTGATAGACACTTTTACACGCAACAAGTTTTTGGCACCGTTGCCGAGGACTGGCAACATATATTTATCTTATCTTTTACTGCACTTCTTTTACTTTTCCATTTTACTTGGATCGTTCAACCTATACCTTTCACAAGGTCTTTTGTTTGCTTATGCGCAGATCTCAATGAGGAAAAGAACCTAAACATCAGTTAGATCCTGAAATTGAACGTACGTACAATCTCAGGAAAAGAGTCCGCTACCTCATAGAGAGAAACGAATACCTAGAGGAACAAATTGAAGCAATGGTGAATGAAAGACGTGAAGAAAGAAGGAACGACCAAAGGAATACCCCAGATCCTAACGATCCTGTTGGAGATGGAGGGGATGGACAACCTGTCACTCCTGCTGCCGCTGCCGCACACCGGTCTTGCTGAGACTACATGCTCAATGATCATGTAGAATTAGAGACAACCCTGCCAGACGTTGACGTTGACAACTTTGAGCTGAAACCTGTTATGTTCAGCATGATTAACCATGCTGGTCAATTTAGTGGTGCTGCTACAGAGGATGCTAGGGAGCATCTGAAAACGTTCCAGGAAATCTGTGGTTCGTTTAGACTACCAGGAGTTAATCCGGAGATACTGAGGCTTCGGTTATTTCCTCATTCATTGAGGGACAAGGCAAAGACTTGGTGGAATAAACTAACACCGGTTCAATACGAACTTGGGCAGATTTAACTCGTGAATTTTTGTCTCGTTTTAATCCTTCACACTTATCTGAGTGATTACGTAACGAAATTGCTACTTTTCAACATGAAGATGACGAGCCAATGCACGAGGCCTGGGACAGATTTACCACTCTTCTAAGGAACTGCCCGATGCATGGATTCCCTGTTTGGAACCAGGTAACCAAATTCTATAATGCTGCCAGTTTACAAACTCGTATAAGAATTGATTCAGCAGCGAATGTATTATTGCTGGACAAAGATCCAGATGAGGCAATGGCAATACTGAAAAATCTGGCGAAGAATGAGGAACAGTTTCTTACAACAAGAAGAGGGGGTAAACGAGTTCTAGCTGTAAAGGATTATGAGGCCGACAGTTCGTTAAAATCACAGGTGGCATATCTCACTAAGGCAATGAAAAAGCTCTTAAAAGAAGATTCACAGCCTGTCTACTCTGCTGAAGAGGTATACGAGACTTGCGATGGAAATCACAATTTGGAAGAGTGTCCGTTACAGTTAGAAGAAGGGATGTATGTTGGGAACTACAATAAACATAATTATAACTCCAACAACTACAATCCCAAGTGGAGAAAGGGCCCAAAGTTCTCTTGGAGCAACCCTAATAATGCCTTGAATCCTTAAGCACAGAACACACAGAATCAGGGGGACCTAGATTATTGACTCGACAGCAACCACAGCAGCAGCAACAGCCACCAGCTGCCACGACTAGTATACTGGAACAAACTTTGGCTATGTTTATGTCCCAAACAGGAAACTACATTGAGAACATGAATCACTTGGTCAAGAAGACGGAAACATTCATGGATAAAACAGAGATGCGGATGACCAATCATGAAGCTACTCTGAAATCATTAGAGACACAGATGGGTCAGGTTTCCCAGCATATTAAACCGAGGCAGAATGGAGGATTTCCTAGCGATACTGAAAATGCTAGACAGCCCACACATGAGCAGTGTAAAGCCATCACTACTAGGAGTGGGAAGAAATTACCAGGGCCAGAGAAGGAAGCTGAACCAGTGAAGGAACCAGCCTTGGAGTCAACTGTCGTGGAAGCTACCCCGACAGGTAAAAAACAGCCTGCTGCCGATGAGCCTGTCACGACAGCAGAAGGGACATAGGAGAAAGATGATGAACCAAAACCTCCTCAGATCAGAATGCAGTGGGAATGACGTATTGCTGATTATCGTCCTCCACCTCCTTTTCCTCAGCGGTTACAGAAATTGAAACATGAATCACAACTTAAGAAAATTTATGATATTTTTAAGCAGGTCCATATAAATATTCCGCTGTTGGATGCTATAAAGGAAATGCATGGTTATGCCAAATTTCTCAAGGATGCCATGTCAAAGAAATCCAGACTTGGGGAATTTGAAATGGTTAAGATGACAGAAGGATGCATGAGTATTCTGCACAAGCATCCACCCCAGAAAAAGAAGGATCCTGGGAGCTTCATCATACCATGCATAATCGGAGACAAGTTTGTGGGTAAGGCACTTTGTGATCTTGGTGCTAGCATAAATTTAATGCCCAAATCTGTTTTTCAGAAATTAGGTATTGGAAAAGCTTGGCCCGCAACAGTATTGCTGCAACTGGCAGACCGCTCTTACGTTCATCCAGAAGGAAAAAATTGAAGATATTCTGGTAAGAGTGGATAAGTTTAATTTTCATGCTGACTTTCTTGTCTTAGATTGTGAAGCAGATGAAAATGCACCAATCATCCTGGGGCGACCCTTCTTAGCCACAGGAAGATCACTGATTGATGTGGAAAAAGGAGAACTCACCATGAGAGGAAACGATCAAGAGAGCAAGCTAAATGTTCTCCAAGCAATGAAACAAGCTGATGTAGAAGAAGAATGCAAGGCTATCACTGAAATTATCCATGACCAACCCTGCATCAGGTCGGGCTGCCACGACATCAAAATTGGCCACTGCCCCAGCAGCCATTTGGAAGACTATCACGACACAGGAAGATCACTGATTGATGTGGAAAAAGTAGAACTCACCATGAGAGTAAAGGATCAAGAGATCAAGCTAAATGTTCTCCAAGTAATGAAACAAGCTGATGTAGAAGAAGAATGCAAGGCTATCACTGAAATTATCATTGACCAACCCTGCATCAGGTCGGGCTGCCACGACATCAAAATTGGCCACTGCCCCAGCAGCCATTTGGAAGACTGTCACGACAGCACCGACGACCGCAGCTCCTCAGAATCTGATACATCTGATACTGAAGATCAGGAGGAGGTAAATTGGATAGGCCATCGTCCAGGTAAGTTGTTCGAGCCCTTAAATTACACCTCGGATAACCATATAATTCAAAAGCCATCAACTGTTGAGCCCCCTATTCTAGATCTTAAGCCCCTGCCAGGGCAGCTAAAATATGTTTTCCTTGGTTTAAATGATACGTTGCCTGTAATCATCTCTTCCAAGTTGATGCATGAACATGAACATCAGCTATTAGGGATGATGCAGCAGCACAAGAAGGCTATTGGATGGACAATAGCTGATATCCAAGGCATCAGTCCAGCATTATGCATGCATAAAATTCTCTTAGAGGATGATCATAAGCCGACCATTGATGCACAAAGACGTCTGAACGATGCTATGCGAGAAGTGGTGCGTAAGGAGATCATAAAATGGCTAGATGCTGGAATAATCTATGCCATCTCGGATAGCAAGTGGGTGAGCCCGGTGTAGTGCGTTCCCAAGAAAGGAGGAATAACCATGGTAACTAACGAAGAAAACGAGCTAATCCCAACCAGGACTGTGACCGGTTGGAGGGTTTGTATGGACTACCGGAAGATTAACAAAGCTACCCGGAAGGACCACTTCCCCTTGCCCTTTATTGATCAATTGCTTGATAGATTAGCGGGTAAGCCTTACTATTGTTTTCTTGATGGTTACTCAGGTTATAATCAAATAGCCATCGCATTGGAAGATCAAGAAAAGACGACGTTCACATGCCCATAAGATACTTATGCTTTTAGGAGGATGCCATTTGGACTTTGTAATGCACCAGCCACCTTTCAAAGGTGCATGATGGCAATATTCTCCGATATGGTGGAGGATTTCCTAGAAATATTCATGGATGATTTTTCAGTCTTTGGAGACAACTTTGAGAGCTGCCTAGGCAACCTACAGAAGGTGCTCGAGAGATGTGAAAAAGCAAATTTGGTATTGAACTGGGAAAAGTGTCACTTCATGGTGGATGAAGGAATAGTCCTTGGCCATAAAATTAGCTGCCGCGGCATAGAAGTCGACAGAGCTAAGATCGAAGTAATCGAAAAGCTACTACCACCCACCAGAATCAAGGGAATCAGAAGTTTCTTAGGGCATGCTGGTTTTTATCGGAGGTTTATCGCGAACTTTTCGAAGATTACCAAACCCTTATGCCATCATTTGGAGCAGAACCGTCCCTTCAACTTTAACGCTGAATGTACTGAGGCATTCAATGTTCTGAAAGAAAAGCTGGTAACAGCCCCAATAGTACAGCCACCAAATTGGAAACTACCATTCGAGATTATGTGTGATGCGAGTGACTATGCTGTCGGGGCAGCACTTGGGCAGAGGAAAGACAAGCTCTTTCATGTCATATACTATGCCAGCAAAACACTGAACGACGCCCAAGTAAACTACACTACCATAGAGAAGGAACTGTTAGCTGTGGTATTCTCTATTGACAAGTTCCGTTCTTATATACTTGGAACGAAGGTCATCGTCCACACAGACCACTCTGCATTGAAGTATCTGTTCACCAAAAAGGATGCAAAGCCTAGACTGATACGTTGGATTCTGCTACTGCAAGAATTCGACCTTGAAATCAAGGACAAAAAGGGGACAGAAAATCAAGTTACAGATCACTTGTCAAGGTTAGTGAAGGGAAAGAATCTCCCAGCAGACGAAACACGCATACTGGAGACCTTCCCGGACGAGCAGCTGTTTGTTGCCACAAGCACTGCCGCGACAGCCATGGCGGCAGGTAAGTTTTCTGAACTCCCCATGGTATGCTGATTTCGTTAATTATTTAGTTAGCGGAATAACCCCTCCTACCTTAATTATCAAGCTAGAAAGAGGTTCCAAAATGATGTTAAGCATTATTATCGGGACGAACCTCTTCTTTTCAAAATTTGTACAGATCAGGTTATAAGGAGATGTGTACCACATGATGAACATGAAGCTATACTACATCACTGTCATGCTTCACAGTATAGAGGACACTTAGGAGGTAACAAAACTGCTGCCAAGGTTTTGCACTCGGGATTTTACTGACCGTCACTGTTCAAGAATGCTCAAACATTCTACCAAAACTGTGACAAGTGTCAACGGACTGGAAACATCTCAATGAGACACGAGATGCCGCTGCAAAATATTCTTGAAGTCGAGATCTTCGACGTGTGGGGGATAGACTTTATGGGACCATTCCCAACTTCATGTGGGAACTTATATATCCTTCTGGCAGTGGATTATGTGTCCAAATGGGTTGAAGCAATCGCCACTCAAAAAAATGATGCCAAAACGGTTCAGAGGTTTTTGTATAAAAACATTTTTTCCAGATTCGGCATTCCTAAGGCGATCATCAGTGATGAAAGGAGGCATTTCGACAATAGGGTTATAGCTGCTGCCTTGAAAAAGTATGGTGTCAAACATCGGATAGCAACATCATACCACCCTCAGACCAATGGACATGCTGAAATATCCAACAGAGAGGTCAAGAACATTCTTGAAAAGATGGTGAAGCCAACTAGGAAGGACTGGTCTCTACACCTCAATGATGCATTATGGGCCTATAGAACATCATTCAAAACTCTATTGGGAATGTCCCCTATCAGCTGATTTATGGGAAAACATGCCATTTACCTGTCGAGATTGAGCACAGAGCATACTGGGCCATCAAGGCAGTGAATATGGACTTGGAAAAAGCAGGGCAGAAAAGGCTACTTGATATGAATGAAATTGAAGAAATTCGAACAATGGCCTATGACAACGCAAGAATCTACAAGGACAAGACAAAGAAGTGGCATGACAAGAAGTTGCTGCCACGACAGTTCTACCCATGGCAGCTTGTGTTGCTATTTAACTCTAGGTTGAAACTCTTCCCAGGGAAGCTGAAATCTAGATGGTCTGGCCCCTTCCAAGTGGTGCAGGTTTTTCCCCATGGTGCCATCACGATCAGATCTTTAAAAGACGAGCACCAATTCAAAGTCAATGGACAACGATTGAAGCATTATCAGGGGACTGAAGCCCCAAGAATGCAGGAAGTGGTTACCTTAGGAGATGCCCCTCCTGGCATCCCTAATTTAACCTAAGTTTTATTTTTATTTATTTTTTTATTATTTATATTAGGTAATTAGAATTATTTATTTTAGGAAATAACATTTTTATTTTAATTATTTTTAGGAAATAAAGGAGACAAGGAGAAGAAGAGAAGTGAATTCAGCCCACCATCTTTCCGTCAGCCCCAAAAAGCCCAAATTTGGAGCCTGTCGTTACAGCTGCCGCGACAGACGCGGAAAATCCAGCCTGTCAACTCACTGTCGTGGCAGACACGAAAACGCATAACAGACGCGCAGCAAACACAGAAACGCGTGACAGGCGCGTCAGAAACCGCGTAACAGCTGGCCACGTTATTTGCGCCTGCCGTTACAGCTCCAACGGGCAGCAAACTCTCCCCTATATAAACCTCGTTTTACTATTCATTTTTCACTCACTTCTGCTCTTTCTACTTGTTTTCCCTAGAATTTTTGCTTTCATTTTTCTTACACAATCCTTGCAACATGTCTTCTAGAAACACCCGCCGAAGTGCTGCTTCAGGATCTTCCCCGGCAGCACCAACTCCACGATCCTTCAAGATCCGTGATATGTGGGAGGAGAAGGGTTTCATCTACACTTCGAAAACGAGGAACATGGGGCTGCAGCCGTTCATAGCTAGGAAAATCAAAGCCCTGTAGTGGCAGATATTTGCGGAGCAGCCAGAGGAGATGAACGTGACTCTTGTCCGAGATTTTTATGCTGCCATCGACAGCAAGAACGCAACAACAGTCACTGTATGAGCGAGAGATGTACCCTTCGAACCCGAGTACATCAACACTCTCTACGGGTTTTATGTGGGAAAGAAAGAAGATGGCCACCAAAGATTTCTCGAGAGTCTAGAGCCTGCCAACTACAACGCTGTGATGGCAGAACTCACGGACGAGGGTACCCAGTGGAATACTGACCCGAAAAAACCAAGGACGGTAAAAAGAGTCCAACTCACCCCGGAGGTAAAGCTTTGGAATGCTTTCATCAAGAAACGAATTATGCCCTCCTCGCACAACACAACTGTCGACCAACCAAGGTTAGCCCTCATTCATTCTATTTTAAATGAGAGGCCAATTAACGTTGGCAGATACATCCGGGAGAGTATATTGGAATGTGCATACCGACCGACAGGACCACTCATCTTCCCCTATCTCATCACTGCCCTCTGCCGCGGCCATCATGTACCAGAAACTGCCACAGATTCACGAGTCCAAGGGAAGGGCTGGACAGAGAGAAATATACTCAGCCTGATGGAACTCACTGCTGCCACACCGCTGTCGTCGTTCGACCCTACTGCCACGGCAGCAGAGCCGACAGAACCCACCGACACCGAGCCTGCTGCCACAAAGCCCCGGCAGTCTACATCAGCGGCACCTCCAGCTGACACTTCCTCCCAGATCCTTTCTGCCATACAAAAACTGGAGGAATGACAGCTCGGACTCATGAGTTTCATCTGAAACTTCACCACTGCCACGGTACATTTCATCCAAACCTCTCTTAATTTCCCTGATGTTGTATTCCCTACTTTCCCAAATCAATACTTTGCTGCCCCCAACCTTGCACATACCCCTACACCTGCTGCCACGCCCAAAACACCATCTGTTGTATCCACACTGACCCCTACCACAACAGCTGCAGGCGGCAGCCGCACTGCCGACACATCTGCCCGAGGAACGAAGAGAAAGATGCCTTCGGCTGAACTCGACACTTATATAGCAGGTTTCTCCTCTTCATCAGTTTGGGAGGAATCCGACGGTGAACCCTCTGTCAAGAGGAATTTATCCAAGGAATTCACACCGGAAAAGCGGCAGAAACTGGCAGCCGACAAAGGAAAAGAAGATAGCAGCAGCAGTAGCAGCAGCAGCAACTCAGAGGTTCAGGTAGTGGAGAAACCTATTCATATCTCCCCGACCCGTATTCAACCTCCAAGGGAGGCCAAAACAAAGAATACATCTGCCTCTCCCATCCGCCAGCCAGCACCAGCCAAGAAGGTCACTGCCCGTCGGCAGATCCAGCTCAACAGCAGCAGCAACAACGACGACGACATCGCCTAAAATTTAAGTTTCTTATCTTATTTTGTTGTCTGCATTTTTCTATATTTTGTGATGTATTTTGTTTATCTCATATGTCATATGCATTGAGGGCAATGCAACCATTGAGTTTGGGGGTGGCATCCCTCCATTAATGGAGTCTTATTAAGTTTAATTGTGTCTTTTACTTAGTTTATTTTTGCTAAAAAATGAAAATTTTTGCTTAAGTCTTTGAACTGAACTTACCTACCGTGACAGCCTCTGTCGTGGCAGTGCCTTTAGGATAGTTTTAGGAGCAGTTTAGAGCCTTACTATAGTTCTGAAACTTAAACACCATTTGTGACTTTTATACTGCCTAGAACTCTACTAGTAAACTAGAATAGAAAGCTTAGCACTTGAGTTGCCCCTAGAGGTGCCTAACACTGGCTCTAGGAAAAGAAGTTAAGAAAAATAGACTCAATACACCTAGAGGTGCCCGAAACCGGCTCTAGGAAGTTAGCTATAGGTGCCCGAAACCGACTCTAGTCAAACTTAAGCTTGAGAAAATAAAATCAAGTCTGAATAAAAACTAAAGGAGCCTAAGAATTGCCTCCAAAAAGATGAAATTTGGCATAAAAATTCAAGTTAGAGGCTTAACTATTCTAGTGAAACTAAGGGAGTCTTGGCATATAATTGTTCACAAGTATGCACACACTACACGAGAATTATAACAAGGTTCCGGACGAATCCTGAATTATCCGACAAGGTGTTGCTCACAATAGGGAAGGAATGGTAGGTAAGGGAAAGTTCATTGTTTTAAGCCAAACAAAAATATTTTATTTTTATTTTAGGTCTAAATTGCTTGAGGGCAAGCAAAAACTTGAGTTTGGGGTGTGTTGAGTGTGTAAAAGTTCTATAATTTACCCCCTATTTAACCCATATTTCTGATGCATTCAAGCATAATTTATTGCATTTATGTTAGATTTCAGTTATACATCACAAATATATTAAATGGTACAGTTTCTACTGAAATTGGTTGCTTTTGCAGGTAGCTGCTGTAGCAGAGGGAGATGCAGACGTTGGGCAGTGAAGAAGCAGAGCTGGAGCTGGAATACAGACGAGAAGGACGATGCTGCCATGGCTGCTGCCGTGGCAGCTAAGGACGTCAACAGTAATGAGGAGAAGAAGCAAAGTGGGTCTCGGCAGAAAGAGAAAATTAAGCCCATTTATCGTGGACCAGTCTTATATTTTTCCAAGCCCTAGATCAGAATGAAGGCCAAGCCCAAGGTTCAAGGAAGAAACTCCAAGCAAGAAGGAAGGACGAATTAAAGATATATTCTCTGAAGATTTAGTCTTTAATAGAGTTGTACTTTAGTTAAAAATTGTATTCTTGCCATATTAGAAAACTTGAACCCAAGGCCTATATAAAGCCATGTAATTCGACCTAGGAAGGATATCTTCATCTCTAGCCTTCTTCCCAAAACCCTAGCCGTTTTCCCCTTCTCATCATGTTCTAAACTTCCCCTAGGGCCACGGGTTGATTTGTAAAGTAGTTGCAAGGATTGCTTTTGTTTTAGGAATTTTCTGTTCAATAAAATAAACTTCAAGTTTGCTTATTATGGTTTTCAACATCTTGCAAGAGTATCGGGAGAGCATTGTGAGATTATCTATTTACTTAATATCGGGAGAGTTAAGTATACGAAAGGAATAAGTACATGTTCTCCAGTTTATGGTTGAACTATCTCGGACCTAGGGATATGACGAGGTTAAGTGGCTAAGGAAGAATTCAACAACATCAGTGTTCATCCTTCGATTCACGCCGAGAGGTATCATCAAAGACGTGTTCATCGACAGACTTGGATCTAGGGATAGGCCAAGGCACAGCAGGGATTCTTGCCAAGCTTGAAGTACAGAGTTGTATGATCGCTGCCGCGACTAACAACAGACCGCTACCGCGATAGGTGCTGGCGCAACAGGGACGACGACAGAACATATATTCCTAGACTTTGCAACACCTACACTACTGAGCAATTCAATACCAGCCCATTCTCTTTATCTTGATTCCATTACTCTTTTATTTAAGTTCTCTTTATTATCTCGTGACAACAACTTAAATAATTCTTTTCTCTTTCGTGCAGTGATCCAAGGTGAAGCTATTAGCCCAGTCCCTGTGGAGACGATATCCGATACTTCCGTATCACTTTACTACTTGCGTCGTGTACACTTGCACTACATTGCGATAGACACTTTTACACGCAACAATAACCATAATTGCCATAATACTCTTGTGTTGGAAGGTTGAATGTTATCTTGGTATATGTTGAGAGTTGTGCCTTGTTGTTATATGTCGTTGCATTGCTTGATGTAAGATACCAATCACATGTAAGATTGTTAATAATCATGTTGAAGGAATTTCATGCTTGTGGTTTGTTTTCAATCTATAAATGGTTTTATTAAAACTACATTGTTGTTGTTGTGGTTTTGAGCACCACTCACTAAGCTTTATGCTTACGCGCTCCTTTCCAACAATGCAGATCGTTAGCGATCCAGGAAGCAAAGGAAGGTGAGGGAAAGGCTCTGGTGATCGTAACTTAAGCTCAAGTATGTATTTTAAGTTGTAATAATAATTGAGCAATGGGAATACTTGATTTTGTGGTTAGGGAGGTGGTTGTAAACTCTCGTGAGTTTGATCATGTTGCTACATGTTTTAAATGTTGAAAGGATGCTATGTTGAGACTTGCATTGGCTTTTGGTTTAATGCTTTGTGTTTTGGCTTGTTGGTGTTTTAAGCTAAAGTGTTCTTTTTGAGCTTTTAAGTTGAGATCCATGCTTGTGTGTATGCATGTTTGAAACATGTTCTTAGGGTGTCTTGCCTCTAGAATGTTTGCCCAATATGTTGATTTGTGGTTTGTGCTCTTTTGGGGTAAGTTTGGGAATGTTTGGGGATGCCAAAATGCATTTTTGGGCCAATCTATGCCCATGCATTTCGAAACACCTGGTATGGTTCCGGAATGGCCAGGCTTTTAAGGCACCTGTATCGGAACAGGGTGGTGTCGTTTCGGTATGTTTTGCCTCTGGAGACTTCTGTTTCGAAACAAAGAGGAGTCGTTTCGGAATGGCCTATTTTTACTTTTTGCTAAGAGCTCGCGTTTCGAAACGGGAAACCCCTGTTTCAAAACACAGGCAGTTAAAGTGGTTAAAAGACATCTTTGAAGGTTCCCAAATGTTATGTTTTTGTCCCTATTGCTTGTATGCTTCCTAAGTGTGTTTAAATGTCTCGTTTGTGTTGGTCTTGCCTCGTATGCTTGAAATATGACTAATAAACTATTTGGTAAGTTTCAAATTACCTTTTTGCCCCTGTTTTGGTGTGGTTTTGCAAAATGGTTCTTCGAGACTGTTTGGCTCCAATTGGACATATGATTGATGTCCGATTGAGACGTTGTTCTTCCGCTGTAACCCTTAACACCATATGACCGTTAAATTGCATTTAGACAAGATAAATTTTAATCTAGGGTTGTTAATCAGAGGGAAATTCTCGGATTTTTCTTTGGTTATCCCCGTGTGACTCTCTCGATTCAGTCTTGCGACTAGACCGAGTCGAGGGGGTTACATTTGGTGGTATCAGAGCCTCAGTTACGAGGTTCCCCGAGAAGGTAAGTCAGGTAAGTTGATTCTGTGTATGTTTGTCTGATTTGCACGGTGTTTGTGAGCATGACTTTGTGTTTCTGCTAATGTTTGAAAGTTGGATAAGCATTCCCATTGCTAGGTATTATTATGGATAAGTGGTTTTGAATTAAAAGAGCTTAAACACACATATCCCTGCCTTTGCTAACCCAATGTTCTTTTCTAGTATTCTGTGTTGGTTGCTTTAGATTGTTTATTTGTTATGGTGAGACCGAGAGGACGGCCTAGAGCGGGTGACCAGGCACCCGGGGATGTGCCTCTTCCTCCTCCTGCTCCCGATGGTAATGGTGCGAATGTCAGAGGTAATGTACCTCAGGTGGGTGCCAATGTTGGAGGTGATAGTAATGGGCCTCAGGCTGGCCAGGGTCAGGCTGGTGTGGACATGGCACAAATACTTCAGACTATAGCTAGAGCTTTTCAGACGGCTGTTGTTGGTCTTCATACTGCAGCACCAACTCAGGGTGCAGGGACAAGTTTGCCCCTTGAGCGACTTCTTAGCTTAGGCAGAGTCGAGTTTCATGGTATGTCTCCCAAGGGTTCATAGGCATGGTATGAGAGCACTACACGTATCTTGGGTTAGATGGAGTGCTCGGACACTTGTAAGGTGGGTTGTATTGTCTCGTTGCTTCAGGGAGATGCGTATGCTTGGTGGATCACAGTTATCTCATGTATGCTTAAGGTCGAGGTTACTTGGGAATTCTTTCGTAGTGCGTTCCACAAGAAATACCTTGGTGCTTGTTATCAGGACGAGAAGAAGAGAGAATTCATGGCTTTAGTGCAAGGGAGTATGTCCGTATCCGAGTATGAGGTACAATTTGTGCGCTTGAGTCAGCATGCTTCAGAGTTGATTCCGATTGAGAGGGAAAGGTGTGAACGGTTCTGTTACATGTTGGTTACAAAGGTAAATACCTACATGCTTGCTTCTAATTACACTGAGTTCGATGTCTTGGTCTCCAGAGCCAAGGACATTGAACAAAGTCTAAGTTTGGTTGCTCGATCGGGTGGATCCAGTTTAAGGAAAAGGTTTGCCGAGTGGGAGCGAGACCCTAACAAGAGGCACAAGGATAGAAGGCACCAACCGGACTTTAGGCGTGGAGGTGGTAACATGGGATGAGGCCATCAGGGTCGAGGTTTTTTTGCTTGCAGACTCGAGTGTGCTAGATGTAGGAGGAACCATTCTAGAGAGTGTTGGGGTACTTTTCGTGCTTTTTGGAACTGTGGATCTCAGGCACATTTGAGGCGTGAGTGTCCTCATCCGGTTAGGGATGGTTAGGCACCGACTAGAGTTGTTAAGTATTAGAGGGGTCGTGGGCGCGGCCGAGGTAACTTCTAGCCGAGGAATGATGGTCAGAGGAATGTGGCTCATTTTGTCGCGATACAGCCCGAGAGAGGTGGACCGGCTAGGGTTTATGCACAGTGTGAGGCTGGGAATGAGACATATGTGATCGCATGTAATTTTGTGTTACAATCCTTATCTTTGCTTTCGTTGATTGATTCTGGGTCGAAACATTCATACATTTTGGATGAGCATGCAAGATCCTTAGGTTTGCCTTTTGAGTTGTTAGATATAGGTATGAATGTTACGGGTTCTTTTGGTGAGACAATTGTAGTTAGGAAAGTGTTCTGGAGGTGTCCTTTGATAGTTTAGGGTCACGTGTTTCCCGTTGACATGATGGAACTGTCGTTCTATGGGTTCGATGTAATTCTGGGTATGGATTGGCTTGTGGAGTATAGAGCTAGAATATATTTTGAGACTAAGAGAGTTTCTTTGAGGCTTTCGGATGACTACGAGGTAGTAGTAGTTGGCAAGAACATTAAGTTCTTGTCCAATGTTGTTTCAGCTTTAGACACTTAGAGGATGATGGATTTGGGTTGTCAAGCTTAATTAGATCCGAATATGAGTGAAGTTAGACCGCAAGACATCAGAACAGTTTGTGACTTCTCGAGTGTTTTCCCAGAGGAGTTGTATGGTTTGCCTCCAGATAGAGATGTTGAGTTTGCTATTGAGACGTATTCAGATTCTGCTCCCGTATCGATTGCTCCGTATAGAATGACACCAAAAGAGTTGAAAGAGTTGAAGACACATCTTCAGGAACTGTCAGATAGAGGTTTTATTAGGCCTAGTATTTCACCTTGGGGTGCTCCGGTCTTGTTTGTGAAGAAGAAAGATGGTAGTATGAGGATGTGCATAGATTATAGACAGTTGAACAAGGTAACAGTGAAGAACAAGTATCCTTTGCCACGGATTGATGATTTGCTTGATCAGTTGAGAGGTGCTTTAGTGTTTTTGAAGATTGATTTGAGATCAGGGTACTATCAGTTGAAGGTAAAAGATGTGGACATACCGAAGATAGCTTTCCGTATGCGATATGAGCACTACGAGTTCTTGGTAATGCCCTTCGGTTTGACTAATGCCCATCTGCATTTATGAACATTATGACATTTTAGTGTACTCCAGGACCGAGGAAGAACAAGATGAGCCTTTGTGATTAGTGCTACAGACTTTTCTTGAAAATTGAGCAAATGTGAATTTTGGATTAGGGAAGTGGTCTTTCTAGGTCATGTGATCTCGGCCGATGGGATTAGTGTAGACCCCAAGAAGATAGAAGCAATAGTGGATTGGAAACAACCGAAGTCGGTGACCGAGATCCGTAGTTTTCTAGGTTTGGCCGGGTATTATCGAAGGTTTGTTGAGGGATTCTCGAAGATTGTTGCACCTTTGACTAAATTGTTACAGAAAAATGTTTTGTATTAGTGGACAGATGCATGGCAGCAAGCGTTTGAGCAGTTGAAGAAAGCATTGACAGAAGCTCCTATCTTGATTCAGCCTAAGCCAGGGAAAGAGTTCGTGATCTACAATGATGCGTCATATGTAAGTTTAGGTTGTGTGCTTATGCAAGAGGGAAGAGTTGTAGCTCATGCTTCGAGACAATTGAAGGTTCACGAGAATAACTACCCAACCCACGACATAGAATTAGCGACTGTGGTCTTTGCTTTGAAGATTTGGAGACACCACCTTTATGGTGAGAAATGCACAGTCTATACTGACCACAAGAGTTTGAAATATTTCATGACTCAGAAAGAGTTGAACCTTAGACAACGTAGGTGGTTAGAGCTTCTTAAAGACTATGACCTCACAATAGAGTACCATCAGGGTAAAGCGAATGTAGTAGCCGATGCTTTGAGTAGAAAAGTGGCAGTCGTGTTGCAAGCTATGTTTGCAAGATTGAGCGTGTCTCAAGATGGCGGTTTGATAGACGAGCTATAGGTTAAACCTTCGTTAGTTCAGTTGGTCCAAGAAAAACAGTTGCAAGACAGATTTTTGGCACCTCACGTACAGGATATAGCCGAGGGTAGACCCACAGATTTCTGCTTTGGTGAGAATGGGATCTTATGTTTCAAGGATAAAGTAGTTGTTCTAGAAGATGCCAAGTTGAGACGTACTATTTTGAACGAAGCTCATAACAGTCCTTTTGTTATGCATCCGAGTAGTACGAAGATGTACTGTGGGTTGAAAGATGAGTACTTCTGGATTGGGTTAAAGAAATATGTGGCCGAGTATGTGAGTAGATGTATGGTTTGCCAGCGCGTTAAGGCCGAACATCAATTTCCCCCAGGTTTGTTACAACCGTTGAAGATTCCGAAATGGAAGTGGAACGAATTACCATGGATTTTGTTTCAGGTTTACCGTTGACTCCTTCGAAGAAGAACTCAGTATGGGTGATAGTTGACAGATTCACTAAGTGTGCCCATTTCATACATGTTCATTATACTTACAACTTAGACAGGTTGGCCGAGTTGTATATTAGTGAGATTGTGAGACTGTATGGTGTACCGAAGTCTTTTGTGTCAGACAGAGATCCGAGGTTTATAGTTAGATTTTGGGAGTGTTTGCATCGTACCTTGGGGACTTGGTTGAACTTCAGTACTTCATATCACCCACAGTCAGATGGTCAGTCGGGGAGAGTTTTTCAGGTGTTAGAGGATATGTTGAGGTGTTGCATCATCGACTTTCAGGGGTCATGGGAGAAGCATCTACCGCTAGTAGAGTTTGCGTACAATAACAGTTATCAGGCTAGTATTTAGATGGCACCGTATGAAGCTCTGTATGGTAGGCAATGTAGAACACCTCTTTGTTGGGCCGAGGCCAGACAAAAGCTTGTACCTATGCCGGACTTGCTTAAGGGCACTATCGAGAAGTTAAAACTGATTTGTGATCGCTTGAAGGTAGCTTCAGACAGACAAAAATCATATGCAGTTTTGAAGAGAAAAGAGATTGAGTATGCTATTTGCGACAAAGTTTTGTTGAAGGTTTCCCGTGGAAGAAGGTAATGAGGTTTGGTAAAAAGGGAAAGTTAAGTTCGAGATTCATTGGTCCTTACGAGGTAGTTGAGAGGATTGGTCATGTTGCATATAGGTTGAGATTGCCATCCGAGTTTGAGAAGATTCATGATGTGTTCCATGTTTTGATGCTCCGAAAGTATAGATAAGATCCATCTCATGTTATGCCAGTGGGAGAGATTGATTTGAATCCGAATTTGTCGTAAAATGAAGAACCAGTCGAGATTCTAGATATGGATATCAAGGTACTGTGGGGTAGGACTATAGAGTTGGTGAAGGTCTTGTGGAGACATCGAGGTGTGGAAGAAGCCACTTGGGAGAAAAAGCGAACATAGAAGATCAGTTTCCGTACCTTTTTCCATCATGTAAATTTCGAGGAGGAAATTCCTTAAGTGGGGGAGAGTTGTAACGCCCCGGGTTTAGGGTCCGGGATATAATCAGGTTTGGTTAAACCAGTTCGGGTTAAATTATTTGGGAGAAAGCATTTTTAATGAACACTAAAAGTTTTTAAATGAAGAAGGGTAAAAAGGGGATTTTGGAATTTAAATTAAGAAAAAAAAAGGTTTTTCAAAAATACACTCATCTTCTTCTTCCCCCTTTCCACGTTACTTTTCTCAAACACCCCATTTCTACTATTCCATTGGAGCAAGCATCACCCAAACAAGTTTTCAAGGTAATCTCTCTTTTGTTTTGATTTTCTCCTCCTTAAATTTATTGTTGGTGAGATTTTCCTTAAAACCCATTGTTTAAAAACTTGTTTCCAAAATGCGTTGTGCTTGAAAAGAGGAAAAATGAAAGGGATTTTCGTTTGGGTAGTTGATGCCATGTTTAAAGATGTTTTTAACCTTGTTTTAGTTTACTAAAAATGTTGGGGTAGTGGCTAAATGTAAGGAAACTCGAAACTTGTAAAAAAAGGGGTTTTGGAGTGGAAATTTTGGATTTTTGGTTTGTTCTTGTGAAGGACTTTGGGCTAATGATTTCTAGACCTTGGGTAGGTATTTTGGATGTTGAAAGATGTAGTTTTGATGGTAAATTCGTTGAGTTTTGGCTGATAATTGGTTTGGGTCGTTTTGATGGTGTTTCCGGGTGTGAATCGATTTGGTTTTGATGGTAAATGATGAGTTTATGTGTTGCTGCGAGTTTGGGGTCTTGATTTGGGTCTAATGCATCATTTTTGAATTGGCTAGAAACAAGGGAAACAAGTTTGGGTTCTTTGGACACGAGACCAGGAAGTTTGGAGGCTTGAATCAATGTTTTGGCTATCGTTTGGGTTCTACCGGTGAGTGGAAATATTTTTGAGAGTTTAGGTTGAGCTTGAAAGGCCAACCTAAGCTCGGAAGTAAGTATTTAATGTTTACGTTTTACTTTTCTGGAATTTGATATTTCAATCTTGTTATGCATTGTGATATGAGATGAATGTGCGTATTTGATTATCATGTGTGGTATTGTTATGTTGGTTTATATGATGTTGAGTATTGGCAAATATGAGAGTCTTATCGAGTATAATTGGTCGACCATAGGATTAGAGTGCAATTGTAAAATTCACACATGGCCCTAGTGATGTAAGATGCCATTAGGGAGGAGTACGGTGATGTAAGATGCCACCGTAAGCTTTATTGTTAGACCTCGATGATGTAAGATGCCATCGTGAGTCTTGTTGTTCTTATAGATTCGATGATGTGAGATGCCATCGAATCCAATCTGCGTATCCGAGTAATGTAACCATAATTGCCATAATACTCTTGTGTTGGAAGGTTAAATGTTATCTTGGTATATGTTGAGAGTCATGGCTTGTTGCTATATGTCGTTGCATTGCTTGATGTAATATTCCAAGCACATATAAGATTGTTGATAATCATGTTGAAGGAATTTCATGCTTGTGGTTTGATTTCAATCTATAAATGGTTTTTATTAAAACTGTATTGATGTTGTTGTGGTTTTGAGCACCACTCACTAAGCTTTATGCTTACGCGCTCCTTTCCAACAATGTAAATCGTTAGCGATCCGGGAAGCAAATGAAGGTAAGAGAAAGGCTCCGGTGATCGCTTAAGCTCAAGTATGGATTTTAAGTTGTAATAATAATTTAGCAATGGGAATACTTTATTTTGTGGTTAGGGAGGTGGTTGTAAACTCCCGTGAGTTTGATCATGTTGCTACATGTTTTAAATGTTGAAACCATGCTATGTTGAGACTTGCCTTGGCTTTTTGTTTAATGCTTTGTGTTTTGGCTTGTTGGTGTTTTGAGCTAAAGTGTTCATTTTGAGCTTTTAAGTTGAGATCCATGCTTGTGTGTATGCATGTTTGAAATATGTTCTTAGGGTGTCTTGCCTCTAGAATATTTTCCCAATATGTTGCTTTGTGGTTTGTGCTCTTTCGGGGTAAGTTTGGGAATGTTTGGGGATGCCAAAATGCATTTTCGGGCCAATCTATGCCCAGACGTTTCGAAACACCAGGTATGTTTTGCCTCTGGAGACTTCTGTTTCAAAAACCAAGAGGAGCCGTTTCGAAACCAAGTGTTCATTTAGGGCACCCGTATCTGAAGAGGGTGGTGTCGTTTCGGTACGTTTTGCCTCTGGAGACTTCTGTTTCGAAACCAAGAGGAGCCGTTTCGGAACGACCTAGTTTTACTTTTTGCTGAGAGCCCGCGTTTCGAAGTAGGTCGAAACGGGCAACCCCTGTTTCGAAACAAAGGCAGGTAAAGTGGTTAAAAGACATCTTTGAAGGTTCCAAAATGTTACGTTTTAGTCTATATTGTTTGTATGCTTCCTAAGTGTGTTTAAATGTCTCGTTTGTGTTGGTCTTGCCTCGTATGCTTGAAATATGACTGATAAACTATTTGGTAAGGTTTATATTACCTTTTTGCCCCTGTTTTGGTGTGGTTTTGCAAAATGGTCCTTCGAGACTGTTTGGGTCCAATTGGACATCTGATTGATGACCGATTGAAACATTGTTCTTCCGCTAAACCCTTAACACCATAGGACCGTTAAATTGCATTTAGACAAGATAAATTTTAATCTAGGGTTGTTAATCGAAGGGAATTCTCGGATTTTTCTCTAGTTATCCCCGTGTGACTCTTCCGATTCGGTCTTGCGACTAGACCGAGTCGAAGGTGTTACATGAAGGCAGCTTCAGACAGACAAAAATCGTATGCTGATTTGAAAAGAAGAGAGATAGAGTATGGTGTGGGCGACAAAGTGTTCTGGAAGATCTCCCTGTGGAAGAAGGTAATGAGGTTTGGAAAAAAATGGGAAGTTAAGTCCGAGATTCATTGGTCCTTACGAGGTAGTTGAGAGGATTGGTCTTGTGCTTATAGATTGAGATTGTCGACCGAGTTAGAAAAGATTCATGATGTGTTCCACGTTTCGATGCTTCGAAAGTATAGATCAGGTCCGTCCCATGTAGTGCCAGTGGAAGAGATCGAGTTGAACCCGAATTTGTCATATGATGAAGAACCGATTGAGATTATTGTGAAGACATCGGGGTGTGGAAGAGGCCACTTGAGAGAGAAAGGATTACATGTGTCGCAACCGCCTTTTTTGGGAAGGAGGCTTCGACATTTTGGAAAACACTTTTAAAAATCAACGTATTCGCCACCAATCTTTTTTTGAAAAGAAAGTATGATTGGATCACTTTTAAAAAATAGGGTTATTTTAATAAAACGTTTTGTTTTAATAAAACGACGATTTTGGCCTGTGAAAATCAGAAAATAGGTTTGGGGGTCGATTACGCGTGGGGAAGGGTTAGCACCCCCACGACGCCCAAAATTGGTATCTAATTGGTTTAAAATCGTTTTGAAAACTGGAATTTACAAGTTCAAAAAGAGGTTCAACTTTATTTGTCCGTTTAATGAATATCAGTGTATTTTAACGGCCTTATCGCCCGAGAGATGAACTTTAATCACTGCAAACATTTCTGGCGCTAACTCGTCATTACCGTTTGATAAGACACCGCATCAAATTAATTTCACTTTTTCAAACAACAAAGAAATTTAGTGTGTTGAGCTTTTTTATTTTTTTATTCTAAGTTCGATTATTTAAAAGCCCTAAAAACGTCTAAGTCTTTTATTCCTAAGTTAAGGTTTAAGTATGCTTAAGTGTATTTTATTTTTGTGGAGAACATTTTTCAACAAAACAAGTCTCTATCTAAGCTTTAGTCCCTAATCCTAAGTTTTCACCTATTTCTAAAACAAGCCAGCAAAGTTTTATACTTTTGAATTTTATTCTTTTTATTTTTTTGAATAATAAAAACTTGAAATTAGGGATTTCTATTACTTCTTTTATTTTCGAAGCCAAAAGCCCTTTTTACGTTTTTTTACCTTTTTTATGTTTTTTATCATTTCATGTTTTATTCTTTTGAAATTTTTTTAAACTCATTTTTATTTTTTCGATTTTTCTTTTAAAACAACCTATTTTTAAAATAAACTTTATATTTACTAAAGAGACTTTTTTTAAGTTTTTTTTCTTTTTCAAAAATTTATTTTTATCCTAGACCCTAAACTTTATTTAAAACTTTTTTTCTTTTTCTTGAAAACATATTTCTTTTTCCTTTTTTTAAAAAATACATCTTTATTATTTTTCCTTTTAAAATCATTTTGCCCATCTATTATTAAAAACAAATTTCATTAAAACATATATTTTTATTTTTTTTAAATCTAGCCCTTTTATTATCCTACACCTCACATTATTATTTATTCTAATTAAATCCCTAGTTTCAAGTATTTAAATTTAACCACATTTATTTAATTTATTCATGCATTTAAAATCTAAACACCTTTTAAATTAATTTATTCATTCCTAAATATCAAAATACTTCTAACAACATTTTTTAAGCATGCAAAAATTTCTTAAGATCAAAATAAAATTAAAACGAAATTTTAAAACAAAAAAGTTACCGGAATCACGAACGATTTTCCGACTTTGAGAGAGCAACCTAAAAATTCACAAACAACGTAAACAAAAACACCAAAAATTCAACCAAGAACAAACATAAAATGAACATAAAAATAAACAAAGAAAAGATAGAAATTTTACCGAGAAAACGATGAACGATGAACTCTAATTCAAGCTTCTCGAAATGCTCCAAACCACCTCCGGAAAATTGCTCCAAACTCAAACTTTTTCTCCAAAAAATTTTCAAGCCAACTCTTGAAAAATTCAGAGAATTTTTTGGATTTTTCTTAAACCTTTTCAAGTGATTTTTCTCTCAATTGTGTGTGTTGAACAAGTATGAGGGGGTATTTATACTTAAAATTGAGCTTCAAATTCAAGCCAAATCAGGATTTAATCCCCAAATTGAAGCCTAAATCCGGCAAATGGCTTGATTCTCGGCAAAAGCCCTCTATCCTCATCCGATTTTGTTGAATATTCGAGCTGAATTTTCCCCTTAATTCGAGCCTAGGGTTTGACTACTCATCTCGATTTTTTGCAGATTCCGGCGAGCACAGGCGGCGGTGAGCGGGGTTGGTGGCCACGTGACGGCGACAATGAGGTGAACCTGTCGGTACCAACGACGTCGGCGGCCGTGGCCTGTAGGCGCCGGCCGGCCACCCTGAATATGCGACAGGGGAGGGTTTGCTGGGATTTGGGTCGTGGGCTCGAGCGCGTGGCCCTTTTGAAATGGGCTTTAAGAGTGGGTTTTGAAAGATGGGTTCTTATTATTTTTTAATTTAATCTAAAAGGGTAGGCTTTTTAATGTTTAAAGGGAAAAGATATTTTATTTTTATTTTTTTGGATTATTTAAAACCGATGTGAAAATTTAATGACAACAGCTGCCCCTCTTTGCTTATCTCTTTGCAATAGAAATAAAGTAAAGGACAAAAAGGCACTAATTTTCACCAACTTTCCAAATTGGCTCCATTCTCCAAATGCCCGAACGGATAGGCTTGTTCTATTCTCTAGATGCCCGAATAGATGAGCGAATTTCATTCTCCAAACGCCCGAACGAATAGGCTGGTTCTATTCTCCTTATGCACGAATAGATGAGTTGGGTTCTATTCTCCCAAATATCTGAATAGCTGAGCTAGATTCTACGCTCAAACAGATAGGCTGATTCTATTCTCCTTGCGCTCGAATAGTTGAGCTAGGTTGTATTCTCCCAAGTGCTCAAATTGTTGAGTTGGGTTCTATTCTCCCAGATACTCAAAAAGGCAAATTCTTCTAAAAAAACTTCATCCTCCTTATGCTTGAATGAATAAGCAAACTCCATTCTCCTTTTGCCTGAACGGATAGGCGAATCTTCTTAAACATTTCATCCTCCCCATGCTTGGACGAATAAGCAAACTCCATTCTCCTTTTGCCTGAACGGATAGGCGAATCTTTTTAAACATTTCATCCTCCCTATGCTTGGACGAATAAGCAAACTCTCATTTGAACATGTCTTCCTTGTACCTGAAAGAAACAAAATATAACATGCAATACAATTATGATATGCATGCCCCTAGGGATTTCTAGAATATGAATGCATGACAGTTTTTCCTTTTAGAACTCCTTTTGCTTTGACCATTTTCTTAATTTTAACGATATTCTGGTTATCGAGGCCAGCCCGGTTATCGTGAACTCTCTCCTAAACTTGCGTAGGTAAGACGATTTGCTTCACTTTTCTTTCAACCTTTCTTGACTTTTTGACTTCGAATTCACCATTCCCTGGGATAAGGCCATCTCCTTTGTTTTGGGATTCAGTCGCGAGTTATGAATAACCCTGGCCTTTGCTTCATTTCCTGATCTTTTGCTGACTGGTTCTATTTTTTACATCATATTCTCACTTCATTGGAAACATTTAATCCTCATATGTCTTCATAGTCAACATTTTCATATTCAATGATAAACTCCTAAGTCAAGTTTCATCCTTATAAGGCTGCTCTTATCATCATGTAAGGAAGGTTGGTCGTTTAAGAAGCGTTGTTTGAGCGCCAAGACACTCATATGGCTTTTCTTTCTTTCAAAGAATTTTGTAGCAATGCTTTTCTTCATTAAGCATTTTAACACCATATGCCCCAAATAATAATTATGGAACACTTCATAGTCCCTGAACTTTTCAAAACATTCTCAAAGTAATGCTAAAAAATCTTTTGCATATATAAATGATTGTCAAATCCATTAATCCTTGTTTCAAAGCAAGATGCTAACAAAGATAGGAAGGAAACAAAAAGAAGGATAAATTCAAGAAACAAATTTATTAACATTGTGGCAAACATAAAAAAAGTTTTATAAACAAGTATTCAAATATGAATAGTCCAAACTCCTCCTTTCTAACGCCAGAAGTGAATTTGAATGCTGCCAGTGTCTAAGAAACCTTGAGTACAATGCATGATCTGTGAAGCACCGAAATCTATTATATTATTTGAGCCGCCCTTTACGGGTTTTCAACTCAGACCCTCCTTTGGTTTCAAAACGCCTTTTGCGGGTTTTCATTTTGAACCCTCATTTTCTTTTTCTTTATTTTTTCTCTTCTTTTTTTCTTTATTTTTTCTTCTTTTTCTTCTTTATTTTTTTTCTCTTCAGGCATAGTACTTCTTGACAGTATCAAAATTTACCAGGTTTTGAAACTCATTTCCATCCATCTCAGCTAAAATCAATGCTCCACTTAAAAGAGTCTTTGTCACGATGTACGGTCCTTCCCAATTAGGTGCCCATTTTCCTCGGGGATCACTTTGAATTGGCAATTTCTTTTTCAAGACCAGATCACCTTCTTTGAATTCTCTAGGACGAACCTTCTTTTCATAAGCCATAATCATCCTTCTTTGGTACATTTGACCATGACATACAGCTTTCAGCCTCTTTTCCTCAATTAAGTTTAATTGGTCATACCTTGCCAGTACCCATTCTGCTTCATCTAACTTGGCTTCCATCAAGACTCGCAACGATGGTATCTCCACCTCGATTGGTAGCACGACTTCAACTCTATATACTAATGAGAACATAGTTTCCCCAGTGGATGTTCGTATCACAATTCAATATGCGTACAGAGCAAATGGCAACATTTCATGCCAATCTTTATACGTATTAGTCATCTTTGCAACTATCTTCTTAATATTCTTATTGGCTACTTCTACTGCTTCATTCATCTTTGGGTGGTATACTACTGAATTACGATGCTTGATGTTGAACTGCCCACAGACCCCATCAATCATTCGGTTGTTCAGGTTAGAGGCATTATCAGTAATTATGCTTTCTGGCAGACCATATCGACAAATGATCTCCTTCTTTAAGAAATTGAAAATAGCAGACCTAGTTACATTTGCATATGAGGCCGCTTCCACCCACTTTGTGAAGTAATCAATAGCTACCAAGATAAAGAGATGACCATTTGACGCTTTCGGATGAATTTACCCAATAACATCTATGCCCCACATAGAGAATGGACATGGAGACGACATGACATGAAGAGACTGAGGAGGTGCATGAACCTTATCAGCATAAACCTGGCACTTGTGGCATTTACGGGAATAATTGATGCAATCCCCTTCCATTGTTAACCAGTAATATCTGAAACGCATAATTCTTCTTGCCATAGTGAAACCACTAGGGTGAGTTCCATAAATTCCCTCATGGACTTCTTCCAAAATCAATTGCGCTTCTTTTGCATCTACGCATCTTAGTAGTACCTGATCTCGACTTTGTTTGGAGAAGATCTCCCCATCAAAGTTGTATCTTGATGCCATTTGCCTGATCATTTTCTTTTCATTTTCTGAAGCTTGTGCTGCGTATTGTTGCAGCTTTAAGTACTGTAAGATGTCATGGAACCACAGTAAACCATCTTCTACCTCTTCTACACTATAACAATATGTTGGGGACTCCATCATTTGTAACTTAATGGGTATCATCTCCGAACCCTCACTTGTTTTAAACGTGGCAGCCAAAGTAGCTAATGCATCAGCCATCTGGTTATCTTTTCTTGGGAGATGCTTGAAAGTAATCACCTTGAATTCTTTAATTAACTCAAGGACCAAATTGTGATACTCTATCAATTTTGCATATTTTTTTTCCCACTCGCCATGTGTTTGGTAGATAATCAAAGCTGAATCCCCATAGACTCTCAACCTTCGGATTTTTCTGTCTATGGCTTCCCTTAGGCCCAATATGCATGCCTCGTATTCTGCCATACTATTGGTGCAGAAGAATTTCAAATGGCAGGTAAAAGGATAATGATCTCCTTCTGGCGAAACCAAAACTGCTTCAATACCTCGCCCTAAAGCATTTACATCACCATCAAAATGCATGACCCAGGACTCTGCTGGTGATTCTTCATCTTCCATGATACACATCAAGTCTTCATCAGGGAAACTGAAACCTAAGGCCTCATAATCGTCTTGTGCACGACTTGCAAGAAAATATGTTATGGCACTTCCTTTTATTGCTTTTTGGTTCACATAATGGATGTCATATTCTGAGAGAAACATTTTCCATCACGTTATTCTTCCTGATAAGGTTGGAGCTTCCATCATAAACTTCAATGGGTCTAATCGCGAGATCAACCATGTGGTGTGATACAACATATATTGTCTAAGCCTTTTGGTGGCCCACACCAAAGCACAAAATACCTTTTTAATTGGCGTATATCTTGCTTCACAGTCAGTAAACTTCTTGCTCACATAATATATCGCCCTTTCTTTCCTTCCAATTTCATCGTGCTGCCCTAATACACAGCCCATTGAATTTTCAAACACCGTCAGATAGAGTATTAACGGTTTCCCTGAAACGGGTGGCATTAACACTGAAGGATTAGTTAGCTGCTCTTTGATCTTTTCTAAAGTTGCTTTGCATTCTTCATTCCAAGTCCCTCGGTTGTTCTTTCTAAGCAACCTGAATATTGGGTCACACTTATTCGTAAGTTGGGAGATGAAACGAGTTATGTAATTCAACCTTCCCAAGAACCCTCGAACTTGCTTCTGTGTTTGAGGAGGTGAGAGCTCTTGTATGGCCTTTATCTTGTCTGGGTTGATTTCGATTCCTCTTCTGCTTACTACAAAGCATAACAGCTTCCCAGATGTAACTCCAAATGTGCACTTGGCAGGATTAAGCTTTAACCGAAACTTTCTCAATCTTTGAAAAAGCTTACTCAAATTTGCTAGATGCCCTTCTTCAGTTCTGGACTTGGCAATCATATCATCCACATAAACTTCTATTTCCTTGTGCATCATGTCATGAAAAAGAGTGACCATAGCTCTCTTATACGTTGCCCCCGCATTCTTCAATCCAAAGGGCATTACCTTATAGCAGAAGGTTCCCCGAAGTGTTACGTAAGTAGTCTTTTCCATGTCTTCTAGGCACATCTTTATTTGATTGTAACCTGAAAATCCGTCCATGAATGAGGAAAGGGAATGACCAGTTGTATTGTCGACCAAGGTGTCGATATGTGGAAGCGGAAAATTTTCTTTAGGGCTTTCTTTATTAAGATCCCTGTAGTTGACGTACATTCTTACTTTTCCATCTTTCTTAGGCATTG
Source organism: Hibiscus tridactylites (assembly GCA_958450335.1). Lineage (NCBI taxonomy): Eukaryota > Viridiplantae > Streptophyta > Magnoliopsida > Malvales > Malvaceae > Hibiscus > Hibiscus tridactylites. The sequence goes on from OY288290.1 coordinate 50,959,223, forward strand.
GGACAATGTTTGCCACCCATTCTGGATACTTAGCTACTTCGAGGAATCCTGCATTGTACTACTTCTTGACCTCGTCTCTGATTTTCAAGAGTGTATCAGCCTTCATTCTTTTAAGCTTTTGTTTCACTGGCTCCCATCCTTCTCTTATTGGAAGCCTGTGCATGGCAATATCCGTGTCGAGACTAGGCATATCTTGGTATGACCAGGCGAAGATGTCCTTGTATTCTTGCAGAAGCTCAATCAAATGATGACGTGTCTCAACTGAGATGGTGGTACCAATCTTTACTTCTCGCTTCTCTTCTTTAGTTCCAAGATTCAAAACCTCTAATTCTTCCTTGTGGGGAAAAATTTGCTTTTCCTCTCCTTCTACCATTCTAAGCAAATCATCTGACAAGTCATACACTTCTTCATCACTAGTACTCTAAAATTCTTCTAAACATAACAGTAACTCAAAATTAACCCCATAATCTGATTCAGAGTCATTTGGACCATTGATATCTAAAAACCTGCAAATAGAAGGAGACAATATATATATACCAAGAAAGAAAGAATAAATGAAATGATATGATTTGTTATGTTTTAAAGGTTTGTTTTTTGCTTTTGGGTTTTAATGATCTTTTGATTCTGGTGTTGTGAAAGAAAGTTTGCCACAAGATATAATTGGGGGAAATGCATCTTTTATTGAAACTGAATCAAGGTTTTGACAATAGACCCTTTTACACAAGATCTCTAATTACCCCAGGGCCTAAGGGTAAAAGAGTTGGTTTTGAGAATTACTCTGAGGCAGTCTTAAAAACTTCGGGGACCATTTCCGCAGTCCGGTTCTTCAATTCAGTGTAAGGGCGAATTTAGGACAAAAATTTGTTTTCTTCTTCTTCCCTATTTGTGATGGCGTTAATGCTAAAATTTTCAAAAACTTTGCATAACTCATTCTTTCCTTTCTCCTCCTCGTCAAAGCAGGCATTAGGGTCTAGAAGCCCTCCGGCCTTGAAAGTGACACTTAGGGGTGGGTACGTCATGAGCTCCCCTTCAACTTCTTCTTCTTTCTGCTTCATTTTCATGCTTTCCTGTTGCTTCTCAGCTTTCTTTTGCCACTTATTGGGCCTAAAGCCCAAACCGAATCGATCCCTATTCACCGGGATCACCTCAGGATAAGGCCTTCATCGCCTTTCTTGTTCAACTTCCTTTCCTTGCTTCCCAAAGGTGATTTCCTCTGTAGCGCTTACATCTGATTCATGTTCAACATCTCCCTTCTCGAAGAACACAAGTTCCTTGCTATCCATCTTGGCTTGAACCACTCGTTTAAACTCCAGGAAACACTAGATCTCATGTCCTTCGGTTTCATGGTATTTGCAGTATGGTTTATCATCATCCTTCATTTTCGGGTTCACTTCCTTCAATATCTCGGCCGCTACTAATTGATCTCATACCTAAATCATGGGTTCACTTCCTTTTTTCTTTGGAAGTTTCAAACGCCAACATGCCTGATTTTCTTAGATCGTCTACCACCATTTTGAATACGGTGCAGTTTTCAATAGTATGCCCCCTTACTCCTGCATGATATTCGCATTGGGCCTTCTCGTCATACCACAGTGGATAGGGAGGTGAGAATGGAGGGACATGTCTTGGTAACACCATCTGTGACTTGACCAACTTGGCAAACAACTCTGCATAATTCATTGGGATTTGCAACCATTGGAGGTGAGAATAGAGGAAAGTAAGACCTCGAATTTCCTTGGTATCTTCGCTCTCCTTTTGAGGGATTTGCAACCATTGGAGCTGAAGTGTTGGGTTTGTTGAAGGTGTTGGGCTTGTTGAACACCACACATGTTGAGTAATTGGGGTTGTAGATATTTGTTGCATTGCCTTCATTGTTATCCTTCCTTTTATATGTCTTCTTCGTTTCCCCGTTATCTAATCTTCCGCTCTTCATAGCTGCCAGGATGAGTTCGCCATTCATTAACATATCTGCAAAGTTCTTCGTAGCATGGTTGAGCATGCGATCATAAAAGGGACCCTTTAGTGTTTCCACAAACATCGGGGTGATCTCGTTTTCTAGCAATGGTGGCTGCACTTGTGCTGCTACATCCCTCCACCTTTGAGCGTATTAGAGGAAGCTCTCGTGGTGCTTTTTCTCCATCCCTTGTAAGACCAAACGGGTTGGAACCATGTTTGAAACATGTTTGTATTGCTCACTGAAGGCTCTGGACAGGTCTCTCCATGATTTGATGTTTACTTGACTTAACTGCGAATACCAACGTGAAGCGGATCCTACTAGGCTGTCTTGAAAGTAGCGAATGATCAGCTTCTCATTGTAGAGGTACATTGACATCTTTCTACAATACATAGCAAGATGTGCTGAAGGACATGTGGTCCCATTGTATTTCTCGAAGTCTGGGATCTTAAATTTTGGCATCCATTCCACCATAAGCAGCTCCATCTTTGAAGGATTTGATCATCCCCTCTAACTTTTCATACTTTTCTTCCAACTTCTTCTCAGTTCGAGCCTTATCGGCGACTTCATCGAGGTCAGGCACCTCGTAATTATTAGCCTCCACATTTGGACACATGAGTGGAAGATTCAGCTACATGAATGGGTGTTTTGGCCTTCGCAACAGCCTCCCTCCTAAAGGTCATGAGATCAGGCACCTCGTAATTATTAGCCTCCACATTTGGACACATGAGTGGAAGATTCAGCTACATGAATGGGTGTTTTGGCCTTAGCAGCAGCCTCCCTCCTAAAGGTCATTCCTGGGAAACGTGGAATGGTAGTAGTGTTTCCTCCTTCTTCAACCGCATTTGGGTCCTTGAATCCAAGCATTGCAGCTATCGAACTGACCGTCTTTTGGTGAATGGCCTCAACTTGTTGTTTCATGTCAACCTCCATTTTCTCTAGCTTATCCTGAATATTATTTTAGTTGGCCTCCAAAGTTGTCAATCTTTCCTCAGAGTTCATGGCTCGGGTTTGGGCTCGTGTAACGTATTTATGAGTTGTCTTAGCAATTTTGGATTTTCTGTCGTTTTATTACTAAGTTAGTTTATGAATGAATGAATGTATGCACAAATGAATTCACAAAAAGCAAACATGATAATGCAAATGCATGAATGCAGTCGAAGGGCCATCAATTCCATTGAAAATCTGCTCATGAAAGGAAACTCTTTATTGAATACGAAAGCTTTTATTACATCTTTTGAAATTACACATATTTTTCTGCTTGAACGCCTAACTCCTTGATTTCTTCATCTAGCCACATGAGTCTTGGTCTCACCTCTCCAACGGGCTTGACATACTGTCGAAGAGCTACAACTTCGATTGCTAATGTTGTGACATGCTTGGTCCTCCTCCATCTTTAAGAGCTTTCCATTCATAATTGAACAATTTTCCAGAATCAACTCATTCTAATATGAAATGATGCGTATGCAAGATAAACAAGATAATAAACATAGATTAATAAGGCAATGAAAATGAAACAGATAAAACGGTCAAAAACAATTTAAATGCACGATAAGTCTCGGCCGACATTCCAACATTTCAGGACATGTCTCCACGGATTATTCCTGCGACTCAACAACCTATGATTTTCGCATGGCTCTATTAGGGGTAGGCTCTAAATTCTCAAACTTGGTTTGGTTCTAAAAAGGTACCCGAGCTGTCCTTGATGTCCTCTACTAAGAGTAGCAAGGCCCTCAATTCTCACCCATTATAGGCTACAAACGAATCGAGTTCAACTCAGGAGAACACACCACCGAAGCCTTCTCGAAGAATCAATATCCTTACGAAGGCAAAAGGATTGAGTCCCGAAGGTACTTGCTATGGTCATACGAAGAATCAGTATTCTTACATGAGCAAAGCGTGTTCCCCCCACTTAAAACGAACGGGACAAAGCTCGAGAATAGAGCTTGGAATTAAGTCTTAAATGCGTAAAATAGAATTATATTCATTTAAACGAACAAATAAATAGAACCTATGATGAACTTGCAAATTCCAATTTTTTTTAAATCCCTTTTTTGAAAACCATTTAAAACCAATTTGTGGCCTGACCCTCTTTTGTTTTTTGTTTTTTAAAAAAACAAAAACACTTCCCAGCGAAGTCGCCAAGCTGTCGCAACTGCCTTTTTTTAGGAGGAGGCTTCGACTTTTTGGAAAACACTTTTAAAAATCAACAGAGTCGCCATCAATCTTTTTTTGAAAAGAAAGTGTGATTGGATCACTTTTAAAAAATAGGGTTATTTTAATAAAACGTTTTGTTTTAATAAAACAACGATTTTGGTCTGCGAAAATCAGAAAACATGTTCAGGGGTCGATTACACGTGGGGGAAGGGTTAGCACCCCCACGACGCCCAAAATTGGTACCTAATTTGTTTTAAAATCGTTTTCAAAACTGGAATTTGCAAGTTCAAAAAGAGGTTCAACTTTATTTGTCCGTTTAATAAATATCAGTCTATTTTAACGGCCTTATCGCCCGGGAGATGAACTTTAATCACCGTCAACATTTCTGGCGCTAACCCGTCATTCTTGTTTGATAAGACACCGCATTAAATTAATTTCACTTTTTCAAACAACAAAGAAATTTAGTGTGTTGGGCTTTTTTATTTTTTTATTCTAATTTCGATTATTAAAAGCCCTAAAAACGTCTATGTCTTTTATTCCTAAGTTAAGGTTTAAGTATGCTTAAGTGTATTTTATTTTTGTGAAGAACATTTTTCAACAAAACAAGTCTCTATCTAAGCTTTAGTCTCTAATCCTAAGTTTTCACATATTTCTAAAACAAACAAGCAAACTTTTATTCTTTTGAATTTACCCTTTTTATTATTCCTTTTAAAAGTTTTTATTTCTTTTACTTCTTTTATTTTCTAAGTCAAAAACCCTTTTTACGTTTTTTACCTTTTTGTGTTTTTTGTGTTTTTTTACCATTTCATGTTTTATTCTTTTCAAAAAAAATCTTTTTTTAAACTCATTTTCTTTTTTTCGTTTTTAAAGTTTTTTTCTTTTAAAACAACCTATTTTTAAAATAAACTTTATTTTTACTAAAAAAATTTCTTTTTAAATTTTTTTCTTTTTCAGAAATTTGTTTTTATCCTAAACCCTAAAGTTTATTTAAAACCTTTTTATTTTCATTTTCTTGAAAACATATTTCTTTTTCACGTTTTTTCTAAAAAATACATCTTTATTATTTTTCCTTTTAAAATCATTTTTCCCATCTATTATTAAAAACAAATTTCATCAAAACCTTTTTTTAAAAATCTAGCCATTTTATTATCCTACACCTCACATTATTATTTCTTCTAATTAAATCCCTAATTTCAAGTTTTTCAGTTTAACAACATTTATTTAATTTATTCATGCATTTAAAATCTAAACACCTTTTAAATTAATTTATTCATTCCTAAAGATCAAAATACCTCTAACAACATTTTTTAAGCATGCAAAAATTTCTTAAGATCTAACTAAAATTAAAATGGAATTTTAAAACAAAAAAAAAGTTATCGGAATCGCGAACGGTTTTCCGACTTCGAGAGAGCAACCTAAAAATTCACAAACAACAAAAAAACACCAAAAATTCAACCAATAACTAACATAAAATCAACAAAAAAATAAACAAAGAAAAGATAGAAATTTTACCGAGAAAATGACGAACTCGAATTCAAGCTTCTCGAAATGCTCCAAACCACCTCCGAAAAATTGCTCCAAACTCAAACTTTTTCTCCAAAAAATTTCCAGCCAACTCTTGAATAATTCAGAGAATTTTTCGGATTTTTCTTAAACCTTTTCAAGTGATTTTTTCTCTCAATTATGTGTGTTGAACAAGTATGATGGGGTATTTGTACTTAAAATTGAGCTTCAAATTCAAGCCAAATCGGGATTTAATCCCCAAATTGAAGACTAAATTCGACCAATGGCTTGATTCTCGGCAAAAACCCTCTATCCTCATCCGAATTGGTTGAATATTCGAGCTGGATTTTCCCCTTAATTCGAGCCTAGGGTTTGACTACTCATCTCAGTTTTTTTTCAGATTCCAGGGAGCATAGGCGGCGGCGGTGAGCGAGGTTGGTGGCCACGTGACGGCGACGGCAAGGCGGACTGGCCGGTACCAACAGTGTCGGTGGTCGTGGCCTGTAGGCGTCGGTGGCCTGTAGACGCCGATCGACCACCATGAATATGCGACAGGGGAGGGTTTGCTAGGATTTGGGCTGTTGGCTTGAGCGCGTGGGCCTTTTTTCTTCTTTTTTTCCTTTTTTGTTGTTTTTTACATTTTTTTGCTGTTTTTTCATTACATTTAATATTTTTATTTCCTTTTTCACTTCTCCACAATTATTTTGAATCATAATTACTAAAATTATTTTTTTTCCTTTTTTTCCTTTTTTCAAAAATGGGCTTCAAAATAAAAAAATGAGCCTTGTTCCTTTTTCTTTAAAAGTGGGCTTTTAAAAGGAGCTTTTTTCCCTTTTGAAATGGGCTTTAAGAATGGGTTTTGAAAGATGGATCCTTATTATTATTTTTAATTTAATTTAAAAAGTTTAGGCCTTTTATTATTTAAAGGGAAGATATTTTTTTATTTTTTCGGATTATTTAAAATCGAGGTGAAAATTTAGTGACAACAACATGGAGAATCAGTTTCTGTATCTCTTCCCATCAGGTAAATTTCGGGGACGAAATTCTTTAAGTGGGGGAGAGTTGTAACGCTTGAGTTTAGGGCCCGAGAGATAATCAGGTTTGGTTAAACCGGTTCGGGTTAAGCTAATTTGGGGAAAACAATTTAAATAAACAAATTTTAGAGCTTTTGAAGAAAATAGAATTTTTAAAAGGGTTTTTGGTTAAATTGGTAACAAATAGGTTTTTGGAAATGGATTTTAAATTAAAATAAAATACTGTATTTCAAAACTACCCATCTCTTCTTCTTCTCCAAAACCATTTCACGTCATTTTTCTTCCCTCCATCAAACCTCCACCATTTTTGAAGACACATCAAGGTAAGTGCTTTATTCCTAACATTCCTTCACATTCCCTTATTTTATAACTATTTCCTTTCAAAACTTTAAAAGATTTCTCAAGTTCTTCCTTTTGGGAGAAAATGGGTTTTTGAAGGGTTTAAGCGAATGTTGTTAAAACAGTGTTTTGTGGTGAGTTATAAACCATATTTTGGGTGTAAAATGATGTTAAGATAATGAGTTTATTAAGAAATCCTGGAATTTGGAAAATGGAAAATGGGTAATTTTTGGATAAGGGATATTTGGGTTTTTGGCTTGGAAATGGTGGGGAAGGACTTCCAATGTTTTGATGGTGTTGGGTTGATGTTTTTGGGGTATCTGAACATGTTTTGGATGATAAATTGATGAAGTTATGGCTGATTTATGGTTAGAGTAGAAATGAAGATGTTTTGGTTAGTTTCGGATATGAATCAGAAACTTGTATTTGTCGAATTTTGATATGATTGATTTCAGTGGGTTTGGTTGTTGAAAAGTGTGTTAACCCCTTGTTTTGATTTGGGTAGAAGCAGCGGATAAAGATTTGGATTCTTCGGACGCTACACCGAGGGTTGAACAAGCTTGAAGGTGGACCGTTAGCTAGTTTTGGAATTGTGATGGTGAGTGGTAATGTTTTAAAGCTTTGAAATGTTTCAAAGAGGTTTTCTTGGGGTTTGGGTGGAGCCTTAGGGCCAACCTAAACACAAGTGTAACTTTAACTAATTTTGCCTTGTTTCGTTAAGTGTTGGTGTATGGGATTATTCGTGTTGTTGGTTGAAATACGATTTGTTTTACCTCCTTTTAATGTTGTTATGTTGTTGTTGTTGTTGTCGTCAAATCCTCACGTGATGGTTAATGGGAAGTGAGTTGTTATGAACGATGATGTGTAGTCCCACCGAAAGTGACTAGTAGATGAGTACGATGATGTATAGTCCCACCAGGAATGGTTGTTGTTGGGGTGTGTGGGGCTCGATTCGTTCAACCGATTTTGCTCACCAAGTGGTGGAGAGGTGGATATTTGGGTGGTAGGATTGAGGAAGCTAGAAAGAATAAAGACACAATGATTTATAGTGGTTCGGCCTTCTAACAAGCACCTACATCCACTACCTTAGCTCCCCACTAAGGATTTCACAATCAATCCACTAATTGATTCGTCCCCTTTTCTAGGATTAGGAGGAAACCCTTACAATCGATCAAGCTTCTACCCAAGCCTTGATCAAAACCCTCTTTTACAAAGAGATAAATAAAGCAAACTTAAACCCTCTAATAGGTGTTTGTTTGCACAATGAAGCACTCACCCAAAACCTAAAACACTTGAGCAAATTTGACAATTTTGGCTCACTAGTGTTTGTCTATACAAGAAATGACAAATTAAGCACTAAGACAATTTCTTGATCATTTGTTGATTGACAATTGAAGCATTAGTCTTCTCTTGATGCTTGAAGGTCCCTTTTATACTCCCAATTGAGTTTATAGCCGTTTAGGACCGTTGGGGTTGAAATAGAGTCGTTGGAGCCTTTAATTCCCTCCATAAATGCAGTTCTGCAGCTCCCCGTTTCGAAACGCTCGAAGCCGTTTCGAAACGCCCTTAATATAGAAAGAGCCATTGCAGTCTGTCAGGGCACCCGTTTCAGAACACCCCCTTTCCGTTTCGGAACGCGTATCGGAACGATATAAGCCCGTATCGAAACGACCTGCATTCAAAAGTTAGTTGGGAAAGAGCCGTTGGGGTTTATGACCGTTGTGGTCAGTGCCACGTGGGCGTATCGGAACGGCCTAGCCCGTTTCGAAATGCTAAGGCCCGTTTCGATACGTGTATCGAAACATTTTAGCCACTGGAGGCACCTGTTTCGAAATGCCCTAAGGTGTTTCGAAACACCCTAAGGTGTTTCAAAACACTTGGTCAGTTTTGTGAAAAATGGCCTTTGAAAACATGAAAAACCTTTTTTAAAGACATCCCTAAACATGTTTGGACTTTGGAAATGTTTTAAATCCTTTTTAAATCAGTCCAAATTATTTTTCAATTATTATATCAAAACATTAGTTCTACAATCTCCCCCTTTTTGATATAATAAAACCACTTGAAAATTTGTTTGGGATTCTCCCCCTTTAACTTTAAAAATGTGAATAAGAGATTAAAAGTTTTAATTCAAATAAAGCTCCCCCTTATTCATTTGAAAAATCAATTTTTCAAACCATTTCTCCCCCTTTTTGTTATATCAAAAAGAATTTAAAACATGAAGTTTAAAAATAACAATAGAGGTAAAAATTTTGATAAAAATGAAAATTTGGTTTTAAAATGGCTCCCCCTTACTCAAAGCATCATTGAAATGTTAGTCCAACCTATATGATCATCTAGTTGAATTAAATAGAAAATAAGACAAATAAATTCAAAAACAACTAGAAATTTTACCAACACTTGAACCCAAGGGAGGATGTGAAGCCTTCCTTCTTCAAGTGTTCTTCCTTGTGTGTATGGAGCTCCCCCTCAATGTTTGACTTGTTGAACATCTCCATCACACCTACAATAGACAATCAAGTAACTTTTGGTATCCAAATTGCTTTGGATCCATAAACGTTAGTTGCACAAAATTTAGTCCCCTTAGGAATCCATTTTTCAATTTCATCCCTTTTAATTGAAGTATTAAGTCCTTTTGGGACCCAAACACTTCTAAAACATTTACCATTTATAAATCTAGGGGCACTAGATTGTCTAACATAAAAATTTGATTTTCCAAAATTGTTTTTCTTTTCAAGCTCTTTGGAAATCAAATCTTTTTCTACTTGAACATTTTGAGGCAATTTTTGTAAATCAAGACATTTTAACTCAAACTCTTCAAGTTTTGCTTCAAGTTCAAGTTTGGTTTTAGAAAGCAAATCATTTTGAATTTTTAACTTTGAAATCAATTTATTGTTTTTCAAAATGTGGCTTTTAAAATCTAAAACCAAATCATCATAGGCATCTTGTAATTCATCAAAGGAATAAGAACATGAAGTAGATGAATTAGAAGTTACCTTGAATCTTCTTCGATGGCCATAAGGCAAAGGTTGGCTTGTTCATCGTCGGTGGAGTCTTCATCACTCCAAGTAGCCAAATGTGCCTTCTTCTTATGGCTTGAAGTGCTAGCCCTCTCCTTTCTTTTAGGTTCTCGTTCAAGCTCTCTCAAGGCTTTCTTCATGAAAGGAGCACACTTCTTGAAGAGATGAACTATCTCTTCATCTTCCTCCTCCTCTTCACTTGAGTAGACATGATGGCAAGTGGAGGATTTGAGAGCCATAGCACTAGCATTGATGCCAAGCCCTTTGATTTTCTTCTCTCCCATAGCTCTTATTTCTTCCCTCTTCTTCTCATCCTCCTTGTTCTTCTTCATGATTTGATGAGTAAGAAGTGACCCCATTAGTTCATCAAGCTTCAAGGTCTTCAAATTTTTGGCTTCGATGATGGCGGTCCTCTTTGAGTCCCAAGACTCAGGAAGTGAGTAGATGAGCTTTCGAACAAGCTTCTCCTCCGGGATGGCTTCTCCATAACCTTTAAGACCATTGGTGATGGTGGAGAACCTATCAAACATCTTTTCGATATTCTCTTCCGGATCCATTTTGAAGTTCTCATACTCCAAGGTTAGAAGACCAATCTTGGTCTCCTTGACTTCGTTTGTCCCTTCGTATATGACTTCAAGCTTGTCCCATACCTCCTTGGCACTCTCACAAGAAGACATCTTCTCATAGATGGATGGACCAAATGCACAAAATAGAATGTGCAAGGCTTTGCAATTAAGCTCCATCTTCTTGCGATCGTCGGCACTCCACTCCGCTTTACTTCTTTTAGGCACGAACAGACCATCTTCAACTACATCCCATAGCTTGTAATCTCTTGATTTGATGAAGAACTTCATCTTTGTCTTCCAATGGGCATAGTGGGTTCCGTCGAAGAAGGGCGGTTTGTCTATGGATTGCGCCATTTGAGCCGGTTGATGAAATAGTGATCGAGCTTGCCGGATCTTCTCAATAGGATGTTAATCCCCTTTGATTGAGCCAAGCTTTGATACCAATTGTTGGGATGTGTGGGGCTCGATTCGTTCAACCGATTTTGCTCACCAAGTTGTGGAGAGGTGGATATTTGGGTGGTAGGATTGAGGAAGCTAGAAAGAATAAAGACACAATGATTTATAGTGGTTCGGCCTTCTAACAAGCACCTACATCCACTACCTTAGCTCCCCACTAAGGATTTCACAATCAATCCACTAATTGATTCGTCCCCTTTTCTAGGATTAGGAGGAAACCCTTACAACCGATCAAGCTTCTACCCAAGCCTTGATCAAAACCCTCTTTTACAAAGAGATAAATAAAGCAAACTTAAACCCTCTAATAGGTGTTTGTTTGCACAATGAAGCACTCACCCAAAACCTAAAACACTTGAGCAAATTTGACAATTTTGGCTCACTAGTGTTTGTCTATACAAGAAATGACAAATTAAGCACTAAGACAATTTCTTGATCATTTGTTGATTGACAATTGAAGCATTAGTCTTCTCTTGATGCTTGAAGGTCCCTTTTATACTCCCAATTGAGTTTATAGCCGTTTAGGACCGTTGGGGTTGAAATAGAGTCATTGGAGCCTTTAATTCCCTCCAAAAATGCAGTTCTGCAGCTCCCCGTTTCGAAACGCTCGAAGCCGTTTCGAAACGCCCTTAATATAGAAAGAGCTGTTGCAGTCTGTCAGGGCACCCGTTTCGGAACACCCCCTTTTCGTTTCGGAACGCGTATCGGAACGCTATAAGCCCGTATCGAAACGACATGCATTCAAAAGTTAGTTGGGAAAGAGTCGTTGGGGTTTATGACCGTTGTGGTCAGTGCCACGTGGGCGTATCGGAACGGCCTAGCCCGTTTCGAAACGCTAAGGCCCGTTTCGATACGTGTATCGAAACATTTTAGCCACTGGAGGCACCTGTTTCGAAACGCCCTAAGGTGTTTCGAAACACTTGGTCAGTTTTGTGAAAAATGGCCTTTGAAAACATGAAAAACCTTTTTTAAAGACATCCCTAAACATGTTTGGACTTTGGAAATGTTTTAAATCCTTTTTAAATCAGTCCAAATTATTTTTCAATTATTATATCAAAACATTAGTTCTACAGTTGTGCATGTGCATACAATGAAATTGTTCTTATGCTTTCGGTTTAATATATTTCCTTTCCAAATGGTTTTGTCTTTAAACTAGATATATGTTTTGAAACTACATTGTTGATGTTGTGATTTCGAGCTCCGCTCACTAAGCTTTTAAGCTTACGCTCTCTTTTCCAACAATGCATATCGTTAGTAGCTACGGGAGGCAAGTGGGGTAAAAGAGGTACCTTGGATTTCATTTGCTAGCTCAAGTATGGGTTTCACGGTTGTAATAATACTTAGGCAATGGGAATGCTAGACTTTTGTGTAGAGGAGTTGGTGTCTAAACTCCCGTGTGGTTGCTTTTGATGTTAACATGTTTAAAATATTGAAGTATGCCATGATTTGTCTTTTGATCCCTTTATGAATGCCGAGCATGAATGTTTCCTTTAGTGAATTATGCCATGTTGAATCTTGTCGTTTTGATTGTGTACCTTGTTTAAAATGAATGCTCATGGATGTCTTAAGTCGTGAATATGGTTAAGGGTCGTTTAATATGCTTGCTTAGAGTGTTTGTGTTAGTCCCCTTGTGCTTAAATCTGCAAAATTCTGTCTTTTTGTGCAGGGCTTATCGATACACTAATGGACAGTATCGATACGGTCCCTATTTTAAGCATATCGTACCGATACGCGGGGGCATATCGATGCCTGCTTTGTTCTCTGGAAACCTGAGACTTTGACAAGAAATTGGGGTATCGGTACGGGCCTTAAGTGTATCGATACGGTCCTGATGTTTACTTTGAGGAACTTGACCTTTGAGGGTGTATCGATACCAGCATGTAGGGTATCGATACGGTCTCCTGGAGTTGACCTTGGGAAGTTTGACCGTTGAAGGCGTATCGATACGGGCCTTTGGTGTACCGATACGGCCTGAAGTAAAATGGGTAAAAGTTATCCCCTAATGTATGTATTGCTTGGTTCATATTCGTGTTTGTTTTTCCACTGTTTGCCTTCTCACATAAGATCAAATATGGCATTTAGACAAGATTAATTAAAATAAATTTTTAGGGTTGCTAATCAGAGTGAAGCCTTAACATGTTTCTCTTTGGTTTTCCCCGTGTAACCCATGCAATTCGGTCTGGTGGCTAGGCCGGGTCAAGGGGGTTACATTTGGTGGTATCAGAGCCTCGGTTTTGAGGTCTTCCGGGAAGGTAAGTCAGGTAAGTTGATTTGTTTGGTTTTTTCACTGTTGCACAGTGTGTGAAAGCATGATTTCTCGTTCTTGTTGTTGGTTGAAGAGTAGTCGAGCGTCCCCATTGCTAAGTATCGTTATTGGAAAATGGTTTTGGTTAAAAGAGCTTGAGCACTTGGATCCTTGCCTTGCTGACCCAATGTTTTCTTGTGTGTGTTATGTTTGTTGTTTTAGATTGTATCTTCGTTATGGTAAGACTGACAGGATGACCTAGAGAGGGTGACTAGGCACCCAGGGGTGAGCCTCATGTTCCTCTTACTCCCGATGGTAATGAGGCGAATGTCGGAGGTAATGTACCTCAGGCTGGTGCGAATGTTGGAGGTGATGGTAATGGACCTCAGGTTGTTGTGAACGATGATGTGAAGTCCCACTAGAAATATGCTAGTTGTTGAATACAGTGATGTGTAGTCCCACCGGGAATGGTTGTGCATGTGCATACCATGAATTTGTTCTTATGCTCTCGGTTTAATATATTTCCTTTCCAAATGGTTTTGTCTTTAAACTAGATATATGTTTTGAAACTACATGTTGATGTTGTGATTTTGAGCTCCGCTCACTAAGCTTTTAAGCTTACGCTCTCCTTTCCAACAATGCAGATCATTAGTGGCTACGGGAGGCAAGTGGGGCAAAGGTGGTACCTTGGAGTTCATTTGCTAGCTCAAGTATGGTTTTCACGGTTGTAATAACACTTAGGCAATGAGAATGTTAGACTTTTGTGTAGAGGAGGGTGTGTCTAAACTCCCGTGTGGTTACTTTTGATGTTAACATGTTTAAACTATTGAAGTATGCAATGATTTGTCTTTTGACCCCTTTATGAATGTCGAGCATGAATGATTCCTTTAGTGAATTATGCCATGTTAAATCTTGTCGTTTTGATTGTGTACCTTGTTTAAAATGAATGCTCATGGATGTCTTAAGTCGTGAATGTGGTTAGGGGTCGTTTAATATGCTTGCTTAGAGTGTTTGTGTTAGTCCCCTTGTGCTTAAATCTGAAAAATTTTGTCTTTTGTGCAGAGCGTATCGATACGGTCCCATGTTTTAAGCTTATCGTACTGATACGCGAGGGCGTATCGATACCTGCTTTGTTCTCTGGAAATTTGAGATTTTGACGAGAAATTGGGGTATCAGTACGGGCCTTAAGTGTATCGATACGGTCCTGATGTTGACTTTGGGGAACTTGACCTTTGAGGGTGTATCGATACCAGCATGTAGGGTATCGATACGGTCTCCTAGAGTTGACCTTGGGAATTTTGACCGTTGAAGGCGTATCGATACGAGCCTTCAGTGTATTGATACGGCCTGAAGTAAAATGGATAAAAGTTATCCCTTAATGTCTGTATTGCTTGGCTCATATTCGTGTTTGTTTTTCCGTTGTTTGCCTTCTCACATAAGATCAAATATGGCATTTAGACAAGATTAATTCAAAGAAATTTTCAGGGTTGCTAATCGGAGTGAATCCTTAACGAGTTTCTCTTCATTTTTCCTCGTGTAACCCATGCGATTCAGTTTGATGGCTAGGCCGAGTCAATGGGTTACAAGTGGAGGGTTCATCTATGTTCATGTAGAGCTCATTTTGTCTGTAAATACAAAAGAACATATGCATCTCTGCGTCGTTAGGAGAAAACACAATGCCGAAGGCATTGAATGGGCGGAGGCAAACCTCTACTAAAGGAGACATCCACACTCTTTCAGATTATGCGTCGCACAGGACATATGAATGTGGGCATCTCGATACCCTCGGAGAAAAACAAAATGCCAAAGGCATTGAATGGGAAGAGGCCTATAACAATGTTCTTTGAAGAATGAAAATCTGAGAATGCACTAAAAATTGAGAGAGGCCCAAGTATTTGCAAATCTCATACAACCATTCATCCGTGAAGTATTACACAACAATCTATATAAGTAAAGCAGAAAGCATTAAATAATATTGAGAGAGGCACAAGTACATGCAAATCTCATACAATCATTCATTCGTGAAGTATACACAATAATCTATATAAGTAAAGAAGAAAGCATTAAAGAATATTTTATGTCTCGATGTCTATTGAGGCAGAGGAAAGTCCATGATCTAACCTATGTATACATCTCTAAGGGTGAAGTATGGTCTTTAAGTTAGTCCGTCTTAATGCTTATTCAGAGTACAAGAGCTCGCAAAAGTATTCTTAAAAGTTCTAGCTAAAGAGCATGATCATTTCTAAGCTTAGAAGTATGGCGGAGGGTCTCAACGCCTTTGGTCATAGTGGCATTTCAAGTAACTTAGCATAAAGAATTTAGTTTCTATGCTACCTAGCAACTATCTGGACTTATAATGTTTTGTGGATGATGTGTGCATATTTTGAGGAAGACAAGTGCTCTGAAGGTGTGGAGGTCGTAATATTCCTTCTAAAAACACTCAAATAGATATGTTAAATACCTCTAACTTTCATACAAACTTACAACATTTTGCGGAGGATGGTGTCGTTACCGGAGATTTTAGAGTAAATGGCGCATGATGATTCTCCCTGAAGCACTCAAGCAAAAGTGATTGATGGTTGAAATGCTTCAAGGACCCTTAGAGTGTGACCTCGACGAACACTGAAGACGTCGACGGTAGGTTCCAATTGTATCTCCTTCTCACGCCTAAGGAAGCCTCAAATCTACTCATGGAGTTTCTAGCTTTTGTCTCATCGTGACCAGTAGGAAAAATCAGGTACGCTGGATGGATTTGGAGATGAGTTGGGTCATTCTAGGATGGTTGTCTTTGAGGATGCATCTCGACTGATTTTGTCAGGTCGAAAATGTCTCCACGCTCACCGCACGATTTGTTGATGTCGAAATAAGTATGCGTCGAACAAGGGAAGTGGAGACGAAGGACCAAGGTAGTTTTGGTAGATTTAGAAAGTTCACCCTTTACAGATTTGGGACAGAGAGCTGCGGTCAATATGGTGGTCGGAGTAAGGAAGATAAGAAGAGGAAGAGAGAGGTACATCCCTGTTAATTTAGCCTTGTCCAGGCACATTGTTGTTGTTTTCTAACTTGCCTCTCTCATCGGGGTTGTGGGTATTTATAACCCCTGACTAATGTTGGTGATTAGATAATGTCAAACCCTTTGACAGTCTACGGATGGGTCGGCAGATATAGGTCCAATTTTTAAGTGTTAGGCTTTGCATGTTGGTCACGTGGATGTTGTGTACTGGCGCCTAACAATATATGTTCCCAAGGCAGCCTGAGGTAGGGGCATATGCATATGGCTCTCATGGAAGCATTTGCATCTCTATTTTTTGAAGAAAAAAAAAATAAAATATAGTTTAATTTGTAAAGAAAATTTTATTTTGCATACATATTTATAAAAGAAACAAAAGTATATTAAAATTTTGGACCCTCATTTCTAAGAGTCTGGATTCGCCACAAGCCTAAGGGCTCCGGTAATATTTACCTCATGAAGAGGGTCGAAGTAACTGCTTTTACGGACTATCTATGAAGTTTATCGAATATGGAGGTGTCGAAGGGTATATCCAAATTTATTCGGAAGAAGAGAAATTACGTGTAATAATGTGAGATATTATTTGATATACTGGTGATAGAGTTTTTAACTTAACAACCAAACCAAAGATTTTTTTGTATAGTCTAAAGGTGATTGCAATGTAATATCTGTTTATAGATTTTTTAACTATTTGACAATGCACACACTATACAAATAAAACGATTGAACATGAGTCTCTTATTATGAACATCATCCGCTTTTCTACTAAGAGTCTAGGACAACTTATTATTGGTTCCCAAACTAAAGAATTTTCCTATGGTTTTGATTGAAATTTGAAATAAATAAATAACTAATGTATATGGTGGCTTCTTAACTCCGCTTTGCGAATGAAAAACTCCATCGCATATTATATAATAATTCTATATATAAAGTAATCATTTGATACATAAATGATATAATAAAAAAATTATCAGAATTGAACTTAGATTGCTATCATGTTTCCTTATAAAAATACAAAAATAAAATTTAAAAAATATATCCGCTTGTAATTTTTATTTTATTTCGCTGTATAATTTAGCATCCTTTTCTAATTTTTTTATTTCATTGTCATGGTTAAATATTTTTTGGGTATTATTGTTAGGAAAAATATTTTATAATTTATTATACTCCTATTTTTATTTCATACTTTATTGTATTTGCTGTAATAAAAGTAAAAGTTAGTCGGACTATATTTCAGGCAAATAAATGAGAAGTCGGTCATATTATATATATATATATATATCTCATAATAAGCTGGGAGCTAATGGTAGGTATGGTTCATACTTGATACAGGTTGGTGTTTGGTTGTCCAAATGTTATTCGAATACTAACTTTCCATTTATTAGCATTTAAAACTTATTTAATACTACTATTAAGTATTAAGTGTTTATATCAATTGATACGGATTATTTTAGTTTAATCAAAGATTAAATTTAAGTCACCAATAATCAGTAAGTCTAGTTAAATAAGACATTAAAACTCTTAAATAAAGTTAATGGTTTAAACCTTAGCGTTAGGGGTAGAGCACAATGGTGATTTGCGGGGACACAATCTCCAAAATTTTGAAAAATTAAATTTTAATTCTTTAAATTTAAACAAAAAATAATTCCCCTTCATTTTTTGAAATTTATTAAACCTTGCTTTAGGGACATAACACATTGGTGATTTAGGGAGACATCGCCTCCAAAATTTTAGAAAATTAGATTTTAATATTTTAAATCTTAAAAAAATTTAATTTGGCTCCACAATTTTTTTTAGAAATTCATACTAACTTTCCATTTATTAGCATTTAAACTTATTTAATACTGCTATTAAGTGTTTATATCAATTGGTACGAGTTATTTTAGTTTAATCAAATATTAAATTTGAGTTATCAATAACCAGTTAGTCTAGTAGGATGAGACATTAAATCCTTTAAGCAAGGTCAAGGGTTCAAACATTGGAGTTAGGGGCAAAATACAGTAGAGGTGTTCAAAATTACCCGACACGATTGACCCGGCCCGATTACCTGACGACCTAGTACAAAATAGGGTGTTTTTAAGATTTTTTATCGGGTCGGGTACCCGAAACTTTTCCCTTACTGGATACACGGGTCGGGCTTGGACTGAAAATTTTCCCTTACTGGGTACTCGACCTGACACTTTTAATATATATATTTTTATGTTTTAAATTATATGTTTATTTTAATTTTTTGTTTTAATATTTTTACTCTAAAACTAAATTGAAATCCCTAAATTCTTTTTATGTTTTATTATATACTCTTAAGTTTATTTTTTTTTAATATTTGTATTCATTTTTCAGTATGATATTTGAAAGGGGAAAATCACGATCAAGA
This sequence comes from Hibiscus tridactylites, assembly GCA_958450335.1. NCBI lineage: Eukaryota > Viridiplantae > Streptophyta > Magnoliopsida > Malvales > Malvaceae > Hibiscus > Hibiscus tridactylites. The sequence goes on from OY288290.1 coordinate 50,977,875, forward strand.
TTAATTTTTTTAATATATTCTTTTGGTGATAAACTTTAATATAAATCTAAATATTTCACTCTTCAAAGTTAAAACTAACTTCAAATCAGTAATTTTTTTGTTTAGATTGTGTATTATAAATTTTTTTAAAATTTTATGGGTTTAATATGTATTTTTAAAAAAATAAAATAAAAAATTTATGAACCGAGTACCCGGATATAATGGGTCAGAACACGAGCTAAAAAAGGAGGTACCCAGATGAACCGAGTACCCGACAATAAACTCCCCTAGAACACACTGGTGATTTGTGGGGAACATAGCCTCCAAAATTTTGGAAAACTCTTAAAATTTTTAAAATTTTTAATTTGGCCTCCACAAAATTTTTAAAAATTCGTACTAAATTTTATTTTTTAATTTTTTAATTAAATTCCTCCTATAACTTTTAAAAGCCCGACTCTCAAAATTTAAAAAATTTAGTAACATCCCTTAAAACCCTTCAATTTTTTTAAAAAAAAATCCAATTTAAATCTCTATTTAAAAAATTAGGGTCTATTTTGTTCTAGGGAATAGAGTGCGTTTTCATTTTCTTGAAAAAAAGAAAACGGTGAAAAAAACATATTTGATTGTAAAATTAGAAAATGATTTTTAGAAAATAAAAACAAAATAAGTGAAAACATTCTTGGTTAATAGGGATAGAAACTTGTTTTTAGAAAAGAAAATAGTGAAAATGAGTTTGGTATCTAATTTTTCAAAATAGAAATGAAAAAAATGATTAATTAATAATTAAAATAAAATATAGTTAAAAAATATACTAATAATTAAAATATGACTAAATAAACCAAAGTTTTAATAAATTACATTAGAAAGATTCAAACCCGAGTTAAAATGAAGTTAAAATTTTAAAAAAAAATTTCTTCATATTTTTCACTTTCCTAAAATATTTTCAACGAAAATATCTTTTTATGTTTTCAAATTTTCACTTATTTTTGTTTTCATCATCTAAAAATTATTTTCTAATTTTACAACTAAACACGTTTTGTAACCCCCTCGTCCCGGTCTGGCCGGATAACCGGTCCGAGTGGGCCACACGGGGAAAACCGAAGCGAAACCCGTTAAGGTTCCCCCTCGGTTAACAACCCTAAAAATTTCTTTTTACTTATCTTGTCTAAATGCATTACCATTACCTATGTGAAACACGTCAGCGGAAACAAGAGCATTCAAGACATCAGTCATAAAACAACCCATTTTCTGTAATTAAGCAGGCCGTATCGATAAACTTGTCAAGGGTATCGATACACCTTGACCAAAGTCAACACTCAAGGGTCAACACAGGAAGACTGTATCGATACACCTGTTAAGGGTATCGATACGCCCTTCCCAGTCAACATCTCGTGGTCAACGAGATAAACCCGTACCGATACACTAACTCACCGTATCGATACGGTAACATCTCACTAAAATCTCAGAATTCCAGTGAGCAAAAATCGTATCGATACACCCCCGTGTATCGATACGCCCAGCCAAACTTGAGTCCTGGAGGCAATAGCGTATCGATACGGCCCTTAAGCGTACCGATACCCCCTGCACTGCAAAACTCTCAAACTCAGCTAAAACATACAAGACTCGAACCTAGATGCAATTTAAGACTTCCCTAGACCCAAACAAGCATTCATACAACATTAACAGATCAATATTTAGCCACACAAGCACCCAACATGTACATACATCAAGGAAATCATGCAATTGATCAAAGATGACATTTAAGCATTCAAAGTCTCATACTTCAACATTCAAACACAAAGGCAACCTCAAAAGGCACATAGTCAACATTCATGGTAAGCAATTAGGACATGGTTTTACAATTCAAACATGACATCAACAAGCCATACAAAAGCAACATAACAAGGAGTCTAAACAAGCTCCTAACAACCAACAATATCCATTAAAATAACACGAATCCCATTGCTTAGCTATTACATGTTCAAACATTAAAAGCTCATACTTGATGTACTCAAAGCCAACAACCACACTTGGAGGCCCTCCACTTGCGCTAGCAACCCACGAACTAAGAATCTGCAATGTTGAACAAAGAGAGCGTAAGCAATGATGCTTAGTGAGGGTAAGCTCTTAAAAACAAACCTCAACATTGCAGGGTCCGAGCACGATCTTAGCCAAGGCAAAACACATAATTACCAAGGATCCACAAGAGCCACAAGATAAAGATGCATGAACAATATCCAAATAAATGCCATGCTCATAAGCTCTATTCCACAACACATGTAATCACATATAAACATCCAAATAAAGATCATATATCACAACACATTGATACACATATCAATCAACATTGGCACCTAGCTATGACCCGAATACGCGGATAAACACGTTGGAACTCACATCCAACAACCACTTTACCTCACGGTGGGATTACACTCATCACCGGTCTCGCGGAGGGGATTCCACTCATCCTCACGCCCCGTCGATGGGATTCCACTCATCATCGACTATATATAAATACAATTTCCGGGCGAACATGTACTCCTCCTTGGTGACTCAACGCCACCAAGGCCACCCGCGACTTTTGACTCATGTGTACACACTAACATCCTAATGATCGATCATTTGTACTCAAGCATACTGGTGCCAACATTTAACTCATTCCACATTACTCATTTCAATCAATTTCGTGCTTAGCACGTACTCACCATGAACACAATCATGAACCATTACCATGCATGCCTCAAGCATCACAAATCATGCCTCATCTCACATGTATAACACAATATACATAAGCAATCATATCACAAGTCATACGAGGCATAAACATCCATATATATAAGTTCATCCAAAGGCTCTAGATCAAGTTTAGGATTAGGTTACCACCCTAATCCTAACTCTAGGTGGGTCTACCAAGCCCAACCTAGTCCACATACTCGAACCAATCATTTAAAAACCATGTAAAACGTTTAACCACTCACCTAAGCTCCCAAGCTCAAAGACCAAGCAAGCGACCACTTTCAAATTTCCGGATTCACTTCCGATGCTTCACCGACGCCAAACCTCGATTCTAATCAATCCCAAACACAAACAAAACATCCACAATCAATAACTCATCGTCGGAACTAACCCGGATTAACGTTTTCAAGCAACCAACACTCAAAATCAAGCCCAAAATAGAATTCCCGAGCAGCCCACAAAACCCACTGAAATCTTCCAATTCAAGCATCCAAACAATCATCAAACACACCCAAAGTGACCCTCATATATCATACTAACACCAGCCATCAAAATCCAACATAAAACTACCCCAAAAACTACTTTAAAATCCTCCAAAAACCCATTGAAACCTAATTTCGGGAATGTGCTTAAAACCATGCAAAATTCATATATGTTGCCTCATTTGACTCCTAGATTCCATAACTAACAACACTATATCAAAATATTAAGTTAACCATAGCAAAGGTACCATTTTTAATCAAAACCCTTGAAAAATCAATTTCCAAAACCCCAATGAAAATAGAAACCAATTGTACTTTTAAAGAGAGAAGGTTGAGGAGAAGTCAAAAAATGTGTTACCTTCCAAAAACGAGTTGAAATGGATGAGGAATGAGATGGAATAGTGATTTTGTGAGGAGTGCTCTTCAAACCTGTTGGTTTCTCTTTGAAGAAGAGAATGAATAGTAAAAAGGGTGTTTTGTGTTGTTTTAAATTAAAGGCCTAAAGACCAATTTGCCCTTAATGAAATGAGACATTCACAAGGAAGGGAAATCCATGGCTATTTGGGGTTTAATTCCAAAACATGGTCAACACAATTAATTAATTTGAAGACAAAACCCGAAATATTATTTAAATTATAAAATTGAGCCCAAATAATATTAAAATATTATTTTCACCTAACCCCTAAACCCGGGTGTTACACGTTTTTTTCACAGTTTTTTATTTTTCAAGAAAATGAAAATAGACTTCATTCTTTAAAACCAAATGAACCCTAAAAAAGATGTTTTCATTGAAAATGTTTGGGGAAAGTGGAGAATATGAAACAAGGATTTTTTTTTTAAATTTTAACTTCATTTTAACCTGAGTTCGAATCCTTTTAATGTCAATTTTCAAAAATTTGGTTTATTTACTTATATTTTATTTATTGTTATTATAATAATATTTTCTAACTATATTTTATTTTAATTATTTAATAATTAATTTTTCATTTCTATTTTGAAATGTTAGATACCAAACAAATTTTCACTGTTTTTATTTTTGGAAACAAGTTTCCATCCCTATTAACCAGACATATTTTTTTAGGAAAATTCTACAACGTGCGACGGACACCGATGAACACCACTAATGATGAACACCGATGAACATCATTAAATTAATTAATAAAAATTTAAAATTTTAAGGGCCCATCATACAATTAATAATTATTTTTAAAAATTAAATTAAATTATTTTTTATATATATTAAAATTTTATTTTTTAATAAGGCTAAATTATATATTTAGTACCTCACCTATTTTCGTATTTCTATTGAACCCTCATTATTTAAATATTATTTCAATTTAACCTTATTCTTTATAAAAAAAATTTAACCCTTCACCCTCAACCTAAAACCCTAAACTATTAAACCTTAAACTCTTAAATCTATACCCTAAACCATATCCCATTAAAAATAATTTCACCATCATCGGTTCAATTCAATTTAATAAAAGGGCGTATAGAATAAAATTCCGCGAGTTCCGACAAAACATAAGTTAATGCAAGAAATTAAAAATAAGCAAGCATTGTCTTGCTGTTTTTGGAGTGTTCCTTTGGTAACTACAAAACCCTATTGCATAAACATATTTAAACTCTTGTAAATGATCCGACCACGCAAGAAAGAGAGACGACCGCTCAATGACCGACTGCTATGCCATTTTTCTAAATCTTCTTTTCTACGAGTTCTTGTTCCCTACAGCTTAAAATCTTTTAATAAGTTATTAAACAAAAGTAAGGGTCTTAATTTTCAAAAGGACCACCCTTTGATTTGGTTTCGTGTAGTTTTACAAACAATTTTTTTTATGGTTGCAAATCAAGAAAAGTAGATAAAGTTTTCAGAGCTTAAATTGATATTTAGTGTGGGGAGGATGTACCAGTCTTGGAGAGAGCGTTCTTATTTTTTTTAAGTATAATTTTGTGTTTTTTTTAAGAAAATAGTTTTGTTTACTGTGTAAAGGAATTTTTTTGTATACTCATTTGAAAAAAAATATTTTGGACCACTATTCTTGAATTTCTAAATTCGACATTGATCTAGTATCAACAAAAAATTATTATTATTTACTATATCCACGATTATGCATATATATATATATATTTTAATTTTTATTTAGATATGCAATTATTTTTTATGATATTAAATAAAAAATTATACTTAAATTTGTTAGCAAAGATAAAAAAATTAATTCAAGCTTCGACTATGGCCTTAAACAAGATTACCAAATCATGAGATTGATGAGTACTCTATTATTTTAAGTACAAATATCCCTATTATTGTAATCAATGGAAACTAGGGTGATGCCTGAAGGTGATAAATATAGTAATTAACCTTATTTTAAGTACGATGATGATGGTGAAAGTATTTTTAATGATATATGGTTTAGGGTATAGGTTTAAGGGTTTAAGGTTTAATAGTTTAGGGGTTTAGGTTGAGGGTTAAGGGTTAACTTATTTTTTTTATCAAGAATAGGGCCAAATTGAAATAATACTTAAATAATGAGGGTTCAATAGAAATACGAAAATTGGTGAGGTACTAAATATATAATTTACCCTTATTAAAAAATTAAATTTTAATATATATAAAAAATAATTTAATTAAATTTTTAAAAATAATTATTAATTGTATGATGAGTCCTTAAAATTTAAATATTTATTAATTAATTTAATGGTGTTCATCGATGTTCATCATTAGTGGTGTTCATCGGTGTTCGTCGCACGTGGTAGACTCATCCATTTTTTTAATTTTTAAAAAATTTAAATTTAAATTATTTTCTGAAAATAAAAAATGGAAACATTTTCTAAAACCAAACGGTAAGTTTCCCGCAAACTCTTTTGTCAAGTTCTGCCACTATCTGACTTTGTGAGTGAAACAAATTAGGTTGAAAATGTCACCCCATATTAAGCCTCTGCAATACCTGATCCGGATTAGTCAGCTAATGAATTAGACATTGATGGTTAAAAAAAATTGAGTCATTGGATTAAATCAACGTTAAATAGTTGACGGAAGTGTTTTGTCATTTTTAAGGTTTCACTCGACTTAACATGATTAATCATTGTTTAGACCATTAAATGAATAGATAAGGAACACATATGATTTATATAAAAATATTTATTTAATACTATCTATTGAAACTCAATCTTAATTAATTTGAAAAATAATATTCCGAGGTTTTATTTTAGTTTACCAAAAGTTAAAGATTCCAATTTTTAAAAGAAAAATTGAATTTCATAAAAACAATTTGAATATTTGGGGTTTGCTTAATAATCAAAGCTTTTCCGATGCTTTTCAAGCCTTACAAGTTGGATCATGAAGACCGACCAAGCATGCGGCTCACATGAGGCGTAGTACCTTTCCTGAAAATCAAAACAATTTGAGTACACTTGAATAATGCAACTTTATTCTTTTTAAGTGCACAATTAATTATAATTCAAATTCTAGATTTAAATTATTTACTTTATACAATTGATTGAGAGGACTAGTATCAACTATGAATCCTTTCAGAGGGGAGAATTGCAGGGAAGGCTCTCAAGCAAATAAGGTGTTTACGACTTTCGTCGACGAAGTGAGTAAGTGAATCCATAAAAGAGCGTTATGGGAAGCTTTCAGTGTGTATGGAGACGTCTCTGATGTTTATGTGACTTATTGGAATATGAAAAGAAGGTTCGTGAAGCACCCCTTCGCGTTTGTTAGATTCAGGTCGGAGGATGGTTTGCTGAGAGCTGTTGAACGAGGCAACAATCGGAAGATAGATGGCTTCTTCATCAAAGTGTCGGCGACAAGATTTCAAAGAAGGGTTTCGTCCGGAAAGGGTGTCTCTAACGTAGAAAAAGTGAAAGCTCCGGTACGTGTGTCTTCTGTGAAGACCTCTAAGGGTTTGAGAGGGGTCTGGTCCTATAAAGATATTCTGATGGGGAAGAATAGGGGTGAAGTTGAAAGTGGTCCCTCTAAGGAGAAGCCATTAAATGGTGAAACTCAGGTTAGGCCATTTTTTCAACCAAACCTACCCAAATGCTCTCATAATGATAATTTCTATATGAAGGTGGAAGTGCCTAGTGAAGACATGCTATGGATTAAAAGGTGATTGGCTGGGAAAATAAAAACAATGTATAATCCTAAAATGGTTCATTAAGCCCTCATCTCCGACGGCCTAGAATGCAAGGTTAGTCTGTGGCATGGATCTCTTGTCATAGTTTGCTTTGAATCTGATCTATTGGTCAACAATGCCTGGAATGATAAGGCGAAGTTTTTGGATTCCTAGTTCGATTTCATTGAACCTTTAGCTTTGTCAGAGAAGAATAAAAGAGTTAAATTGTGGTTTTGTCTGGAAGAGGTGCCAATTTGCATTTGGCACGAATCATTTTTCTCAAAAATTTGTAACATGTGGCAAGATTGACGTGGAAACTATGCTGAGGGATCAGTTCGACAAGGCCAAAATTTTGATTTTCGCAGAAAAGAAAACATATATCCCAACATCCTTTGATGTAACAGTCAATGGGAAAAACTTTAAGATTGCTTTCAGCTTGGAAGAGTTCGAAGAGGAAACAGTTTGGATCGATGGGAGGAAGGCGAACAGTCCGAGCTACGAGAGTTCTTGGGAAAATGAAGGCAGACTTTCTTCCAATTCGCTTGGATGCAGGTTGGACGAGGGGTCTAGGAGTCTGTGCCTTTTACACCAGAAGCTGCGCACGAAGCCAGTATTATTGATGGTTGTGTAGTTGTGAATGGAGGCTCATTAAATAACGGTCCGAACGATAATGCCCCTATGCGTTATAAGCCAATTGATCCGGTTTGTGATGTACAGGTGGCGTCCACTACGTTGGAGGCTATCCCAATGGAGAATTTTGTTGGTTTGATTAACACAGTAGCAGAGTCAAATTCATCTAATGGCGGGCTCTTTGATGTCCCAATTGTTGACCTAGGTCCCTATGCTAGTGAAGAGTCTAGTTTAGAAGTGAAAAATGAGCAAGGCCTCGTCATCTCTGGTTTTGGGCTCCCCGATCTTGGCCCAATCACGACAGGGTAACCAGAAAGCCTAAGCAGGCTAAGAACCTTGCGTTCTCTGGTCCTAGGATCTTTAACCATTGGAGCTGGCCTTTGGCTTACTCCTTCCTAGGCTCCAGAGGAGTTTGGCAAGGAAAAGTTCGAGAAAAAAAACAATCTTCTCACTCCTCTTAGGAGCTTTCCCCTAATGCTTCGACTCATTTCCCTAGGGATTCCATTAATGAGAGGGTGGGTGTTGAGATGAGCAACAAAGACCGCCAAGAAGCTTTAATGACTTTGGAACTGGAGAAGTTGTAGTGTTTCACTTCAATGAGAAGAGATCGATTGTTACCCGAAGCATTGAAAGCTTGGAATATGATGATTGATGCTCTGGTGACCTTAGTCTTGGTGTCAACATCTTCTATCCCTGAATTCTTTGAATCTTGTTTCGTTTCGTAGTCCCTGCATTGGGTAAAATAAAAGCACAAGTGAATTGATTGTTGGATTTAAGAATAACGTAAAGTAAAGCACAAATAATAAATGAGGTGATCAGGTTGATAGAGCAGACAGGGTTATGCTGCCACTTAGTGTGAAACTGCATTGTGAAGGTAGATTTATTTTGTGCTGCCACGATATACTCCCTCGGCAGGTATGGCGGGCGGTAGGCTATGACCCTGTCACGCGGCTGCAGCGGGTCACTACCACTGCAACTTTCACTGTCTCGGCAGGTGGAATGGAAATAAGTCCTGGCGGCAAGTCTGGCAGATACTCTAAGTTCGGCGGGATAGTCGACAGTGATCCCTCCTATTTCTAGGTAAGGATGCTCGAGAGCTAACGTGACGTAGGCAATACCTAGCAATCGCTGCGTAAACCTAACACATGCTAGTCAACTCAGTTTGTAATCCCTCTTAGCCCCTGAAACTTGTGGACTGGTGTAGAACCAAGTTAGTCACGCCTCAGAACGTTGTGACCGTACTTAACCCTTTTGTGAGCCTTGCACTTTCGTGCCCGACAAATAGATTCTCTCAATTGACTGGTGTAGAATAATTGAAAGAATGAAGTGCACAGATTAAGCAAACTTGGAATATTTTATTGAAAAAGAACTCAAAACCTAAAACAATCGTTTCACAACTATCTTACAACATAACCCTAACCCAAGTGGAGTTTAGAACATGCGGCGGCAAAGAACACTAGAAAAGTCTATATAAAACCTAAGATGATTTGAACTAGGAGTACAATGAGTATTTATAGACTAATGACTGGGGTAAGTCCTCCTTAAAGTAGAAGTCCTTGAAAATATCGTTCCATCTTTAATATGACTTTAAACTCTGACTTCTTTGCGTGGAATATGGACTTTATCTCGTTTGCCTTAGCCTGCAAGTAACCTTGAGATTTTTGCTTCGGCGGCTCTGGCCGCTGCTACAGACGTCAGAAAATAAATGGATGCCGGTGATAGAATCAAGGTTTTTAGCTCTACAAATCTCGCTCCGGTTCTCCAACTTCCATAGTTAGCTGCCGTGGGCAGCACGGTCGACAACAACTCCACTCGGCAGCTACTCAGCAACAACTGTCTTTTGCTGGAACTGCATCAGTACAGCTCCTAGGTTTGTTCTTTCAGCCTTAACTCCTCATCTCTTCGGTTCCCTCTTTCAGCCATTAGTACCTACAAAAAATACACTAAAACAATATCTCTTGTTTATCAAATATACGATAATCTATAAAAGCAAGGTAAAATAAAGAAAATACTGTGAAATGCCATGCATGCACCTACTTATGCCTAAAATGTGCTTAAAAAAGTAATAATAAGAGTTGGAATGTGCATAAAATATAGGACTTATGGACACTTTACACACCCCCAAAACTTGAACTATTGCTTGTCCTCAAGCAATGCAACCTAAAATACTTGCTCTGATAATAGTCAGAAAGAAAAACTTATTTTTAACCTAATTTTTGCCTCAAGGTCGTGACACCTATATTAAATTAATGAAGGGAAATAAGCAAGAAAATAACTCAAAATTAACTTTCTCATGCCTGTGTGTGTGTGTGCATGTCTGTAAACAGGCTGAATATGCATAATAAATAAATAAACAAAGATGATGTTGTGATTTAAAGGTTGTTGCTGAGGCAACACAGTTTAAGCATAATATTTTTAATCATGGCAGTGAGGGCTTCAACTTATCACAACTACTCTTCTAGGTCTGGCGTTGAGATAGAAGCAAACTACAAGACCCCGAACCCTTAGAGTAGAGTCATCGTGTGAAGGCTTTCATTCACTCATGCTAATTTGCATGTTACTTTAAGGCTTTCAGATTCATGGACTTTGATAGCAGCGGAGTGTCCTTGCACATGATTCTTCCTAGATCCTGTTGCGGGCACCTCTAGGGTAAACAACATTGTTCCTTGTTTTTGATTCTGCTGTCATGGCAGTACTGTATTTTTCTGTTTCTTTTGCCTGCCTCGGCGGCTACCTGTAATCATCATTAGAATTTTGCAAAGAATTCTAAAATCAAACAGGCCATGTTCATCAAATATTCTAACAGATTCAGCAAGTAACAAAGATGTTTAACATTTTCAGGCATAAAGGAAAAAAACATTCTAAGTCATAATTCATACTTCTTCCCAAGATTAAGTTCATTTTTAGTTAGGTGCGAAAATAAATTAATTGGCTATCCTATCATAGGCACAAGTCATAACAATTTTTTCTATTCCGATTATTACTAAGGAAAGTACAATGCAACCTAAAAATGCAACTAAAGATGTCTAGAAAAATGATGCAAGAGCTATCCCCCCCAAACTCGAGATGGGCATTACCCTCAATGCACAAAACATATAAGATACAAATAAAAATACAAGTTAAAAATAAAAGAAAATAAAAATAAAAATAAAAGAAAAGAAAATAAACTAAAAGTTTGCTGAGGGGTGGGAGGAGGCTGGATTCTTGTCAGCTGAGGAGGAGGAAGATATTTGGATGACGAAGCGGCGACCAGCAGATGCCTTGGCCGCGGTCTTGGCAGGTGAGGTTTTTGCTTTCCGCAGCGGCTGGACTCTTTTTGGCGTATGTTGTGGCTCTTCTTGCGGTTTGGCAGGAGAAGTGACCGGAGATGCATTGCTTTCTTCTGACTACGTCTCGAAGTCCATAGGTTCTTCAGCTATTATGTGTCGCTTCCTCTTCATGGTTCCTTCCTCCGTGGGTGCTGCCGGAGGGATGAATGCTATTAGGATGGCTGCTGTTACTGCTACCACTGTTGTTTCTGGCTCCGACACAGCTGTTTAATCTCCTCTAATGAGGAGGTGTCTGCCACTGTGTTTTCTGTGCAAGCAAGAGAGAGATGTTGTTGGTGCCTCTCAAGCGAGTATGCCACTGTGTTGGATGGGGTGGCGGCTGAATAAGTCGGAGAATGCGTAGGAGAGGCCACCTGGTGGTTAGTCTGGCGGGCAGCGACGGCTGGTGGAGTTCTTTGTGCTTAGACTACTGTTGCAAGCTCCGTAGGGTATGGTGGCATGGTAGGCACATCACTGGGGAATTTCTGTATAAAATAAGCCACAAGGGCTTCTTGGGCCTCCCCAACATAGTTTATGAGGGCCAACTGCTGCTGCTCGATGCGCTTTTTGTTGTCTGGAAGGGTATGCAGCAGTGGGAGGACTTCTTTGTCTTGGGCAACGTTAGTACTGCCGGGGGCGGCTGGGGTTTCAAGATGTGTGGATGAAGGCTGACTGGGTGTTTCTGGCTCTTTCTCCGCATCCTGCATCATCTGAATGCGGACCTTTTTGGTCCAGCCCTCTTTAGCAGTTGTTAGCTCATCTGTAGGTTCTGTCGGGACACCGAAGTTGGTGCAAAGACCTATGATGAACGACGAGAAGTACAACCTGCCTTTCTTCTTTTTGAAGCAGCTGTGGATTTCTGTGCAGATAATTTTCTCTATGTTTATCGGCCGGTTCATTAGGATACTGTGAATTAAGGCGAGGCACGACCGATCAACGGTTGAGTTGTGGGATGTGGGCAACAGACGCCTTTTTACAAAGGTGTTCCATAGCATGGCCTCTGGCAGCAAGGGGCGACGCTAAACAGATCCCACATGTTTGCCTCCCAGCCATGGCGTGTTGGGCTTACAGAGTTTGGCCTTGATTTTCTCATAGTCGGTAACCGTCAGTGACTGCCTCCACTTCTCGTGAGGGTTGTCGTACATATCAAGGCCGTAGTACATGTTGATGACAACATCATTTAGTTTGACCGGCTCCCCGCGGACATAGACGAATGGCTTCTCCAGGCAGGGCTGATGGGAGTAGAATTCCTTGACTATAGTGATGTTCGCTATCTCTGGCTACTGAGCGAACATTTCCCATCCCTTGTAGTGGATGGTTCGGAACAAGGTGGGCTCTAGACCACGGTCTCCCGTTTGCCGTGTGTAATGGAAGCCTTGCTCCTCCCATACTGCCTGCTTAGAGATCTTATTTATGTATCTCTCCTCGTCCTCCTTGTAGCAAACTCTGTTGTAGATCGGTTTTTGGGTTGATGTTGATTCCATGTGAACGTTTGTGCTTGACTGAAACTAGAAAGAAAAGTTATGAGAGAGATGTGGAATCAGAAAGAAGATAGAAAAAAGGTGAAAGTAAAGTAAAATAAAGTGAGTGAGTGAGTGAAGTATATATAAGAGCTGTCGAGAGGTACCGTGGCAGCATTAAATGTCCAACGGTCTGATTTCCTTGCGCACGTTACGGATTTTTCTGCCCGTTAATTTCAGAGCCATTGGCAGCTAGCCGTTGAAGGCCAACTAGCCGTTACGCGTTGCTGCGCTGGTGGCTGTCTCAGCAGGATGGTGGGCGGGCTTCTTGATGGGCCTCCTTCCTGATCATGCTCTTTTATTCTTAAACCTAAAATAAAAATAGAAATAATAAAGATAATGAAATAATTTCTGAAAAATAAAATTATGAAAAATAATCTATTCCTAAAATAAAATAAATTCTAATCCTAATGCATAAAAAATAAAATAAAGATTAAGTTATGTTGGGTGTGCATTTGGGTGCATCTCCCAAACATAACCACTTCCTGAGGTGGTTTGACTTTTTCTTCCCTCCTAGGGGGTCCTCTTGTTCTTTCAGATGCTGTGTTATGGGGTCCTTAAGTCTGACCCTAGGCCTGTCGCGGCAGCGGCTGCCCTGGCCTGTTTCCACGCTGATTTTGGCAGCTCTTGCATCCAGGCTTCCTTTTCCTTCATTTGAGGGTTGTAGCACATTCATCTTTATGCTCTGGTCCTCTACCCTCATTGTTAGCCCCCCGAGTTCCACATCTATAAGCGTTTTGCTCGTGGCCAAGAATGGTCGCCCAAGGATGATAGGGGCTTTTTCGTCGGCCTCACAATCTAAGATGAGGAAGTCGGCGGGGAGAATTTGTAACGCCCCAAATTTGGGCCTAGATGTTTTAGAGTTCGAATCGGACCGGTCGAGAACGGTTCGAACCTTAAAGGGAGATATAGGGAACACCTAGTTCGGGATGCCTTAAAAATATGGAAAAATATATAATCCTCATTTATTATATGAATGATTATGGTGAAATCAATTTTACAAAATAAGGTTTGGAAATGCTACATTTCGGTGTAGTGACCAAATCGCAGTTTTTGCAAAAGTTAAATAGTGACTGTTTTGTAAAGGATTAGAACTTTGAATATTTAAGGAGCTAATTTTACCAAAATGTTTTTAAACATATTTCTCCTTATTTTGGATGTTTTTAATAATGTTTTAATTAAAGGAAATGAAGATTAATTAAAAGGAAAATTATCTTTGACTTTTCATAACTACATTTCATCAGTTTTCTCTCAATTTCTTTTCAGCCAAACACATTTCCTCCATCAATTATCTTCTGATTTTCATCCCTTTTGATTAGATTTCAATCTCTTTTTTATTTTTAATCTTTTCCTCACCAAATCCTCTTGTTTTTACATTGGATTTTTCAAGAAAACTTGTCTAAAACAAGGAGAAATCAACCATTAGAGGTAAGCTTCGTCCTTCTCCTCTAATGATCAGTTCTTTACTGAAATTTCCAAGTTATCAATCCTTTGTTAATGATTTTTGAGTTGCTTTAATGTTAGAAACAAGAAATTGTATTAAAACTCAAGGTTTTTGGAGAGATCTTGATGATTTTCGTGGTTGATGGTTAGGCTCTGTTTTGATGTTGCTTTCTAATGTATTTTGGATGTTAATTAATGTTATAAATGAGGTTTTATCAAACAAATCCCGAATATGCTTGGATTCCTAAGTTTTGTGTGCTAGAATGGTGGTTTTTAAGGTGGTTTTGGTGTTCTTTCATAGCTGGAGGTAGAAGGACGAGTTTGTGGTGATTTTTGATGTTGATTGATGGTTAGGAATGATTAGAAGTGATAGATCTTGTCTGGGCTTTGTTTTGGAAGAGTTTGGAGGTGATTTCGGTTGTGTTTGGTAGCCGGAATGAGGTTCTTGAGTAGAGCAGTGAGTTTAGGTGTGTGGCTGATGATATCAATGCATGATGATGCATTAATCCTCTACTCTTATGTGTTATAAACATGGGAGACATCTTCGAACGCCTTTGGTGTTGATCCGGGAGCTTAATTAGCATTTCGGCGAGCAAGTGAAACGTAATCGGTGAGTGCGTATGGTTTTAGAAGTCCTTGAGGGACGAAGAATCGAGGTTTGGGGATTTAGGAAAGGTTTGAAACACCTTCCTAAGTCCGGAAGTAAGTATTGGCTAGATTGCTCTCTTATATGTGGTGGCTGCCCCTAAAATGCTTTTACATGCTCATGGTTTGAGATAGATAAATTCCTACTGTTTTTATGCATGATTTGTAGCATGAAATGATGTTTGAAATGATTTCATGAAATAACATGTTGCATTGTTGAGTTTTAAGCTTTTGTTTTAAAGCATGGCAAATGTTATGGCTTGGAAATGAGATGAGTAAGATTTCAGAAATGTTGCATGAAAAACAGTAGGTGAGATGATGATTTAACATAATATATTGGCATGGAAGATGAGATACTTACCGGATATAATTGATCGATCAATAGGATGAGAGTGCACTATAAACTAAAAATTCGTACGTGCTCTTTGGTTAAATCCAAAGGGAGAGACCGATGATGGGTAGGACTTGGTGAAATACCCAAGCTTTGTGGCGATGAGAGATTCCACCATGTGAGTACGGTGATGTGAGATTCCACCGAAAATTATGTTACTAGACAAGTGAGTACGGTGATGTGAGATTCCACCGGAAGCGTCTAGTGGTTTGAGAATGTTGTCCGTATATTCGAGTAATAATGAGATGTGAAATGCCAATATAATATATGAAAATCATTTTGATTCACATGTACCTATTGATGAGATGATTTATGCTATGAGAAATGCATATGAGATTTGTATATGAAATGCTTTGGTTTTTGCAAGCATGTGTATGGCCTTGCCATGAGATTTGCATTGGTTTAAATGCATGAGATAGAATTGAGGTACATGTGTTTTCAATGAGAAGTTTCTTTGAAATGGTTTTCAAGCATGAGATAGAATGAGCATGTTGTAGAAAAAGGCTTTTGAGAAAGTATTTTAAAGAATGCATTATTGTGTTGGTTTTCTTTAGAGCATGCCTCACTAAGCAAATGTGCTTACGCTCTCTTTTACCAATAATGCAGATAATTGAGGTGTTTGGGTAGCAAGAAGGTTAAGAACATCAAAGGAAGTGCAAAGCTCATGTATGGTGATGTTTTTTTTATACACTTTAGTTTGATATTGGCAATGGGATACCAAGATTTTATTTGGGAGATGTATTTGAACTCCCTGAGTTTGTGGCATGTTTGTGATGGCTTTTATGGGTTGTAAATGGTCCTAATGGTTTGTTTGGAGGCTTGATAGCTTATAATGGTTTTGGGGCTAGGGAGCATGCATATAGATTGGATGATTATGTGTTTGATGCCATGCTCTAGCTTAAGGTCCCTAAACATGATCTTTGGTGTATTAATGAGTTGCTGGCATGTTATGGTACTTTTTGAAGCATGTTTGAGTGGGTTAAAAGGTGAAAAACCAGCAATTTCTGCTGTCACAGGGCAGGGTGTATCGAAACACCCTTAACTGTTTCGAAACGGGGGCCTGTAATGGCCATAGCGTTTCGGAACAACCGAAGGTGTTTTAGAACAGTTCAGCTACTGGAGAGGCTTGCTTCGATACCGGTCTCAAAACGCACCCGAGTACTGAAACGGTCAACACCATTTCGATACGAGTGTTTCAGTACGGGGGTTAGTGTTCCGAAACGGATGACTGTTGGATGATGTTTTTGAATTGTTTTAAGATTCCATGTTTTACATTTTAGTCCTGAATGTTATGGATGCAATTGCTTGAGTTTGGAATGTCCGTTTAAGCTGATATTCAACAGAGAAGCATGTAATATGACTAATTACATATTGGTAAACATAAAATCTGTAAGGTCCTTATATTTTCTAGAAATTACATTTTGGTCCCTAAAAATGTATTTCGTGCGATTAAGTCCCTGAATGTTTTCCGATCGATGTGTCTTTCCATCTTATGATTCTTGAGTACTCGCATAGGCTTAATGTGCATCTAGAGAAGGTTAAAAAGAAAAAAAAGGTCGTTAATCAAGGTTGACTTTTGGGTTAACTTTGGTTTTCCCGATGTAATCTTCGTAGTTCGGGTCAAGCGTCTAGGCTGGACTAAGGGGGTTACATTTGTTGGTATCAGAGCCAGGTTATCGAATAATTGAGGCTTAGTATATGGTTAATGAATGTGATTACGTATGCTTGTGACTTTTTTGTGAAGGTATGAAGTATGAATATTGATGTATGATTCAATTGAGATGAATTTGTGATGCTATGCTATGTTTGGAGTATAGTTGGGGGTCTCATTGCCATATCAATACTAATGAGAAGAATTGTTTTCAAAAATGAGCTTGAGTACTTGGATTACTTACCTTATTATGCCTAATTGAGTTTGTTGTATTTTTGTCAGTGCTTTGTTTTTATTATGGGGCCACATAGAGAGCTAAGAATCAATTCGTGATCTATGGCCGAGAATGAGAACGTACAGAGTGCTAAGGATTTACCTCCTCCTCCCCCTAGTGGACCACCTGGCGGTGGTGGAGCTGGTGCTGGTGCTGCAGGAGTTGGTGCTGGGGTTGCTAGACCCGAGGGTGTTCAGGGGCAAGCTACTCCTGATATGATCGTGCTGATACAGGCTATTGTCGGAGCTTTCCAGGCAGCAGTAGCTGGGGCACATGGAGCTGCACCTCAGGATGATGCTAATGTGAGATTGTCGTTGGAGCGTCTCCACGGTCTAGGAGGGACTGAATTCAGAGGTTTGTCACCGGAAGGATTTGAGGCTTGGTTAGAGAGTACCAAGAGGATTCTTGGACAACTAAACTGCAATAATGTTCAGAAGCTGGGATGCATTGTGTCGCTACTGCATGATGATGCATATACGTGGTGGACGACCACTATCTTTGGAATGGAGGATGACGAGGTGACTTGGACATTCTTTTTGAATGCTTTCAAGAGGAAATACCTGGGAGTTCGCTACCTCGACGAGAAAAAGAGGGAGTTTATGTCTCTTGTGCAAGGGAGCATGTCTGTGGCTGAATATGAGATTCAGTTTGTTTGCCTTAGCCAATATGCACCTGAGCTAATTCCTAGCGAGAGGGAAAGGTGTGAACGGTTCCGTTATGGGCTGGTAGCGGACATGAAAACCTATATGCTTGCAGCTGATTACACTGATTTCGATTTCTTGGTCACTAGAGCCAAGGACATTGAGTTGAATCTTGGCTTGGTGAGTCGAGCAGGAGGTTCTAGCTCAGGGAAGTGAGCTGCAGAATGCGATTACGGTAGAGATCGCAACAAGAGGCATAAGGATAGAAAGCCGCATTATGATGCTAGACATGGGGGTGGTAACCCTGGAAGAGGTCCGCAAGGACCAAATGCTTTCTTGAGGACACCTGAGTGTAATAGGTGTGGTAGGAGACATGCTGGTGAGTGTTGGGGTAACCTTGGTACATGCTGGAACTGTGGTAACCGTGGGCATATGAAGAAGGATTGTCCTCACCCGTTGCGAGAGGGACAAGCTCTGGTGAGAGCAGCTGAGCCATAGAGAGGTCGTAGGCGCGGCCGTGGTAATTTTCAATGTAGAGATGAGGGTGGAAGGAATGTAGCGCATGTGGTGGCTGTCCAACCTGAGGGTGGTGGTCAGGCTCGAGTGTATGCCCACCGTGAGGGAAGGAATGACACGGATGTGATCGCAGGCACCTTTACTTTGCAATCCATGTCATTACTTTCTTTGATTGATTCTGGATCTATACACTCGTACATATTGCGTGAACATGCTCAAATGCTTGGTTTGCCTGTTGAGTCTTTGGATGTTGGTATGCGTGTGACTAGTTCCTTTGGCGAGACGGTTGTAACGAGAAAGTTGTATAGGAGATGTCCCTTAAAGGTGCAAGATCATGTGTTTCTTGTTGATCTTATGGAATTGACATTCTATGGTTTTGATGTAATTCTTGGCATGGATTGGCTTGTTGAGCATTGGGCCGTAGTGGATTTCGAAAGCAAGCGAGTTTTATTGAAACTTGCGGATGATTATGAAGTTGTGGTGGTGGGAGAAAATGTGAAGTTTCTTGCCAATGTGGTCCTCGTTTACCATTATTTCTTCCTTTTCTTTGCCCTTGTCTTCTTTGTTTCTCTTAAGGACTTCCCTAAGCTCCTTCTTTATCCTTCTCGTTTCACGTTTAGGATCGTCGTAAATGAGGAGATTTCCTTTAGGGTTGGCCCTGGTCAAACACTTGCAAAGGACGCGGTAAATTTTTTTTATTAAAAATAAAGATAAAATAAAATGTAAATAAAAAGTGCAGAAATTGAATAACGAAATTCGCTGTTACCAATCCCCGGCAACGGCGCCAAAAACTTGTAGGGCGTGTAGGTGTTCACTTTTTGTGAGAGCACACGTGCACACTCCTGCCCAGATATAGTATAAAAGATGTCGAATCCCACAAGGATTGGACAGCTTGTTTCGTTTCGTAGTCCCTGCACAAGGTAAAATAAAAGCACAAGTGAATTGATTGTTGGATTGAAGAGTAATGTAAAGTAAAGCACAAATAATAAAAGAGTTGATCAGGTTGATAGAGCAGGCAGGATTATGCTGCCACTTAGTGTGAAACTGCGTTGTGAAGGTAGAGTTATTTTGTGCTGCCACGATATGCTGCCACGGCGGGTATGGTGGGCGACAGGCTACGACCCTGTCACGTAGCTGCAGCGGGTCACTACCACTGCAACTTTCGCTGTCTCGACAACTGGAATGAAAATAAGTCCTGGCGGCAAGTCTGGCAGATACTCTAAGTTCGGCGGGATAGTCGACAGTGATCCCTCTTATTTCTAGGTAGAGATGCTCGAGAGCTAACATGACGTAGGCAATACCTAGCAATCGCTGCGTAAACCTAACACAGGCTAGTCAACTCGGTTTGTAATCCCTCTTAGCCGCTGAAACTTGTGGACTGGTGTAGAACCAAGTTAGTCACACCTCAGCACGTTTTGACTGTACTTAACCCTTTCGTGAGCCTTGCACTTTCGTGCCCAACAAATGGATTCTCTCAACTGACTGGTGTAGAATAATTGAAAGACTGAAGTGCACAGATTAAGCAAACTCGGAATATTTTATTGAAAAATAACTCAAAACCTAAAACAACCATTTCACAACTAGTTTACAACATAACCCTAACCCAAGTGGAGTTTAGAACATGGCGGCGGCAGAGAACACTAGAAAAGTCTATATAAAACCTAAGATGATTTGAACTAGGAGTACAATGAGTATTTATAGACTAATGACTGGGGTAAGTCCTCCTTAAAGTAGAAGTCCTTGAAAATAGCTTTCCATCTTTAATATGACTTTAAACTCTGACTTCTTTGCGTGGAATATGGACTTTATCTCGTTTTCCTTAGCCCGCAAGTAACCTTGATATTTTTTCTTTGGCGGTTATGGCCGTTGCTACAGACGTCGAAAAATCAAATGGATGTCGGCGATAGAATTAGGGTTTTCAACTCTACAGATCGCGCTCCGGTTCTCCAACTTCCATAGTTAGCTGTCGTAGGCAGCACGGTCGGCAGCAACTCTACTCAGCAACAACTATCTTCTGCTGAAACTGCATCAGTACAACTCATAGGTTTGTTCTTTCAGCCTTGACTCCTCAGCTCCTCGGTTCCCTCTTTCAGCCGTTAGTACCTACAAACAAAAATACACTAAAACAATATCTCTTATTTATCAAATAAACGATAATTTGTAAAAGCAAGGTAAAACAAAGAAATACTGTAAAATGCCATGCATGCACCTACTTATGCCTAAAATGTGCTTAAAACAGTAATAATAAAAGTTGGAATGTGCATGAAATATAGGACTTATGGACACTTTACAATGCACCAAATGATGTTTCAGATAGAAAGTCTTTGTTCGTGGAATTGAGCAACATTATTAAGTCTGAAAAGTTTATCTGGATCTTAGGGGGAGATTTCAACTCTATTAGATGCCAAGAGGAAAAAAATCGGGTTTTCCTTTAACGCTTCCAGTTCTGAAGCTTTGAACGAGTTTATCAATGACATCGGTTTATTCGATCTCCCTCTCGTTGGTAGCAGGTTCACTTGGAGCAACTTTAGAGATCGTACCTCTTTTTGTAGACTGGATAGAGTACTGGTGTCCCCCGAACTGTTGCATCTGTTGCCTGGAATTTCTTTACAGGCTTTGCTTAAAGCCATATCAGATCACAATCTGATTTTGGTCTCTGTGAGATCCTTTAAAGCTGGTCCAAGGCCGTTTAAATTTTTTAATCACTGGATGGATGACCAAAACTTCAATACATTGCTTGGTTCATCTATTCAAGCTTTGTGTGGGTCAGGCATTGGCAACATTTTGAATTGTTCGAAAAGGGTGATTAAGGTGTGGACCGAGAAGGAAAGAAAGATTAGTATCTGAGCATCGATCGAGGAAGCAGAGAAGAAGATTGCGGGTTTGGAATCTGTACTACATCTCGGGAGGGTCAATAGTTCAATCTGTGCAGAAATTAAAGACACTAAATCTAAACTTTGGGGGCTGCTTCGGACAGAGGAAAAGGAGTGGCGGCAAAAATCTAGGGTCTAATGGATTTCTGAGGGGGACAAGAACACTGGATTTTTCCACTCGATGGCCTCTGCTAGGAGAAACTATAATTGGATTCATAAGATTCGTGACAAGGATTCCATTGTGGAAATTAGGCAGGTATTCGACATGTTGCTAAGAACCATTTTTTTAAGTTTACAATAGTTGCCCCACTATTAATTTGCTTGACCTGGACTATAATTTTAAGAGAATTAGCTCGGGCTCTAGTGTGTTACTGGAACGTGCTTTCGCTAAAACATAGGTGTGGGAGATACTTAAGAATGCTTGTGACAACAAATCATCGGGTCTCGATGGCTTCAATTTGGGGTTCTACAAAAGATACTGGCATCTTCACAAAGTTGATATTGTATAATTCTTATAAGATTTTTGGGATTAAAAGGATTGGGATCAGAATCTAAATCACTCGTTTATCTCTTTAATCCCAAAGGTTGAAGCCCGGAAAGTGTTGAAGAGTTTCGGCTTATTAGCTTGGTAAGCGGGGTGTATAAAATTCTAGCGAAACTTCTCGCTAATTGATTAGCTTGTTGCCTTGATGAGATTTTAAGCGAAACCCAATTCGCGTTTACAAAAGGGAGGCAAATCTTGGACTGTGATCTGATTGCTAATAAATAGTCGACTCAGTTAAGAAAAATGGCCAACAAGGGATGATCTTCAAGGCAGACTTTCAAAAGGCGTACGACACAATTAATTGGGATTTTTTAGATCTTATGATGGCTAAAATGGGTTTTGGAGAGAAATAGAGGAGATGAATCTATGCATGTGTTTCAACGGCTTCGGTTTCTGTCTTCGTTAATGGTTCCCCTTTAGAGAACTTCTCGATAAAAATGGGCCTAAGGTAGGGGTGCCCTCTTTCGCCACTCCTTTTTAATCTTGTGGCCGAAGACCTAAGATTGGCTATTACGAAGGCATCTAATCTTAATTCTTTTGAAGGTGTGAATTGGGGTCTTAACCTGCTGGAAGTCACTCACTTGCAGTTCACAGACGATCTGCTTATTTTTTATGGTGCTAGTTTAACACAAATCTCAAATGTCAAAAGGCTTCTACGTGCTTCAAATGAGTGTCGGGCTCAAAATTAAATTTGAAGAAGACTGTCATTGTTGGAATTAATTTAGATGAAACAATGTTATCTAATTGGGGGTCTGTAAAACCAATGTTTGATTTTGATATAACAAATAATCTAAGGACCAAATTGTAAAGTAAATAAATTTTTAAGTACCCAAAAAACTCACATTTGACAAGTAAATTTTAGACTTCAAATGTTTTGAAGTTAAAACTTAAACCCCATAGAATTTTTTAAGTGTTTCAAAGCCAGATTACTCAAAATCGCCCAGGTGTTTTGAAACACCCCCAAGGTGTTTCGATACGGTTCGATACTGGAAACTTCCGTTTCGATACGAAATCATCTGTTTCGAGACTAGGGTTTCGAAACGGTCCCGTTTCAATACAACCTTCATCTGGTTTTTGATTTTTTAAGTGTCGTTTCGAAATGGTTTATATACGTTTCGATACATGGGTTAAGTATTTTCAAAATTGAGTATTAAATGAAGTAGTCGTTACTTGTCAGAACGGAATTTTTGAAAATTGGTTAATTGTTTCGATACACCCTCTTGGTGTTTCGAAACGACATTTTACAGTTTCGAATTGTTTCGATACGACCTATAATTGTTTCGACACGACCCTTTTTTTACACATAACGGCTCTTTTTAGAGGTTGTTTCGATACAGGGCCACGTATTCTGATACGGGTAGTTGCAGAGCTACATTTATGGAGGGAAGATAAAAACCCAATGACTCTATTGGTGATCTCAACCACCCAAACGGCTAGAAATCAATGAGAATGTATAAAAGCAAGCCTCAAAAAGCCCCAGCAAAAAATATAGAACGAAAAAGCAACATCCAAGCGATCAAATCCAAACCCTTGAGCATAAGTGTCAAATTCTTGTACCCAACTCATTTGGAGTTTTTCATTGTAAATATTTTTAAGTTTAGGGAGTGTTTATTTGTAATTGGGTAAACAATTAGCCTTTGAGAGTTATGTTTAAAGTTTTCCTATCTTTCTCTTGTAAAGAGTGTTCTTGGGTCAATCTTTGGGTAGAAAGATTGACCGGTTTGTAAGGTTTCCTACTAAGCTGAGAAAAGGGGAGGAATTCAAGTTAGTGAATTGTTGAAATCCTCATTAGGGTGTTGAGGTAGTGGATGTAGAGCTTGTTCGAAGCTTGAACCACTCTAAATCACGTTGTCTTCATTTTAAATTTCCTACTTGCACCCTTCAATTTTTATTCTACCAATTCACCCTCTCTTGGTGTTTAGCTATTTTTTGATCAACTCAATAATCGGTATCAGAGCTACACTCATTGTAAGACCTAACATCCTCTTGAGTAGATCTTGGAAGAGTTTGATCAATCAACATCGTGCTATGGCATCTACCTCTGGCCAAAACCTCTACGAGTCACTATCTATCACCAAACCACCATTCTTCAATGAGGATAACTATCCTTATTGGAAGAACCAGATGCGACTCTTCTCAAATCAAATGACTACATGGTTTGGGACGTGGTAGAAGACAGTCCCTCATTTCCGATGAAAAGAGACGGTGAAGGAAGGCTTGTTCCGAAGACCAAAGCCGAAATGATCGATGAAGATAGAAGGCGTTTGCAAGTCAACGACAAAACCTTGCACATGATATTTTGTGCTCTCGGTCCCGACATATACTCAAATATGTCTTCAATCGAAAGTGCCCAAGAAGTGTGGGACACCCTAGAGACTACATATGAAGGAACAAGTGACGTCAAAGAGACGAAGATCAGGTTGCTCAATTTGAGTTATGAAAACTTCAAAATAGAAGCCAACGAAAGTGTCTCCAAGATGTTTGATCGGTTCTCGGTCATCATCAACGGACTAAAGGGCTTTGGTGAAGTTATTCCCAAAGAAAAGCTAGTCCTGAAACTACTCCACTCTCTTTCGAAATCTTAGGATGGCAAGAGGATGACCTTCATCGAAGCTCGAGATTTAAAGACTCTCAAGCTATACACCCTTGTTGGATCTCTACTCACCCATGAGATCATGAAGCAAGGGAGAAAAGAAGAGAAGAAGGTAGAGAAGAAAGAGGTTGAAAAGAAGAAGCTAGGAATCACACTCAAGGCCTCATACAACAAAAGCGATTCTAGTGAGGAGGAGGAGGAAGAGATGGCCATATTGGCCAAACGATTCACTCGATTCATGAAGTCCAATCAAGGAAGAAAATTCAATAGAAGAGAGGACTTCAAGAATAGAGGAAAAGAGAAATAAAAGGATCAACTCACTTGTTATGAGTGCAAGAAGCCCGCACATATCCGAACCGATTATCCTCAATTGAGGAAGAAGAGCTTTGGGAAGAAGAACAAGCTCAAAGCTCAAATGGCAACTTAGAGTGACGAGAGGAAGTAGCCGATCTTTTCCCCATGGCCTTTCAGAAGGATCATATGGTAAACTCTAACTCATCTCTTACTTATGATGAATTATATGATGAATATGATGAGTTACAAAATGTTTATGATGAATTGGTTGAAAAATACAAGGAGTCCATTTTGAAAAAAAAATCATTTCCGATTTAAAACTTCAAAATGAATCTTTTTCTAAAACCAATTCCGAATTGGAAAAGAAGGTTTTATACTTGGTAAATCTTTCCAATAAACTTAAAAAGAAAAACATAGACCAAGAAAAACTTCTTTCCGATTCCCAAGATTATCACACAAAGGAAGTGGACAATCTCAAAAATTCTATTATTATTGGGAAACATGCTCTTGAAAAGGGAAATTCTTCAAAAACCCAATATATTAAGAGAAAAAAATTTACCCCAAACAAAGAGGTCTTCAAAAGCAATCTAAAGTTAAAAGAATTAGAAGTGTATGGGTTCCTAAGGAACTCATTGTTTCTAATAATGTAAATGCAATTGCTTCTTGGAGGAATTTTCTGGCAGTTTCGGAATTCAAATGTTGATGAATGCTTCAAAGGGCTTTCATGGCAGCAAATGAACGACTAAAATGGCAGAAAATGGTGTTGAAGTTGCTGGAAATTAACAAGACATTGAACTCGAAAGAACCCGAACAATATACTGAGCGGACCCGAATCGAATACGTTCTTCGCCAACGGACTTGGACCCTCTAGATAGCGATCTAGGAACCCGAATTATCAAGGAGGATGACACAATCAAACAAATTCTGAAAATGCCAAAGAAGTTCAATGAAGAACTAAAATTGAGAGAAAAACTCACAATAATTTTGTTTCATAAAAATTGTCTAACCTTTTACAAGTGATTTTCGTTCATATATATAGAGTACAAGGGAAGTTGGCTGAATTCAAATATGTGGCTGTTAATTAGCCATTTGAAATTAAAAAAAAATTAACTAAATAACCACTAAAGGGGCGGGATGCAATTCTGGCCATATGTTTGAAGTTTGGGCGCCCAAATGGATACAGCACATGTTATTTGTGCTTTTATTTGAATTTCAAAGAATGAACACATGTTAAATGTGTTTCCTTTGTTCTTATCTTCAAGTTTGCCGCACATTTGAGAGAGGAATGGGTTGATTTTCGGCCAAACTTGCACACACATGTGTCAAGGCTACCACGTGTGCAAGTTACATGCTCGGATGCCACCTAGGCTGCCACGCGTGCACTGGTACACTCCCCGACATGTAGGACGCTTTTCAGCTACTTTTAGACTTGTCAGTTGGAGTTGAGCTAGTGGAGCTAAAGTTGAGCTGACTGGAGCTGAAACGAGCTGAATTCAGCTAGCTGGGAGTGAAGTGAGCTGAGTTGAGCTGCCGATACTCCTTTGAGCTGAAGATGAGCTACGTACACTCCCGTGAGCTTCATCCGAGCTAAGTTTAAGCCTTTGAGCTGCTGCCCTTTTATTGTAACTATATGAAAACAAAAGAAACACACTCAGAGCACTGTAAACTTATTGAAAACATTCAAGCAAGCTACAAAACAATGCACCCTTATTGTTTTAACACACAACAAGCTAACATAGCTTAACATACAATATTATAAGCTGACAAACTTATCTAAAACACACTTAACATAATATATACATAGAAAACACACTGATATAAATAATATAAGTATAAGAAATGTTACACATCAGTATGTAACAAATGAAAAAGCAAACTTCCCTGAAAGTTTGAAGTTGCAACATTGGGTGGCATAAACATGCTCACATCATCCCCCCCTTCTTTAATGCGATTTGTCCCCAAATCGACCCTCATTACAAAAGGGAACAATTTCGACTTTCGCTTGGCAGGGAACTTCCTCATCCTTCTTGCTCGGCACATATGCCATCCTCTAGAATCAAGTTCTCTTAAAAAGAACACAAATGGAAATGCCTTCTTTCTTGTACCTTTCCGAATAATGCACAACATAAAATCAGACAATGCTCGTTGCACATTCGTAATCCTGCAAACAATGACATACAAAGGCAAATCCAAAGAACAACAAGAATTTTGACGATCTTCCAGAATCACAACACAAGGTTGTTCACAATCCAATGGACAACCAAAGAAACCAGCATATAGAAATGAAAAATCAATATTACAATGGAAAGGAACGTCAAACCGTGGTATGGAAGGTTGCTGAATTTCTGGAAAGAATTTAAATGCACTAGACATACCAACATTAGCAAACTTGGGAACTTCACATGGCATCACCTTATTAACCTGCAAGTTAGAAGAAGAAATAGAAGAAAACGTAGAATCAGATAAAACCTTTGAGTTCACTTCTTCTTTGTCACAATCATTCTTCTTTTTGCTGGCTTTCCAAGCTGCTGTACTCGCTTTCAAACGAACTTCGTCTTCATATACTTCACTTGGAGTCATAGGTGCCAAAGTTACCTTTTTGCCTTCATGAGTAAAAGAGTATCGATTGGTGTAACAATCGTGCAAAACTCTCTTATCATACTGCCACGGTCTTCCTAACAACAAATGACAAGTATCCATAGAACAAACATCACAAGTTACCTCATCCTTGTATTTACCAATGAAAAATGGTATAACAACTTGTTCAGTAACTTTGATTTCAACACCATCATTCAACCCTTGTAACTTGTACGGATTGGGATGTGTGGTCGTCTTCAGTCCTAACTTGTCAACCATGAGAGTACTAGCAACGTTAGCACAACTTCTACTATCAATAATCACAATACATACCTTGCCGTTCACATTGCATCTCGTATGGAAGAGGTTGTTTCGTTGCGGTTCATCCTGTGATGGTTGATCATTCAGACTTCTCTTGTCAACAAGTGCTTCACCGGTAGCCAATGTCTGTACATTGTCATCATTTATCTCTTCATGGACAGAATGGAAACCACCCCCATCTAATCTATCCAATTGAGAATGTATAGGTTTCAATGCATTACAATCACTTGTTGCATCATCCGTTCTAAGGCTTGCATCTGGAGATTCAATGGTTGTTGTTCACCTGAATTATCATCACAACCTGCCATGTTGAAAAACCAAAACAACAAACAAGAACACACAATATATATATGTTAGTGAAATAAAATAAAAAAAATGGTCCTCACTGCACACTCAACAAAATCTCACAGATCACTCAAAAGAACAGTGCACTCAAAAGATAACACTCAGCGCTCGTGTTTCACTCGGGAGAATGCTCTTGAATGGCTTTTTTTGTCTCCCCTTCTGTTCTCACAACGCTCAAATGCCTTTTCCACTCGTTCTCTCGCAAACAGTTCTTTAAGAAACTAATCTGACCCTTCAAACTTGTTATTTGTGTCAACTCCAAGATATAAATGCACAAATGATAGAACAAAGGTTAAACGGAGTTTAGGGCTGTTTAATTGAACAAAAACAAAGGCTGGAAACAAAATAAGAACATGGCTGGAATTAAAGCTTAAAATGAAGTGAAAGAAAGGAAAAACAAAGTACTTACTGCAAAAGAAACGCTTACCACAACCCTATCACCGAACAAACAAGAACAGGTTGTTTCGGGTGATTTTGAAGCATTCCACGGTAAACAAAAACATTTTTCATCATTTTTTTGATCCAAACAACAGTATAAGATGTAAACAACACTAATTTGTCGAATCTGATTTTTTTTGAATTTTTTTTTCGATTTCTTTTTTTTACTTTGACTTTTCTGGTCAAACTTTGACTTTGACTTTTTTTTTTCAGAATTTCAAATTTTTTTATTTTTGTATTTTTTTATTTCTTGTAGTGCAGAAAGTGCTATAATCCGACCAAAGCTTTGATACCATATGATAAAGGGGTACGTTGCTTCAGAAACAACGGTCCTTTGTTTGTAACGGATCTAGGATTGTAGCAAGCATGTTTCTGCAATAACACAATGTTATGGATGTTAGAATGATGTTAAAATAACAAGAACAAAAAAAACGAAAATAAAGAAAGAAATGAGAGAAAGGAATTTTCTGGCAGTTTCGGAATTCAAATGTTGATGAATGCTTCAAAGGGCTTTCATGGCAGCAAATGAACGACTAAAATGGCAGAAAATGGTGTTGAAGTTGCTGGAAATTAACAAGACGTTGAACTCGAAAGAACCCGAACAATATACTGAGCGGACCCGAATCGAATACGTTCTTCGCCAACGGACTTGGACCCTCTAGATAGCGATCTAGGAACCCGAAGTATCAAGGAGGATGACACAATCAAACAAAGTCTGAAAATGCCAAAGAAGTTCAATGAAGAACTGAAATTGAGAGAAAAACTCACAATAATTTTGTTTCATAAAAATTGTCTAACCTTTTACAAGTGATTTTCGTTCATATATATAGAGTACAAGGGAAGTTGGCTGAATTCAAATATGTGGTTGTTAATTAGCCATTTGAAATTAAAAAAAAATAACTAAATAACCACTAAAGGGGCGGCATGCAATTCTGGCCATATGTTTGAAGTTTGGGCGCCCAAATGGATAAAGCACATGTTATTTGTGCTTTTATTTGAATTTCAAAGAATGAACACATGTTAAATGTGTTTCCTTTGTTCTTATCTTCAATTTTGCCGCACATTTGAGAGAGGAATGGGTTGATTTTTGGCCAAACTTGCACACACATTTGTCAAGGCTACCACGTGTGCAAGTTACATGCTCGGATGCCACCTAGGCTGCCACGCGTGCAATGGTACACTCCCCGACATGTAGGACGCTTTTCAGCTACTTTTAGACTTGTCAGTTGGAGTTGAGCTAGTGGAGCTAAAGTTGAGCTGACTGGAGCTGAAACGAGCTGAATTCAGCTAGCTGGGAGTGAAGTGAGCTGAGTTGAGCTGTCGATACTCCTTTGAGCTGAAGATGAGCTACGTACACTCCCGTGAGCTTCATCCGAGCTAAGTTTAAGCCTTTGAGCTGCTGCCCTTTTATTGTAACTATATGAAAACAAAAGAAACACACTCAGAGCATTGTAAACTTATTGAAAACATTCAAGCAAGCTACAAAACAATGCACCCTTATTGTTTTAACACACAACAAGCTAACATAGCTTAACATACAATATTATAAGCTGACAAACTTATCTAAAACACACTTAACATAATATATACATAGAAAACACACTGATATAAATAATACAAGTATAAGAAATGTTACACATCAGTATGTAACAAATGAAAAAGCAAACTTCCCTGAAAGTTTGAAGTTGCAACGTTGGGTGGCATAAACATGCTCACATCAGACCAAGCTTTTGGGAGCTAACTCTCATGGACCCAAATCATTTTGGGTACCAAAAATCAAATCTTAATCTCTTTATTTGTAGGGGGAGCAATGCTTCAAGGTGAAAACTTCAAGTAAAAACATGGCGTACCTTGATAGTGGTTGCTCGAGGCACATGACCAGAGACAAGAGTAGTAGATTCTTGGAGCTTAAACTAAAAAGTGGAGGAATTGTGACAATTGGTGACAACTCCAAAGGCCACATTAAAGGCATAGGCTCTATTGGTAATCTCTCATCTACATTTATAAAAAAATTTTATATGTCAATAAGTCTAAAATATAATTTATTGAGCATTAGTCAACTTTTTGACAAAGGTTTTGATGTTCATTTTGATAAAAATAGGTGTAAAATTGTGAACATTAAAACAAATAAAATAATGCTCATTGGTCATCGCATAGGAAACATTTAGATGATGCATTTAGATGACATACATACATCCCATACATGTTTAGTTGCACATGATGAGAATGATGCATGGTTGTGGCATAGGAAACTACGACATGCTAGCATAAGTGTTTTAGAAAAATTAGTTTCCTAAATTCTAGTTATAGGTTTACCCAAACTAAAATTTTCATTAGATAAAATATGTGATGCTTGTGATAAGGGTAAACAAAAGAGAACCTCATTTAAACCCATTAATGATGTTTCGACCAGTAGGGTGTTACAATTAATTCACATGAATTTATTTGGGCCTATTAGAACTATGAGCTTGGGTGGTAAGTCATATGCATTTGTATTGGTAGATGACTTTTCTAGATACACTTGTGTTCTATTCTTAAGTACTAAGGATGAGGCTTTAGAAAATTTCATCACATTTACAAAAATTACCTAAAATAATCTTGATCTTAAAATCTCACATATTTGAAGTGATCATGGAATCGAGTTTCAAAATATGAGTTTTGAAGATTTTTTGTAATAAAAATGGTATTAGCCATATTTTTTCGGCTCCTCGCACTCCTTAACAAAATGGGGAAGTTGAGAGGAAAAATAGAACTTTAGAAGAGATGGCTAGGACCATGCTTTGTGAAAACAATTTACCTAAGTATTTTTGGGCAGAAGCCACTAATACGGCTTGTTATATTATTAATAGAGTAATGGTTAGGCTTATTTTAAAGAAAACACCTTATGAGATTTTAAAATCCAAAAAGCCTAACATTAGCTATTTCCACCGTTTTGGTTGTAAATGTTTTGTTTTAAACAATGGAAAAGACAACTTAGGTAAATTTGATGCTAAAAGTAATGAAACAATATTTTTGGGTTATTCCTTAAACTCTAAAACCTACTGGGTATTTAATAAAAGAACTTTGGTTGTTGAAGAGTCTATACATGTTGTTTTTTATGAAAAACTCCTTCCGAGGAAGGAATCTTGTGTGCATGATAATGTAGGGATCATTGAAGCCATTGATGGAGGACAAACATCAAAGGTGAATGAGATTCCAACTAAAGAAGAGGAAACACAAGATCCACCTCTTGAAGCCTTAAAGGACTTCGATCTTAAGGAAAAGGATGTGACATACCCAAGGGAGTTCAACTATGTTAAAGGTGGTGAAATCTTGGGTGATCCATCCAAGGGGGTAACTACTAGATCCTCTCTCAAAATTATGAATCATGTTGCATTCATCTCATGCATAGAACCTAAAAATATCAAAGAAGCATTAAAAGATGATTTTTGGATATTGACTATGCAAGAGGAACTTAATCAATTTGAGAGAACTAGAGTATGAACATTAGTTGATATGCATAATAATCAATCTACTATAGGAACTAAGTGGGTATTTAGAAACAAACTAGATGAGAGTGGTAACATAGTGAGGAACAAGGCTAGGCTTGTTGCTCAAGGTTACATTCAAGAAGAGGGAATTGATTTTGATGAAACATGTGCACTTATAGCTAGACTGGAAGCTATTAGGATGCTTCTTGCATATGCATGCTATCATGATTTCAAGTTTTTTCAAATGGACGTGAAAAGTGATTTTCTAAATAGTTTTATAAATGAAGAAGTGTATGTTGAACAACCACTGAGTTTTGAAGATCCACAATTTCCAAATCATGTTTTCAAGCTAACTAAAGCTCTTTATGGTTTAAAACAAGCTCTTAGAGCTTGGTAGGAAAGGTTTTAAACTTTTTAATTCAAAAAGGTTTTGAAAAAGGCAAAGTGGATACTACACTTTTCATTAAAAGATATGGCAATGACATCTTAGTAGTTCAAATATATGTTGATGATATTATTTTTGGTTCTACTAATGAATTTTACTGTCAAGAATTTTCTAAGCTAATGCAAGGTGAATTTGAGATGAGCATGATGGGAGAGCTCTCATTCTTTTTGGGACTCCAAATCAAGCAAAGGAAAGATGAAATCTTCATCAATCAAGCAAAATACATAAAGGACATGCTCAAGAAGTTTGACTTGGAAAACGTAAAGCCTCAAGACACTCCAATGAGCTCATCAATCAAGCTTGACAAAGATGAGGGAGGTAAGTGTGTCGATTCTAAGCTTTATAGATCTATGATTGTCTCTTTGCTTTACCTTACCGCAAGTAGACCAGATATTATGTTTAGTGTTTGCTTGTGTGCCAGGTTTCAAGCTAGCCCTAGAGAATCACACCTAGTTGCCATTAAGAGAATTTTTAGATACCTTAGAGATACACCTATTTTAGGTCTTTGGTATCCTAGGGATTCCTCCTTTGAACTTCATGCTTTCTCCGATACGAATTATGAGGGATGTAAGATAGATAGGAAAAGTACCTCCGAAACATGTCAATTCTTAGGTAGTATGCTCGTATGTTGGTTCTCTAAGAAACAAAATAGTGTAGCCTTATCTACCACCGAAGCGGAGTACATATCCTTAGGGAGTTGTTGTGGTCAAGTTCTTTGGATGAAGCAACAACTCTTAGACTATGGTGTTCAAGTAGATACCATACCCCTTAAGTGTAACAACATTAGTGCCATTTGTCTCACTAAGAATCCCATCCAACACTCTAGAACCAAACATATAGAAATTAGACATCATTTCATTAGAGATATGTCTTGAAAAATGATGTAGTTCTAGAATATGTTGATACCTTGAACCAATTAGCGAACATATTTACCAAACCTTTAGATAAAGAGCATTTTTAGACCCTTAGGAGAGAGTTAGGTTTAACCAGCCTTCTTTGACCCTTTTAGAACCCAAATGACCTAAAATATGCTTGAAATTATTTGATGATCATGCTTGTGTTGATTTGCTTCCTTTTGCCTCTATGCTTGTTTTTAGGGGGAGTATGCAACTGTTTTAGTCCATATAACATGCTCATATATCATTTACATGCATTTATGCTCGATCTAAGTTGGCTTTTTGGACTTAAAACTGCCCAAAAATGCATTTTCTGGCAAAGGTGTATCGAAACAGGTGCATCTGTTTCAATATGGGCTTTCACTTCTTAAAATAAGTTGGTTATTGTAATTTGTTGTATCGAAATAGGATCTTCGCATTTTGATATGGGTTCACGATGTTATTCTGAAACGGCTATTACCTATATCGAAATAGGTCTTGTACCGAAACGACTCAGATAAGTTTCAATCCCCCCATTCCAATAAGCCAAGCAGCGTATCGATACGGTTCACGTAGATTGTTTAAATATCCTTAAATGAGTATCCAACTTTAATTAAAACTCAAACTCTCTTTTTCTTTCAAACCCTAGCCAAAAACTCCTATATAAACTCCTCAAATCTCATGATTTTTCACACCAAAACCTAAAATCTTTTCAGGGTTTTCAATCTACACATCAAGGCTAAGGCTTTGTAAGCAATTTACTGCATTAATCATCCATCATTCATCCAATTTCCTATATCAAGGTATAAACCCTTTTCTTTTCTTTTTTAATTTTTCGTTTAATTTTCTTTAAATTTTTTTACTCAATTTTTGTATAGAATATATACTTATAATATGAGTTTTGAAGTTTTTACAAAAATACTTTAAAATTCAAAAAAAATTGTTCGAATATAAAATTTATATCGTATATTTTTCTTTACTGTTTTTAAAAATTCTTTTTACCAAAAATTTGTTTTATATTCATATATTGTTTTAAACTATATTGTATAGATTTTTATCAACATCGTGACTATTAGATTGAATTTGGTTGATTTACGCATACATGTGTTTTGTATCTTGATTTGTTTTCAGATTTCAAATATGGGTTCTAGGAAGAGAGTACAAACTGATGAGGCTGGGTGAAGTACAAACAATGATGACGAATCCTCTCGTCCCAACCTCGCTCTACTCTATCAAAAGAGTCTTCGAAACAATGACGCCCATACCAACTTCAAACTATTTCAAGATCATGCAATCCGACATGAGCATGTCACTTCTATACCCTTTTTAGATTCTGAACGTTTTCAATTTTGTTATCTCCTTTTATTAAGGCGTTGGTGTTTCTTACCCTTTTTTAGCTTACCCGGTACTTTGTACCATAACATGGTTCTTCTTTTTTATGCCAATGCCTTCCAATGTCAGTCGTTCTCAAGTGATTGCCATTGAATCATACCTCATAGGGAAGAAGTTTTAGATTGATCCTCAAACATTGGTCAATGTTTTTGGGTTTGAAGATGAGGGTATTTCAGATGAAAACTCTTTGGGAAACACTCTTGATGGCTCCGTTATTGTCCTTGATGCTCATGATCGCATCCTTCATCTCATGGTCTATTTGTGGTTTCGTCCATCCGGAGGAAAGTTCTCCCACATCTGCCAAGTTGACGATTTTTGGCTTCTTTGCTTTCATGGGGAACATCGACTAAATCTTTGTCGAATCATGTTTTCCAAGATGGTGCATCTTTTCCAAAATCGTAACTCGAATCTTGTCACTTCCTTCACCTATAGAACCGCTTTGAGTTATTTGTTCTCGAAATTGGGGATCGATTGCTCTCTTGATTTTTCGGAATCTCTCAAGGATCCCATCGATGAGCGCACTTGATGTGACCACAACCAGCAAGAATTCCAATGAATTTCCTAGAGGTCCTATGACTCGTGCAAGAGCTAAAATGATTCAAGATGCTGTGGAAAGTTTGCTTTGCCAATGCTGGAAAATGAATGAAGAAATGACAGCAACAATTAGATCTTGCAACGTTTTGAGTTTGTTGGAAAGTTGAAATAAGTTGCATGAGTAGTTGCATAAGAATTTGCATGAGTAGTTGCATGAGAATTTGCATGAGTAGTTTCATAATAGTTCATTCATTTCATGAGAATAAATATGCTTGTTTATGCATTTATGCAAGCACTTCATTTATGAAAATACTTCACTTATGTATGTGTTTCATTTAAGCATGTAGGTTCATTAATTAAACTAGTTCATTCATTGAACTTGTTCAATTAATTCTTTGAGTTTGCATAACATTTTTATCATATTTTGATTAATATTTTATGTGTTTTTAGTGTTATTATACGTTGGGATTAAGATGGGAACAATTGAAGACTTTTCATCTTCTTCAAGGAGACATGCCATCTTTATCACCATTCAAAGAGAGTCTTTTTGAATTCCATGGGGGATGAAGCATTTAGAAGACTTTATTATGCTTTTATTCAGCCAATAAAGTTGAGAAATAAAGAAAGGAAGTGGAAGAGACACATACACTTAGATGCAAACATGGGCAGATTCATTCCAAGTCATCTACATGCACTTTTAAGAGCCAAGCAAGTGGAATATCAAAGGATGCATCACTTGGACGTGTATAAGTCTTCATTCAAGCCTTATTATGTCCAAATTCATTCTAAATTACACAAATGGCCAGCCACACTTGATAGGATTGAAGACAAACCATTGAATGTCATAAATTGGAGCCTTAATGCATTGTTTTGTCCATTCAAATTCTAGGCTGCCATGTACTATAAATAGGATGCTCATTTGCCTTTGTAAAGGACCTTTTTTTTGGATGAAAATATATGAGAGTGTTCTCTTCATTGTTCTTTAAGAACTTTATCGGCTTTCAAGCTAGTCTTGTGGCAAATTTTCCCCTTTTCATTCCACTTGTTTATAAAGTTGGTTCCTAGCTCCTTTATAGCTAGTGGGTCTCGTTCCATACTCCTACCACTTCGATTCCATACTTTTATATTGTTGGTTCCTAGCTTTCTATAGCTAACGGGTCACAATCCGTCATCCTTACATATCTATATAGTCCACGCCACCTTCACCACCTTCACCATCTTCACCATCAATTTTCCTTTCCTTCATTTTACCCCAAATCCATCACTCTTCCATAACCATCAAACAACATCTACAATCTCTTATTCCACCCTTCATTTATCATTATTATCATATTTATCCTTCTTACATCTTTATTTTGCAATTTCAGAGTTTAAGCTTTCGGGAATTAAGTTCTTACTAGAATCACGATCGGGCAACTTCGTATATGACTCGGAATTCATAACCGAGATCGTATCATTTGGTATCAGAGCTATTTTGATTCAGTAAGTTAAGTGTTTCTCTTCCCGATTTGCATAAAAAAGAAAAAAAAGAAAAAAAGAAAAAAAAAGAAAAAAAAAGAAAAAAAAAGAAAAGAAAAGAAAAAGAAAAAAAGGGAAGTTTGGTTGTTGTTGGTAATACTCAATTCAGAAAATTATTATTTCCTATTTCCTATTTCCTTGTTATTTTCTAATCATTTTACTTTTCTACCTATAGCCTTTTTTTTCTAAACCCTTTCTTTCAGCCAATTTCCACAAGCAAACTTGTTAAGCCTTGAGTAAGTTCTCTAAGGACTTTGATAGGAGAACAAGAGCGGTAAAAGGCAAGAGTGCACATCAAGGGTAAAAGCCATCCCGAGTGAAACACGAGTGTGAGTGTTTTCCTTGGAGTGTAACGGTGAGAATTTTTTCTAGTGAGGTTTATTAGTTAATCATGTCTCAAGATTCCGTGAGAAACACTATTGGTGCTAGTAATAATGTTAACGTAGATGCAACTAACTCCAATCTTCAAGATATTATCCGAGAGATGGACAGGTTGTTGCAACAAAGGTTGGGGCCGATGCAAGAACGATTAGATCATTTGGAGGAAAGATCTCAACGAAGGCATAATTCAGATCACGAGGAAGAGTATGAGGGAGAGGTGGATGAAGAACTCATAGACGAGCGAGCCTCCCAGCAAAGTTTAAGGCGTCGAGAACCTAGGAACCAAAGAGCTCGACCAAGAGTTGATGATAATCTTAGCAACATCAAAATAACCATTCCTTCTTTCCAAGGAAGAACGGATCCTGAAGCTTATCTTGCATGGGAAAAAAAAGTTGAGCACATCTTTGAGTGCCACAACTACTCCGAGCTTAAGAAGGTAAAACTTGCAGCCATTGAATTTATAGATTATGCACTAATATGGTGGGATCAGTTGACATCTAGCAGGAGACGCAATGGCGAACATCCAATTTCTACTTGGAATGAGATGAAGGCCGTTATGCGTAGGAGGTTCGTTCCAACTCACTATCATAGGGAGTTGTTCAACAAGCTTCAAAATCTCACCCAAGGCAACCGTAGTGTTGAGGATTACTTTAAAGAGATGGAAGTAGCCATGATCCGAGCCAACATTGATGAGGATCGAGAAGCCACCATGGCTAGATTTCTATCCGGCCTTGATCCTAATATTGCGGCCACTGTTGAGTTGCAACATTATGTGGAGATCGAAGACATGGTTCATATGGCCATGAAGGTCGAGAGGCAACTCAAAAGGAAGGGCACAACTCGTGCCTATGGAGGCTCTTCTTCTAAATGGGGGCAAGGTACCTACAAACAGAAGGCATCCTTTACGCCTAATGAACGAAGCGTTCCAACAAAGAGTGCCAAACCCATTGCCGAAACTAGTAAGGGAAAGAGCACCACTATGCCAGCTCGATCCCGTGATGTGCAATGCTTCAAATGCTTGGGGCGAGGTCACATTGCTAGCCAATGTCCAAATCGCAACACAATGCTCATTCGAGAAGATGGAGAGATCGAAACTGACCAAGAGGAGGAAGAAGATGATGTTCCTATCCAAGAAGAAGAAGAGATGGAACATGCTGTAGATGGTGAGGTTCTTGTTGTGAAAAGAAGCCTAAGCGTGCAAGCTATAGAAGGAGAAGATCAACGCGAGAACATCTTCCATACTCGCTGCCATGTAACGAAAAGGTATGCTTTGTCATTATTGATGGAGGAAGTTGTACTAATGTTGCTAGTACTTTGATGGTAGAGAAGCTTAGATTGGCAACAACAAAGCATCCTCATCCTTACAAGCTACAATGGCTCAATGATGGGGGAGAACTCAAAGTCACCAAGCAAGTACTTGTGCCATTTTCCATTGGAAAATACAAAGACGAGGTGTTGTGTGATGTTGTACCAATGCACGCTAGCCATATCTTGTTGGGGAGACCGTGGCAATTCGACAAAAGGGCTATACATGATGGTTATACCAATCGTTACACTTTCACCTATCAAACCAAAAAGATCACTTTAGCCCCTCTTTCACCAAAACAAGTCCATAAAGACCAAATCCACTTGAGAGAGAGTTTCAAAACAGCCCAAGAGAAAGAAAAAGAGTTTAAATCCAAAGAGAGTGACAAAAATGAGGGAAAACAAACCATTCTTTTTGCAAGAGAGAAAGAGATCAAAAAGTGTTTGCTTTCAGAGAAATGGGCACTTGTACTCATGTACAAGGAAAATCTTTTGAACACTAATGATCTTGATCCTGGTTTGCAATCTTTTATTGTCTCTTTATTGCAGGAATTTGAAGATTTGTTTCCGGAGGAGATTCCGAGTGGGCTTCCACCTATTCGAGGAATAGAGCATCAAATTGATTTCATTCCTGGAGCTATCATTCCAAATCGACCAGCATATAGAAGCAATCCGGAAGAAACTAAGGAGTTGCAAAGACAAGTATCCGAGTTAATGGAAAAAGGCTATGTGAGATAGAGCCTTAGTCCATGTGCCATGCCGGTTTTACTTGTACCTAAGAAGGATGGAACTTGGCGTATGTGTGTGGACTGTCGAGCAGTGAACAAGATAACGGTAAAGTATCGTCATCCTATTCCTAGATTAGATGATATGCTTGATGAATTAAGTGGTTCTAACATCTTTTCTAAGATTGATCTTAAGAGTGGGTACCACCAAATAAGAATGCGAGAAGGAGATGAGTGGAAGACAGCATTCAAAACCAAGCAAGGTTTGTATGAGTGGTTGGTTATGCCATTTGGTTTAACTAATGCACCAAGTACATTCATGAGGTTAATGAATCATATACTTCGACCATTCTTGGGTAAGTTTTGTGTGGTGTATTTTGATGACATACTTGTGTATAGCCAAACTTTGAATGATCATGCTCAACATTTAAGGTTAGTATTGGATGTTTTGCGAAAAGAAAAGTTGTATGCTAACCTACAAAAATGTACATTTTGCACTAACAAAGTTGTGTTCTTAGGTTTTGTTGTTAGTTCAAAGGGTTTGGAGGTTGATCAAGAAAAGATTAAAGCAATTGAGGAATGGCCGATACCTACTAACATTAGTCAAGTGAGGAGTTTTCATGGACTTGCTAGTTTCTATCGCCGATTTGTTCCCAATTTCAGCACCATAGCCGCACCTTTGACCGGAGTTATCAAAAAGAACTCTAGCTTCTTTTGGGGAGACGAACAAGAGAAGTCTTTTTGTTTGATTAAACAACTTTTAACCAATGCACCCTTATTATCTTTACCTGATTTTGATAAAGTTTTTGAAATTGAATGTGATGCATCAGGTTTAGGAGTTGGAGCTGTATTATCTCAAGAAGGACATCCTATTGCATATTTCAGTGAGAAATTGAGTGGAGCAACTCTAAATTATTCAACTTATGACAAGGAGATGTATGCTCTCATAAGGGCATTAGAAACGTGGCAACACTATCTATGGCCTAAGGAGTTTATCATCCACACGGATCATGAGGCGCTGAAACACTTGAAGGGACAACACAAGCTTAATAAGAGACATGCCAAGTGGGTTGAATTCCTAGAAACATTCCCATATGTTATCAAATATAAGAAGGGTAAGGAAAATGTTGTTGCTGATGCTTTATCAAGAAGGTATACTCTTCTTAACCTTTTGGATTCTAGATTGGTAGGTTTTGCCTTAATCAAAGAGCTTTATGAATCTGATTATGATTTTGGTGAAATTTACAAAACATGTGAAAAAGGAACATATGAGAAGTTTTGTAGGGTTGATGGCTATCTTTTCAAGGAAGGAAAGCTTTGTATCCCTCAAGGATCCATTAGAGAATCGCTTATCAAAGAGGCCCATTGTGGAGGACTAATGGGACACTTTGGAGTGGCCAAAACACACTCTATATTGCAAGAACATTTGCATTGGCCAAAGATGAAACGAGACGTGGAGAAGTGGTGTGAGCATTGCATCACATGTAAGAAGGCAAAGTCCAAAGTCATGCCCCATGGACTTTACACACCATTACCAATTCCAAATGCTCCATGGGAGGATATTTCCATGGATTTTGTGCTAGGACTTCCACGCACAAGGAATAACAAAGATTCCATTTTTGTTGTAGTAGATAGATTCTCCAAAATGGCTCATTTCATTCCATGCAACAAGACTAATGATGCTTCCCATATTGCTAATCTGTTTTTTAGGGAAGTTGTGAGATTACATGGAGTTCCAAGAACTATTGTGTCTGATCGAGATGTGAAGTTCTTGAGTCACTTTTGGAGGACGTTATGGAGTAAGATTGGAACAAAGCTGTTGTTTTCTACAACTTGTCATCCACAAACGGATGGCCAAACTGAAGTTGTCAATCGTGTACTGTCCATGCTTCTTAGGACAATTATACGCAAGAATCTAAGGACTTGGGAAGAGGACTTGCCACATGTTGAGTTTGCATACAATCGCTCCATGCATTCCGCCACTAAATGTTCTCCATTTGAAGTGGTATATGGTTTCAATCCTTTGACCCCAATTGATTTGCTTCCTTTGCCTATTGATCGATTCAAAAATAAGGATGGGCAAAATAGAGCTGAATTTGTGAAAAAGCTTCACCAACAAGTACGGGAGAACATTGAGAGGAGAACAAAGCAATATGAGCAGCAAGCTAACAAAGGGAGGAAACGAATAACTTTTGAACCCGGAGATTGGGTTTGGTTGCACTTGAGGAAAGAGAGGTTTCCAGCCCAACGCAAATCGAAACTTATGCCTCGAGGAGATGGTCCTTTCCAAGTGGTCAAGAGGATTAATGATAATGCTTATCAAATAGACCTTCCCGGTGAGTATAATGTGAGTGCTACTTTCAATGTTGCTGATCTATCCCCTTATGATGCAGGTGACGATTTGGGGGCAAATCGCTTTCAAGAGGGAGGGAATGATGTGACCACAACCAGCAAGAATTCCAATGAATTTCCTAGAGGTCCTATGACTCGTTCAAGAGCTAAAATGATTCAAGATGCTGTGGAAAGTTTGCTTTGCCAATGCTGGAAAATGAATGAAGAAATGACAGCAACAATTAGATCTTGCAACGTTTTGAGTTTGTTGGAAAGTTGAAATAAGTTGCATGAGTAGTTGCATAAGAATTTGCATGAGTAGTTGCATGAGAATTTGCATGAGTAGTTGAAATAACCAGCAAGAATTCCAATGAATTTCCTAGAGGTCCTATGACTCGTGCAAGAGCTAAAATGATTCAAGATGCTGTGGAAAGTTTGCTTTGCCAATGCTGGAAAATGAATGAAGAAATGACAGCAACAATTAGATCTTGCAACGTTTTGAGTTTGTTGGAAAGTTGAAATAAGTTGCATGAGTAGTTGCATAAGAATTTGCATGAGTAGTTGCATGAGAATTTGCATGAGTAGTTTCATAATAGTTCATTCATTTCATGAGAATAAATATGCTTGTTTATGCATTTATGCAAGCACTTCATTTATGAAAATACTTCACTTATGTATGTGTTTCATTTAAGCATGTAGGTTCATTAATTAAACTAGTTCATTCATTGAACTTGTTCAATTAATTCTTTGAGTTTGCATAACATTTTTATCATATTTTGATTAATATTTTATGTGTTTTTAGTGTCATTATACGTTGGGATTAAGATGGGAACAATTGAAGACTTTTCATCTTCTTCAAGGAGACATGCCATCTTTATCACCATTCAAAGAGAGTCTTTTTGAATTCCATGGGGGATGAAGCATTTAGAAGACTTTATTATGCTTTTATTCAGCCAATAAAGTTGAGAAATAAAGAAAGGAAGTGGAAGAGACACATACACTTAGATGCAAACATGGGCAGATTCATTCCAAGTCATCTACATGCACTTTTAAGAGCCAAGCAAGTGGAATATCAAAGGATGCATCACTTGGACGTGTATAAGTCTTCATTCAAGCCTTATTATGTCCAAATTCATTCTAAATTACACAAATGGCCAGCCACACTTGATAGGATTGAAGACAAACCATTGAATGTCATAAA
This sequence comes from Hibiscus tridactylites, assembly GCA_958450335.1. NCBI lineage: Eukaryota > Viridiplantae > Streptophyta > Magnoliopsida > Malvales > Malvaceae > Hibiscus > Hibiscus tridactylites. The sequence continues at coordinate 51,020,368 of OY288290.1, forward strand.
TTGGAGCCTTAATGCATTGTTTTGTCCATTCAAATTCTAGGCTGCCATGTACTATAAATAGGATGCTCATTTGCCTTTGTAAAGGACCTTTTTTTTGGATGAAAATATATGAGAGTGTTCTCTTCATTGTTCTTTAAGAACTTTATCGGCTTTCAAGCTAGTCTTGTGGCAAATTTTCCCCTTTTCATTCCACTTGTTTATAACGTTGGTTCCTAGCTCCTTTATAGCTAGTGGGTCTCGTTCCATACTCCTACCACTTCGATTCCATACTTTTATATTGTTGGTTCCTAGCTTTCTATAGCTAACGGGTCACAATCCGTCATCCTTACATATCTATATAGTCCACGCCACCTTCACCACCTTCACCATCTTCACCATCAATTTTCCTTTCCTTCATTTTACCACAAATCCATCACTCTTCCATAACCATCAAACAACATCTACAATCCCTTATTCCACCCTTCATTTATCATTATTATCATATTTATCCTTCTTACATCTTTATTTTGCAATTTCAGAGTTCAAGCTTTCGGGAATTAAGTTCTTACTAGAATCACGATCGGGCAACTTCGTATATGACTCGGAATTCATAACCGAGATCGTATCAGCACTCTTCTCCGTTGCAAGTTTCACTTTATTGATAGAGATTGGGTTCATGTTAAGAATCCTCTTCCATTTGCGGCCCCGAACCTTAACCTCAGTTGCGCTACCTAACAATGAAGCTCTCATAACTTTTCTCACCGAGCAATTCAATGTCTTGAAAACCAACATGAACTCTAGTTTTGCCAATATAGACACTCATTTCACATCCTTAGAGGGACGTGTTCAAAATGTTGAGAATCGAATTACTTCGGTTGAAACTCAACAAGCATCGATGGACATATCTTTTACTGGCTTTTATGGTGAGTGGAGGGAATTTAGAAGGAGCGCCGCTAATGATGAAGATGAAGATGACGATGAGCCTTAGTTCTTTGCATCTCATTGCATATTATCTAGTTTAGGAATTCCCTTTTTATGCACCTATCTATGTTTTGTTTTAGGACATATCCTTTGATCTCTTGTTTTTAGGTATTAAGTTTGGATATTTTGGAACTTTTGCTTTGGTTTATTAGGCCTAATCATATTATGTTGCTTTAATTATGCTTTGTCTTGTGCTATATTGATTTATATCTTGGTTATATTCTTTATTCCTTCATTGATTTTGATCTAACAAAAAAGGGGAGAAGGCTTAAGCTAAATTTTTTAAAAAAAAATCTTTTTCAAAACCTAGCTTCTATTTAGGGGGAGTTTACTTAAAAATTTAATTTGGTTTTATTATATCAAAAATGGGGAGATTGTAAAACCAATGTTTGATTTTGATATAACAAATAATCTAAGGACCAAATTGCAAAGTAAATAAATATTTAAGTACTCAAAAGACTCACATTTGACAAGTAAATTTTAAACTTAAGATGTTTTGAAGTCAAAACTTAAACCCCATAAAATTTTATAAGCGTTTCAAAGCCAAAATACTCCAAACCGCTCAGACGTTTCGAAACACCCCCAAGGTGTTTCGATACAGTTCGACACTGGAAACGTTCTTTTCGATATGAAATCACCTATTTCGAGACTAGGGCAAGCCCGTTTCGATACATCCTTCATCTGGGCTTTTGTTTTTAAGTGTCGTTTCGAAACGGCTTATATTCGTTTTGATACAGGGGTTAAGTGTTTCCAAATTTGAGCATTAAATGAACTAACCGTTACTTGTTATAACGGAATTTTTGAAATTTGGTTAATTGTTTCGATACACCCATTTGGTGTTTTGAAACTGCATTTTACAGTTTCAAATCATTTCGATACGACATATAGTTGTTTCGATACAACCCCCTTTTTACACATAACGACTCTTTCTTTTTTAGAGGTTGTTTCGATACAATGCCACGTGTTCTTATAGGGTAGTTGCAAAACTGCATTTATGGAGGAAAGAGAGAGCCCTAACAGCTCTATTGATGATCTCAACCACCCAAATGGCTAGAAATCAATGAGAGTGTATAAAAGCAAGCCTCAAAAGCACCAACAACAAATATAGAACCAAAAAGCAACATCCAAGCAATCAAATCCAAACCTTTGAGCATAAATGTCAAATTCTTGTACCCAACTCATTTGGAGTTTTTCATTGTAAATCTTTTTAGAGTTTGGGTAGTGTTTATTTATAATTGGGTAAACAATTAGCCTTTGAGAGGTATTTTTAAAGTTTGCCTATCTTTCTCTTGTAAAGAGTGTTCTTGGGTCACTCTTTGGGTAGAAAGATTGACCGGTTTCTAAGGTTTCCTCCTAAGCCGAGAAAAGATAATGAATTCAAGTTAGTGAATTGTTGAAATCCTCGGTAGGGTGCTGAGGTAGTGGATGTAGAGCTTGTTCGAAGCTTGAACCACACTAAATCGTGTTGTCTTCATTTTTAAATGTCCTACTTGCGCCCTTCAATTTTTATTCTACCAATTCACCCCCTCTTGGTGTTTAGCCATTGTTTGATCAACTCAACAAGGTCCACTCTAAAATGTGTCATAGGATCCCTCTCATCCTCTTATCTTGGCCTTCCATTGGTGATAAAGGGGTACGTTGCTTCAGAAACAACGATCCTTTGTTTGTAACGGATCTAGGATTGTAGCAAGCATGTTTCTGCAATAACACAATGTTATGGATGTTAGAATGATGTTAAAACAACAAGAACAGAAAAAAAACGAAAAATAAAGAAAGAAATGAGAGAAAGGAATTTTCTGGTAGTTTCGGAATTCAAATGTTGATGAATGCTTCAAAGGGCTTTCATAGCAGCAAATGAACGACTAAAATGGCAGAAAATGGTGTTGAAGTTGCTGGAAATTAGCAAGACGTTGAACTCGAAAGAACCCGAACAATATACTGAGCGGACCCGAATCGAATACGTTCTTCGCCAACGGACTTGGACCCTCTAGATAGCGATCTAGGAACCTGAAGTATCAAGGAGGATGACACAATCAAACAAAGTCTGAAAATGCCAAAGAAGTTCAATGAAGAACTGAAATTGAGAGAAAAACTCACAATAATTTTGTTTCATAAAAATTGTCTAACCTTGTTCATACAAATTTAACAAATATATATAGGGAAAAACAAGGGAGAGGGCGCCCAAATGAGTGGCTGAGTTTGAATTGAAAATAAACATATGTTAAATGTGTTTAAAAATGCAAAAGAAATCTGCCAATAACCTCCCCCAAATTGCAGCACATGTGATGATAATTTGTGGCTGTGTTTGAACAAAATTAACACATGTTAAATGTGTTCAAATTTCAAAAAAAAAAGGTGGCTGATAACTTCTCTTCAAAATGGCGCCCAAATTGCTTCAAATCTGCCACATGCTTGCACACACATGCACATTCTGTCCACACATGCCGTGCACATGCTTGAAGAGATGTAGGACGCCCCACATGCTGCTCACATGCTTGTAGGACACTCTCCCACATGTAGGACACCTTTGAGCTGCTTCTGGACTTGTTAGCTGGAGTTGAGCTAGTGGAGCTAAAGTTGAGCTGAATGGAGCTGAAACGAGCTGAATTCAGCTAGCTGAGAGTGAAGTGAGCTGAGTTGAGCTGCCTATACTCCTTTGAGCTGAAGATGAGCTACGTACACTCAAGTGAGCTTCATCCGAGCTAAGTTTAAGACTTTGAGCCGCTGCCCTTTTATTGTAACTATATGAAAGCAAAAGAAACACACTCAGAGCATTGTAAACTTATTGAAAACATTCAAGCAAGCTACAAAACAATGCACCTTTATTGTTTTAACACACAACAAGCTAACATAGCTTAACATACAATATTATAAGCTGACAAACTTATCTAAAACACACTTAACATAATATATACATAGAAAACACACTGATATAAATAATATAAGTATAAGAAATGTTACACATCAGTATGTAACAAATGAAAAAGCAAACTTCCCTGAAAGTTTGAAGTTGCAACGTTGGGTGGCATAAACGTGCTCACATCAATTGGGGTGTTCTAAAAATTCTTCGTCACTTTGGAGGTCGTTTGTAGAGAAGATTAGAAGAAAATTGGGGCCATGGAAAACGAAGCTGTTGTCTTTTGGGGGAATGGCAACTCTTGCTAAAGTTGTTTTGGCAAATCTTCCAGATTATTTTCTCTCAATCTTTAGAATTCCGGCTGCAATCTCCGACGAACTCACAAGAATTGTTTCTAGATTCATTTGGGGGAGGGGCGTAGACGCTAAGTGTATCCATTGCGTAAGTTGGGAAGTTATATGTCTACACAGAAATTAGGGGGTCTTGGTTTAATTGATTTCAAGACAAAAAATGTTGCACTACTAAACAAGTGGAGATGGAGATATGGCGTTGAATGTGATCGTTTTTGGAGGAAGGTTATCCAAGCAAAATATGAGAGAGGAGCGGATAGCATTTTACCCTTAGTGAACAAGAATAGATCCATATCTTGGTTGTAGCGAGACATTTTATAACTTGATCGTAGGCCTTCGACTGAGATTGACATGTTTACTAGAATGTCAAATGGATGAATGGGAATTGTCTTAGAAAAATCTACCCTCGTATTTATGCACTAGCTACTAGTAAAATGGGGAAATAGCAGATTTCGACAATTAAATTAATAATGAGTGGAGATGGCAGATTTCCTTGAGAATATCCCTCTTTGATTGGGAGGTGGATGTTTGGAATTTCTTTTTGTGCTCTCTTAATGGCGTGAGAATTGGCATGTTTCCTATTGATGGAATTAGATGGTCTTTATCTTCGACTGGTTGCTACTCGGCCAACGAATTTTACTCTTTGGGTTGCGCAAGTAATCGACCGACGGAAAATATTTGGTCCAACGTTTGGTTGAGAATGGATCCTTTTAACGTTGAGTGCTTAGTATGGAAACTCATTCGAGGACGGCTACCCACCAAAGTGGAATTGGCCAAAAGGAGAGTGACTTTCTTGGACTGTTACACATGTTGATTCTATTCTGTAAGGGAAGAATCGATCGAACACTTGTTCTTCTCTTGCAAATTCTCTTGGCAGCTTTGGATGAGATGGTGTAGCATTTGGGAAGTTCAAGTTGTATTCCCGCAAGTGGGTAGTAAGTTCTTCAAGAGTTGGTTTGGTTGTAGCCCTTCTTCTAAAATGGCACTGTTGTGGTCTTTGGGTTTCTTCGCAATCTCTTAGTCCATTTGGCTCCAAAAAAATGAGGTAATTTTTAATAGAAAGTCGTTCGATGCTAACTTTTTATTTGACTTGGCTATTCTTAGGGATGGTTGGTGGATTCGTACTAAATTCCCGGATGCGGGTGGAACTATCAACGATCTTATCATGAACCCTGCACCTTAGTCGGGCTCAATTATGCATATTATTGTGAGATCCCGATACGTTTGGAATCCTCACCTTTTGGGCTATGCTAAATTCAATACGGATGGGGCAGTTGTAGGATGTTTCAGTCCGACAAGAATTGAGGAAATCCTTAAAAATGATAAGGGCAATCTGTTGATCGAATTTTTAAAATCTATCAGCTCTAGTGACGCGGCTTCCGCGGAGTTGATGACAATCTTGAAAGCTTTATCAATAGTTATTAAATCAAAATGGGCTAAGGTTTTTTGTTTCGAATTGAAATCTGACTGTAACAATGTTGTTTCATGGTTGCGTAATCCCCTTTGTTCTCCTTTGGCGTTTAGACCTATTGTTGATGCATGCTTACAATTCGGAGCTAGCTTGAATTGGCGGATTAATTATATTGGAAGGGGTTGTAACCAAGCAGCATACTCCCTCGCTAAGTTAGGTATTAACCGCCATCTAGATTACGTGTTCGCGGCAGATTGATATGTCATAGGGGAAGTTCTTTTTTGTTGCTTGCTATGGTTGATTTTTCTTGGAAGTTGATGGACTGACTGTTGTTTTCTTATCTTGTTTTTGGCTATTGTTGATTTGTTCTTTTTTTTTCGTTTTAGGGGCTTTTAATATAGGGTTGTTATTCAAATTGTATTGTGGATGGTTATGTTGTATCTTTGTGATGATATGTGGTACTTTTTTTCCTCCATTTAAGATTATGGAGTTTTTTTAACGAGGCTCCTATCATTGCTTTAGTGATTTATTCAATAAAATATGCCTTTCAAAAATAATTACATTATACAATTAAAAGTTAGATTTTTTTGACTAAGTGGTCAAGATAGTCGTATTCTCTCATTTTGTATGAGTTTGACTCTCAACATTTCCATTGAAAATGTAATATCTCTATTTAATAAAAAATTTGTTCATTGCTATACTACCCAATTTATTTTAATCCGTCGATTTTTTTATAGTCTCATTTTTTATTTCCATCTTTAAATATACAATTAAGGTTTAATCATAATCTTTGGCATAATGCCAATAAATGTCACTAACGTTTGACTAAATAGCCCCTCTATGAATGAAAATTGTTAGTCAACTGACGATAAACAGCTTTAAATGACTTGTCAGAATGACATATCAGAATAAAAAATATATTATATTTTATACAATATTTTTTTTAAAAAAAATCGATTGATGTGTCATTCTGTAAAGTCAACATATTTGCCTATATGACACTGCTATCACAACGTGCATTGCCATGTAGGTTTGTCACATCATTTCAAGTTATTTACCGTTGGTTGACTAACCGTTTTCTTCTGCAGATTGGCCATTTTAACCCAAAATAAAATGTTAAGGGCTAAATTGCTTCAAAAATAAGAATATAGGCCAAAATGATAATTTAGTTAAACGTTAGAGATATTTTTCGGCATTATGCCATAATCTTTTGCTTACGAACTTTAAAAAAATCATTTTAATCTTTTAATTTTTTTATTTAGTTTTAAACTTCTAATTTTTTTTATCAATTTGAACCAAATGATGAAAATGTAATAGTTTTTCTTAATAAATTTTATATATATTGAAATTTTTCATTTTTTTCGACATCCAATTTTTAGCAATATATATTAATTTTTAAAAAAATTAAATGTTTTTTTTTTAAAAAAAGGCAAAATAACTATCGGCGGACATTGAAGATATAAAATAGTTTATGCTAGTATAACGGGTCCATTATTTTTCCATTAGTTGATTTGATTCGACAAAACTAAGAGTTCGAGGATCAAAAGATACAAAGAAAATATTTAAAGGATAAAATGACATTTTTTGTGAAATTTGAGGACATAAACATTAAATTTATTTTTATATATAGTTTTATTTAAAATAAAAAATATCCAAAATTACAATGAGTGTATACAGTCATAATCGGTGAACTAAACACATGATTCGGACTTTTTTCTATAAACATTGACACAAGAAACTAGCCACTTGAGCTCATACAAGGAACCAAAAAAGGGATTAAACTATTGAAAGACTACCGACAACCGCAAATCAGAGCCAAGCATCGTGAAAAAACTATCTCCGAATGCAAACTGTGTATCCAAATTCAAATCCAATCCGAAAGTCCAAATCATAGAAGATCAACAAGATAACAAATAAGCGTGATATGCACCCTAAAAAAACAAAAAAAAAACAACCAAACCACTGAAAACGTGTCATAAAGACATAATTATTTTTATTAAAAATAAAGAATAAGATAAAGGAAAAAAACAAAGAGTTTAATATATATATATAATTAAACCTAGAATTTAATATAGTTAAGATTAGGAGTGGGAATTGGGTGGGGAGGGGACGGCTTTACATTTCCCACTCCGTCCCCAACATTTGCAGTTACGGTTATGGAGAATCCCTATTAAATGCTTCAGGGATTTTTTCGTCCCCATACCTTCCCCACGCGAATCCCCACAGTTTTCGGGGAATTTACATACCTAAAAATATTAAACAAAATTACTATTTTACTAACCAGAATAAATGACCAATTCAGTTTAAAATATAAAGTTTGGATACTTCGACTGGAAGCAGTTACGAGATGATGAAGATTGAAAGGGTGTTGTGTTAGAGAAGATTTTGACGATGATTTTAGTTATATCTAAAAACTAAAATAGAAACATGTTGAGAAACTTGAGTGTGACTAGGTTTGAGAGAAAGTTAAAGTGATAGTAATATAGTTAGGATTTTTTTATTAAGATATATATTAGTGGTATATAAATAAATAAGTATATATTTTTTAAAAATCTTGGGATCCTTGCGGATATTTTTTGGGATCCTACAGTTATTTATACGGTTAAAGTTTGATTATTCTCACGGTTTTGATATAACGATCCCGTCTCCATCCTCATTTGAGCTTCGTTGATAAAACTTATTCGTCTTCGTCTCCGTGAATAAAAATTTTGGTTATTCTCCATACCCTTCGGTTTGGATCCCACAATTTTTAGATATTCTCCACCAATTCCCACCCTAGTTAAGATATACAATTACATATTTTGAAGTTATCATTTAGCAAGTCCATATATATATTTTACACTAATGAATTCTCCAAATTTATTTATTGGAGTTGAAATACACATTTTTCCTCTAATACCTCAACATCCAAGTACAGAAGTAGAGCCCTTAAGCCCACAACTATTAATTAAAGGTTTTATAATTCAGCTACCAAACACCCCCCTAATGGCCTAAACAAACTTTAGCAATCTCCTGTGTGTGCGGTCACATATTAGGCAAAGGCTTTAATTACCCTTCACTTAAATCAAACCATTTGTCACTAATAATTGCACCCAAATTATTGCACAATATGGTTGCCATAATTATGGGTTGCTTCTCTTCATTCACCATTTAACCAAGCCAATGGATGCATTTATTTGGTAATAACAAATCTTGAGAATCCTTTTCTTCTTTCTTCTTTAGTATGGATGAAGATAGGGTTGAATATTCGATTTAGTTGAGTAGTCGAGTTGACGAGTCATATTTTGTAACTCAAACTTTATTTGATGTATTTTTTAGTCGAATCTAGTTTATGAAATTTGAGTCGAATCAAGTCAAGTTGTTTTAATAAACGAGGTTATGTTGTAATTACATATATGACTTCATTCAACTTTATCCTTTTTTTCAATTCTCAGTATCCCTATAGTGCTGGTGTTTTCTTGTTTATGAATCAAACATGAACTTGTCAATTCTAATATGAAACCTAAATGGGCTTAACCAAAATCAAACTTACACACTCAGTTGAGCATGGTATTAATTTCTAACTACAGTTTATATAATTTTAATTCATAGAGTAGTATTGTTGGGGTGGTGGCGCACTTGGTTAGCTCGTAGGTCTCATAGTGTAAGAGAAATCCTGAGGTCGAGAGTTATTTTATTTTTTGATTCTTCTGAAAATAAATATAAAATTGGCCAACAAAAAAATTATATAAGATTTAAGAAATAAAGCTATGGATTTTTTTCTTTTCATTTTGCTAAAAATCAATCAAATCAGGATCGCTACCAAATTGAATTGAAAGCTATTATTTCATTGAAGTTAAATAAAAAATAAAAATTAAATTATACTTTATATTCCACCTAGAATTATATTTTCATTATGCTTTGGAATATTTAAATCTAAAAAGTAATATATTATTATTTTAAATTATTTTTTGACAAATATTATTTTAAATTATTAAAATAAGAAAAAATTGTTACTATTTTTTAAACTACAAATTTAAATAAACAAAGTCTAATAAATATTAAATTACATTGTTTCCTAATTGATATTTTAATTTTTAATATCAATTAGATAAAAAAATTAATATATAAAAGTTCGATAAAATATAATTTATATAAAATCTTTAACTATAATTAAAAAATAAAATTTTTAATTATAACGTCTAATATTTGAATTGGTTGGGCCTAGTATGGACCTGTAGAGTTTATAAATTAAAAGTGTGCCACAATTTATAACATTGCAATAAAGGATGGTTTTCGGCGAGGGAGAGATTTTGGGAGAGAGCCGTCGCCGATAGTGATGGACACTTTACGTAAAGAATTTGTCTGAACAGATACATTGGAAGAGTTTGTGGCAGGTTTTTGATCGACACGGACGAATGATGGATGTGTTTGTCCCGATTAAAAGAACAAAACGGGGGAGAGATTTGGGTTTGTGGGAATGGAGACGAAGGTGGATGCGAAGCAATCAATTGAGAGGTTAAACATGCGGTGAATTTATGGGTCACGTATACGAGTTTCAATGGCAAGGCGAGTAAGGAGTGGGTTCAATGAAAATATACATGAAGGAGATACTCGACGAAAGGAAGAGAATAGGGCAGATGATCGGGGAAATTTAATTAATAAGGATTCAACGCAACAAAGCAAACAACGGAATAGAAGAGTTCAGGGGTGGAGGATGAAGGAAAATTTGAGATTCTCCAAAGTTGTGCAGTGGCGCAGTGTCGTGTATCAATGGGAATAGCATCTTTGGCTAAGGAATTGAATGAGACAGAACTGGTAGTGTCGTGACCGTTTTTAAAATCGTTTGTGGAAAAACAACATGACGATTTGAATTTTGAAAACCAAAATTTTTCATTTTAATTTGATCTTGAAATTAGGGTCTTTTCCATTTTATTCGAATTTTCTTTATTATTTTTAAAATCATTTTGGAGTCGTTACCGATCACTTTGGTAGACCGGACACCAAAAAATGTACCGGAGATTTTTTTAGTAAAATTCGGGTTCGGAAGTCGGTTACGTGTAGGGAAGGGTTAGCACCCCTACAAACGCCCGTTATCGGTACCTTATTAATTCCACGTAGCATTTTGACATTTCGAACATTATTCTGAATTTAATTAATTTTTTTAATTGTTAAACGGATTCCATTTCGAATGAGAATATTCTTTTGTAAGAAAATAAATTTTGGAAGAATATAAATTTTGAAACGTCCAAATGCATTAGGACACTTCCATTTATATTCAAAATGTATCTCAACACAAAAGGTTTAGTGCATGTCTAATTATTGTCTTGTCATTTTTAAGTAAATCCTAATTAAGGCTCTATTAATTAATTAATTAATTAATTAAAATTCTATGAATATTATTAATTTTTGGGCTTTTATGGTAACACTCAAATAATTGGACACTACACATATTAGGCCCAAAAGTAATAATATTCCCAACTTTAGTTTTACCAATTGTTTAATCCTATTTTCAATTTTATTTAAACTAACTATATATGATTTCTATTTTCTAAGTTTAAATGAAACATTGAATCTTTTACTTAAATATTTCCTTAGTTAACACCACATTACAATGTGATACTAATTAACTTAGAATATTCGAGTTTTATTCAACATCCATTTACTTGTCTACAATATCCTTTCCTATTGAATTAACTAGATTTAATTAGAGAATCTAATCTTAAAAGGCTCTAATCTTATTTTACTAAATAAATTAAGTTCTCCTAATCTAGTATACTATATGATTATTTAAAAACATGCATACAACAAACATAAAAGCAACTAAATTAATTAAAAATTGAAAGAAAGGACTAAATTGAACTAAAACATATCTTAATTTTTGAGTTTATTGAATTAGTGGTCAGATTGAAATACAACCAAAAACATCAGGGGCCAAAATTGTAATTAGCTCAAGTGTCTTCATATATCGTGGATCCCTGCCCGACCCGGCTTCAAACGCACGGATCTACCCTCTCAAAACGGCACCGTTTTCATGCATCTATATAAACCCCCTTTAGCTGAAATTTAGTTATTTTCCTCTCATTTTTCATTTCCCTTCTCTCTTTAGGTCGAATCCCTCTGCCTTCTCTCTAACTAACACCTAAATTTACATGCCAAGCCCCATTTCAGATCAAAACGCTCGTTCTTCACTAAATTCAAGTCATGTTCTTCATTTTTTCTTGTTTAATCCATACAAATACAAAAACATCTTTCATTTCGTGTTCTTAAAGATCAAACTTATAATTCCACATGAATTCAAACTTAGTTCTTCCCTATTTCATGTTTTGATTCGCGACCACGCCCTAACCTTCTCCGATGTGTTTATCGGCTGCCGCATGCGATGTCGGTCACCGTCGGTTGTAAAGTGTCTAAAAATCTTATTTTATTTACCCTTTTTACTCATATTATTGTTAGACTTAGGCATATTTTAGTTACATAATTAGGCATTAATGCATATTCTCATAATTTCCTTCACCATTAAGCTTGATTACATATTTTAGTGTATTTTGTTGACAAGGTGTTGTTTTGGTATGTATTTTGGTGCATGCAGAAAAATTGCCCACCGGAACCCGTCGCGGCAGCAAGGTGCCGCTGGAACCCGCCACAACAGCAGGATGCCGCCGGAACCCGCCGCGGCAGCAGGGGAGAAGAATGATCAAGAGGAGGAGAAATCTGAAGAGCTAATGCAGAGGCAGCAGACCAAGGAGCTGTACTGATGCGATTCGAGACAGAGAGAAGTGCTGCCAAGAACCTGCCGCCGCCATACTTGCCGCCTAGGGCAGCAAGCCGAGGAATTGGAGAATTAGAGTGCGATCTGTAGAATAGAAGATCTTGATTCCAACGATGCCATCCACTCAATTTTCTAACGTCTGGAGCAGCTGACAGAGCCGCCGAAGGAGGAGATCAAGATGACTTGCGATGCAAGGCAACAAGAAGGAGTTCATATTCAACTCAAAGAAGTAAAATTAAAGGTTGGATTTAATGCAAAATCCACTTTGAAGACTTCTACTCTAATGAGAACTTGGCCTAGCTAATGCCTATATATACTTGACATATTGTGTAATTGTAATCACCTTAGGTTTTCCTTTGGGCATAGTCTAGGTTTTCTTGCCGCCATTATGTTCTAAATTTTCTCTTGGGTTTGGGTTATGTTGTAAACTAGTGTGAGAATGGTTGTTTAGGAATTAAGTTTATTTTTGCAATAAAACTTCAAAGTTTGCTTATTCCATGCTCTTCGTAGTTTTCAATTAAGTTTGAAATATTAGTTGTTAATTATCTATTTGTTTGGTATCGAGAGAGTCGAACTCATGAAAGGGATAAGTACGATCCTCATCCTAATCAGGTGTTGATCAATTCGGCCTAGACATAGGTGCGAGTTTAAGGTGGCTAAAAGAGGACGAACCAAGGTTGTTGTCTTTGCAAGATTCACAACGTGACGGGTATCTTTTACAGTGGGCAACAATAGTATTCTGACTTAGACATAAGCGGGATCAATATCGAAGCGTTCTGCCGAACCTTGAAGGTCTGCCGAGTTTGCCGCCAAGCTAAACTTCTGTTCCACTGTCGAGGCAGCGAAAGCGTCGAAGCATCCAATTTGCCATCCTCCGTCGTGGCAGCAAAGTCTGGCAGCGCAAAGCAACTTAACCTATTCAACGCAATTTCACACTAGGGAGCAGCATAATCTGACCCATTCTATCACCCTGATCTTTTCTATCAATTACTTGTGTTTTATTTACTTTTTATTCTTTTATAAACTAATCTTACTTGTGCATTTAATTCTCCTTGTGCAGGAATTACAATTCGAATAAGTTGTCCAATCCCTATGGGAGACGATATCTTTTATACTATAACTTGACAAGAGTGTGCACTTGCGCTTATATTTAGAGAACACCCTAACGCTCTACAAGTTTTTGGCGCCATTGTCGGGGATTGGCAACAGTAAATTCGTCTTTAATTTTTTGCACATTTATTTTATTGTATTTAATTTTAGTTTTTATTTTTCCTTTTTATTCGAAAAAAAGAAAGAAGAATATTCAAGTGCACTACAAGTCAATGGCATCAACATGTGGGAAAGTTCTTGCAATTATTTTGAAGGTAATCATGTGTTCGAAAGTTTCCCTCATCTTTTTGCAGTTGACATGTTGAGAAAAACCACTTGGGAGTGGATGTCTGAATATGAACAGCAGATGACGCCGCATCAGCAACAGGGACAGCGGATGCCACTGCCGCAGCTGCCACCGTAGCGGCAAGATTTTTCATGGTCTGATCAAAAATCTTAAAAAAAAATTTACCATAACAGTTTTGCTGCAGCAATCGACACGCCCTGGAAATGTAATCATCCTCAAGAGCAATCAAAATCCTTGGAAGACACGCTTCAAGCTTTCATTGCATTAACCGAAGAAGTGTCAGCTTCTATGGACGCAAGCATCGCCAAGGTGGACGCACTTTTGAGCAATTCGATCCTCATTAATGTCATGGATGAAACTGAACATGATGCCTTGGCAACCATTGATCACCAACAAATACGTCCCATGGACACTGACATCCCAAGGCAAGAAGACGCGGAGCAATACGAAGAACACATTGTTGAGCCTGAGCAACAAATTGTCTCGACAAAAATTGAGGAGCCTGAACAGAGCAATGCCGCAACAACACTTAGCGAGGTTGAGAAAAGTATTGAGAATGCCACGGCAACCACTGCCGAGGCGGAAACAACAGCTGAGGCAGCAACCTCTGCCGAGGTGACAACCACATTCTCGAAATTGCACGACCACATGCAAGAGAAACAAGATGACAATACTTTGCTAATGGAATATGAGCAGGTAATAATTGAACCTTTTGAATTCTTTGAAAACTCACCTCTTCCATTGCAGGTATTTGAGGAACCAACGCCGGTGAACTTGGAACCATTGAGATCTCTACTGATAGAGATACTTGAGAGGCCTCAACAAAACGACAAGTGGATTTATGAAGCTTTCCGGTCAATTGGTTTTTCCCTTGACCTGTACCGCATTATGATAGAAGATTGCCATAACAACCGGTTGCCGAAATAGTTGCCTCGGCAGCAAAGCTTACTTTCCACCATAACGAACTTCGACGAGAATAAGGTAAGTACATGGTTGGATATTGATATGATTTTTTCTAATCACATATTCATGCCTCCAGGAAAAACAGCAAGGTGGAAGGTACACATAGACTACAAAGGAACAAGGAAGAAAGGAACCTCTACCATGATAATGCAAAAGCGAATAGTTGCAAACACAGTGGTCCACCCTTTTTTGGGCATAATAGTCACTCGATGGAGGGTGCGGATGGATTACAATAAGCATCGGAAACGACCCTCTTAAGGTCAAACCAACAAGGGAGTAGTTACTTTAGGAGATGCATGCTAATGCACTCCTAGAGTAACATGATTTTTATTTTTATCTTCCACATTTTTTATGCTTTCATAGTCTTAGAATTTTTAAATTTTTAGTTTTTATTTCTTTCTGTATTTTATTGTTTTGTTTTGTTTTTTTTTCTTCATCTTGCATATAAAATTCAACCGTCTCACAACCAGCAACCAACCAGCCTTCTAGAGAATTTCGACAGAGGCAGTTGAGAAACATCATCGACGAAAGTTTTCCACCCGGTAGTACCGATGCTGCCGCCCAGCTCCCGCCACCTGGCAGTACTGATGTTGCCACCCAACTCCCGCCGCTCAGCAATACTGAAGCTACCAAACAGAACCCAATACCAGCAGTACACCTCCATCATCTCCAGAACCAGCTTAATAGGAAGGAAAGGCAGCAGCTCCGATTTATGCAATACACTAGGGGTGTTCCCTGACAGTGCGGTCCGGTTCCGCATATTTCCTGCTGAAATACTTACCCGCCATCACCCGCCCTGGAAACCCAGATCGACGCCACAACAATTGCAACTACAACTGCCCAGGGTTGCCAAGGCAACGACTGCACGTGTTTCGACTAGCAGAAACACACATTCGATAACCACACAAGCAAACATGGCTCGAAGGAAATTCATCATGCAAGGTGACGACCTTACCGACTAACTCATTTATTTTTCTCATGCATTGAGGACAATGCTCCTCTCGAGTTTGGGGGAAAATTAGTCCTCTAATAATTTTTTATTTTATTTCTTTTGTTTTTCTAGTTTTTTATGTCTTTATTTTTTTTTGCATTTAGGTTCTAATGTAACATGCCTTTATTTAAATTCTAAATTCTTAATTTGAGGAAAATTGTTGAGTACCTTTTACCCGCCGCGATAGATGACCTGCCTGGGCGGCAACCTTAGCATGACTTTAAATTTGACTTAGAATCCTACTATGGTTTGAACTTAAAGAAAACACTTCCTGTGACTAGTTTGATTTTAGGGCTTCTAGGAAACTTATGTATTTCACCTAGTTCAACTTAGGTAAAACTCGAAGTTTAGAAGAAGAAAAAAAAGAAACGTCCTAGAGGTGCCCGAAACTGGCTCTAGGATAAGTTAGAGGTGCCCGAAACTGGCTCTAGGATAAGCTAGTGGTGCCTGAAACCAGCTCTAGAAAAAAAAATGAATGAAATCATTAGAGATGCCTATTATCGGCACTAGTGGTTAAATTGAAAAAAAAAACTAGAGGGAAACCCAAGGGAAATAATGTGTTTATCGAAATTTTACTTAGAAGCTGAAGAATCATTCTTATCACAAGGACCGCACACACTCACGAGATACATAGTTCGGTTCCGGGTAAGTCCATTGTCATTCGAAAGGTTGCTAATTAGGCGTAAATCTACACGGTATGTAAAGGTTGCTCAAGATGCTTTCTCGACTTAGTTTACATATGATTTTAAGTTTTGGCATGTTATTGTTAGATTGCATTTCTTGAGGACAAGCAATAGTTCGAGTTTGGGGGTGTATAAAGTGTCTAAAAGTCTTTTTTTTATTTACCCTTTTTACTCATATTATTGTTAGACTTAGGCACATTTTAGTTACATAATTAGGCATTAATGCATATTCTCATAATTTCCTTCACCATTAAGCTTGATTACATATTTTAGTGTATTTTGTGGAAAAGGTGTTGTTTTGGTATGTATTTTGGTGCATGTAGGAAAATTACCCGCCGGAACCCGCCGCGGAAGCAGGAGAGAAGAATGATCAGAAGGAGGAAAAATTTGAGTAGCTGATGTAGAGGCAGCAAACCAGGGAGCTGTATTAATGCAGTTCCAGACAGAGAGAAGTGCTGCCAAGAAACTTCTGTCGCCATACTTGCCGCCTAGGGCATCAAGCCGAGGAATTGGAGAATTGGAGTGCGATCTGTAGAACAGAAAATCATGATTCCAACGATGCCATCCACTCAATTTTCTAACGCCTAGAGCAACGGACAGAGCCGCCGAAAGAGGAGATCAAGATGACTTACGGTGCAAGGCAACATGAAGGAGTCCACATTCAACTCAAAGAAGTCAGAATTAAAGGTTGCATTTAATGCAAAAGCCACTTTGAAAACTTCTACTCCAAGGAGGACTTGACCTAGATAATGCCTATATATACTTGACATATTGTGTATGTAATCATCTTAGGTTTTCCTTTGGGTATAGTCTAGGTTTTCTTGCTGCCATTATGTTCTAAATTTTATCTTGGGTTTGGGTTATGTTGTAAACTAGTGTGAGAACGATTGTTTAGGAATTCAGTTTGTTTTTGCAATAAAACATCAAGGTTTGCTTATTCCATGCTCTTCATAGTTTTCAATTAAGTTTGAAAGATTAGTTGTCAACTATCTATTTGTTTGGTATCGAGAGAGTCGAACTCAAGAAAGGGATAAGTACAATCCTCATCCTAATCAGGTGTTGATCAATTCGGCCTACACATAGGTGCGAGTTTAAGGCGACTAAAATAGGACGAACCAAGGTTGTTGTCTTTGCAAGATTCACGCCGTGACGGGTATCTTCTACAGTGGGCAACAATAGTATTCTGACTTAGACATGAGCGGGATCAATATCGAAGTGTTCTGCCGAACCTTGAGGCCTGTGGAATTTACCGCCGAGCCAAACGTCTGTTCCACTACTGAGGCAACGAAAGCGTCGAAGCAACCAATCTGCCATCCTCCACCGAGGCAGCAAAGTCTGGCAGCGCAAAGCAACTTAAACTTTTCAACGCAGTTTCACACTAGGGAACAGCATAATCTGACCCATTTTATCACCCTGATCTTTTCTATCAATTACTTATGTTTTATTTACTTTTTATTCTTTTATAAACTAAACTTACTTATGCATTTAGTTCTCCTTGTGCAGGAAATACAATTCGAATAAGCTGTCCAATCCCTGTGGGAGACGATATCTTTTATACTATAACTTGACAAGAGTGTGCACTTGCACTCATATTTAGAGAACACCCTAATGTTCTACATTGGTCTTTTCTATCATCTCTGTAACTTCGGCCACCATCGACCAAACATTAGCCGCCGTCCTGCAAACTCTGGCCTCCGTGTAAGTCGGCGCGACCGCCGCTCGTTGGAACCCCAACCATAAAATTTTCCCCAAATTCCATTTTCGAACCTAAAAATCCTAAATCTAACCCGAATTCGTCAGAATCCTCCCATCTCTAACCCTCCTATGTCTAATCTACCCGAAATCGAGACCTTAACCACTCATTTTCAACTCTGGCCATTTTCGGAATCACTCTGACCACAACAATCTAAGCTCTAACCGCCGCAAATGAACTTTCCGACTGCCTCTCTTATTTTTAGTTTCATTTGTCTTTTCATTTCGAACTAGCATTTACATTTTTTGTAGGAATCAAAAATATCGAAAATATTATACCTTGGTGACGATGGCTATGGCATTTCTGATATCTTTTTGGTGTCCGTTCGTTGCTTCGGTGTCCGTTAGAATCTCCGGTGCTTCGATTTTCCAAGGATGGTTCCGCTACGAGCGGTGATTCACCTTCTCTGGCGACCGCACCTCTTTCTGGCGGTGTTCGACCTCCTCTTGTGATCGTTGGCCTTCAAGACGGTTAGGTTTCCCGAGGAAGGTGTTTCCTCTCTCCTCCTTTATTATTATTATTATTACTTAATACTCCATTCGTCCCACTTAAGATGTCCATTGTTGACTTTTCACGCAGTTTTAGGAAGAAAAAGTTTGTGTAAGAAATGTGATGTAAATGAATTAAAAAGACAATTTTACCCTTAAAAGTTGAAGTTTGTTTTGTTGGAAAACTAAAAATGATAGAAAGGGAAATACACCTTGTAAAAGTAGTTGATTTTTTCAATGAGATGTTTTAAGTGGGACGGAGGGAGTAGTTTTTAATAATGGACCTTAATTAGTGATGATTAATGATAGTTAATGCCTCTGACACTCTCTTTCATGCTATCTATAGGTGTTGACTATGATGATGTCAGCGTGCCACCTGGATCCAGCTGATAGGGAGAGGAAAACCACAATATGTGGCTATTAATTTTGTCCAATGAACGGACACCACGTGGCAGTTTTGGGCGGGATTTTGTATCTCAAATCAAATGTGTTTTTATTTAGGGTTACATGGAGGGTAAAGTAGGCGGGAAATATATGTAAATTGGGCCTTGTAATGGGCTTCGCGTATTCATATATAATTGGGACATTTAAGTATTTGTAATGGACTGGATTTGGGATTTATTTATTTACTATATATTCGTTTATTTTTGGTTTTATTTATAAAGAAAATATAGTATATAGGTATATCCAGACAAAATACGGGTATTACAGCTGCCCCTCTTTGCTCATTATTATGGAACAGGAATAGGGTAAAGACTGAAAAGACACGGATTTTGTCCGAATTGTCTATGTTGCGTGTAAATAAGGCTATCGCAATTGAGTGCAAGTATACACGACGCAAGTAATATAGTGATACAGAGTATCAGATAACGTCTCCACAGGGACTAGAAATACTTCTAACTTTAAAACTCTGCACAAGAAAATAGATAAATTTAATAAGGAGTTTTAAGAAATCTTGAAGATAAACTAAAATAGATGAAGAAATTAGATTGAGAAAGCAGACTGGTATTGATTTGTTCAGTAGTACAGGTGTTACACTATTCAGAGGACTTCTGTTGTATATGTCGTCGAGCCTGTCGCGGCAGCACCTGTTGCGGCAGTGGTCTGTTGTTGTCGCGGCAGAAATCAACAACTCTGTTACTTCAAGTTCAACAAGAAACCCTATTATGACTCGTCCTATCCCTAGGTCCAAGTTCTGTCGACGAACACGTCTTGGATGATACCTCCCGGCATGAATCGAAGGATGAACACCGATGTTTGTGAATTCTTCTTTAGCCGCTTAACCTTGTACCTATCCCTAGGCCAAGATAGTTTAACCATAAACTGGAAAACTTGTATTTACTCCTTTCGTATACTTAACTCTCCCGATATTAAGTAAATAGATAACCTCACAATGCTCTCCCGATACTTTTATGAGATATTAAAACCAGAGTAAATAAACTTGAAGTTTTATTGATTGAACAGAAAATCCTAAGAAACAGTTTAACCCTTACAACTACTTTACAAGATCAACCCTTAGCCCTGGGAAAAGTTTAGAACATGATGAAGAAGGGAAAAGCTAGGGTTTGTGATGGAAGACAGCTAGGAACTAGCTTGTTCTTCTCTAGGTCGAAATACGACCATATATATAGGCCTTGGGTGTAAGCTTTCTTAATGGCCAAGAATACTAGTTTGAATTAAAGTATAGTTTATTTAAAGACTAAATCTCTGAGTAGACGTCCTTTAATTCACCCTATCTTCTTGCTTTGACTTTCTCCTCAAACTTTGGGCAAGGCCTTCTTTGTGCTTCTGGATTCCGAAAATAATGTGAGTGGTCTACAAAAATCAGGCTTGAAATCATCTATCAGTCGAACTCCACTTCGCATTTTCCATCTCTTTTTCTTCACTGTCGCCACTTCTGTCACGGCAGCTGTCACGACAGTGATGTTTGAGGCAGTTTTCTTCAACCTTTCACTCCAGCTCTGCAGTTATCTTCTATTCCTCTACTACTCTGGATGCTGCTACGATAGGTACCCTGCAAGAATTGATCAAAATCAACAGCATCTGTGCAAAATTATCCATTTGTGATGTTTATGCAATTTCTATCCTAAAATGCAACTAAACATGCTTGAGTGCATCAATAATATGGGTAAATGAAGGTTAAAATATAGAACATTTATGCACTCAACACACCCCCAAACTCAAGTTATTTCTTGTCCTCAAGCAAATGCAATCTAACTAAGAATGAATCTTTTTTTTTGCTTTGGCTTAACTCAGTGAACAACCATTACCTACAGCACCTTCACCATCAAGATCAATACCTTTTTGAATGTTTACGGACTTATCCGGAGCAATACTATACTTCTCGTGTGAGTGTGTGCAGGTTTTGTGAATAAATATGAGCTTAGACTCTTTAGCAACCAGAATAATTACTTAACTCACTTGAGTTTTACTTCAAAATAATTCTTAACTAGAGCCAATTTCGGGCACCTCTAGTTTTCTTCCAAACTTTTTCTATTTTTGCTAGAGCCGGTTTCGGGCACCTCTAGTTTATTTTCCTAGAGTTAGTGTTAGGCACCTCTAGGAGTACTTCTAGTTATTTTCCTAGGTCCAGTGTTAGGCACCTCTAGAAGTAAACTAAGTCTAAGTTTTCTAACTCAAGTGGCTAAGCTTCCTATTCTAAGTTTACTAACAGAGTCTTAAAAACAGCTCTGATACCACTTGTCACGGGGCTAGGCTTATATGGCTAGCAACGTGCGACACTTGGTCGGGAAAGAACTTCGAAAGGGAACAAGTAAGCCTAAAGTCAAGCTTGGCTTGGCTAGATTAGCAGAAACGTTGCAGAAGCGTTGCGAAGAAGAAAGAAATAAGAGATGGCTCGAGTGATTTGTAAAACGAAGAGCCTCGTTAAAAACCCCCTCTAAGCCTAGTTAGGGGGGAAATGAGTACTCTACGTTGCTTTTATATTATTGATAGAAGAAAATGAGAAAACAAAGGATTCAAGGATGAATACAAATGAAGGGGGTGAGGCTCTATTTATAGCCTGACACCTCCCGATCTAACGGTCACTATTGATTACAATGGATGGCCAGGATTGGCCTAATCTATCTAATGAAGGCAAGGGAATAGAATCAAGGATTCCTTCCTTCTTGGTAGAGCTTCTTTCCATGTGAAAAAGATGTGGATCTCCTTGAATCGGGAAAGATATGGATGCATAATCCTTGCCTTGAATACCATGGTCAAAGGGGTGAAGATTCCCCAAAGAATGGGCTTGGATGGCCATGGAAGAGGGAAAATCGGATTGGCCCCTCGGGTCATGGATGGGTGCAGCCGAATGGACCTTGGTTGGGCCCAAGGGTCTTGCATCAGACGGCTCTCGGACAGGCCAATGGGTGCGGCTGGACGGGCTGCTCGGACAGGCCCTCGGGTGCGGCTGGACGGGCTGCTTGGTGCTGCTCAAATAGGCCCACGGGTGCGGCCTGGCAAGGCCCTAGGTGCGTGCTACACTCGGACAGGCCCAGGGTGCCTAGCAAGGCCCCTCGGGCTGTTGGCTCGGCTGGATCGTAGCCCCTCGGGTGCGACAGGACGAGCCGGGCGGACTCGGGCCCCTCGGGTGTGTTGGGAGCGGCACAGGGTGCTGGAACCTCAGCCTAATGGTCTCGGACAAGGGTGCTGGAGCTGGATACGGACCCTAGGTGTGCGGTGGGCTGGACCCTAGGGTGCACCATGGTAACATTCTCCTGATGCCACTTGTCACGGGGCTCTAAATACTTCCTAGAACATTCTAAAGTTACTGTCACTACAGTGAGTACCGCGACAGGTAAGAGAAGTTCAAAAACTTAAGCCAATATTTTTTTAGACAAAAAATAAATAGTTATAAACACAAAATATAATAAGTTCATTAATAATAGGAGGACTGCCTACCCCCAAACTCGAGGGTTGTATTGTCCTCAATGCATGACAACAGAAATAAAACACAAAACATAACAAATAATAAATAAACGCACTGACGACAGAAAGAGTAAAAGAAACTTAAGTTTAAGTGCCAATATTGTTGTCGTCACTGTTGTCGTCTATACAGAGCTATTGACGGGCAGTTACTTTTGTTGCTGAGGCTGGCTTCGTAGTTGGAGAGGATGAGGCTGCCTTCTTCTTTGCCTCTCGAGGTGGCTGGATTCTGGTAGGTGAAACTTTTGGAGCCTTGTCCAGAATCTTGATCTCATTGTCACTTTTGTTGTTGCTTCTGCTGCCGTCTCTAGTGTCACGGCAAGGTCCCTCTACATTTATATCAAGCTCTTTTTCTTCATAGGAGGGAAGTCCTTGGCTATTTAGCGGACGATAGAGGGCTCAGAGTCTAAATCATCTTTCCAGACTGAAGAGGAGGAGAAACATTTGAAGTATTTTGCATCGATTTCTGGCAGTGGTTCCTTTCTCTTGGCTCCCTGGGAGGGCTGGTCTTGCTCCTTGGGAGAGGCAGGAGGTGATGCAGACCATCTGTCGCCTGGCCCTGTTGTTGCAGAGGGCGAGGCAGAAGCAGCTGTCGGTGTGGCCGTCTTGGGAGAGGTGACAGGCATGGGGCAGAAACAAGGTTTTTTGGAAAAGGAGGGAACTGCACGTTTGGAAAATTAAGTCTGGCATGTACGTGGCCAGGAAAGAGGACGAGCACAGAAGGTTCATCAGCATTCTGTCGTCGGCAGACTACGACAACATCATGGCAGACCTCACCGAAGAAGGCACCAGCTGGAACGACGACCCAAAACATTGGTGGACGGTTCAAAGGACTCAACTCACGCCTGCTGCCGAGCTATGGAACCACTTCGTGAAGAAACACCTCATGCCCACATCTCACAACATGATAGTGGACTGACAAAGGATGGCCCTCGTTCACTCCATTATCAATGAACGACAGATCAATGTGGGGAAATACATCATCGATGGAATTTTTGAGTGCGCACTGAAGGATAATGGCCCATTCTTCTTCCCTTACTTAATCACAGCCCTTTGTAGAGCGAACAACGTCCCCGAAATTGAAGAGGATGTCAAAATCCAGAGCAAGGGGTGGACACAGCAAAATCTCTACAGTCTGATGGAGCTCAAGGTAGCCACACCAATGGCATACATCGACCCTTCTGCCACGACAGAGCCCGCGACAAAACCAGACTCAACAGAACCTGCCACGGCAGAGCCTGCTCAGACAGAAACTGACAGACCAGAAGGCACTTCCTCCAGCCAAATCATACACCTGCTGCAAAGAATGGAGGCACGACAACAAGGATACATGGAGTATATGAGGGACTTCCATACTGCAACGGTAAACATCTGCCATTTCAGACCGATAATTCTTTTGGTGATGAATCTTTCTAGACCGAGATCTCCAGTCTTCTTCAAGTAAGTAAAGCCCCTCTCCACCCACATTTCTCTTTTTTTTGAAAAGATTCGTAGTATCTTTTCTCCGTTTCTACAGAGGCAAACCTTCTTCTGATTCTGCTGTGTGTGGGAGTGGAGACTACCGCGGCAGAGGTGGAGGCAGCACTTCTACGGGTTGATCTCATTGTCATTGTAAGGGTACTGTAGAAACAAAAGGAAAGAAAATGCTGAAAGCTCAAAAAATATATTCTGAAACAAAGTAGAGAGAGTAGAATGAAGTTGAAAATAAAATAGGAGTGAGGGTTTATATAGAACGGGATTTCTGCCCGTTGAAGCAGTAACGATTGGCGTGGAAAACGAATACAGCTGTCACGCGCTTTTTGGGTTGCGTCTGTTAAGCGTTTCCGTGTTTTTTTCGCGTCTGCTATGTGTCTGCCGCGACAGTGGGTGACAGGCTATCTTTGTGTGTTTGTTGCGACAGCTGGTGATAGTCTGTCACGACAGCCTTGTTACCATTGAGCTCTCTCTTGGTCTTCTTGGGCTGAGGTGAGTGTGATGGGCTGGTTCATTCCTTCTCTTTTCTCTGTTTCTTTTATTTTCCTGAAAACTAAAATAAACTAATATTAAATTCCTACTTCCTAAAGCAATAAAAATAAAAGAAATAAAATAAAAATAAACTAAGTTAAATTAGGGATGACTTGAGGGGCATCTCCTAAAATAACCACTTCATGTTCTCTTGGGGCTTCAGTCCCCTGATAGTGCTTGAGTCTCTATCCATTGACTTTGAACTGGTGCTCGTCCTTGATAGATCTTATTGTGATAGCACCATGGGGAAAAACTTGAACTACATGAAAGGGTCCAGACCATCTAGACTTTAGCTTCCCTGGGAAGAGCTTCAAACGGGAGTTGAACAACAACACCTTTTGGCCTGGTGTGAACTGTCGTGGCAGAAGTTTTCTGTCGTGCCACTTCTTTGTCTTGTCCTTATAGATTCTGGCGTTGTCGTAGGCCATGGCTTGAATTTCTTCAATTTCGTTTAAATCCAAAAGCCTTTTCTACTCTGCACTATCCCAATCCATGTTAACTGTCTTAATAGCTCAATATTCTTTATGTTCTATCTCGACGGGTAGGTGGCAAGTTTTTCCATAGATGAGTCGATAAGGTGACATTTCCAATGGTGTTTTGAAAGCAGTCATGTAGGCCCATAATGCATCATTCAAGTGAAGAGACCAGTCCTTCCTAGTTGGCTTAACCATTTTTTTCAGAAAGTTCTTCACTTCTCTATTGGAGATCTCGGCCTGCCCATTGGTTTGAGGGTGATATGCTGTTGTGATTCTGTGTTTCACTCCATACTTTTTCAAAGCATTTTCAATCACCCTATTATCGAAATGCTTACCCTCATCACTAATGATTGCCCTTGGGATGCCAAACCTGGTGAAGATGTGTTTGTGTAAAAATCTTTGAACGGTTTTGGCATCATTTTTTGCGTGTAAATAAGGCTATTGCAATTGAGTGCAAGTATACACGACACAAGTAATATAGTGATACGAAGTATCAGATATCGTCTCCACAGGGACTGGAAATACTTCTAACTTTAAAACTCTGCACAAGAAAATAGATAAGTTTAATAAGGAGTTTTGAGAAATCTTGAAGATAAACTAAAATAGATGAAGAAATCAGATTGAGAAAGTAGGCATGTATTGATTTGTTCAGTAGTGCAGGTGTTGCACTGTTTAGAGTACTTCTATTGTATATGTCGTCGAGCCTGTCGCGGCAGCGGTCTATTGTTGTTGCGGAAGCGATCAACAACTCTATTACTTCAAGTTCAACAAGAAACTCTATTGTGACTCTTCCTATCCCTAGGTCCAAGTTCTGTCGACAAACATGTCTTAGATGATACCTCCCGACGTGAATCGAAAGAATAACACCGATATTTGTGAATTCTTCTTTAGTCGCTTAACCTTGTACCTATCCCTAGGCCAAGATAGTTTAACCATAAACTGGAAACCTTGTATTTACTCATTTCGTATACTTAACTCTCCCAATATTAAGTAAATAGATAACCACACAATGCTCTCCCGATACTCTTATGAGATATTAAAACCAGAGTAAATAAACTTGAAGTTTTATTGATTGAACAGAAAATCCTAAGAAACAGTTTAACCCTTACAACTACTTTACAAGATCAACCATTGGCCCTTGGAAAAGTTTAGAACATGATGAAGAAGGGAAAAGCTAGGGTTTGTGATGGAAGACGGCTAGGAACTAGCTTGTCCTTCTCTAGGTCGAAATACAAACATATATATAGGCCTTGGGTGTAAGCTTTCTTACTGGCCAAGAATACTAGTTTGAATTGAAGTACAATTTATTTAAAGACTAAATCTCTGAGTAGACGTCCTTTAATTCGTCATATCTTCTTGCTTTGACTTTCTCCTCAAACTTTGGGCAAGGCCTTCTTTGTGCTTCTGGACTCCGAAAATAATGCGAGTGGTCTACTTAAATCAGGCTTGAAATCCTCTATCAGTCGAACTCCACTTCGTATTTTCCATCTCTTCTTCTTCACTGTTGCCACTTCTGTCACGGCAGTTGTCACGACAATGATGTTTGAGGCAGTTTTCTTCAACCTTTCACTCCAGCTTTGTAGTTATCTTCTGTTCCTCTACTGCCCTGGATGCTGCCACGATAGGTACCTGCAAGAATTGATCGAAATCGGCAGCATCTGTGCAAAATTATCCATTTGTGATGTTTATGAAATTTCTATCCTAAAATGCAACTAAACATGCTTGAGTGCATCAATAATATGGGTAAATGAGGGTTAAAATACAGAACATTTATGCACTCAACAGTCTGACCATCGAAGTTTGAAGTTGTTCTTCTTATTATGAAATTCTTCAATCTTCTACCAAACCGTAAAGTCCGAAGCTGTTCTTCTCATTATGAAATTCTTCATCTTCTAGGGTCTAGTTCTGCTCCATGAAATTTTTCATCTTCTAAGGTTTGAAGTTGTTCTTCTTATTATGAAAATTTTCATTCCTCACTCTTTTGATGGTTCACATTTCTGTAAAAGGCACCGAATAAGCAAGCTCTTCTCATTAGGAACTTCCTCATTTTCAAAAGGGCTAACTCTTCTCATTAGGAGCTCTTCATTTTCTTGGAAAACATGGATTTTCCCCTCTGCAAAGGCATCGAATTAGCAAGCCCTTCTCATTAGAAACTTCCTCATTCTTCAAATAGTGAACTCTTTTCATTTGGAGTTCTGTCTTTGTCATGGCAGACTCTTCTCATTAGGAATCCTTCTTTACTGGGGCGGACTCTTCTCATTAGGAATCCTTCTTTTCTAGGTGAACTCTTCACACTAGGAGCTCTGTCTTTGTTGTGCGAACTCTTTTCATTAGGAGCTCTGGAGAACTCTTCTCATTAGGAGCTGTATCTTTGTTGGACGAACTCTTCACATTAGGAGCTCACGATTTCTGCAAAAAGAAATATCATCAATTAATAAGGATTCTTCTTGGTGTAATATGAGATATCTTCAATTTTCCGCTTGAAGCACATGAATCTTTAAAGTCATTGCTTTTCTGCTTATGGTGTCTTGATCTTTCAATCTGAAACTCGCATCAGATCTCTTATTACTTTCTCTATTGGTCTATCTCTTTCTACTCTCAGAAATTGCACGACCTGAAAAAAGTCAAATTTATCATTAATCTTCCAACATAATTGTAAAGTAAGTGTACAACTTGGGTATATCATTAAAAAAACTTCAAGTGTTTCAATAAGAAACGTTGAAGCTTTCATTTGAACTCAAAGTCGATATATCTTGTTTTCCATTCTCTCTTTTTAACTGGTAACCTGAAAGGTTAATATTTTGGTCGATACCATGCCCCAACTGTCTTACTATGACACCATCCAAAAAGTTTTCACCATTTCCAAAAGTGTCGGTCTAAAAGGACTTAATGTAACACCCTAATTTAGCCCTAATTTGTAAACCCTAATTGTGAAAATTCCCAATTAGAAACCCTAGAATTTAGGGAAAATTTCAGAAATTAACCTAATTAGAATTAGGGACCTAATTGAATAAAATTAAAAGTTCGTTGGTTAAATTGTTAGGCGGGCAAAAATATAGATACTTCTTCTGTAATTTACCCATTTGTCTAGGGTAAACACTCATTTTGTATTAGATTTGTCTTTTTGCACCGCACTCATCTCTCTTGGTTTTCTCTCGAAACAAAAGAAAATTAATAAAATAATAAAACCCCTTTCCCTGTTTTCCATTGAAGCTCCGGCCAAGGGGCCATCATCGTCCGTTCAGTGTTTCAAGACCACCAGTGCGCTCGTCGTCACCGCGCGAACAAAACCCGACCACTCAACTTTTGTCGCGTCGCCATTCTTTGTTGGAAACGGGCTCGAAACCATTCGTAGAAACGTGCTCTGCCGCCACCGTCCTCTGCGTGCGCCGCCTCCGTCTCGGGTTTAGGGTGAGTGTTGTGGTCGAGTCGGTTGGGCTTCGGGTTGCCGCCGTCGTCAGTTTGCCAGCCACCGTGGATGTTGTTGGTTGTTGTCGGGTTGGGGTTATTTGATTAAGGTTAGGTTTTGGGGGAAAGTTGTTAGGGTTTGGTTAATTTGGGAATTTAGGGTTTTGAATCTAATTTGGGTGGCTGATGGATTTGAATCTAATTTGGGTGGTTGCTGGTTGTTGTCGGGTTGGATGTTGTTGCATGATTGATGCAGGCTGATGTCAGTGATGACGTCATCACAGTCAATGATGACGTCAGCGTTGACTTTTTCGGCCGAGTTCACCTTTATGTTTTTCGACATTCTGGTTCCGTTGCCGTTGTCCGTTTCTTCAAATTTGAACCCAAAATACCTTTTTGGATCAAGTTTTTATGTTGGACTCAGAATTTTGTTAAATGTTGCATTAGAGTTTGACTCAGATATTTTTGTGTTCAGGTGACGTGGACTCTGACCCCGAGACTTTACCTCCTCCGCCAGGCAGACCTCCGGTGGCACAGTCTTCGAGATCTGCTAGTAATATTTCTATTAAACGTAGTTTATTCGATTGTGGCATAGTAGGAAATCTCATATAGTGTTCTTTATTTTTAGGAGCTGATTCTGTCTGACCTTCCGCTAGGGCTGAGCGTGGGAGACGTCACTATCGACGTTGACTGTTTAGCTGCCTAAGGTGTGTTCTCTGTCTGTGCTACATGTCTCTAATGTCTGATTGCATGATCTGTATGATATATATCTGTGTGTTATTCGGCTCTGTTATCTGATAAATATTATATGACTCGACTGTGTACTATTCTGCTCTGTTATCTGATAAATATTATATGACTCGAATGTTGTGACCATGTTATGTAACATATATCGGAATCGGATTATTATGTACATGTATCTTAGTTATTTAACAAGATTGCATTCAGACTCTGAAATCGGATTACATGCCATATCATTGGGTTGGGATATTGTATGGAGGAAGCTCAGCGACTTCATCCTTTGGGTTGAACTCCGCTTCGGATTAGTAGTTCCATCTTTCGGGATGAGTTCTGCTTCGGACATGGTGTTGAGGTGTAGAGTGGTTCAGGGGAACCTCACTCTTCGGACGGTGATGTAGATTGGTGCATGTCATGTTATGATATCTATATGCATTGCTTGTAATACTTCAGAATATCTGTTAATTCTTGATTTGTTGTTTGACTGTTGGATTGACTTCTGTTATGCACTTTAGAGACACATTGAGCTTTATAGCTGACTCCCTCTTAGTATCTGTTTCAGATTTCCATACTTAGGTTTTGGTATTTGGAGGACCTCGTACGAACAGGATTTGTTACTTTTTATCAGTATGTTTTGCTCTAGACTTATATTTAATTATTTAAGTATTTTCGGATTTGGTTGTAAACGTGGACTTTGGACATTTATTATTTTTGGGATTTGATGAACTATTTTTAACATGCTTGTTTTAAGATGAAACATTAAAGGTTAGTTGTTATAATTGAATAATAATTTCGGCACGGTTTTTCATAAATAACCTTACTTGAGGGGAAAGTTTCTAAATCGTCAATTTCAATTTGCTTCAAACCCTTAGGTCGAAATAGGGGGTTACATTTAGTGGTATTAGAGCCTAGGTTACACTCCTCGGCCTGCGAGGCTCGATAAAAATTTGATTTTAAAGTTTTCAAAATTTTGCATGCATAATAAATGTTTTCGGAAACTACTAGATTTTCAGACAAATGTCCGAATTTTAAAGAAGTAATATATGTTTTAATTAAAGTCTCCAAGTACCAATTTTGACTTTAGGATTCTTCTTTTTGTAGATAGACTACTACGCCACCCTGTAGGAGTAATAGAGTTACAGCTGGCCGAGGTCGAGGCCGTGGACCAGGTCGTACCGCTGCGAATATGAGTGACGTTAATCCTCATGAGCATTCGCCACAGCATCAGGAGGACCAACAACATGAGCAGGCTGAGGAGCAACCTGAGGTTCATACGAGTGGTCAACAGACCGATCACCCTGATCAGCAGACTCAGAGTGAAGTTCCCCGTGTAGCCGGTAACAGTGAGACTGCTGGAGTTGATGTGGTTGCAGTGCATTTGGAGCTACTTGAGTATCTTCGGCAGGGTTCTAGGAGACCCATATCTGCTGAGTTTTTGTCTGCTGGGATGTCGATGTTTGATGGTAAGACGGCTGCAGATCCGGCTGACGCAGAGTATTGGCTAAAAAAATTACAACAGTTATTTGATGAGATGGACTACCCTACTGACAGAAAATTAAGAGCGGTTGTATCTTTATTGAAGGGTGAAGCCCTGAACTGGTGGGAGGCTGAGAAGACTGTTATTTCTGCTAGTCGGGTCACATGGGATCATTTCTGTCAGGCTTTCCGAGACAGATATGTTGAGGCGGAGTATCTAGCCAAGTGTCGAGAGGACTTTATAAATCTGAAGCAAAATGACATGACAGTGAATTAGTATGAGATCGAGTTTTTGAGGCTGGTACAGTACGTCCCTGAGTTAGTTACTACAGAGAAAGAGAAGTGCGACTAGTTTCTGAAGGGTCTGCGACCGTCGATCAAGACTGGTTTTGCTTTGCATTTGGACAAAGAGTACAAGGATATTACCTTGCGAGCTAGGACTACTGAACGCAATGAGGCAGAGTTGAGGCAAGTTGAGTCTCAGGGTATGGATCGAGGTAAGAGGCAGTCGACCGCGTCAGTTCAGTATAGTCAGGGTAATCAGACCAGGAAGAGGGCAAGAGATGAGAATGATTATCATAGTTATTCCAGAGCCAGACCAGTGACCACTGTTGTTCCGACTTCTAGTGTTGGAGGATCGACTAGCACACGAGGAGTACCACAGTGTTCTTTCTGCAAGAAATGGCATTCTGGGAGTGTAGGAGACAGTCTGGGGCTTGTTTTTGTTATGGGTCATTCGATCGTCTTTTCAAAGATTGTCCGCTTGCACCTCCGTCAACTCATATGACGAGTCAGTCATAGGCATCAGTACAGACTCCTGTTAGGGGTAGAGATCGAGGTAGACCTGATTCTACAGTTTCTGCTAGTAGAGGTAGGCCAGCTCAGAGTGGAGGATCAGCTGGATCCGGGGTGAGACGGCCAGGTTTGGTTTATGCTACCATGAGATATGAGGATCGTGATGAGCCAGATGTTATTTCTTGTACCTTTTCTATTCACTCTATCTCGTATTTCGCATTATTGGATATTGGTTCTACCCATTCGTATGTCGCGAGTTCGATATCTGGGGGACTTGAAATTCCAGTTGAGAATACTGTGAATGCGGTTTCAGTTTATAGTCCAGTTGGTGACCATGTCAAGGTTACTAAGGTGTACAAGAATTGCCCTTTGGAGATTCAAGGAAAAATATTCTCTGCTGATTTGATGGAGTTACCTTTCAGAGAGTACGACCTTATTCTCGGAATGGATTGGTTATCCGCTCATCGAGTCCGTTTGGATTGTGAAAAGAAAAGGGTGACTCTAAAAACCTCAGATGGGTGCGAGGTGATTATGGTGGGAGAGCGTAGAGGTTACATGTCCAATGTTTTTTCGGCTCTCAAAGTAGAAAAGATGATTCGACACGGGGCCACTGCCTACCTTGCTTATATTCTTGACTCGAGGCAGTCAGATCTTGATTTGGATAAGATCCGGGTGGTTAGGGATTTTCCCGATGTTTTTCCGGAAGAATTGCCCGGGGTACCGCCAAACGTGACAAGGTTGAGTTTGGCATAGATGTATATCTGGGCACAGCCCCTGTCTCTATGGCTTCTTACAGGATGGTTCCGAAAGAGCTTAAAGAATTGAAGATTCAGTTGCAGGAACTATTGGATAGGGGTTTCATCCGACCTAGTGTTTCTCCCTATGGAGCCCCTGTTTTGTTTGTGAAGAAGAAGGACGGATCACTTCAGCTTTGTATTGACTATCGGAAGCTGAACAAGCTGACGATCAAGAACAAGTATCCCCTTCCTCATATTGATGACTTGTTTGACCAGTTCCGGGGAGCTACAGTATTTTCTAAGATAGACCTAAGATCGAGATATTACCAACTCAAGGTTAAGGATTCTAATGTGTTTAAGACTGCTTTTCGGACTCGTTATGGTCATTACGAGTTTCTGGTGATGTTGTTTGGATTGACTAATGCCCCTGCAGCCTTTATGGATAAGATGAATAGGGTGTTTCAACCCTATCTGGACCAGTTCGTGGTGGTTTTCATTGACGACATACTAGTTTATTCTAAATCGGAGGCAGAACATGAGGAACATCTCCAAATTGTCCTACAGACTTTGCGTGAGAAGCAGTTGTATGCAAAGTTCAGTAAATGTGAATTTTGGTTGACTGAGGTTACCTTCTTGGGACACGTGGTTTCTGCTAATGGTATTCAGGTTGATTCAAAGAAGATTGAGGCTATTTTGGGTTGGAAGCAGCCGAAGAATGTTCCTGAGATTCAAAGCTTCTTGGTTTTAACTGGCTACTATCGGAGGTTTGTGGAAGGTTTCTCGATTATTGCAGCTCCTTTGACTAAACTTTTGAGGAAGGATATTCCTTTTGTCTGGGCTGAGGCTCAGCAGACCAGTTTTGAGAAGTTTAAGACCGTGTTGACTGAAGCACCAGTTTTGATTCAGCCTGAGCCTGGGAAGGCTTATACGGTATACAGTGATGCCTCCCACACGGGGTTGGGATGTGTTCTGATGCAGGAGGGGAAGGTAGTGGCCTATGCGTCTCGTCAGTTGAAAGCGCATGAGTGCAACTACCCCACCCATGATTTGGAGCTTGCTGCTGTGATCTTTGCTCTGAAAATCTGGAGACACTATCTCTACGGAGAGAAGTGTTATATCTTCACTGATCACAAAAGTCTAAAGTACCTTCTTACACAGAAAGAGTTGAATCTGAGACAACGTCGCTGGTTGGAACTTCTCAAGGATTATGACTATGAGATAGAGTATCACCCGGGGAAAGCGAACGTGGTTGCCGACGCCTTGAGTCGTAACGCCATTTTAGATTTGAGGACCTTGTTTGCTCGGATGAGTTTGTTTGAGGATGGTAGTTTGATGGTAGAACTTCGGGTTATTCCGACGCTGATATCTGATATTTGAGCTTAGTAGCCTACTGATCTTTTTCTTATGCATCGTATCAGAGAGGTTTCTGAGGGTACATCTGTGGATTATACTATTGATCAAGATGGTGTTTTGTGTTTCCGAGGCCGGTATTGTATTCCGTGAAATTCTGGGTTGAAACAGGTTATTCTTCGCGAGGCACATGACAGCCCCTATTCTATGCATCCTGGTGGTGATAAAATGTATAAGAACCTTCGTCAGAGGTACTGGTGGAAAGGTCTTAAACGGGATGTTGTTGGATTTGTGTCTAAGTGTATGACTTATCAGAGAGTCAAGGCAGATCATCAACGTCCATCTGGGTTGCTTCAGCACATCGAGATTCCTCAGTGGAAGTGGGAGCGTGTGACTATGGATTTTGTCAGTGGTCTTCCGATGACTCCGTCCAAGAAGGACTCTGTCTGGGTTATAGTGGACCGTTTGACTAAGTCCGCGCATTTCATTTCGGCTCGAGTTAACTATCCTTTGAGTGAGTTGGCTCGGCTTTACATTTATGAGATTGTTCGACTTTATGGGATATCGATTATTTCTTATCGTGATCCGAGATTTACAGCGAAGTTCTGGAAGGCACTTCACTCTGCTTTGGGTACCTGGTTGAACTTCAGCACATCTTATCATCCGCAGACTGACGGGCAGTCCGAGCGTGTGATTCAGATTCTTGAGGACATGTTGAGAGGTTGTGCTCTCGATTACAGTGGTAGTTGGGAGGATTTCTTGCCGCTCGCAGAGTTTGCATATAATAACAGCTACCAGGTCAGTATCAAGATGGCACCGTACGAGGCTCTGTATGGGCGTAGATGTAGGTCACCGATTGGATGGACTGAACTTAATGAGCATAGACTGTTGGGACCAAACATAGTCCGTGAGGCCGAGCAGACAGTCAGATTGATTCGAGATCGGCTTAAGGTTGCTTTTGACAAACAGAAGTCATATGCTGACTTGAGACGTCGAAATCTCGAGTTTGAGGTCGGTGATGAGGTTTTCCTGAAAGTATCTCCTTGAAGGAAGGTACTTCGGTTTGGTCGGAAGGGCAAGCTGAGTCCTGAAGATGAGTATGTCACATTTTTGTACTTTCTACTGTTTAATCTCCATTGCTTTCATATCTGCAAAATCAACGTAAACATTTGTAATACTTTGATGTTTGTATAATTATTTTTTTTATAAGAAAAGGGATAGTATTATATACTTCGTTAAAAAAACTTCCTTAATTTTAATTGGAAGAAAAAAATTACAAATAATAATATTTACAAAAATTACGAGACAAGCTCGACCAAAAGCAATAACCAAAAAACAAAAGCACAAACAACTCGAAAATTAAAAAACCTAAATATCCGAAGCATCATTATGTAACAAAGACATAACTAGATCAAGGGGAGAAATAAACCGATGACAAATCAGATCATCAAATTAGAGTAATTTTGCCATAAAATCTGCTACTCAATTTCTTTCTTTGTTCACGTGCACCACAGAGGTCGATCATGGCCTTCGCAATAACCCCAGGATTAATGGAATGAGGGAATAAGATGAGTTCTCATCCGTAGAACCATTAATGAGCCGGATCACATCAAGACTATCAGTTTCCACAATCAAATTAGCCCCCCAATCAACCGCGCAACTGTATAATTATTAATATTAAATGTTTGATTATTTTATATATAATATGTTTATTTAAGACTTGTTTATTTATTATTTGTTTGATTATTTTATATATAAATAAATAATATATTTATTTAAGACTTGCTAATTTATTATTTGTTCATGAAGGCGAACATATTCATTTAATGTTCGCGATTCATGAACATCAAACGAATGAGCACATATACACATAATTTTAAATAAACTAACATGAACACGAATTTAAAATTCTTAACAAACACTATACATTGTCTTATAAAAGACACTATACATTTTGGTGTAAATTATATTTTAAAACTAAATTAACTTAACATTTTCCAAACCTTTCATAATAAGAATCCAACTGACAAATTTACCAAGATATATAATTGATAATAAATTTCAACTTTCTTTAGGGTGAGATTAGGGTTTACAGGTTGAATTTCATACTTATATATTAAAATTGTAAGTGCAACTAACCCTTTATTTTCTAGTGTGGAAACTTCAGTATTTGTAATTTTTTTAAGGTAGATTCCACAGATAAAATGAATG
Source organism: Hibiscus tridactylites (assembly GCA_958450335.1). NCBI lineage: Eukaryota > Viridiplantae > Streptophyta > Magnoliopsida > Malvales > Malvaceae > Hibiscus > Hibiscus tridactylites. The sequence goes on from OY288290.1 coordinate 51,056,093, forward strand.
CATGGCAATATGTCGTTATAATTTCTGTTTACATATATCAGAAATTGACCATTGACTAGGACTTCCAGTGGAAATGTCGATTATTGCAATATAAATTGCTCACTTGCGTTTCAGAATCCTCACTTTGCCCTAACTAATTGAACCGACGCACACCTGGCATTGGTTGGTGAGTCTCCCAGTAAAAAATTTCTGCATACATAAAGTCTCAAACTTGAGATATGTTTAAGCGATATCAAGCTGTTTTCTACTTGGACCAATCCCGTTGTTACTAGACAATTTATTTTATATATCGTGTCTAATATATCAGAAAACTGATCCAATCGAAGACAAGCACAAGGGTCCAAAATGTTAGAACTGATAAATATTGTCAGTCAAAGATGTTCCAAGTCTACTGTGTTGGTCAGAATTTATTTAGTAAAAAAACATGGTATATTCACATTTCTCCTTCCAAGAACTTGCTCATATAATTCACAGTTACAGACAAACTTTGGTTAGATCAAATCTCTTTTAACAACCCCCAGCATATTATATGTAAATCTCAGACCAATGAAATGAAAGCTTACCCTTTTGTTGCTGAAATCCCAGTCATTAGAATAGCTGCTATAAATGAGAGTGAATCAATAACAATGAAACAGGTATAGAATTAAAAGAAAACGAAACATGTCGACTGTTAAAAAGCTTACCATTTTTGTTTTCCATCTTCTGTTTCTTTTCTTACATCCTTTGATGATTACTTCTTCAGCAAGATCACAGGGGGAAGCCCTTATTCAATGGAAGAACAGTTTGCTTTACTCTCCGACAACTCTCGAATCTTGGTCCCTGCAAAACATTAACAACCTCTGCAACTGGTCTTCAGTTGCCTGTGACAGTTCCGGCTTGGTGTCTGAAATAAAACTGTTGAGTTCAAACATCAGTGGAACGCTCACTGGATTCGATTTCACGCACTTTACCAATCTCACACGATTTGATGTCAAGAACAACAGTCTGAATGGACCGATACCGGTCGCCATCAGTAGCCTGTCCAAACTTGTTCACCTGGATTTGAGCAACAATTCTTTCGATGGAAACATACCGTCAGTGCTTGGACAACTGCCGGAGCTTCGATATCTCAGCCTGTTAAACAACAATCTCAATGGTACAATCCCTTACCAAGTAAGCACTCTTCAAAAATTGTGGTACTTAGACCTTGGCTGGAACAAGTTGGACTCACCTGACTGGTCCAAATTCTTAGCCATGCCATTGTTAAGATACCTCAGTCTAGCAAACAATTCACTTCATTTGGGGTTTCCTGGTTTCATACCAGATTGTCGGAACTTGACTTTCCTCGACTTGTCGGTGAACAATCTGACAGGGCCAATACCAGAGCCAGTTTTCACCAATCTGGGTCAGCTTCAGTATCTCAATCTCTCAAATAATTTGTTCCAGGGACCACTTACACCAAACATTTCCAAGCTTTCCAAGCTCATAAACCTCCATCTAGCAACCAATAAGTTAAATTATTCAATCCCTGAGAGTATAGGGTTCCTTTCTGATCTTGAAACCTTGGAATTGTTTGAAAACTCAGAAAGCTCAAGATACTTGATCTTCATGCCAATGGCTTAAATTCCACAATTCCTTTTGAGCTTGGTTCTTGCTCTAATCTTACTTTTCTGGCCTTGGCTGAGAACCGACTTACTGGGGAACTACCGTTGTCCTTGTCCAATCTCACCAAAATATCAGAGTTGGGATTGTCTGACAATTCCCTTTCCGGTGAGATTCTGCCATCTCTTATCTCTAACTGGACCAACTTGTTCTCGTTGCAACTCCAGTCCAACTCTTTCACTGGAAAGATTCCTCCAGAAATTGGCTTATTGACAAAGCTCAAGCTCCTCTTTCTGTACAACAACAAACTATCCGGATCGATTCCGTTCGAGATAGGCAACTTGAAGAGTCTCATATATTTAATCCTTGCAATAAACAAGCTTTCAGGTCCGATTCCTCTGACGATATGGGGTCTAAAAAATCTGCAAGTCTTGCATCTTTATGAAAATAATCTCCAAGGCACAATTCCAGAAGAGATTGGTAACATGACATCGATCTACTCTTTAGACTTTGCCTCGAACCGACTGTATGGTGAGTTGCCGGAGACCATTTCTCGGCTCACTAATTTACAAGGCTTTTCATTGCTTAGCAATAATTTCTCGGGTAGAATTCCTCAGGATTTTGGGAGATACATTCCTCAGTTGGCTTATGTTAAATTTTCCAATAACAGCTTTTCTGGGGAATTGCCTCCTGAATTGTGCAGTGGCTTTGCTCTTTTAGAATTTACTGTTAATGGCAACAACCTCACGGGGTCATTGCCAGCTTGCTTGAGAAACTGCAGTGGATTAATCAGAGTTCGTCTCGATGGGAACCGATTTACCGGTAACATTGCAACTGCATTTGGAGTTCATCCAAACCTTGATTATATTAACTTTAGTGACAATCAATTCATTGGTGAAATCTCTCCAGAGTGGGGAGAATGCAAAATCCTTACCAATCTAGAGATGCAACGGAATCAAATCTCGGGTGAAATACCAGCAGAGCTCGGAAAGTTGACACAGCTGCAGGTGCTAAACTTGGGATCAAACAAGTTGATTGGGACCATTCCTACTGAGCTTGGAAATCTGAAAAAGTTGTTTAACCTCAATTTGAGCCAGAACCATCTGTTGGGCCCGATACCTCGAAACATCGGTAGTCTGACAGAGCTTCAATATTTAGATTTGTCTGAAAACAGCTTGACCGGAACAACACCAGAAGAGCTTGGGAATTGTAACAAGTTACTGACCTTGAATTTGAACCACAACAATTTATCTGGTGACATTCCAGGTGAGTTAGGGAGCTTGGTTGTTCTTCAGTATTCATTGGGTCTCAGCAGCAATTCATTTTCAGGGAAAATCCCTCCAGAGTTGGGAAGACTTACTTCACTGGAGAATCTTAATCTTTCACATAACAATCTCTCTGGTGAAATCCCATCAACGTTGCTCCAAATGATCAGTCTTAGTTCGTTTGATTTCTCCTACAATGAGCTGACGGGCTTGATTCCGATTGGTGGTCCATTCCAGAATACTTCCAAAGAAGCCTTCACTGGAAACTCTGGATTGTGTGGAAACATCAAGGGACTTCCTCCTTGCAATTCAGTTTCAACTAGAAAGAACTCGAGAATGCGTACCTTGAAGGTTCTTGGCATAGTTCTTCTTGTCTTTGGCATATTAGCATCAATTTTGGCTGCAATTTTCGCATGCCATCACCGAAGAAATCGACATGAGGAGGAAGTAGGAGGTAGAAAGTTCAAACATTCTAAGTCGATATGGATCAAAAAAGATAGCTTGTGTAGATTTGGAGACCTTGTAAAAGCAACAGAGGATTTCAATGAAAAGTACTGCATTGGGAAAGGAGGATCAGGCAGTGTTTACAAAGCATTATTGCCTACGGGTCAAGTAGTTGCAGTTAAAAAACTCCACACATCGGACTCCACGGACATTCAAGTCATCAAATACCAAAGCTTTGAGAATGAAATCCTTATGCTAACAGAAGTTAAGCATCGAAACATCATCAAGCTACACGGGTTTTGTTCTCATAGGGGACTCATGTACTTGGTTTATGAGTACATAGAGAAAGGAAGTTTGAGAAGTGTGTTGTATGGAGAAGAAGGGGAAGTTGAGCTTGGCTGGGCTAAAAGGGTGCGGCTTGTGCAAGGATTGGCTCATGCGATTGCTTACTTGCATCATGATCATTCTCCGCCGATCATACACCGAGACATATCTTTGAGTAACGTTTTGTTGGAAGCTGGATTTGAGCCAAAGCTTTCAGATTTCGGGACTGCAAGATTGTTGGATCCGAATTCATCCAACTGGACCGCTGTTATTGGATCCTATGGCTACATGGCACCAGGTTAGCAATATAACTTCAGCATTCCTATTTCACATAACTGTTTGATTCACATAACATGAAAGCTTAAAGTTTTGTTCTTTTGTTTGCCTGGAATGTTTAGAGTTGGCACTCACCATGCGGCTGACGGATAAATGTGATGTTTATAGCTTTGGAGTGGTGGCATTAGAGGTTATGATGGGAAGGCATCCAGGGGAACTCTTGAATCCCTTATCATCTTCATCAACATTGTCATCTGAAAATAAAGAAACGTTTTTGAAGGATGTGCTAGACCAACGACTCCCGTCTCCCACTGGAAAAATAGCAGAGGAAGTTGTATTTGTTGTCAGAATAGGCTTGGCGTGCACAAATATCGTGGCCGAGTCGAGACCCACCATGAGATTTGTGGCACAAGAACTATCAGCAAGAATACAAGCCTGCCTGAGTGAACCGTTGGGAGGTATAACAGTTAGCAAGTTAACTGGATATCAGAAGTAGAATTAAGTAAACCTAACGAGAAGGCTAAAAATTGCAGTGAGAAATTTAATGGCAAACTCCAAATACCATTTCACATAGGGAGATGAACTTTGCTTCTTAACGTTTGTACATAGTCAATAAGTTGAATTGTCAGGTTCCAGTTCCACAAGAAATTAGCAGCAACAGCTCTACGGGGCCTTAAGGATTGGCACCAGTCATAACTGGTTTAACTGTTAAACCCTTTTTTGTTAGTAAATACCAACTTTATAATTGCAACCATGTTCGTCTTTTGGCTGATAATTGTTCCACTTGTCCAGTCTATATATTATAGGAGTCCGGACGGATTCCTGCAAATGAAGGGGCTAAGTTGCTTCTACATAAGCAGAAAAAGATTGATGGAAGCATGACAAAACGGTATCAAATTGTTATATCATGAAAGATGTTTGAAAATTAGGGTTTGATTAAAACCTCTCAATAGATGTTAAAAGGGAAATAAAAATTGAATCCTAATATCAAAACTACAATGGAAAACGAAATCATGGAAATCTTTCAGAGTTCAGACAATAGCATTGGAAGCACTTGCAATTCTAGGCCACAGATCAGCACACTCCTTTCTAATGGGAGCAGTGATAGCAGATCCTGGAATACACCAAATCAAAGATCCCAAATAAGTTTCAAGACATCAAATCCAAGAACATATCACCTTCTACCACAAAACTGCAAATCAATATAAATGCGTTGATGGAACATATCACCTTTTCAAGTTATCTTTTGGGAAACAGTAACTGACATTTCTCAAGTTCTATGTGAACTTAAGGAGCAGAAATTAGATTCCTTATAGTGAATGATCAGTCACATATGTTAACTTGATTTCACATCTGATATTGCAAGAGCAAGTAAACAAGAGTTTCATTTGAACATAGCTCAAAGCAACATGAACAACTAAACTTCAGCATTTAACCCCACAATTATTCTAATTGGATAAGACGAAATAGAATGAAGAAGATGAGTTAGTTAGTTTACCTTTCATTCCTCCCTTGGGATTGACAATGACACTAGCATTATCTGCAAACAGATGAATAAACCCAAACTAAGTTTCGAAGCAACTGAATCAAATATTCCAGCAGACAAAGCAATATGCATAGAACAGCAATAGCATCATGCTGTTTAAAACTGGCAAACTCTCATCATTTTATGCTCCACATCGAGAGTAACCAACAATGACGAATCAAAGATATAAACTTTAAAGAAAAAAGGAACTGTTTGGACCTTCGCCGTCCTTTCTACGCCAAGGTTTGCGCTGTCAACACCTTCTTCCTCAAATCAGGGCCATGACCATGTCGCCGATGGGAGCCTGTTGAGACGCCCTTTGATTCCTTTCACTGAAATGATGTAGAGGTTCTTGGCTACAGTGTGGCCGCCACCGGTAGACCCAGCGACATCCTGAACTTGTTCCCCGCACTACCTCCCCTTCCTATTGCAAATTACAAGAAGGGGGAAATGGTGAGAAAACTGTGGTTTCTGTTTGGCGAGCTGGAAAATACGTTACCTCGCTTCGACATTTTGGATCTGCTCTGCTTTGCTCCTCCGTTTACCTACGAGGGTTGGCTCTATCGTTATGTATCTGCGGGACTAAGGTTTTGACTTTTCTTGACTCAAAAGTAGAATGCAGTGTTTTATTCGAAAGTAATGCAAAAAAAGGATACGAATTTACAATTTCACCCTTCATCTCCCTCTAAAATTGATGAAGATAAACATTAAACAGTTGAACGGAACATTAAAAAACGAACCAAGCAATGCAGTGCATTTCACTCCCCGGTTGTCACATCCGGCTGCACGCGCCACCCAAAACTTCCTTCAAATCCGCATGCCACGTCAGCCCTAGGATGTCCCTTAACGACAACAGTAAAACCAGCAGCAGCAGCAGCAGCAACAATGCTCTCAATCTAATCAACAACATTTCCAAGCTCCTCTGGGGTGCCTCCCTCCCTCCAGGGCTCCTAATCTCCACCGCCCGTACAGCGTGGACATCCACGTGGAAGCTCATGATGTCCCAATTGGCTCCCTCCGATCCCTCCGGCGGCTACACCAGGCCTCCCTCCAAGTTCCGACTCTCCCGCCAAATCCCAACATCCACCACCAAACTCCACCTCTACGTGGGCCTACCGTGCCCATGGGCCCACCGTACCCTAGTTGTCCGGGCACTCAAAGGCCTCGAAGAAGCCATCCCCGTCTCCATCGCAGCCCCCGGCCTCGACGGCTCTTGGGAATTCAAAGATATCCCCTACGGAGACAAAAGTAAAGACGGGGATACCCTTGTTCCAACCAGGGACAAGATTAACGGATGCCGGAACTTGAAGGAGGTTTATCGGCTGAGAAAAGGCGGGTACGAGGGGCGGGCCACGGTGCCAATGCTGTGGGATGTGGACCAGAAAGAGGTAATCTGCAACGAGAGTTACGATATCATTGAGTTGTTCAATTCGGGTCTAAACGGGCTGGCCCGGAACCCGGATTTGGATCTCTCACCCGTGGAGCTAAAAGGGGAGATGGAAGAGTGGAATGGGGTAATTTACCCCAATGTTAACAATGGTGTTTACAGGTAAAAACCGAAACTTGAATCATTTATCATTGAGTGGAGAATGGAGATGACATTAAAAGCATATTGCAGATGTGGATTTGCTCAAAGTCAAGAGGCATATGATGTTGCAGTGAATGGTTTGTTTAGTACTTTGGATAAGATGGATGATCATTTGGGTGGATCCAGGTACCTTTGTGGAGACAGATTGACTCTTGCGGATGTTTGTCTGTTTACGACATTGATTAGGTTTGATGTTGTCTACAATGTTCTGTTCAAATGCACCAAGAAGAAGCTGCTCGAGTACCCAAATCTCCATGCCTACCTGCGCGATATTTATCAGGTACCAATACCCAAGAGTTTCTCTATAATTTGTTAACATAATTGCTGGAAGTTATTATTCTGATGACTACACTAATCCGAATTGATTCGAACTTCCAAATCGAAAGGACCTGAATAAATAACTCTCTAGTGAAGCAGTTGCCATCAGGCAATTAAGCTAAAACCCATAGTTGAGCTATGAACTCGAATAAAAATAGAGCATCCTAAAATGTGCAGTGTAAAATTATACATATTTTTTTCTTGTTTACCAGATTCCAAAGGTTGCTGCGACTTGCAATTTTCCGGCAATTATGGATGGTTATTACGGGATACTTTTTCCATTGAATCCTGGCAGCATTCGACCTGTTGTGCCCTCTGGCTGCGACCATGAATTCCTATCCAGACCTCACCACAGGGAGTCAATGTCAGCGGTGCAGTACGTTTCGTAAATGGAGTCCTAAGACATGTATACTTTAAACTGTAAATATATATATTCATCCAAGGAGAAATTATGCGAAACCTTCTATCACAAAGTTTCTTTGGAGTCGTGTTTTGCCCACCCCTAATTCATATTCATATATAGCTTAACCATAACTGTAATGAAAGCAAAGCCTGAATCATGCAAATTAAGTGAATGATGCTCTTCATATATCCTAGTAACAGCTATTGATGGGTGAAGCCTAGTAACAGACTCCCAATCCATGGGTTCTTCATTAGGTGAGATGCTGTGAGTGTTTGTTCTCTAAACCTCCGGTCTCCTTATTGGAAGTCGCCAAATGTGAAGGTTTGAGAGCCATTTCTAAAATTCCAAAGGTAGGAAATTGAAAATGCTGCATTTTTTAAGTCTTCACTGGAAATGGAATACACTAACTAATGAAACCAACAATTAACTTAGCTTAATCAGAAACACACATTTTAACTAAATTAACAGAATTAACCAAACATGATATATCTTTAATAATACGCTTACACGCACAACAACACTCATTTCTTATCAACAAGACATTTTCTCTGTAGACATTAGGCAAATTAGCCTCACCTTGGCTTTATAACAGAAGCGCGTGACCAACACGGTATACGCCAAACAGTCACCGTTATACTCCATCTTCATCGCCCAAAAAAACACTACTTTCAAAACCCTTCACCAAGGACCCTCTACCATTTCGTAATAAACCGATGGCGGCTCAACCCAAACGAGGCGGAGTTTCCCTACCGGAGAGGCCATCCGCCTCCAAGCCCGAATCCAGCATCCTTTCCCGGATCACGTCCTCCCCCATCATTTCTCGTGGTAAACAAGTCGCGTCCGACGCCGCTTTCGTCTCCAAGAAGCTTATCCGTAGCACCGGCAAAGCCGCCTGGATTGCCGGAACAACCTTCTTGATCTTAGTTGTCCCTTTGATCATCGAGATGGACCGTGAGCAGCAGTTCAATGAGCTTGAGCTGCAGCAAGCTAATCTCCTCGGTGCGCCGCCTACTGTACCCGCCACTAAGTAATCAGGTCGGATTAGGTCAGAGCTTGTTGGCTTTATCAATTTTTGGCCCTTTCGGGCCATTCCCGTTGAAAACCTTTTAGATGTAGTTTAGGAATTTAAAATTTTCCCTGTTTTTGGTGTTTTAAGTTTACATTTCCCGTGGAATATTGTTATTGGATTTGGTTTTATCAAGTTTATGCTTGTGATTTTCATGTTAAAGAAACTTTTGAATAAAAACCAAATGGTTGTGGAATTTTTTATATAAAAAAATCGCAAATATGATGTTTAGAGTCATTGGGATAGTGATGATGAATGGCTTTAACTTGTATGTTACATGAAAACTACCCTTATAAATCATCAGCTCAGAGATATATGGAGTGAATTAATGATAGTTCTAACTTCTAAGGACAATCTTTTCATGGTTGTATTTTGATTACATTGCAGCATTCGAGTGTATATGGTATACTTAGATGTTTGAATTGAAGAGTCCTTGCTTCTATATTGGAATTTGGAAATCTTATGTTTCAGTATTAGTCCTTGTGAGTTGTGAATTTCATTCTGGTGTTGATCATTGTCGCTGGCGATAAATAGTTGGGAATTGAGAGTTGTAGGGTTAAAAGATATTGTAAAACTTCCTCAATTCGGTAGTTCTCCTGGTTCTGATTTGCTTCAACTTGATCTAAAATTTGGATAACTATGAACCCCCGGGATATGTGAGTTAGGTGCACCAAGGTAGTTTATGGTTTTAACCTTGTCATGGCTATATGTGATAGCAAGAAAACTAAAATACTTCAGTTCTTTTTACCAGCCATTTGAGTTGCAGCTTCATGATACATCATAAAGCAAACTGCGAGATATTGAGTTCTTTAGGGATTTTAGCTGTTAGATTCATGGTTGAACTACTGATCCCGGGAGGCTTTGAGGCTGTTTCTTTTCCAGTTGCATTGGTGGTTGAATCTATTAGATCAGAAAGTAGATGTCTGTTAAGAACTTGCGAATAGGACCGACTCACCGGGCAGTTGATGGAAAAGTCAAATGCAGTTGCCTTCCCCTGATCGCAATTCTTAGGATGGCCTATGGTGATTGATTGTTCAGCTCGTCAAACGGAGACTGAAACCTTTAGGGCTCCTTTAGAGTGTGACCTAGATCTCTTGAAGAAGAGATAAAAATTCTGCTTGTCTTTTTATTCTTCAATATTTCCTCTTGAAAAATTATTGTAAGATCAACTTTCTCAATTTGCTATTTCTGATTTGCTTCAACTAGATCTAAAATTTCGATAACCATATAAACCCCTGGATATGGGAGTTAGGTGCACCAAGGTAGTTATGATTTTAGCTTTGTCATGGCTATTTGTGATAGCAAGAAAACTAGAATACTTCAGTTCTTTTTACTAGCCATTTGAAGTTGCAGCTTCATGATATGTCATAAAGCAAACTGTGAGATATCGAGCTGTTGAGGGATTTTACCTGTTAGATTCATGGTTGAGCTAATTATTCCGGGAGACTTGGAGGCTGTTTGTTTTGGACGCCCACGCATATAGTTGGAGGGGAATAGTTGGTATCTGCATATAGTTTTCAACTTACTTTTGGTGGTTTCACTTAATGCTATTTGGGGGTGTAGAAATTTCAAAATGATTTAAAATACTTTGGTCTAGTTAGAAGAAGTTTTCTCTTGTAGCAAATACAAGCTCACAATGGCTTTCAAAGTACACATCTTACACTTACCTCCTAGAGTCCTAGTTGCAGATATACCATATCATATTCATTATCCTATAAAGGAACAAAAGAATATCAATTAGTTTGGGAAAGAATCTTAACTAGGCATCTGCTACTTGGTTATCTTGCTTGTAACTCTAGATATAAGATGCAGGTGTAGCGTAGCAAAGCAAAGCGGACTGAAATTAGGCAACATGCAGCAATAAAAAAGAAGTGATGAAGTAGCATATACAGATAAGGATGGATGGTCCAAATCTTGACAAATATAAAAGAATTAAGAAAACAAGCAAAGGAGTATTTTGACATGGATTGTAGGGACTATTGGCTTAAAATATGAGTTAATCCGACCTCATAATGGCTCGCAACCTTATTTGCACATCCTGGTTGGTAGAGAATTAGAGAGTTTGGGCCCTAGTCCTAAACAAGATTATTAGTTTGCTTTTAAGAGTGGTGGGGAGTGGGGAGAAAGAACCTTAAAGGCATTGATAGCACCAGATAAAGGACAGAACCACTTTCACCCTGCTTCACTTGCTCTAACACACAATTTTTAAAGATTGGTGAAATTGGGATGGCCCTTTGAGACCAGAAAAATCAGAAAAGAACTGATTACTTTTTTTCCGGACTTCGATTATTGATGAATAATAAAGATACAGAAAAGATAGTTGGCACTAGCCTCTAACTGTCGTATTGCTGTTTTAAGGACCTTTAATTTGTTTTAGAAGTTGTGGTATGCTTTACAATGTCTTGTTTTTTTAGTTTTTTACATACAATCTGCCCGGCATGAAGAGCAGTTCTCAATTTTCCTTGTGAAATATTTCAGCTTTTGTAGGACTAAACTTCATTCCTTTTGGAAGAAATGTTAATCTTCATGTCCTGCTCATATGGTTTCCTTGTGATTTAGTTTGTGATGGAAAATGCAGAGTTGGTTAGTTCATCTGGCATTTCCTTCAAAGAACGAGGAGTCGGCATTTTTTTTTTCGTGGGAGTTTCATTTTTGAATTAATCTATAGTGCCATACAGTCAGAGACGAAGCGGAGTTTGGGGTAAATTTACGGTTAATCTATTTTTAAAAATCCATATATAAAAGAAAAAGTAAAAAAATAAAATAAAATCTCCGGCATGGGAGCAAGAGCCCATTCCAGTGCCACAAAATAAATAACCATCATTAGGATTGAGCGTTACGAAACATGGTTAGATTGATAATCAAAATATATTTTAATCTTAATCATAATAAATATGATGGATTTGAATATAGGTTTTCAAACTATTGAGATTAAACCAAGGATTCAATGGCTTGTCTTCTGTCCTCTTGGTTCGTACTTCTTAATTACATTTATTACTCGAACGCTGAGTTATGACTATGAGTGTAGAATACAAATGTGTGTACGCATGAATATGTTGTAATACAAACCAATTGGTTTGATTCAATTTTAAATATGATTTGATTGAATTATAATATTTTTATTTAAATTTATTTATAAAACATAAATTAATAATTTTTAAAGTCTTAGGGTGATTACAATATGTTATCTGTTCTTAGATATTTTTAACCTTTTGAGAATGTACACACTTTGCACACAAAAAAATTTGAACATGAATCTTTTAAGATGAACATCATTCGTTTTTCTACTAGGACCATTTGTTAGATTCAATAAGTAATGAAATTAATCACGGGCTTTAGACAAATTTCGAAAACGGCTTTACACTTACACTCAATGGACTTCCCTAGTTCATACACATACAACAATAAAACGGCTCATTCTAGAAACAAGTAAAAATTGGGGGTTTGGAATGGTATAATCTGTTATGTATGGCAGTAAACACACGCAGAAGAAGGAGATAGGTGAGGAAGAAAATAGATTAAGGGAGAGGTAACCAAGTGATTCTTAGGGTTTTTCATATCCATTTAGCTCACAGCCCGAACTATTTAAGTAAAAAAACAAATATCCTAAAATAGGACAAAATCAGTTAAGCCACGTGGTGCGTTTCTCTCCCTGCTCCCTCTGCGCATTGTTGGTTCATTCACGAGCAGAGAATATCATGGACCACACTTGTAAGAGCCGTTACTGGGCCTGCAGTATGGTGGGTTGCCTCTGCCATGTCTGCAACATAATCTCAATAAATAAATAAATAAGCTCAAGATTTAATGACATTTTGTCCTTGATATTTTTTTCTCAAAATAAAATTATTATCACCTAAACGAGAAAAAAGTACACGTGATAATAAAAAAACAGTCAAATAACATGAAACGTGTCATTAAAGAACCAAAAAGCATACAAAGACATCCGATATCAAGCAATCGAAGCAAATCAAGTCACATCTTCGGGCATTAGGAGAGCACAATCGCAACAAACTCGACTATCAACCGACATTAGGGATGTAAAAACAGGTAATCGGACGGGTTTCAGGTCGGGTACTGTCAGGTCGGGTAAAATCGGATACAGGTCATTTCAGGTCATTTTTCTGTTTTGATTCGACTCGGGTCGGGTGCGGGTCCATTTCAGGTCGGGTCTATTTCAGGTCGGATCCATTTCAGGTCGGGTCCATTGCAGGTCGGGTCTATTTCAGGTCGGGTCAAAACGGGTCGGGTACGAAGCAGATAATTGACAGGTTAATTCGGGTTCGGATACACTTCAGGTCGGGTTCATTTTAGGTCGGGTCCGTTTCAGGTCGGGTTCGTTTCAGGTCGGGTCTGTTTCAAGTCGGGTCCGTTTCAGGTCGGGTTCATTTCAGGTCGGGTTCATTTCAGGTCGGTTGCATTTCAGGTCGGGTGCATTTCAGGTCGGGTAATTTCAGGTCGGGTAGTCTCAGGTCGGGTATTTCAGGTCGGGGTATTTTCGGGATTGAAATTCGTATTGAGTTTGAGTTCGGTACAATCGTATAAGTAGTCGATAGACTTTAGGTTGGCCTTCGTCAATCGTCATTGATTTTGAGTTAATTATTTAAAGTCATATCAAATTAAAATTATAAAACATTGGAGTAATTAAAAAATGATGAAAGGGGTCAATTTGGACTGAAAAGAGGTCAATTTGGATTAAAAATAAAGTTTCACGGATTATAATGAACAAAAATATCAAATTAAAATTATAAAACATTAGACAAATTTAAAAGAAAACAAGGAAAAGGGGTCAATTTGGAATAAAAATAAAGTTTTGGGGACTATAATGAACAAAAATATCAAATTAAAAGTATAAAAATTAGAGTAATTAAAAAAATAATAAGTAGATGTCAATTTAGAAGAAAAAAATAAAGTTTTAGGGTCTAGAATGAACAAAATTTCAAATTAAAATTATAAAACATAATGAATTAAAATATACATAAGGGTCAATATGAAATTAAAATAAAGTTAAGGGACTAGAATGAAGAAAATATTAAATTAAAATAATAAAATATTGGACAAATTAAAAAAATAAATGTGGGTCAATTTGGAATAAAAATGAAGTTTTATGGTCTAGAATGATGAAAATATCAAATTAAAATTATAAAACATTGGACGGATTAAAAAACAATGAATATGGGTTTAGAGTTCATACATTTATAGGTACATTATACATACTTACATATATTAAGGTTTAGGGTTTAGTGTTTAGGATTTATGGAGAAATTCATTAAGGGTTTAGGGCTCATACATTAATAGCTACATATATATATACTCACATACATTAGGGTTTAGGGTGTAGCGAAAACTCATCAAGGGTTTGGGGTTCATACATTGATAGATATAAAATATACCCATATGTATTAGGGTTCAGGCTTTAGAGTTTATAGTTTAGGGGTTTATGTTGTGGATTTAAGGGTTTAATGTGTTGTATAGGGTTTAGGGAAAACTTCATTAAGGGTTTAGGGTTCAGACATTTATATGTATATACATACATATTTACATATGTTAGGGTTTAGGCTTTATGTTTCAGGGTTTATGGTGAAATTTTATTAAGGGTTTAGGGCTCATATATTGATAGCTACATACATACATACTTACATACATTAGGGTTTATGGTTTAGTGTTTAGGGTGTAGTGAAAACTCATCAAGGGTTTAGGCTTCATACATTGATAGATACAAACATACTTACATTACATACATTAGGGTTTAGGGTTCATACATTGATAGATACAAACATACTTACATTACATACATTAGGGCTTAGGGTTCATACATTGATAGATACAAACATACTTACATTACATACATTAGGGCTTAGGGTTTATAGTTTATGGTTTAGTGGTTTAGGTTGTGGATTTAAGGGTTTATGGTATATGATATAAGGTTTAGGGTTTAGGGAAAACTTCATCAAGGGTTTAGGGTTCAAACATTGATAGGTATATACATACATACTTACATACATTAGATTTAGGAAGCTTTTTTAACGAGGCACCTATCAATGCGGATTGATATTTAATCGAATAAAAATCAATTTTTCTTTTCAAAAAAAAGTTTATTAAAATATCAAATATAATAATATGATAAATTTAATAATTATTCGGTTGTGATAAAAGTGTAAAAACAATTAGAAAGTCAAAAAATAAAGTCCACACATATTTAATTGAATAAAAATCAATTTTGCTTTTCAGTGCGTTTCATCGTGTAAAACTCAAGGCTAGATCTATTAATCCAACGATTAATATCATGAAGGTCCACTCGTTTAAATACACCCCGTTACACTAAATCTTACCCCAACTCATATATGGAATTGGAAAGAAGCGCAAAATCATGTTTCCCCTTCTAAATCTAAAACATGGCGCGGAAGCTTTTACCGCGAAATCAAAACTCAACGCGCCAAAATCCCTAATTTTCTCTTCGCTTATAATTCGCCGCCCAGATTAGATTTTAGCCTGAAACATCTGTAAATTGTTTTCCTTCGACTCTCTCCCATTTTTATCTCCACTCATTGTCTTTGCTTACCAATGGTGGTTGTGAAAGCGAGGGCAATGTTCTTGAGGCGTAGAACTCGAGCTCCGAAGATGGATTGGGTTGCGACGATGTTCGCTGCGAGAGTTGCGGGTCTGGTGATTTTGGTTTGAAACTTTTGTGCGATAAGTGCGACAAGTGATATCATATTTTTTGCCTCAGACCCATTCTTGCTTCTGTGGCGAAAGGTTCCTGATTTTGTCCTGTATGCACCAGCATTAAGCAGCCCCAATGTATGGTTTCTTTGCCCTTAATCTTCTTCTCTCTTAATTAACTGTGAATATATTAAATTGTGTCAAGATTATTTTTGGGTGTTTAGTTAGTATATTAGTTGCTGCATTTTTGCTTGAGCTCAAATGATGGATTCTAGCTGCTGAAATTAATCGCTTTGAATTTGTATTTTTATTTCTTCCAATTTCGCTTACTGATCAGAGTCGTCTTTCATTGATGTAGTGTTTCCGCTGGTTCAAACCAAAATTTTTTATTTCTTCCGGATTCAAAGGTCATCCGAGGTGATAGAAAATCAAACTCAATGTAAGTAAAATTAACCCACTCAATGATTTTCTTACCCCATTCTTAATTGATAGATTGAGCTAAATAAGTGTAATTGTTTTTCAATGGGTTCTTTGGGGCAACATTAAGAAGAGAAAAAGAGCTTGTGGTTTAGCCATGTCAAAAAAGAAAAAGAAATTGTTGGCATATACTCCAACGGAAGACCCACAAAGGAGGTTGGAACAAATGGCTTTTTTGGCAACTGCACTGAATGCTTCCGGGACCGAGTACAGTAATGAGCTCACCTACAGGCTCGGCATGGCACCAAGGTCAGCTAATTGTGCTGCTCTTGAGAAGGGAGGAATGCAGGTAATAAAATTTGTTAGAAAGTTAATATCATAAGCATGAAAATAATAAAGAATTGTAGCACATCCCCACAATCGCCTGATTTGAAGTCAGGTGTGGTATCCATTAGGCCGTAAGTTCTTGTTACTGAAACTATCTATTGCATTGTCAGGTTCTACCCAAAGAAGATATAAAGACATTGAACTTGTGCAAAAGAATGATGGAAAAAGGGGAATGCCCTGTATGATTGTGGAGGGCCAACGATATACAAAAAAGTTGAATGAACAACAAGTTAGACAGATGCTGAGTGCAACTTGTCAATGCCCGAATGATAGGGAAAGTAGTATTAGAGAGGTATGATAGTGGTGGATACTTATTTTTAGCAGCATAAAAATTGTGATTCACTTATTATGCTTATGCAGATGGTTAAAGTCAATAATTTTGAGGCAGATGACCTTGTTTGTAAAGAATTTGGAATTCAAGATCACAAAAAACTTGTGTTGGTTGGAGTTTTACCTCCACCTATGGTGCTAACATATAAATATTTTATATCTTCAAGGGAAGTCCTTTCTTATTATAAACTTAATCTCTGTTTTTTTCTGGTTGTTGCAGCTTAAGTATCATGATAGTGTGCGTGAACGAAGTGTTTGTCCTAATTTGGGCTCGTGGAACATGATCAATAAGGTGCTACGTTGATTTTTACATCTTATCTTTAAAGTTTTTTTGAAAGAAAAAAAATGTCAGTTTTTTGGGTCACCTTTTCTTGTTCCAGATTTTCATGTGCATCACTCTTCTATTTCATTTTAAAAGTTCATATAGTTTTCCAGTGTCATTTGTTAGCAGTTAAATGTTTGCTAAAAAAACTTTAATTAATTTATATTAGTTAAGGCTCTTGTCAGGATTCTAGCATTCTTGTGTGGAAGTTTCTTTACTAGGTTACGTTATACATTTTTTTTTTACAAAAAATGGTAAAAGGTGGGAGTGTGAATTTCTGGACTTGTATAAACTTCTCCTCAAACTATATGAATATGTCAGAACAGTTTTGTACTGATCTGGTGAAGATGTGCAACACCAAAGGAATGGTATGGTGTGTTGTTTTGTAAGCGCTCATATCATATTTTTAATATAGTATTGATCTACTTCATTTTCCATCTTTTACTGTAGGTGTTCCGCAACACTCCTTCAATTTCAATTCGTGCATCACGTACTGATAAGATTGATCAAACTCTCTTGGATATTTACAGAGAGTCTGCCGGCAAGAATATGTAAATTTTGGGTGGAGCAAAGTGTATAGCCAATTTGGGTGGGGAAATAATCCAACTTTGGGTGCATTCTATCTTTGTTTGTCCCCGTGAAAGAGATGCTTATATGGGAAAATTAGGGAGTTAGTCCCTCAAATTTCCCATGTTTTTGAATGAGGACTGAATGTAAATAATGAGGGTTAATGTATTATTGTTCAAAATTTCTTAATTGTTACGTCACATATTTAACGGCTAGGAACGGTTCAATGTTTAATTTATAACAAAACTAAAAGTTTAATGCCTAAACCTTGAATTCTAATTTTTTTATGTTATAACAATTAATATTTGTTTACATAGTTCAAATTACTAAAAGTTAAGTTATAAAGTAAAATCAATCTATTTTATAACTTAAGTTTAAAAATGAATCTGTTATAATTTAAGTAAATTCAATCTAATTTATAATTTAAGTTAAGACAATAATTCTAGATATGTTATAAAGTTAAGAAAAATCAAAATATAGTTTATAACTTAAGTTAAGAAAATAATTCTTGAATTTGTTATGACTTAAGTAAAATCAATCTAATTTATAACTTAAGTTAAGACAACAATTCTTGAATCTGTTATTACTTAAGTAAAATTAATCTAATTTTTAACTTAACTTAAGAAAATATTTCTTGAATCTCTTATAACTTAAGAAAACAATTCTTGAATTTGTTACCTAAGGTTATGCAACTGTTATTTATTTATTTTTATAATTTGTAAGTTTAAAATTTTATTTAAGTTACTGAAAAATAAAAAACAACTATTCGTTAAGTTTTTGCAGTGCATAAATTATCAATTACTTAATATATTTTTTCAACTTTAGTACTTAATATATATATGTATGCGCGCATATACATCATGTATATCAATATATGTAGGTGTATATGTATATACATTATATATGTATATGATATATCAACTTATAAAAAAATTTAATTCATTAAGTCATAGATTTCGGGTCAATATCAGTTCAGGTCAACAACAGGTCGGATCACTTAACAGGTCGGGTTCAAAACAAGTCGAGTTCAAAACAGGTCGGGTCCATTTCAGGTCGGGTCTATTTCAGGTCGAGTCCGTTTCAGGTCGGGTCCATTTCAGGTCGGGTAAAATCGGATATCAGGTCAATTCAGTCGGGTAAATTCGGTTATCTGCCAGGTCGGCTTCGGGTTCGGGTTCGTTTCAGTCGGACGCAGGTCGGGTTTCAGGTCCACAGTAACAGGTCCAATTCAGGTTCGGGTCGTTTTCAGTCGGACGCAGATCGGGTTCAGTTACTACAGTAACAGGTCAAATTCGGGTTCGGGTCAACAACAATCGGTTACAGATCTGGTTCGGGTCATCAAATCCTCGAGTCAAATGAGATTCTGACTCGAGCAGGTTTCAGTCGAGTTTCCAGGTCGGGTCAGCTTTTTACATCCCTACCCGACATATATTAGTTGAAATGGAACCCAAGTCTAACTGAAATAACTCTGAAACATCATAAGGTGCTTCCGAGAAGCAAACCACATCGAGACATTCAATGTTCGCTACTTTCGCCATAGCTTCAGCGGCTTTATTATGTTCGTGCCTAATATGTTGAAATTGTAAGCTCCACGTACGCTTCCTCCATTCTGTAATGTGCAGAAGAATCGAAGGGTACACCTGGAGATGTCAATTGGGAGGGAGGGTGCAAAAGATATTCTTCCAACACTTATTCCTGTCAAAAAATTTCATCTCCATCCTCACCCCCATGACACACTGCGAATATAAAATCTAAAATCATCCATGCCTTGTAACTCGTAATACTAAAATCATCCCCGCCCCATCACCAAAGTAGATCTTGAGATCCACCTAATCTCCTCTTTACCCGCCCCAAGACTCATTCACATATATATTTATTAATATTAGTTAAATAAAATCAAATATGTTATGAAATACTTGTCATTCGTACTCTCACCACATGTGTGACATTATTCCAACTGTCTTCATTTTTAAAAATAATAATAATAATATACGAAATTAAATTTTGCAGAATAGTAACATGTATAATGACCGAAAAATAGTACAAATAACATGTATAATAATATTTCAATTGTTGTAACAAATAAATAATGTAGAAAGAACTAAAAAAATAACAATAAAAAATAAGCTTTAAAAAATAAGAACAAATACCAATAAAATCTAAATAAGAGACAATAGTAGGAAAATAAGATTAAAAAATAGAGGATAACATACATATGATGAGGACTGGGGAGAAGAAAACAAATCTTAAAAAGAAGGCTTAACAGTAGACAACAGTAAAGAATAAACCAATAAATATAAATAGGCTAAAGGGGTATTTTTGCTCCTGAGTTCGACCCAAAAAATTAATTTCCCCCCTCGCCGAAAAAACGCACTCAATGTGGCCCCCGGTCCGCAAAATTGATCAAATTGACCCTTTGACCAACGTTGATCGTTACGGTGTTGACGTGGCAGTACACATGTGATGATGATGTGGTAGAAGGGGTTGAATTGATTATTTTAACTCAATTCAAGGACATAATTGATTTTTTTACCGAATTCAGAGATATGGCTGATTTTAATTGAAAGTTCGATAACTTACTTAATCGTTAAGCTAAAAATATTAATATTTAAATAAATATAAAATATTAAAAAATAAAAAACATCATAATGAATTAAAAATAAGTAAAAACATTAAAGTTACAAATATAAAAAAATTATCAATATTAAAAAATTAAATTTTAAAAATATTTATAAACCATTGGAAAAGTCTTCGATTGTTTCTCGTTATGCTAAGCATACTAATGTTCTTTGAACATATTTTCAATTGAAACATTGTTGTATTAGAGTAGTAATAAAACCAAAATTTTCTTTCATCTTTAAACATCAAAGATTAATGAGCATTAATTTGATGTAGAAAAGCGAAAGAAAATTTGAGTTTTATTGTTACTCTAATACAATGTTGATTCTACTGAATTTTTTAATGAATGCTAATACTCAGACTGACTAAGTCGAAGATTTTTTCAATGAAAGTGTTCAATTTTTTAATACTTTATAAATACTTTTTATTTATTCAGTTTTTAAATTTTATCATTTTATAATTTCTAATATATTTTAAATTTATATATAATTTTTATTTTTAGTCTTTTTTAGAATATTTTATTTATTTTTATTAATTTTATGAGTTTTTATAAAAAAATAAGAATATTTTGATTTTTGTGAGAGTCTTCACTTTACTTTTTTTTAATTATCCCTATTTAATAAAATTATTTATCCAGTTTTAATATTTTTAAAATTTTAATAATTTCATAAATTCTTGTTTCTCAACTTAAATATTAAATAAGTTATTGAACTTTTAATTAAAATCAATTATGCCCCTGAGCTCGGCAAAAAAAAATCAATTATGCCCTCGAATTCAGTTAAAACAATCAATTCAGCCCTTCTACCACGTCATCATCCCACGTGTACTACCACGTCAGCACCATGGACCACCATGTCAGCATCGTTGACCACCACGTCATCACTGTTAACTGCCACGTCATCACTGTTAACTGCCACATCAGCACCGTAACGGTCAACTTCGATCAAATGGTCAATTTGATCGATTTCGCAAACTAGGGGCCACATTAAGTGTGTTTTTCGGCTAGGGGCGAATTTAATTTTTTGGGTCGAACTCAGGGAAAAAAATACCCATTTAGCCATATTAATATTATTTATATATGTATAGTTATATATACATTTTTATAAATATTCCGAGATAAGTCAATTTTTTATAAATGTCGTCGTGCCCTTTCACCATTTGTCATCACCTTCCCGAGCAAAACATGCTAAATAAAAGTTTTAATCTATTGCACCCCCTGAACTTGTTTATCTCTCTCTATACAGGATCATTTGTGCCAACTAAAATTGTACCACGAATTGAGTAGGCTGATTTGATAGTAAATCAGAGGTCATTAGCACCCCCTCCATCCCACAACGACGTCCCTCAACCACGTGTCACGGGGCTAGACTACTGCTAACAAATCGCGCGGCCTTAGTCAACATTCCTTAGACAAACGACTAAGTAAGCATGAATCCTCACTCCGAAAGATCAACGTCTTCCAAAGCACTCGAGCGTAAGATTGTTCTAAGCGGAATCAAACAAAAGATATAGGCAACAAGAACAACGAAAGAACACTTAAGAACGCGAAGAACACTATAGAGAGTTTATAGTAAATACTTTGTGTATTACTCAAAGTGATGGATGAATGAGATGATAAAATGAGGTTAGAGTAAGCCTCTATTTATAGTTAAAGCCCCCTACATCCAACGGCTAAGTTTAAATTACATTGACGATCGAGATTGATTCTATCTACAAAATCTCTTAATTATCTCAAGCATTATCTAAATAAAATATTTCAAATAATAACTCAAATGGATAATGTTTGAATAAGTCATCTTCTAGAATCCTCCATGGATCGAGCTAAGTCTGGTGGTCTTGCCTTTTGAACGGGCTTTCTAGCATTCTCCAAGTGATAAGTCAAGTCTGGTTGTCTTGGCAAGATTGATACACCGCACACAACCTCTTTGGTTTATACTTGCGCCAATGTCTTGGACCCATATGTACGGGTCATAACATTCTCCCCACCGAAATTAGCGACGCCCTTGTCGCTTCACTAGAACGATCATGGGTTAGGTCACCTTAGTTACCCCTCGATGCCTTAGCTTGTTGTAGTTCCCCCATATGAACTGTTTGCCTTGGCTCAAACCGCCATGTAACATCACGTGCTAAGACGCCTTTGGTTACATCTCCATCGTAAGAGCCTTCTCCCACAAACCTTGATTTACCTCGACTCAAACCCTCTTGGTCTTGCGGAAAACTCTTGGAAATCTTCACAACATCAAACACTAGTCGAACTCTAAGACTCGTCGGCAACTCTAGCTTGCCTCTTAGAACTCTGAAAGGTCCATTCCAATCTTTGGTTCCCCAGCACTAAAGGTTAGGTCTTACTCGACCTATGCTCATCAAAGATGGCAAATCAAAAACACTAGAATTGTGTTGGAGATGTACCTTCCTCTCGGTCGCATTTACTCTAAAGTGTGTCAGCCCTTCTTTCTCCATGAAGTCCGACACCCCTTGCATCAGTTCTTCTACATTGAAGTTCATTTCTCCACTTTACATCGACCCTTCTTCCATGAAGTCTGGTGCACCTTGTTGTATCTGCCCTTCTAAATCAAAGTTTGGGCTCTTTTATTGCATCGGTTCTTCCTCTTTGAAGTCTGGTGCCCCTTCTTGTGTTGGTACTTCTTACTTGAAGTCTGTTGCTTCTTTCCCACCTTGCCTATGGGTGGTGTCTCCACAGTTTCTATGTTCCTCAACGACTCGCCCCTTCAACCTTTCTCGAATTGTGGTCTCTAAAGAAATGTTCTTCACACGAACACCCTCGATAAGCTCTTCGTTTGACCCTTCTCTAGTTGTGGTCTCTGAAGTAATGTTTTTCTCCACAAGAACATGCTCGGAAAGCTTTCCCTTCGACATTTGTCCGATTGTATTCTCTGAAGTAATGTCCTTAACACGAACATCCTCAGCAAGCTCCTTGGTAACCTTCTCGGACATGATAAACCCTTTCTGCTCCCGGTTTCTATTTGCCTTGGCAGAACTCAACATCTTCGAACCAAGCCTCACATACTCGTTATTCTTGGCCTCGTCCCTCATCTTAGACCCATTGGCTCAATCTGGGCATCTCTACAACTTAAGAGGCCATTTACATAGGTGGCACTCCAATTTCTTCCTTTTTCACCCTCGGCTTGACAGCTTTCTCATTCGTTATCACAACGGGTCCATCCTTGGCTTGACTACTTTGGTACTCGTAGTCGCACTAGGTCTCTTCTTTGGCTTGGCGATATTGACAGTGACAATTGTGCCAAGTCTCACTACTTCTCTCTCTAACTCGTCTGTTGTCTAGACGATGGCAGAAAGGCAATTCTTCTCGGGACATCCTCTTATGACACGGGGACCATCACAAAAGTAGCACTTCAACTTCTTGATCCCCTTCTTCTCTGGCACGAACTTAGCTTCACCATTCACATTGTCTCTCTGTTTGGGCCTGGTTGACTCAATGATGGCTTGCTTACTTTCTACAAGCTTGGTTAGAGGTTCGAAAATATCTACGGCCTCTAAAAGTCTCTGGGCATCTCCTTACTCTACTGCGAGCTTCGCCCCAGGTCTAAGTCCTTTTAAGAAGGTCTTGAGCACACCCCATTCACTCATTACAGTCTTGCAATTGAGTATCTCACTCTTGAGTTCATCCACTTCTTTCCTCAAAACTACCACCTCGAATTCATGAGCATTACTCTCTCAGACCATCTCCAACTCGTTAAAGATACATTGCGTCTTGTCCTTGAAATTGCCCTCCATGAAATCTAATTTTTCTAGACGCCACTCTTACCCATTTTGGGTATCCTTGGCCTCTTCTTCAGATTACTTAAGTCTATCGACCCTATCCCCCCCAATGTTATGAATTCAGATAGTTCTTCCACCTGAGATGTAAGTAAGTTACTGCTCTCGCCAAATTCATTGAGAGCATTTCTTACCTCATCCATTGACAATGTCCTCATCTAGTTCCCATCACAGCACTCTTTGCCTTTTCGTGCGGAAATACTGACTCTTTGTTGTGCCATCTCGATCACTTATTTGCCATAAACTAGCTTGATCACTCTGACTAACTCAAACGCAAATCTTCACCACGCTTGACTGTAACTACAACTGGTTCGAACGCACTCCCATTGATTCGCTATGATACTACTTGTCACGGGGCTAGACTGCTGCTAGCAAACCGCGCAGCCTTAGTCAATGATTCTTAGACAAACGACTAAGTAAGCCTGCATTCTCACTTTGGAAGATCAAACTTTTCAAAAGCACCCGAACGCAAGATCGTTCTAAGTGAAAGCAAACAAAAGAGATAGGCAACAAGAACAACGAAAGAACACGAAGAATATTATAAAGAGTTTAGAGTAAATGCTTTGTGTATTGCTCAAAATGGTGGATGAATAAGATGGTACAATGAGGTGAGGGTAAACCTCTATTTATAGTTGAAGCCCCCTACATCTAACGGCTAAGTTTAAATTACATCGACGGTTAAGATTGATTCTATTTACAAAATCTCTTAATTATCTCAAACATTATCTGAATAAAATATTTCAAATAATAACTCAAATGGATAATGTTTGACTAAGTCATCTTCTAGAATCCTCCATGGATCAGGTTAAGTCTAGTTGTCTTACCTTTAGAACGGGTTTTCTAGCATTCTCCAAGTGATGGGCCAAGTCTGGTGGTCTTGGCAAGCCCGATACACCACACACAACCTCTTTGGCTGATACTTGCACCAATGTCCCGGACCCAAATGTGCGGGTCGTGACACACGACGTAGGGCATTAAATTGCAGCAATACGAAGTAGGACATGAACCGGCAACATCTTCTCCAACACTGCCCAGCACCAATCCCCTGCACTGGTCACCAAGCTCGCAACTGACTCGTTCCCAATAGACACCAAATGAACCGGTGCAACATACTTAATCAAAAGGCCAACATCCAGAACTCAAGTATCATCTTAGAATCGCACATCCTTACCATGGCCATTAATCCAAACAACATGATTCCCCCACATCATCCAAAATCACCCTCAATCCTTTCTATAACCGCGAGCAACTTGTGTTGCGCAATGAATGTGGTACTGTTTCATGGCATTTATATTTAACACGTAGGAATTTAACCCAAAGCACCTCCTTCCATGCAATAAGATTGAAACCAAGTTTCATAAGAAACACATCGTTTTGGTGTTGAAGACTTCGAACACCAAGCCTTCCACACGTCATCAGCTTATAAACCTCATCCCAACGGGCTAAATGGACTTCACTCTTATCTGATGCACTACCCTAGACAAATCTTCTAATCAATTTTTTCAATTTCAAACACGTCTTCTTAGGCAACACGACTGATTGCATAGTATAAGTCGGTAAAGCAAAGTGAACAGCCTTGGCCAAAGTTATATACCCGAAAAAAGATAGCATCTTCACCTTCCAACCACTTAATTTGCGCTGAACCATCTCTACGAGATATTTATAGAACACAGTAGTAACTCGCTTATGAAAGAGAGGTATACCAAGGTACTTACCCAAATCATCAACCTCTAAGAAACCAAAGGACGAGCTTATATTCTCACGTAACTCCCCTAGCACGTTCCTTGAAAAGAAAATAATAGTTTTGGCCACACTATCCTTAAGCCCGAAAATTTCACAGAAATGAGAAAACATCCTAGGAATAATCGTTAACAGCTACATCAAAGCCTTCGTAAACAAAATCATATCATCAACAAAGAAAATATGAGATGTACATAGGCTATGTTTCGAGGTGCGAAAAGGATGCCAACACTTTTCCTGAACCTCGAGCTGGATGGCATGGGCGAGTCTTTCCATACAAAGCACAAAGAGATATGGGGACAACAGATCTCCTTGTCTTATACCACATGACGGATAAAATGGTTCTCTCACTGATCTATTCCAAAGAATTCGTATAGACACTAACAACACACAGTGCATGATCACATACCATAGAGACGCTGGAACCCTCACATCAACCAAGGTATCTTTAATAAATGACCATTCAATGTGGTCATACGCCTTCTCAAGGTCAATTTTAATGGCCATCCAACCTTTTTTTGCTTCTTTTTACCACACATAGAGTGTATAATATCCTAGGTGATGACAATGTTATCCACTATCGACCTCCAGGCACAAAACTTGTTTGGTTCTCCAAAACCCATGTAGGAAGGAATGGTTTCAGTCGGTTAACGATCACTTTTGAGATAATCTTGTACACCACAATGCACAAACTAATAGGCTGAAACTGAGTAATTGATTCCAGCAATGTCACATTCGACAAGAGCATTAGAAGCGTTGGATTCCATGTAGCTGGAAATGGACCTCCCTCGAACATTACCCGAACGCTTCAAAAAAATATCCTTATCCATAATACCTCTATTCTTATAAAAAAATAAGGCATGTAGGCCATCGATAACCAGAGCCTTCAAAGGCCCTATGTCTTGTAATGCACAACTAATCTCATCATTCGAGACCGCATCCTCATAGCCTCGATAGCCTATGGTGGCGTTGGTGGAAACAATCCTCGAATCTCATATGAATCTTCGTTCACCATTTTACTCATAAAAAGATATTTGAAAAAAAATCAATTGCCACACTCTGCAAACCCTCCTCGTCCAAAAACCATGTGACATTTGTGTTCCTCAACGCCGATATAGTGTTAGCTTTTCACCTTGCTATGATAGAAGCATGAAAATATTTATTGTTCCGATCACCACACTTCATCCAATTGGACCAAGCATTTTGTTTCCACAAGCTCTCTTCCTGATCCATTACCCGATCAAGCTCTTTCCGGAGCTCATCACCTAGATGGAAAAGAGACTTTGGATGGTAATTTTGTAAAGCTTTATCAAATCCACGTAAATTGTCTATAAGTCTTCGTTTCCTCACTCCAATGTACCCAAAAACCTCTTTATTCCAATCATTTACTTTAACATGGAAAGAATTGATGTTAGTATTAATATCAACATCACCCTTCCATATTGAGCTAAAGAACTCTTGAAATTATGGATGCTCTTGTCAGGCTCCAACAAACTAAAACGGCCTATCACCATTTTGTGGCATTGCTCGTCGAGCCTCAACAATAACGAGCGATGGTCAGAGCCTAAATTATCCAGATATATCACACTCACCTTCTAGAAAGAGAATACCCATTTAGTATTGACCAAGCACCGATCCAAGTGCTGATGTAGAGACCCTAAGACCAAGTAAACGGCGGACCCTGGAATCCCAAATCAACCAGCTCGGATTTAAAAGAGAAACTCAGCAAATAGGCAACTACCCTTGACATGCGTGTCCGAACCCCTTTTACGCTCACCATGGTGAAGGATCACGTTGAAATCTCCTCTAAGTACTCAAGGAACATTCTCCCTGATTTCACCTCTATAAGTTGATTCTACACCCACTTTCGCACCGAGGCTTGTAGGCTAGCATACACCGATGTGAAATAAATCCACTCCTTATTCTTTCGACTCCGACATTTACCATGGATGAATTGGTTCGCAATTTGTAACAACTTCACCTCCACAGACTTCTCCCACAGTAACTAGAGACCACCACTAAAACCATGAGCTTCAACACTAAAAGACTATAAGAACCCCATCTTTGAGATCACTTTATCCGCATGCCACAAACTAAGCCTTGATTCAAACAAAGTAACCACATTCGATTGACACTCTTTCACAAAAGCCTTCAAATATCTTTTAAATGTCAGGATAGAAGCGCCATGACAATTCCAAAACATAAAATTCATCATTAAAATAAATACCAAAGAGTTGAACCTTACTGAATATACTCGACTAGCGAGCCATCTTGGAGTACAAAACCCACCATATCAGTCGTTGCAGCCTCCATATCAATCGGACCATGTTGCACATCTGAACTATACCCTTTCAAATTCGTACCAACTGCTTGCTTTACCATATTTAACAAAGTAGCCATATGTTGAACCCATTCCGTTATAACTGGCCTTGCCGTGACCCGGTGGTCACTTGGTTTAGCAATCTTCACAATATGATGGTTATTTTCCTTAAAGTCCTAACTCGTCCCTCCTGCAGTTTAGATCATTTCACTCCGTCTTGACTACATTTCCTGAATCCTTGTTCCACAATTGTCACAACCCTATGATTCCCTTGTCTACATGATACAACATGGGGTAAAACCGAGCCACCCTAGGCTACAACGTATGGGAAAATCGAATCACCATGAGATGCACTCTCAAGAATCCCCCCACCTCCCTTAGAGCTCTTCTTTGGATTCTTGGTTTTCTTAGTTAGGTTAGACTCTATGAACGATGCATTGTGCTAAAAGGTATGTGCCATGTTACTCGGGACACCCTGATTGGCTTGCTCCACCCCTCGGCTTAGAACTTCAGCACCCAACTAACCATCTGTTGGTTGTTCATGCCCACTATGATTTTCATCTTTATCCATATTTGTTGATTTTCTAAGACAACAAATCGAGAACCACTAGCACCAGCCTACGAGTTCCCCCCATTTTGTGCCACCTTCATAGAGCTCGTGTTACGCTGTCTCTTATTTTCAACCACCATCCATTCTCTAGAAAAATCCGGACTCTGAGCATCTATCGCATGACTAAAATTTTGAGTCGACACCAGTGGCAGAGCTACATATATCCTTGGGTGGGCCCGTGCCCACCCTAAACTTTTCAAAATTCATACATTTGGCTTCAATTTTCTTAATTTTTTATGAATTAGTCCTTAAATCTTATAACGTGTTCCCACCCTAAAATTTTAAGGTTTTTATGACTTGTGCTCACCCTAAAAAATATTTTGACTTGTGCCCACCCTAAAAAAACATTATGGATCTGCCACTGGCCGACACCATACTAGCACCACCTTGCCTTTGCTTATTGTTGATCCCAAGCTCTCCACACGCTTCATGTGAATGCCCATATATACCACAAGAGAAGCATAGATGTTGCAACCCATCATACTCCAATTTCTGGATGAAACCATAAATGCCCACGCATGGTATAAGAGGTTTATTCAAATCGGCCATTATTGCTAATCTAGAAAACTTACTACGTTCTCCAACTTTAGTATTATAATCCACCCGTATCACCTAGCCAATATTACCACGTTCTCCAACTTTAGTATTATAACCCACTCGTATCACCTGGTCAACAACAAGCACAATCTCCCATAAGAGTTTCTTCGAATAGTAACGATAAGGTAATCTATGCAAACGAACCCATACAATTACATGAGAAGAGTGTTTTCTGACATAGAGAATGACCTACTATAAAGATGCACTATAAGGTAACTGTCATACATTGTCTATGGCCCGTCTGTCAAAATTGTCACGTAATCTCGAGGGTCCACAAACCGATCTAGAAAGTAGTTATTATCAAGGTCTATCAACTGGAGATCACCCAATGGCTTCCACATAGCATGGATTCTAGCAAGCAGCGTGTAGAAGCTAATAGTACGTCCAAGAAAACGAACGATAATTGCATTCCTCATATTTCTATCAACCACGAAATCCTCTTGTAATAGCTCAACATCATCCCTATTTGGATGATCAACCACGAAATCCTCTTGTAACAGCTCAACATCATCCTCATTTCGATCATCCTCCAAACCCGAGCCAAACCTGTGAGCTCCAGATTGGCCCACTTTGTTTGCGTATGAAGCTTTTCCCTTCTCACGACTCGTAGCATCAGCATCCCCCGGCATCGCAGATTTGCCATCCTTACGATTAGTCTAGCCGATAGTCTCAACCTCCATATCCAGAACCTCCCCATGAGGCAGAACATCTAGGTTATCACCCCTCACTCCTACTCTTCTTTTGGCTACGCAGATTCTTCATCGATATAGGGGGATTGGCCTCTCTAACTTTGGTGTGGTTATCAGCTCGGGAATTGGTCCCTATGGCAGACCACGAGGATTATCATACAAGGTCAGGGTTGGGTTTTCGATATGCTTTTCGCTAGGGTTTTCCATTAATAAAACGTTCGTCTTTTCTATCTTTTTTCTTAAAGAAAGATCGACAAGAATAAGGATTTTGAACCCGACGTGTATCGAACATGCAACCTTACTATTTTTTAAAAAGTAATTTTAATTTTTTATCTTGACCTTCAAACTTTTATTTTACCTAATTAAATTAATCGATTTAATAGTATTTATAATTTTCATATATTTTTACCAACTTTTTAGACCACTTAAATTTGTTTTATATAGTTTTAATATTTTAGTTTTAAAATATTATTACTTTTAATTTTTAAAATTTTTAGTCGAAATAAATATCAATTTTATTTAATTTGATAAAAATTAATATTCAAACTAAACAAAAAAAGTTTAAATGATAAAATATTTAAATCAAAATATTACTATACCTAAATTTAATTGTACAATAGACATGTCTAGTTATGGTGAAGATTAAATAGATGATAATCTTATACTTCCTCATGTAGTTGTGCCATAACTTGTTTTATTATTATTATTATTATTATTATTATTATTATTATTATTATTATTGGATTTGATCGTTAAAACTCTACATCTGTGTATTTTGTTTGGTGTCTGTTTCCCTTAAATCATCAACCATAAAATATTTTAATATCACCATTGAAAACAAAAATGGTATCAATTTCAAAATTTTAGTAGTACGATTTTATTCCTATTTGTCTCTAAAAATTACAAGTGTCGCAATTAGAGGATATATCTGTCACGTCAGCTTGCCAGTGGAATTAGCGTGGAAAGATATAATGATTTAGCTATATCTAATCTTATCGGGCGAGTTTAGCGTAAAACATTTTTATGATACGGTTAAAAGATGGTAAAATTTGATATTTCTTTAAAATTTTAAAATGTTAAATTTTTTGATAAAATTTAGGTTGATTTTTTCTTTTTTTTTTCCGACAAGTATCGATACTTATTTTGTAAGTATTTATACTTGTATAAAAACTAAAAATATTATAAAAAATTGAGTATAGATACTTGTCCAAAACATAAAAAATTAAACTTAAAATATTATCAAAAGGTCTAACATTTTAAATTTTTAAATAAATTTTAAAATTTAACGTCTTTTAACCACATCCTAAATTTGTCGCAATCTAAACCTACTCCAATTGGGACCCACACTTTGAACCGGAAATCGCATAAATTGAAATAATAATAATAATAATAATAATAATAATAATAATAATAATAATAATAATAATAAAGGAAAATAACATAGGGAAGCGTGGACTGTGTCTTGTCTCCTGGCCCCCAAGCCGAAGCCGTCAATATCAGACAAAACCGACGACACAATCTCCGAAATCAAAAGAAGAAGGGGAAGCAAAAACATGTGTGTTTATGATTGTATTTGTCCCTCTGATTTTTTTCCGTTTGTTTAATATTATTATTCGGACCTGAAAACATTATATTAATCAGAACTCAAATCTTGTTTATATAAAACTGGGGAAAGTGGATGGAACCAAGGCCTGGATTGATGTTGTCGCTGCAGGTCTAATGTTTAAGGCAATATTACACCAAAAATTTATTTTAATTAAATATCTAAGAAAAATAGTCCCACGGACTATTATTTAGAAAAGTGACCATCAAATCTGCCACGTATGAAGAAGTCGCGTTTTAGGGATCGCGAGATACGAATTCGCGCTACGCAGAAAGCGAGGTCCACATACGTGACAACACTTTTCAGAATAACGAACTTTACAAAAACTCGTGTTCTGCAAAACGCGAGTCCCCGAGAATTTGAAGAGGCGGCCGAATTTATCGCGGGGAACTCGCTTTCTACAAAAAACGAGTTCTTTGCAACTCATGCACCCAGACCAAGCTTCGATAGGCATGTTTGAGCATTATTTCGTGCTTATTAATCGTATTTTTTTGTAAACATTCAGTTTGGGTTCGTAGTATTGGAACATGTCTTTCATTTGACTCCAATATGGCCCAGTTTGGTCCGTTTTAAACCTAATAAAATTCGCGTCGAAAACGGTATCGTAGCTTGTTTTGTGAATGTATGAAAGTATAAGATGGCCTCATAGGCTCTTTCTGCAAGAACGACAAGCCGGAAAAAAAAGAATTTTTAAAACGAATAAGACTTAGCTAATACGAGGGCCCAAGCGATTAGGACACTTATTCTTTGTGTGTCCAGGATTTTTACATATACTGCAATGTTTCTTTTGTCCGGTTTTTTCTCTATGTTCGAACAGATCCTCGGCACAGTAAATTCGTGTCGAACGTGGAAATCCCTTTTCTTTTAGTAGTGCTGGATCTGGGCGTATGGTCGGTTCAGTGTCAACGGCATAAGGATCAATTTCATTTCTGATGGAAGGAACCTCTTTTTCGTAAACCTTGAATATCGTTTTGAGTAAGTATACCAGATCAAGCAGTCTCATGTGGTTTGAACAAGCAACAATGGCGTGTGTTCATGGGTATTTGAATGTTTAGAATACTCCGCAGTCGCAGGTTCTTTTCCTAAGATCTACCATGTACGCCTTGTGATGTATGCCTTCCAACGGCCTGGAAAATTCTGGAACATTGAACAAATGTCCTTCTCGCGAGAAGAGAGTTGCAGTCATCTCATTTGAATAGTGCACTTCAATTTGCAATTTTTTGCGAAAGTCTGGGTGGACTTTGTGGTCACTTGTCATGTACTCAGTTGCTTGCCTTCCCAAGGTTACAAATAGGGTAGCCAAACGATAGTAGGTCGCTTTGACAACGGAAGTGATAGGCAAATGCCGCACTCCCTTGAGTGCTGAGTTGACTGCCTCAGCCAAGTTCGTTGTCATGTGACCATATCGTTTACCCCCGTCATATGATCTAAGCCATTTTTCCCTCGGGATTTTGTCAAGGTAGTTCGCGCCATCTTTATTTCTGGCTCTCAGTTCTTAGAACAGGTCCTCTACCTCCTGTACGTAATGCGAGTTGCCTAGGGAATGACAGTTGAATAGTTAAGGGCAAACAGCACATGCTAAGATATCATAAATGAAAATGACCTAAAAGACGTACCCATTCGAAGTACAAGAGCACGTTCATCATGGTTATTGAACTGCTGCAAGTAGTTCGCCACAATGTGTCGCAAGCAGTAACGGTGGTAAATGTAGGGAGGCTTCCAAGAATTGCCCAAACGTTCTATAGCCCACAAGATTGTTGTGCCTCTATCGGAAATAAGACATATCCCATCGTCCCTTGCCCGCATTACAGGAGAAAGAACATGTTTCCGTAGGTTCTTAAGGAAGAACACTCAAGACTCGAGATCCTCCTTTTGGACAATTGTGAATGCTACAGGCACAATTTTCCGATCGCCGTCTTGTTCAACCACCAGAAGTAGGACATGTGTATAATTCTCGTACAACCATGTACTGTCGATTTGAACCATCGGTTTACAGTATTTGAATGTATTAATGCACTGGGGGAATGTTCAAAATGGCCGGTGGAATTGACAAGCACCTCGAACGAAATGATCGTTTTCGTATGCCGGAAACGTATAAAGTTCGACAACCGTTCCGGGTATGTGTTTCTACATCAGGTTTAGCCACAGGCGCAACTCATTGTAAGATTCCTCCCATTGGCCAAACAATTTTTCTACGGCTCGACTCTTTATATACCATGCTTTATGGTATTCAAGATAGTACTTGTGGACCTGTTGAGCTGTAGCCTGACAGATGCGAACCGTGACACGGGGTTTTGCTTTTACCAGTGGCATGAAGGTGTTGCTGAGGACGTGCACATCAAGGTTCTTGTGATCCTTACTTAGTCTAGTAATGGTGCATGTATGGGGCCATTCCAGTTTTGTGATTCTCCACAAGTCGGCCGCCTTCTTCAATTGAGATACATGAATTTTCCACTTACATCCTTGATTCTTGTGGGCGCACACCGCCTTGTAGAAACTCGCTTGTGTTTTCTCCATATTCACCGTAATAGCCCGGCGAATATTGTAATGCTTAATTGTGGCCACCGCCAGTTCTGTAAGGAACGTCATCCCAATGGCCAGTTCACCATCAGCACGGTCGATTCTGCCGTCAATTGTTTAGTATTGGTATTGTGAAAAATCTGGAACGCCCAACGCATCCATATCAAATGAAGTGGGATGGTGGCTGGTAATAAGAAATAGATGTGGCCGATACTGGAACATTGCTTGTTGTTGGGTGTTCTTCGTTGCCTTTCAACGCATCCATATCAATTATTGGAATGATCACGTCTTCTAGTTCTTCATAGAAGGGCTCTTGCTCGTCGCTTTCAGGTCCAAGTTCCCTAAGCGATTCTTCATCTGAATTATCCCCCTCAAACCTGTATAGTTCAGCATCATCGATCGCTACCTTTTCAGGCGAGCAGGTTGGTCGTCGATCGCGAGACCGCTCATGAACCATATTTCCAAGATCGAATTTGAGAGCACCAACACAAGAATGTCTCCCCATATATGGTTGAACGTACTCCGTGCTAGGTACATACGCTGAGTATCGTCCATATGAGGAATTATCGAAGCGGTTGAATGCTTCATGGTCGGACGTCATGTGGGATGATGACATTGCCTCCCCCATAGTATACTGACTGTACGAATTGTAAGTTGCATGTCTTGGCGCATCGAAATCATCGTTCGGGGGTTGGTTCAAGTCGAACCCGAAACTAGCTACGCACGAATATCTTGGCACAGCAGACGACGATGCACCGAACTTGTTGCATGGACTGTATGTAGTTAGCAAGTTGAAATCATTTCGTAAACTGGACGTTGGGCTATCAACATTGGCATTCGAATCAAAGTCAAAATTCACCTGTCTCTATATTGGGATTTCGATAGCAAGATTAGAATTATAAAACGATGCATACAGCTCTAGGGGACCGCCTAATGAATACCCCAAGTGGGTTGACAGCATCAGCTCCACATCACCGTTGTCTGCAATGCAGTATACGGAGTACGTTAACAGATCTATAGAGATCGGCAGACGATACTTCAAGTCGGACAAATTTTGGTTTTGGCCATACTGGACATTGCTCTCCAGTTCCTTAATCAAGTTATTGTAGGATAATCCACTCAGAATCTTCAGTGTTACAGTATTCGATGACTAAAAAATGACGTTGAGTGAGGCATCGACGATTATCTCACCATCGTAGTATACTAGAGCAGCAACACCTCCTCGTCTCGACATTTTTTCCGGTAATTGAAAAACTTGAAAAAATTAAAAGACTTGTTTTGTGAATGATATACAATATCAGTATTGCATTCTGCTTAATATAAGGGGACAAAGCGACTTCTGGTATCTTATTCATCTGAAAAATCTCGGAGAATCTTGCTTTTGCAGACATGTCAGGGAACTCGCTTTCTGCAGAAAGCGAAATACTATCAGATTCGTGGAACTCGCGTTTTGCAGAATGCGAGTTCTTTTGGATCACGCGTTCTACAGAATGCGAGTTCATTATCGAGTCAGACACTGACAAAGTTGGACTGACACGTCTGAAAAGGTAAATATTTTGGTTCGAGTGAATAATAATTGTACTCTGCACAATGATATATCAAACCGAATTGAATACATGTTTGAATAAGTAAGGCAATGGGAGGTATATATATATACCTGGAAGGTTGGAATTTAATTTGTAAGGACTTCGATCGATATAATATGTCGAGACGAGAAACTATTACAGCTTTGGTATACTACAATGGGCAGATAATCGATGATGCATCTCTCGGCGTCATTTTTCATTCGTCAAGTAGTATATTGCTTCCGCTACCATACAATTTATCGTATAAGAAGTTGATGAATGAAGTGAAGGAACTTGTTCCACATAGTCCTGGGCAAAAGATGGAACCGTTGAAGTATAGAAAGTCGACGTTGTTAGAACCATTAACTTACTCATCATTCCATATTATGGACGACGCTGATGTGGAAATGATGGTGGAATCTCACCATCGGTTTTGTTCAGGGTGGGCCCTTAAGCTTGAGCTTTATGTAATGTTTTCTAATCATAGTGATGTTATCGGAGTCAGAAATAATATATAAATCGTGTTCTGTAAAATGTGTCCTGTAAAACGCGACTTCTTTGAATAATGTCTAATATCGCGTCTTGTAAAACGCGACTTCTTTGAATAATGTCGAAAACCACGTCTTGTAAAATGCGACTTCTTTGAATAATGTCGAAAATCGCGTCCTATAAAAAGCGGTCTCTATCTCTGCAGGAAAAATTGCATCTTCTATAATGCGACTTTGACAAATTATTTCGACATTGTTCAAACCTATAAATGTTAAGCCGGAGTTACAAAATTTTTACACTACTCAAACAATTTCTTTGACAAATTATGGCGCGTTTTTCTGCTATTGTTTTCTTTCGTGGAACCTACTTCTACACTTCTTTCAATGAGAAAATCACAAGAGATGAATTGTTTGAGTTGATTTCAAAAAAAGTTAAGGAGTCTACAAGCTTCAAAATTTCTGCGTTGTGTGCCAAAATTCCAGTGAATGAGCCCGGCCCAGAAGAACACTACATGCTAACACTATTCAATCAGAAAGATATGCGCAAGATGTTTCAGGCATACAAATGTTCTAGGGGTACGAACATCGAGCTTAGTGTAAACTTTGATACATGCTCCAGTTCATCAACAGTACTTAAGCTTGAAGACGAGGACGCGATATTTACACAAAATTATAGGAGATGGCAGGAGAAGGAACAAAAAATTGAGGAACTAAACTTAACTTCTGACATAAGTACCGACTACGAGGGTAGCGAAAATGATTCGTTCTCATAGATTTATGTATGCTTAGTAATTTAATGCTTGTGTACTTCTTTCAATCAACAATCTTGTACTAGTTTTCATTAATATAATTATCGCAAATATTATTTTCTACATCTGAACCGCTTCGATTTTCAAACAGTAAACAATCACAAAATATGTAATTAACAAACACAGACGTATTACATGTCATTTTTTATTACAACTGGCATGTATGAGGTCTGTCGTATCTTCTTATATATCAAACGTTGTTCAGCGTCTTTGTTCGTGATACATGAATCATCCAGTTACAGTCGTTGCCCTTTTCGACACATTCTACAATATATTTGTTTGTAGTCGTTTTCTTCACTGTCGAACGAACTGATCGGCGTATGTTGTAGTTTTTAATTGCATCATCTACCATTTTCTTTACACTGAATATCATCCCAACTTCTAGTTCACCGTCAGTATCGACATCAGCATCACAGGAGTGACTCCCAAAAGATGGTAAATCGTCTACGTTTGCAGCCATTACAATGAAAGTAAATGAAAGAGTCAGTTCAAACTTGAGGCAGGGATGGTCTATTTAAAGGGAGTAATTGAACCAATGTAAATAAATTGGTATTCTTTCAAATTATTGTTTTTTTATAGAAGACAAGCATTGGAACACGTAAAATATTACATATGAATGTCTAATATGTAAATTAAATTTTTATTTTTCGTATGTTAAAACAATTGTCACCAACACGATACAAATGTCACCAACACCGGTGTTCTTCCACGATACATATGTCACCAACACCGTTACATGCATGGGTCTTAACATGGCTTCAAAAACACCGAAAATGGTAGAAACTTTGACATGCATTATCAAATGTAATCGGCACGCGCAACCAGAGAAAACCCTAGAGAGGACACCTCAAGTTGCACCCGACATGATTTCACACGTTCCATCGATCCACCATGAGCCACTGCATCATCTTCTTGATTCAGCAAATGCACACTTACACTGGCTCGCCATGTTATGTTACCCTCGACAGAAACATCAAAAGTTACCCGATATTGTGATTTGTCGATCATGTTACACAAACATAGACGATACATTGCAACACATCTTCTACCCAACATATTTTCTAATCATTCAAATACTCAAACTTTGCAAATCAATACAAGTGCAAATATTCAGCAACATTTGAGTATATATAGACCAAAGTTGTCGAATATGAAGACAAATCACGTTCTGCAAAGAGCGTTTTTCTTTGACAATACTCAAACTTTGGCAGAAATCAGATTCCTAATGTGTCAGTGACCTCGCGTGTAACATCCTAAAACCTAGCCTAAATGTTATGAGCTAATTGAACAATTAGTGATTCGATTAGGATGGGAAAATCGAAGCAATTAAATTATACTTAACGACATTAGAGACTAAATTGAAAACTTAAAAGAATTCAATAGCTAATTGAAGTGACTAAACTGAATGAAGAAATAAATAGGAAGGATTGTATGCAATAATTAAAGAACAACCAAATATGCCCTTATTAATAAGGCTAATTAATGTAAGAACTAAGGGTATATTAGACACTTATGATGACAATTAGGTGGCCATCTTGTCACCATTATGGTATCTCCATGGCCGACTCCCTTAGTGGGAAAGAAAGAGACAAGTGAAACACAAAAAAATAAGAAACTTGGAGAGTGAATGAAGCTAGTTCGACCATTGCTAAGGGAGAGGGAAGAAGAAGAGATTTGCATGTCAATGGTCTTGGTCTAGGATCACAAATCAAAAATCAAAAGTAAGCCTAAATTCTTGTACTCTATTCGAATATATAAAAATTCTAAGGAATTATTGTGTGTTAGATTTCGGTTATTCATGGAAAAATTGACTAATTAAGTGTTGTAATGCTACTGATAAATTGATGGACAAGGATTTCACAGCCGAGATGAGAGGAAATTAGAAATGTGATATATGTAACAAGGTTTTTAAAATTAAAGTTCACTCTAAGTTAAGAGGTTCAAATCTGCCCAGCACCTTCTTAAGTTAAACCACTAG
The DNA here is from genome assembly GCA_958450335.1 of Hibiscus tridactylites. NCBI lineage: Eukaryota > Viridiplantae > Streptophyta > Magnoliopsida > Malvales > Malvaceae > Hibiscus > Hibiscus tridactylites. Next base: position 51,094,902 of record OY288290.1, read on the forward strand.
TTTTGAAAATTCATAGAAAATAAAATACTTAGAGTTGTGGTCTAAAAATTTAACACAACATATTTTGATATGTCTATTTTAATAGAAAACAAACGGTATAGAGTTTCGAACACCATAGGAAAATCTGGAACGAAAATGATTAAGGCACTCAAAACTGTCGGTGATTGAATTAGTCTTGGCAGCAAACTTTGGAAATTCATAAAGAATGGAATAATTGGAATTTAGGTCCAAAATTTTGATATATGTTAATTGGGGATGTTAATTGAACTTAGAAACAAACTGAGCTCGATTTCGAGTAGTAAAACGAAATTTAGAGCTAAAACCCTAAAGGTAGTCAGAACTGTCCGATTTAAAGAAATAGTAGATTTGATGTAAAATTTTGAATGCAATTGACAAGAATTAAGTAAGGAGTAAGTAACATTAAGAGAGAGAGCTATAAATTATAAATTAGCTTAAGAGAATTGGTAAAATTGAGTTGCAGATTAAGAGAAAATAATTAGGATAGGAGGTAAATTTTGAATTTGCCCGAAAATGTGAATTAGTTCAAGGGTTAATATAAAATTTATTAAAATTTGATAATGTGTGTTAGATTGATTCTAAATTTTATCTCATGTTGTATGTAAATTATGAAATAGAACCTAGAAAAGAAGGTATTGAAGAGAATCCGGTAGTTAGATCGTCGAAGCAGCGTTGAAAGAGCGTTCGAGTTCAAGAATTGCACGGCGACTGTGAGTGAAACGAACTTAGAGTTGAAATTAGAGTCTCAACTATCCTTTAATTTGATTTTAATACATGTTATGCATGAATTTGGATTTAATAATGGTTTGGTAATCAATAAGGGAAGGAAGATAAAAAGGAAATTGGCTTTTGTGTTTATGTTTGTGTTCGATTGTATGATTGACATTGATTGAAATTTAATTGTCACCATGTTTGATTAGAGTGTGTTGAGGTAATTTGATAGAAAATTTAATGTGTATGATGCAAAATTGATTGCTGAAAATTTGTATGATAATCGAAATATGAAATTTTTACATGCTACATGTGTACCATGTTGAGTGATAGATAGCACACATTCGATGCTTGGAATTATATGCTATGTGGCTGAAACTTTATGCTTGAAATTGAGATTTAATGAGTATGATGATATTTGAATTTGGTTTGTGCATTAGTTAAATTAATCAATACATGATGAAGTATGATTGTAAAATTGAGAATCAAAGAAATTATCATAAAGGACAAGCCCTTGGTTATATGGTCAGATAGGTAGTACGGCATGCCTAGAGTCTAGAGCTCTTTCTTTTAATAAGGTACGTGAGTGTACTGATATTATGGTATGTAAGTGTACCTATTCGCTTAGTGTATGTGGCACTAAGATGACATGTAATACGATAATACGAACGTGGTACTTGGGCACCTATGACATGGTGAAATGGTTCACAATTATGTAATACGTGACTCGAATACCTAGTTAACTATATGAACCAAGGTAAAATGATTAAATTAATACGAGCATAAATTGATAAATTAAATTATAAAAATTAATCTGCTACAGTTTGTTGCTGCTTGTATATTTAATACCTAATTGATTGCAATTCATGATATGAAGCATGTTGGTTTGAATGTGGCATGGATAAATATACAAATGCTGATTTTGGAACTGCCTTGTATTCTAATGAAGTGTGCATGATTCTATGATATTTTGGTGATGCCTATTGTTCAAATTGCTAGATAAATGAAATTGAAAATTGTTAAATTTAGACAACTATGTATTCGAATGTAGAGTGCTCGACTGTATAATAGATTGGTGAGACATGAATGCTCAAATTTCTATGTAATTGAACTTAGAATTGGTTAAATTGAGGCAGCCTTGTATTCGAATGAAAATTTGATTAGAAGTAAATATGTTGTGTGTTTGATTGATTGCTTCTTGTTGTGAATTCATAAGTTGATATCGTACTTGAATAGAAATTTGGATTGGAAAATTAAACTTATTGAGATAATTGGAGTTGAATGATTGGGCTGCTAAGTTATCAAAAATTTAAAATGACTAGAATAAGGTTTCCTCACTAAGTACGATAAGTACTTATCACTCTCGTTTTCTTTCTTCCCAAAACCACAGGACGTTGATTTATCGGCTTACCCACTGATCTTGTTAGCTGTTGAAGATTAGAAGTATGCCTTTTGTTATCTTTGTTGTACTTATGATGGGTGGCCTACTTGTCAGCATGTTAGTCCAGTTTGCACTCATGGTCATGTTTATGAACTACTATATGAAGAACATCTAAACTTCTAAAATATGTTTCCCTCATTTTGTTATGTAAGTATGAGGTATATATGGGGTATAGATTAGCCCTTAGTAAATGTTTTGGGGCTGGTTTGTTTTTGTCACGTTTTGTATAGGCAACCTTTAGGTTATAGCCTTTATGTTAGTTACCCCGGGAAGTCTTTTTGTATAAGGGAAACAAATACGATGAATGGTTGATGCATATATATATATATATATATATATATATATATATATATATATATATAATGGTATGATGTTGAACTTAAAGGATGTAATTATTAGATGGCATTTTACTATATATGACCTTCTTTACCAAATTGATACATCGAATGAATTTAGCAAACTAGTGTTAAGCTACATATGTGATTCGAAATGAATTATAAAAGATTAACAAATCCAAGTTTAAATTGTTGGTGAGTTAATTAGATCGAAAATGAATTTTAGATTCACCTTGTGATAGTATTAGAATAAAAAAATATTGTCTGATTCCGCTGCCCACTTGTAATATGATAATATGAATCCGTTTAACACTCCTTACTCCTAATCAGAGTTGAGGGGTGTTATATAAAGTGGTAATCAGAGCTTTTTAGGTTAATTCCTAAAGTTAAATCGAGTCTACATACATTTGTTATGTTTTAAGTATGCCACCCATGAATTGTACACTGAGATAATTGCAAAGAGCTTTTCTAATCTCTTGTTTTAATTTATGATAGAAAATGTCGGGCCAAAAGAATTGAAGTTCACACGAATCTTTGAGTGAAGGTGAAAGCGTGAGGTTAGGTGATAATCCACCGTCACGAATCGAACTTCTAGACAAAGAGAAAAATAAAGAGCATGTTCAGACCACTGAGCGTGAGCAACCTCAGACTGAAAATCCCATGATCCAATCTGCTCAAAGGGAATGTCTCCTCAGCATGAAGGAGATGTTCAATCAACTTCTGTCAAATCTTAAACAAGAAAAACACGCTGCTTCTGTTACTGTTGTACCTAGCAGAGCACATATAGATAAACTTTCCCAACATGGGATTTATTGAAGCTGATAAATACATGATGTTTATTGATGGTATGAATGATGAACTGAGCCCAATCTTTACTGCTCTGGAATCACTGATTTTCAGAATCTTGTTAATCGGGCCATCGCAACAGAAGCTAAAATAAAAGCTGCTGAAAGAAGGAAGGGGAGTAATCAATCTGACAAAAAGCAGAAACGGGACGACAAGTCTCAGTGGCAATCTAAGAAGACTAAATTTCAGAAAGAGGGGTCTTCTAATTTTACTTTTGCTCCGATGGGCAATTATACTTCGAAACCGTCCACGGTGACCAAATCCTCAGTACCGGCTTTATCAGTCAATAGCACGGGAAATTTAGAAAATATTTCTCCTTGTAAGTTCTGCCATAAACTACATCGTGACCAGTGCAGATTCCAGTCGAATCTATGTTATGCATGTGGTGGTGATGATAACTACATCAAAGACTATCCTCAAAAGCCTGAATCAGTTCCAGCTCGGAACTCTGCGATTCCTAGTTTGAAACCATCTAATCGGAACAAGAATGCTAAGTCAGCTCAATCGAGTTATCAAAGAAGAGGCAAGGGTACTCATTCTAATGCTCCCACTCATCAGGAATCTCGAGCTCCTGCTAGAGTTTACCACATTCGTGGTAGGGATGACGAAGAATCTCCTGAAGTGATTGTAGGTACTGTTGAGCTAAATTCACATCTTGTTTATGCCTTAATAGATTCGAGATCCACTTATTCATTTATATGTGTATCTGTGGTTAAAGAATTGAAATTAGAACCCGAAATTGTGAAAACGAGTCTGCTAGTCTCAAATCCTTTAGGAGGAAATTCAAACATCAACCTAATATGTAGAAATTGTTCCGTGCATATTAGCAATTTGTCATTCTCTATTGATCTCTACATATTACCATCATGCGAGTTTGATTTAATTTTGGGGTTAGATTGGTTAAGTAAACATGAAGCTTGGGTAGACTGTCAAAATAGAAGATTATACCTTCAGTGTTTAGGAAAAGAATTCGCACTCCTGATTGATAAAAAGCCCACTTCCATTTTTGCATCTATGGTTTTACGAGACCAAATTGAATTTGGATTGCCTGAAATGCATGTTGTTTCTAAATTTATTGATGTGTTTCTTGAGGAACTACCTGGTCTCCCTCCGACTAGAGAAGTTGAATTTAGGGTTGAAATACAACCTGGCTCAGGTCCGGTGTCTATCACCCCATACAGGATGGCACCTCTCAAGTTAAAAGAATTGCAAAAGCAACTTTAAGAGCTTCAAGACAAGGGTTTTATTCGGCCTAGCACTTCTCTGTGGGATGCACGTGTTCTATTTGTAAAGAAGAAGGATGGAGCGATGCACCTTTGCATTGACTACCGTCTACTGAACAAGATCACAATTAAGAACTGATATCCACTCCCAAGAATAGAAGATATTTTTGATCAACTTAGGGATGCTTCAGTGTTCTCAAAAATCGACCTTCAATCAGGATATTATCAAATGAGAGTCAAGGAGGAGGATGTATCAAAAACAGCATTCAGAACTCGTTATGGTCACTATGAATTTCTGGTAATGCCATTCGGATTAACAAATGCTCTGGTGGCATTCATGGATCTCATGAATAGAGTATTCAAGCCTTATCTCGATAAATTTGTAGTCGTCTTCATTGATGACATTCTAGTTTATTCCCGCAATCAAGAAGAACATGTTGATCACCTCCGCATTGTCTTGCAAACTCTCAGGGAACGTCAATTATTCGTAAAATTTTCTAAGTGCGAGTTCTGGTTAACGGAAGTTTCATTTCTCGGCCATGTAATTTTAGCCGGGGGAATTAAAGTAGATCCAAAGAAAATATAGTCAATTGTTGATTGGTGACCTCCCAGGAATGTCAGTGAAGTACGGAGTTTTCTTGGTTTGGCTGGTTATTACAGAAGATTTGCCAAAAGGTTTTCCATTATAGCCTTACCTTTGACTAAACTTCTTCGTAAAATCCAACCGTTTGAATGGTCTGAAAAACAACAGAAAAGCTTTGACCAACTTAAAGCGGCTTTGACTCATGCTCCAAACTTGATCCAACCAGAATCGGGTAAAGATTATACAGTATATAGCGATGCTTCGTATGCAGGTCTTGGATGTGTCTTAATGCAAGGTGACAATGTGATTGCTTATGCTTCTCGCCAATTGAAGCCTTATGAATTAAATTATCTAACACATGATCTAGAACTTGTCGCTATCGTGTTCGCTCTCAAAATATGAAGACACTACTTGTACGGTGAAAAATGTTATCTATTTACCGATCACAAGAGCTTAAAGTATCTCCTGACTTAGAAAGATGTGAATTTGAGGCAATGAAGATGGATGGAATTGTTGAAGGACTATGATTTAGTTATTGACTATCATCTAGGAAAATCCAATGTGGTTGCAGACGCTTTGAGTCGTAAACTGACATTGGGTAATTTTTGAATCCTTAATCCTTAAGAATAAATAAATAAACCCTCGATAATAGCTCAATCTAAATTGTTTAATTTATTCTTGTAGCTTCGACTGCTATCAACGCTCATCTGCGAGTGTATCAAAAGCAAGGATTTTTATCCGAACTTCAAATTCAATCCAGTCTAATCTCGAGGATTGGAAGTCTCCAGCAGACTAACCCTGAATTTTAGGAAATTATTTCCAAACTTGATACAAAAGCTGGTGAAGGGTTCCGTATCCACACAAATGGTCTCCTCTACTTTAAAGATAGAATCTGTGTTCCAAATGATGAGAATTTAAAAAGAGATCTTCTGGAAGAAGCTCACCAAAGTTCTTTTTCGATCCACCCTGGATTTGTTAAGATGTATAAAGATCTTAAATCATTGTATTGGTGACCTGGAATGAAAGCAGCGATCAATGATTTTGTATCCAAATGTCTCAATTGTCAAAGAATCAAAGCTGAGCACGGAGTTCCCACCGGGTTACTCCAACCACTCAAACTACTACAGTGGAAATGGGAACGGATTACAATAGATTCCGTGACTGGTCTTCCTTGTTCTCCCCGAAAATATGATGCTATTTGAGTGATTGTTGATTGGTTCACCAAATCAGCACATTTTATTCCTATTCGTATCAATTACAGCTTAGAGACTTTAGCCAATCTGTATATTCAGGAAATAGTCTGGTTGCATGGAATTCCTATCTCAATTGTCTCTAATCGTGATCCAAGGTTTACTTCTTGATTTTGGAGAACTCTGCAACAAGCTATGGGGACCAAGCTTAATCTAAGCAATGCTTTCCATCCACAAAGTGATGGCCAATCTGAACGAGTAATTCAGATCCTCGAAGATATGCTTAGAGCCGATATTATCGATTTCGGGAAGAATTGAGAAAAATCGCTACCTTTGGTAGAATTTGCCTACAACAACAGGTATCAGTCTTCTATTCAAATGGCTCCTTTTGAAGCATTGTATGGCAGAAAATGTAGAACCCCTCTTTGATGGTTTGAACTTGGTGATAACAAGGTATTAGGACCTCGGCTACTCAGAGAAACAAAAGAGAAGGTCCAAATTATTCACTCTCGATTAAAACAGGCTTTCGATAGACAAAAAGCTTATGCCGATTTAAAGCGAAGAGATATTCAGTACAATGTGGGAGACAAAGTCTTTCTTAAATTCTCTCAATGGAAGAAAGTATTTTGGTTCGGTAAAAGAGGAAAACTCAGTCCTCGATTCATTGGACCTTTTGACATTATTGAAAGAATTGGCCCAGTAGCTTATCGACTTGCACTCCCCAGCGAGTTCGATAAAATCCATAATGTCTTTCATGTTTCAATGCTAAGAAAATATAGATCTGATCCATCTTATATTCTGCATCCGGAAGAAGTATAATTGAACCCTGACCTATCCTATGAAGAAGAACCAGTTCAAATTCTCGACAAAGAAGTTAAGAGACTTAGAAATAAAAATGTTTCATTGGTCAAAGTTTTGTGGATGAACCATAAAGATGGAAGAAGCGACATGGGAACCAGAAGAAACAATGCGAAAACAATATCCCTATTTATTTAATTCAGGTAAGAATTCGGGGACGAATTCTTTCTTTAAAGGGGAGAGAAATGTAACATCCTAAAACCTAGCCCAATGTTATGAGCTAATTGAAAAATTAGTGATTCGATTAGGATAGGAAAATCGAAGCAATTAAATTAGACTTAACATCATTAGAGGCTAAATTGAAAACTTAAAAGATTTCAATAGCTAATTGAAGTGACTAAACCGAATGAAGAAAGAAATAGGAAGGTTTGCATGCAATAATTAAAGGACTACCAAATATGCCCTTATTAATAAGGCTAATTAATGTAAGAACTAAGGATAAATTAGACACTTATGATGACAATTAGGTGTCTATATTGTCACCATTGTGGTGTCTCCATGGCCGCCCCCCTTAGTGGTAAAGAAAGAGACAAGTGAAACACAAAAAATAAGAAACTCAGAGAGTGAAGGAAGCTAGTTCTGTAGAACTAATGTTTTGATATAATAATTGAAAAATGTTTTGGACTGATTTAAAAAGTATTTAAAACATTTCCAAAGTCCAAACAACTTGAAATTATGTTTAGGGAAGTTTTTAAAAGGGTTTTACATGTTTTTCAAAGCCAAACTTCACAAAACCGTCCAGACGTTTCGAAACGCCCTATGGTGTTTCGAAACAGGGGATTCCAGTAGCAAAAACGTTTCGATACGAGTATCGAAACGGGCTTTCCCTGGATGAGGATTTTGCCCAGCGTTTTGAAACAGGCTATGCCGTTTCGATACGCCTACGTGGCATTAACCACAACGGTCATAAACCCCAACAGCTATTTCCCAACTAACATTTAAATGCAGGGTGTTTCGATACGGGTCTATAGCGTTTCGATACGGGTTCCGAAACGGCCAGGGGGTGTTCCGAAACGGGTGCCCTGATAGACTGCAATGACTCTTTCTACTTAAAGAGCGTTTCGAAACAGGGAGCTGCAGAACTGCATTTATGGTGGGAATTAAAGTCCTCAACAGCTCCAATTTGATCCCAACGGCTACAAACTCAATTGGGAGTATAAAAGGGACCTCCAAGCATCAAGTAAAGGCTAATGCTCATATTGTAAAACAACAAATGATCAAATATTGTCTTAGTGCTTAAATTGTCAATTCTTGTATAGACAAACACTAGTGAGCCAAAATTGTCAAATTTGCTCAAGTGTTTTAGGTTTTAGGTGAGTGCTTAATTGTGCAAACAAACACCTATTAGAGGGTTTTACGTTTGCTTCTTGTATCTCTTTGTAAAAGAGGGTTTCAATCAAAGCTTTGGGTAGAAAGCTTGATTGTGTATAAGGGTTACCTCCTAAGCCTAGAAAAGGGGACGAATCAATAGTGGATTGATTGAGAAATCCTTAGTGGGGAGCTAAGGTAGTGGATGTAGACCTTGGTTAGAAGGTTGAACCACTATAATTCATTGTGTCAATTTTCATTTTAGCTTCACAACCCTTCCACCCAAAAATTCACCTCTCTACCACTTGGTAAGCCACATTGGTTGAACGAATCGAGCCCCACACAACTCAACAAGTTCGGCCATTGCTAAGGAAGAGGGAAGAAGAAAAGCTTTGCATGTCAATGGTCTTGGTCTAGGATCACAAATCAAAAATCAAAAGTAAGCCTAAATTCTCCTACTCTATTCGAATATATAAAAATTCTAAGGAATTATTGTGTGTTAAATTTCGGTTATTCATGGAAAATTTGACTAATTAAGTGTTGTAATGCTACAGATAAATTGATGGACAAGGATTTCACAGCCGAGATGAGAGGAATTAGAAATGTGATATATGTAACAAGATTTTTAAAATTAAAGTTCACTCTAAGTTAAGAGGTTCAAATCTGCCCAACAACTTCTTAAGTTAGACCACTAGTTTTGAAAATTCATAGAAAATAAAATACTTGGAGTTGTGGTCTAAAAATTTAACACAACATATTTTGATATGTCTATTTTAATAGGAAACAAACGGTATAAAGTTTCGAACACCCTAGGAAAATCTGGAACGAAAATGATTAAGGCACTCAAAACTGTCAGTGATTGAATTAGTCTTGGCAACAAACTTTGGAAATTCATAGAGAATGGAATAATTGGAATTTAGGTCCAAAATTTTGATATATGTTAATTGGGGATGATAATTGAACTTAGAAACAACGAGTTTGTCACGTCATCATCGTCTTCTGGTTCTATATAAATACTCAATTGATCGAGGAAGGGAAGCAACACTCAGTCAGGAAAAAATTTGCCTTCTCAGATTGAATGCGTGAAGTTTTGGACTGTAACTACTACTGGCAACAAATCACGTATCGGGAAAATTTATTCCCAAACTAATTTTCCCAATATTATGATTTGTCGTTATTTGTAGTTGCATATATATGTTAAGCAGATGTTAACTATTCCGTATTTTTGTTCACGAGGATCGACAACAACAAATCACAATATCGGAGAATTCGATGTCTTTTTAAATGGCAGGCAAGTAAACAATATATCCAATAGACTTCCAAGATTCAAGACAGACATCGAGTGCAAGGCAAGATTCACGCGGGCCGGTCATTAGCATCACCTTAATGATGATCATTACCATCAGAACAAGTTTCAGTTTCTTCAATAAATGTTGGTTGGTTGCAAATGCGATTTTATCATTATAATTATAAAGAAATACCCTAATCCTTTCAATTGTAAAAGAATATTTAAATCAATTTTAAATGGAAATATATCATTTGAAATTAATTATATTATTCAAATATATTAATAAATATTCAAATGTATTAATAAATAGTAATATACTAACAATATCAAATATATTATATTATTCAAATTTATTATACTATACTAATAAATAAATAAGATAAGTAAAAAAATTTATTATATGATACTAATCAAATGTATTAATAAATATAGTCATAATATAATGATTTTATTATTTATTAATATATATTATATTATATAGCCTTATTAATTAATTTGAATCGAGCATTCAAAAATCTCGTGACCTCGCGTCCTACGAAGAGCGAGTTCTTCGAAAACTCGCGCTCTGCAGAACGTGAGGTCCTCTTTACCCGTTCAGTGTACGCGCCTTTTGCCATGCCGCGTCTCTTCAATGAAACTCACGTTCTGTGTAAAGTGAGTTCTTTAGGATATCGTGTTTCGTAGAACGCGAGGTCTCTTTAATATCGCTTCACAGGGGGCGCGATTTTTTTTATAAATAGTCGGTCCCTACCCCACACACAAATCACAAAGTGAGTACTATTTTATCTTCTAGTCTAATATTTTTTGTACTCCATACAAATGGCGGGTTTATTGCGACTAGACCAGCAACACTTGTTCGACTATGGAGGACCACTAATGAGGTAATATTTTTTATATTTTTAATTTTCTTTTCTTTTTACCTTATTTTATTTATTTATTTCTATTTTTATTTATTATTTACTGTTTTTTTTTTTTCAAGCACTATGAACGCGCATTGACGTTATACGTCAATCGTATCACTGTCGCGTCGGATCCAGAGATTATGTCGTTCATTGAGGAAGTTGGTTTTGGTCACGTCGCGAAAATCATGGACGATACGAAGTTGAATCGTCTTCTAGTTAACGCCTTAATTGAACGATGGATGCTAGAGACACACGCTTTTCATTTTTCGAGTGGCGAGGCGACAATTACACTAGAAGATGTCGCATACCATCTTGGCTTGCCTACGAACGACGATCTTATTACCGATATAGCCGATGATCACTGGCCAACCCTGTGTGGAGACCTGTTGGGAGCGGTGCCGAACACGTTCGACGATGGCAAAATCTACATAACTTTTTTGGACCAAGAGTTTTTAGTCCTCCCCCGATACGGATGACGAAACAAAACGGGTAAATATTTTTTTATTATACATTTCGTGTTTTTTTAATAATTGAAATATTTTTTATATATTTCGTGCCTTTTTTTACTAAAATATTTTTATTATATATTTTCACAGTGGTTTGCTCGTGCACACATACTACGCATTATTGAAGGGATTTTGATGTCTGATAAATCTCGCAACAAAGTGCATGTCATGTGGCTTTATCAACTAATTAATTTTGCGGAATCAAGAGCAAAATGTTAGGGAGCAGCGGTCTTGGGCTTTTTGTTCAAAGAGCTTTGCAGAACCGTCGACCCTGACAGACAAGCAATCGGAGGATGTCTTTTGCTCCTTCAGTCTTGGGCTTGGTTTCGTATGCCATTTTTAATCCCGCAGCCTAGACATCTCACCCCTACATATTTCCACTTTTTCGGAGGTACTATTAAAATTATTTAATTGAATATGTTTTTTTTGAATAATTTCTTTAACGGTTTTAATTATTTTTCATTAATGACAAGTGGGCCGGTGCACTCACCCACCAGGGACTGCCAACTAATCAGCGAGACTACAGGCTTGTGATCGACAAGATGCGTCACGATATGGTAATCCGAAAATTTATTTGTAGTTCTTCATATTATTTCTCTAATCAAATTTCATACAACTAACGTTCAAATAAATTTTTTCAGTTCGTGTGGGCTCCGTACGCTAGTCTTGCGATTTTCCAGATTACTCCGCCAGACGTTGTTGTTGCGAGTGCCACTCATCAACTATGAAATGGTCGAGTGGCATCCTACAGACTGGGTTCTGCGACAATTTGGGTACATCCAAGGGGTTCCACATCTACCGCCTAATTTGGACGAATTACATCGGTTGACGCGGCAAGGGAAGACAAAAATTCATTGGGGCCATCATCACGCTGACTGGGTCCAGCAATGAATTGACCGATATGCCAGTCGACCGCCCATCCTCACACCCATTGTGGATTGGATCATGTCCGTCACTTTCGATTATTTTCAGTGGTACCTCCGTAATGGTAAGCCACATATACTTACTCCGGACGAGCGCAAGCGAGAAATTGAGGTCCTCCCCAAAACTGCCCACGCCCCCAACATCGACCCAGCCAAAGCCAGAGCCATTCGAGGCAGCACGATCCGAGACCACGAACTGACATTGCAGGGGCATCGTCTTCTAGAACAACATTTCAGAATTTCACTGGTCCTTCCATGTTTCAGCAGATGAGACCTCCACCCGAGTTCAACTTCTCAGATGCTTACCGTCCGTCCATGCCGATGAGTGGTTCTCCGGTGATCAATGTTCCATCGTTGGTATCATAGTTTGACAACAACATTGTCCAGCATACGCCGCTGGCCAGCTTGTTCTCCACCCGCCCCGGTCTCAGCAAGAGTCCGCGTTTTGAGGACAACTTTGGAGTTGATGTTAATGTTGCTGCTGCTAATGATGATGATGAGAACGACCCTGAAGCACATGACATTCGGAGGAATCTGCCACGTGATTGTCGTGCACCCCGCTGCGGAACGGATAGACATAGACATCATTAAGGCCTTTTTTTCAAATTTATATTCAATTATGTTTTAATTATATTTATGAAAGACGTTACTTTTTTTATTTTGTAATTACGTAATTTTAATTTTCTTTAGTAATTTTTTTATACTTTTCTAATTTATATTTTATTTCGTTTTTTAATTACTATTATTTGATTAATAAACCAAGTCTATTACGTCTTTTTAAAGGCAAATTCGTTCAAAAAACAAGCTAGGATACCGTTTTCTAAGTGAATTTAAGTCGGTTTAGAATGGACAAAAATTGTCCATATTGGTGCCATGTGAAAGAGAATTTCCAGTACTACGAACCCAAACTGAATGTTTACTAAAAATATTCGATTAATAAGCTTGAAATTTTACTCGAACATGCCTGTCGAAGCTTGTTCTTCCACCCAGATTTGCAAAGAACTCGCTTTCTGCAGAAAGCGAGTTTCCCGCAATAAATTCGGTCGCCTCTTCAAATTCTTAGGAAACTCGCGTTCCGCAGAACGCGAGTTTCCGTAAAGTTTGTTATTCTGAAAAGTGTTGCCACGTATGCGGAACTCACTTTCTGCGTAGTGCGAGTTCGTGTCACGCGCTTCCCAAAACGCGAGTTCTTCATACGTGGCAGATTTGAGGTCATTTTTCTAAATAATAATAGTCTGACATTTTTCTAAATATTTAAATAAAATAGGTTTTTAGTTTAAAATAGCCAATGTTTAATGATACGTTGAGCTGTTAATGTTTTTCATGCTCTCACTTTACCGGTTTGATCATTTTAATCTTTAAATTTTTTTATCAAATTAATCCAAATTTTAAGTTATTTTATCTTTTACTAAAATTCTGACTTCAGATATTTTGTCAATTTCTCTGAAGTCATCAGGGAATTTAAAAGTATCGAAACTTATATTAAAAATGAATTTAGTATCTAATTAAGGAAAATTATAGATTGACCCAATTCACCACGTCATATGTGGTCCTAAATCCTAACCAATAAAGCTTATATATCTCATTTCTTTCTAAGGTTAATCTTCACTTTTTTCATACATGTAGTGAGTAATTATATAAAAATTACTTTAAAATGGATAAATCTTATTGGCTGAGACTACGAATGACAGGTGAGCCGAGTCCATTTAATAATTTTTCATGATTAAAAATGTAATGATTATTTTTTAGAATTTTTTATGACGTGGAAAACAAGATAATTTGAAGAAAAGTAATAATGATATCAATATTGTTCTGTCATATTTGGTTGGGTCAATTTCATAAAATAAATAAATAAACGTTTGAGGATCAAAATATATGTAATGGAAGTTTAAGGGTTAAAATGATTAAATTGGTAAGATTGGGGGAAATAAAGTCATTCTGCCATTTGCTCTTGAGAGTTGGGGTTTTGAAGTTTTTTGGGGTGGATCCGACATTGTCGTGATTGATAAGGTGGGTGGGGTTCCAGACTCCGACGTGTCGGGCATTCTGACATTTGGGCCCACTCTTGTCGGATTGTCGTTGGGTGCTTGTACTAAATGGGTCCACTCATCAATATATTAATTCCATTTTTATAATTAAGATGAATGGTTGAGACTTCATGGTTGAATGATCAAATTTGAGATTAGTGTTGATTAAATATTTTATATAAAGGAAAATTTTAATTCGCTCGTCGAATACCGTGAACAATATTAATATTAAAATATCGCTGAACATCATTAAATTGATTAATAAAGATTAAAAATTTTAAGGACTCAACATATAATTATAAATTTTATTTTAAATAAAATTTTAATTAAATTATTATATATAATATCTTTTAATATATTTTTTAAAAAATTAGATCAAATATCAACCTTAGTCAATTTAAAAAAAAATAAAAACTATAAACCATAAACTCCAAACCCTAAACCCTAATCCTAAACTCAAAACTTGAAACTCTAAACCCTAAACTATAAACCTGACACCCAAAACCCGAAACCTGAAACATCAATGGCGGAGCCACATAGAATTTAGGGGGGCCAATTGACCCAACTTGATTAGTTTTGTGATATATGATTTTCAAAGAGTTAAATGGGGTTTTTAAGGAGTTAGTATAAAAATTTTGATAGAAATATTATAATTGGCCCCACTTGATTTGTTTGGGTATGAGGTCAACAATATTTATATTGTAGTGGTATGAGAATTCTCGTATCTCAAAGTCTACTCTGAACCCACTATATGAAAATCCTGACTCCGCCACTACGAAACATGAAACCCAAAACCATACAACCTAAATTTGAACATTGTGTTTAGGGTTTAGATTTTAGAGTTTTTGGATTTAGGATTTAGGGTTTTTTTATTTTTTAAATTGACTAAGATTGGTATTTCATCTAATTATTTTAAAAAAAAGTTTAAAAAATATAATATATATATATGGAAAATAACTTAATTGAAATTTTATTTTAAATAATTTATAATTATATGTTGAGTCCTTGAGATTTTTAATATTTATTAAACAATTTAATGGTGTTTAACGATGTTCAGCGTTAATAGTATTCAACGGTATTCGTCGAATGTGATAAGCTCATCCTTATACAAATTATACGTTATCTCATTTGGGATTAGTTTTAAATATTTTTAGAAATTCAATTCACATTTTATTTAATAATCAATCTCATTAGAGTATATTAGGTTAGCAATATAAAGGTAATGATGTTGTTTGGCAATAGACAGACAATCAATAACGCTATAACGAATAACGAATTACTTTAGTTGATAGTAAATTGTAGTAGTTGATTTGATTATTGAAATTTATTAGCTGATTGTATAAAAATATTTGGTAAAATTAACTAATTGCTAACAATTGATTGATTATTTGAACAAGAAAAATAATATATAAGATTATGAAAATTATATTTAATATTAGTTTGAATAATTTATTGATTGTCAATATTTTTCATCTATTAATATTAATAAGATTATGAAAATCATATTTAATATAACATTATTAAGCATATTTGTAGAACTAATGTTTTGATATAATAATTGAAAAATATTTTGGACTAATTTGAAAAGAATTTAAAACTTGGTTTTAAGTCCAAACAACTTGAATTTATGTTTGAGGTATTTTAAGAGGTTTTTGGCAAAGATTTTTCATGTTTTAAACAGCCAAACTTGTATTTTCAACGTCCCAGTATCGATACAGTTGTACCCGTACCGATACCATTTTGCCTCAGTTTGGCCACTGTCAAAACCCGTATCGATACAAGGGTTTAGTGTATCGATACGGAGAGGGGTCGTTTCGATACGCCACGTCAGCGTACCGATCCCATTTCAACCACCCCAACGGCTATTTCCCAACGGCCATTTAAATATCAAGCCGTATCGATACCGTTCCACGTGTATCGATACCCCTATGCTGGCAAGAGCCCAACGGCTATTTCCTCAAGAAGGTTGTATCGATACCGTTCCACCTGTATCGATACTGGTAGCTGCAGAATAGCATTTATGAAGGGAAATAAAGTCCTCAACGGCTCCAATTCATCCCCAACGGCTAGTAACGGCTACAAACTCAATTGGGAGTATAAAAGGGACCTCCAAGCATCAAGAGAAGGCTAATGTTCACATTGTCAAACATCAAATGATCAAGAAATTGTCTTAGTGCTTAATTTGTCATTTCTTGTATAGACAAACACTAGTGAGCCAAAATTGTCAAATTTGCTCAAGTGTTTTAGATTTTGGGTGAGTGCTTCATTGTGCAAACAAACACCTATTAGAGGGTTTAAGTTTGCTTTCATTGTCTCTTTGTAAAAGAGGGTTTTGATCAAGGCTTTGGGTAGAAGCTTGATCGGTTGTAAGGGTTTCCTCCTAATCCTAGAAAAGGGGACGAATCAATTAGTGGAATTGGTTGAGAAATCCTTAGTGGGAAGCTAAGGTAGTGGATGTAGACCTTGGTTAGAAGGTTGAACCACTATAAATCATTGTGTCAATATTCTTTTTAGCTTCCACAACCCTTCCACCCAAAAATCCATCTCTCCACCACTTGGTGAGCTAGTTTGGTTGATCGAATCGAGCCCCTAAAATCCCAACAATATTTGAATGATATATATTAATTTTTTATTTATAAAATTGTCTTTTTAATTTAATTATATTAACTATTAAATTAAGATGTATATATAAATTTCTTATTTATGAAATTATATTTTGAATATAATTTATTAATTATCCGATTCATATGTATATATTAGTTTCTTATTTTTAAAATTATTCTTAAACTTTATTAGTTATTTAAATTTAGATTATTTAGAGATTTTTTTTTGTAATTGTCAATGACAAAAGAGTTTTTAAAACGATTAATTCAATCTTCTAACCCAAAAAGTTATTTTTAGGAGTTTTTCAATTTGAGAGGCTTCGCTCTAATCTACTTTTATTATCCTCTTTTTGTCAAACATCCAAATTAGTAGATTTGATTGATCAAACCTCTAATTTTGATTCAAAAAGTTGTTTACCTGTAACCCCCTCGTCCCGGTCTGGCCGACTGACCGGTCCGAGTAGGCTACACGGGGAAAACCGATGTGAAACCCATTAATGTTCCACCTCGGTTAGCAACCCTAAATTTTTATTTATTTATTTTACATCTTGTCTATAGGTATAATTAATTCCTAAGTGATCACGACAGCGAAAACAAGGCTTACGAGAAGCCCAACAACAAACAGAGCCTAAGCCCAACCCTCGAAACCCATTTGAGATGTCAAAAAGCCCAATTACAGGCCTGTGTTTCGAAACAATCAAAGCCCATTTCGAAACATGAGCTCCAGTTTTAAAAGCCAGACACCCGTTTCAAAACGCATCCACCCCGTTTCGGAACAAGGTCTCATTTTGCCTAGTCGTTTCGATACCCGTTTCGAAACAGGCAATTCCAGTAGCCAAAGTGTTTTGAAACTAGTTTCGAAACAGAGGCTCACAGTAGCCAAAACGTATCGAAACATGTTTCGATACGGGGCCCTGGAACCACACCCGTTTCGAAACAGGGCTACCCGTTTCGAAACACCTGCTGTCTGTGAATTCCCAAAATCATTTTTAAACATCCCCAATGGATCCCAAAAGCCCTTAACAACACCAAGAAG
Organism: Hibiscus tridactylites; assembly: GCA_958450335.1. Lineage (NCBI taxonomy): Eukaryota > Viridiplantae > Streptophyta > Magnoliopsida > Malvales > Malvaceae > Hibiscus > Hibiscus tridactylites. Next base: position 51,112,700 of record OY288290.1, read on the forward strand.
CATACATAACTTACAAACACCCTCTAGAGGCATGCATCCTATTGCAAGACGTACTCAAATCACATAAGACATAAGATAAAACATCCATTCAAAAGATCATTCAAGGCATGCTTAAAACTTAAAAGCCAAAAGGCACATGTCTTCACACATAGGTTTACATGCTCACAAACACATATAGTCATCCAAAAGCATTGCCCATCAACACAAGCATTCATCCATCACATAACATGGTTTCAAATCTAAAGCCAAGCATAAACATCATTCAACATATATGAGTCATACAACGCTCATATAAACACATAGCAACCCCATTGCTAAACTACTACTTTATTTACTAAGCCATACTTGAGCAACTAGAAAAGCTTGGAATGCCCCTTCCCTTGCTCCTTGCTAACTCCACGCTACTGATCTGCATTGTCAAAAATGAGAGCGTAAGCTAGAAGCTTAGTGAGGATGCTCTAAAACCAAAAACAACGACCATGCAGGGTTCAAGCATATAATCCTTAATACCTCACACAACATACATAAGCATCAACATAGCAACTAGCTAGCAACACAAGAGTCAATAATATGGCATCTTACTTCATATTAACCTCAACAAGATAAAGCATTTATCTCAACATCATAACCACAAAAGCAAGCACATTGGCCACTATTAGTTTACTCGGATATGCGGATTACTCTCAACAAGAACATTACCTCGGTGGGATTACACTCATCACCGGACCTCGCATGGATGGGATTCCACTAATCATCACATGCCCTACGGATGGGATTCCACTCATCATCACGTATAATATATAAACATTTCCGGTGAAATATTACATCACCGTACTCCTCCTTGATGACTTAACGCCACCAAGGCCACGCGCGAATTTGACTCAACCGTGTGCACACTAATCCTAATGATCGATCATTTATACCCGGTAAGTTAACTAGTGCCAATTATACCTTTAAACCACATCATAATAACCATCATTCATATAACATAGCCATCACCACACACATCAATGTATACACATACATAAACAATTCATGCTTCACAAGGTCAATATAAGCATAAACATTTAAAGCTTATAAACACACAAGAAGTTAAATTACCAATTTAACTTCTACCTTGGAATGGCCTAACAAGCACATCTCAAACCTCAACAACACACACTTGAACCAATTTAATTTAAATTTGAAAGTTTCACTCACCACCCTTCCTTAGCAAACCAAGCAAAGCCAACTCAAGCCTCCACAATTTCCGGATTCGATCCCGATCCTTCTCTGATGTTTCCTCTTGCTTCTAACCAATAAAAAGACAAGTATTACTCAACCAAATCAATGCTAAACTCAGCCACAATCTCAACCCACAAACTCAAGCTAAAACTTCATAGTTTCAAACCCAAACTAACCACAAAACTCACATTTTCGTGCTACCCAAATACCCAGCTGAAAACTACCATTTCCAACACCCAAAAGACATCTAAAGGCTTCCAAAACACTTCCCTAACCACCCTATACCATCAGCCCTTCAACCCAACACAAAAACACACCAAAAATTCATGTTTTGACACTTTTAAAATGCCCTCAAGACCCATTTCGGGATTTTTTGTCAAAATCCCTCCATTTTAAGATATTAGCTGTATTAAAGTGAGCTTAACTCAAAACCTAACTCAACCAACCAAAAACAAGTTGAAAACCCATTAAAAATTCATACTTTCTTCAAACTTGAAAAACTTGGAAATTTAAAAAGATGAGGGTTTTGAAATCTAAGACCATGGAAATGCTTAGGATGGGAAGGTGTTGAGTGTGTAAAAGTTCTATTATTTACAACCTTTTTAACCCATATTTCTGCTGCATTCAAGCATCATTCCATTGCATTTAGGTTAGTTTACAGCAAAACATAACAAATATATAAAAGGCACAGATTCTACTAAAAATGGTTGTTTTTGGCAGGTTGCTGTCGTCGAAGACGGTGAAGGCGGGTGCAGGGCAGAGAAGCAGAAGAGCTGAACTGGACAAGCAGACAAAGAGGACGATGCTGCCATGGTGCTGCCATGACAGTAGAGGATGACAACAAGTTAGTGGAGAAAAAGCAAAGTGGACTGTTGCGTGTAAAATAATCTATCGCAATGGTAGTGCAAGTGTACACGATGCAAGTAGTAAAATGATACGAAGTATCGGATATCGTCTCCACAGGGATTGGGCTAATGACTTTACCTTAATTCACTGCACAAAAGTAAAGGGAATAATTAAGAAAGTTGTCACGAGAATATTGAAGAAAACGTAAATAAAAGAATTGAGATATCAAGATAGAGAGAATGGGCTGGTATTGAATTGCTCAGTAGTGCAGGTATTGCAATGCTTAGGAAATCCAGTTCTGTCGTCGCGCCGGTCGCCGACAGCACCTGTCGCAGCAGCAGTCCGTTGGTCGTCGCGGCAGCAAACACACCAACTCAGTACTTTCAAGTTTGGCAAGAATCCCAGATCTGCCTTGGCCTATCCCTAGGTCCAAGTCTGTCGATGATCACGTCTTGATGATACCTCCCGGCGTGAATCGAAGGATGAACACCGATGTGTATGAATTCTTCTTTAGCCACTTAACCTCGCCCTATCCCTAGGCACGAGATAGTTCAACTATAAACTAGAGAACTTGCTCTTATTTCTTTCGTATACTTAACTCTCCCGATGCTAAGTAAATAGATAACCTCACAATGCTCTCCCGATGCTCTTGCAAGATATTAATAACCAAAATAAGAGAACTTGAAGTTTATTTTATTGAACTGAAAATACCTAAAACAAAACAACCCTTGCAACTACTTTACAAATCAACCCGTGGCCCTAGGGGGGTTTTAGAACATATCGACGACGGGTAAACGGCGGAGGGGTTTTTGGGTTATCGGTTATGGGGTATGGAGTATGATATGCCCTAGGTTAAAATACATGCCCTTATATAAGCTTTGGGCTCAAGTATTCTAGGTTAACAAGGATTACAACTTTAATTAAAAGTATGATTCTAATAAAGACTTAATCTCCAAGGATCCTACTTTTCAGCCGTCTTCCTTGTTTCTTGGGATTTCTTCTCCTTGAGATTTGGCTTGACATATCTTTTGATCCGGGGCTTGGAAAAATATATGGTTTTCACACGACAGACGAGCATAATTTTCTCTATCTATCGAGGTCCACTTTGCTTTTTCTCTCCGCAAAACTGCTGTCATCATGCTGTCACGGCAGATCCATGGCAGCATCATCCTCGTCGTCTACTTGTCCAGTTCAGCTCTTCTGCTTCTCTGCCCTGCGCCCGCCTTCTTCGTTAACTATGGCAACAACCTGCAAAATCAGTCATCTTTTAGTAGAATCCGTACCTTTAATATATTTGTGATGTTTAGCTGTAAACTACCCTAAATTCAATGAAATGATGCTTGAATGCAGCAGAAATATGGGTTAAAAAGGGTGTAAATAATAGAACTTTTACACACTCAACACACCCCCAAACTCAAGTTTTTGCTTGCCCTCAAGCAATTAAGACCTAAAAGAAAAATGAAATATTTTTGTTTTGGCTTTCAAGCAGTGAATTTTCCCTTACCCGTCGTTCGTTCCCTGTGGTGGCAGCAACCTGTCGGATAATTTAGGATCTGTCCGGAATCTCACTATAGTCCTCGTGTAGTGTGTGCATGCTTGTGAACAGTTATATGCTAAGACTCTCTTAGTTTCACTAGAATATGCAACTCTTAACTCGAACTTTTATGCCAAAGTTTATCTTTTGAAGGCATTTTTTTCTGCTCCTTTGATTTTTTTTTTGTTTTGACTCGATTTCTCTATTTTTCAAGCTAAAGTTTGACTAGAGCCAGTTTTTGGCACCTCTAGTTAACTTCCTAGAGCCAGTTTCGGGCACCTCTAGGGCTGTTGAGTCTCTTTTGCTAAACTTCTTTCCTAGAGCCAGTGTTAGGCACCTCTAGGGGTTATTCAAGTGCTAAGCTTCCTATTCTAGTTTGGCTAAAAGAAGTTTAAGCAGTATAACAGTCACAATGGTGTTTTAAGTTTTCAGAACTATAGAAAGGCTCTAAACTTCTCCTTAAACTATCCTAAAGTCGCTGCCACGACAGAGCTATCACGACAGGTAAGTTCAATTCACAGTTCTCAGCCAAAATTTCCAATATTTTTATCTTCTCTTTTTTTTAGGAGAAAAAAAAATAACTAAGTAAAAGACACAACAGTTAATTAAGATGTACTAAGACTTCATTAAAATGGAGGGTTGCCACCCCCAAACTCGAGGGTTGCATTGCCCTCAATGCAAATGACAAAAAAAATGTAGGCAGTACATCACAAAATATAGATAAGGCAGGCAACAATAAAAAGAAAAGAAGAAACTTAAATTTTAAGCACTATCTTCACTGCTGCTGCTGAGGCGGATTTGGCGGCGGATTCTGGGCTGTGGGGTAGGTTGGGCTGGTTGCTCGACAACCTGGATATCAGAGCTGCTGCCGCTATCCCAAGTGCTGCTGCTGCTAGTGGATGTGCTGGCCTTTGGCATAAGCTTTCTGTCAGCCATCTTTTTCTGCCTCTTGACAGGCGTGAATTCCTTCTCTAAATTCCTCCGAATAGGGGGTTCTGACTCGCTGTCATCTGAGGGCTGTCGCTTCTTTCCTCGGGTGGAGGTGTCGGTCGGAGGACTGCCAGCTATCGTCGGGGCAGGTGATGGGGTGGAAGCAGCGGAATGTGTGTGTGGGGAGGCAGGTGGTGTAGGTGTGTGGGCAGGGGTGGGGATGGTGAAATAGTGGGCAGAGAAGGTGGGGAAAACAACATCGGGATAATTTAAAGTATTGGTAAAGAAGTTTACCGTAGAGTTGGCGAAATCCCTGATGAATGTCATCAGCCCCATCTGTCTGTCTTCCACACGCTGTATGGCAGCAAGGATCTAAGCAGATTGGTCTGTCGAAGCGGCTGCTGCGGCAGGTTCATGGGCAGGTTCCTCGAATGATTCTGTTAGGGAGGCAGCCGGGTTGAAGGAGGAGAGGGGGGTTGCGACTATCAGCTCCATGAGGCTGATAATGTTCTTATTGGTCCAGCCCCATCCCTTTACCAGTTTATCGGTGGTGGCTTCTGGTACGGCAGCGCAGTGGCAGAGAGATATGATCATGAATGGCAGACAGAGGAGGGCGGTTGATCTGTTGGTGCAATCCAAGGCGCTCTCCCTCATGTAGCGTCCCACATTAATAGGCCGGATGTTCATGATGGAATGGATGAGGGCTAGCCGCTGCTGGTCCACCGTCGTGTGATGGGAGGACGGCAGGATGCGCTTCTTAATGAAAGCGTTCCATAGCTTGGCTTCTGGAAGCAGCTCCCCCTTTTGACAGTGTTGGGGTGCTTCTTGCTCGTATTCCACTCTGTCCCTTCTTCTGTCACCTCTGCCATGACAGCACCGTAGGCGGCAGAGTCGAGGGTGTCCAAGAACTGCTGGTGGGCATCGTCGTTGGGACCAAAATAGAGGTCATACATATGGTTGATGCTATCGGCTGTGAATGGTACCTCTATCCCTCGAACAGTTACTGATGTTGCTGTCTTGCTGTCGATGGCAGCATAGAACTCCCTCACCAGCGTGTCATTCAATTCTATTGGTTGCTCTGCGAACTGCTCCCATAGCTGAGCCTTTATCGCCCTTGCGATGAATGGTTTAAGCCCCATGTTCTTTGCCTTTCGGATGTAGATGAAGCCTCTTTCCTCCCATAATTCCTTAGTTGCGAAGGGCTGCGAGGTGGGTGCTGCCGCTGAAGAGGTTGAAGCAGCGCTGCGGCGGGTACGTCTGGAAGACATATTAGTTGCAAGGGTTGTGAAAGTAAAGAAAACAAATAAAACGAGAGGAGAAAGCAAGTAAGAATAAGCAGAAGTGAGGAAATGAAAATGAAAACGGGGTTTTATAGAGGTAGAGTTGCTGCCCGTTTAATGCTGTAACGGCAGGCGTGAATAACGGGGCGACTGTTGAGTTTTAGCGTGTCTGACGCGTCTGACACGCATTTATGCGTCTGTTACGCGCCTGTCACACGTTTCTGTGTCTGCCGTGACAGTCTGGTGACAGCCTGTCTCATCCGTGTCTGCGGCGGCAGCTGGAACGACAGGCTTCAATATAGGGCTTTGATGGGCTGATGGATGGATGGTGGGCTTGGGTCACTTCTCCTATTCTTCTTGACTCCTTTATTTCCTAAAAACAGAAAACATAAAAAGAACATTATTCGAATAAAATAAACCTTAATACCTAATAAATAATAAATAATAAAAATAAAATTTAGGTTAAATTAGGGATGCCTTGTGGGGCATCTCCTAAGGTAACCACTTCCTGTATTCCTGGGGCTTCAGTCCCCTGATAATGCTTGAGGCGCTGTCCGTTGACTTTGAATTGGTGCCCGTCTTTTAATGATCGGATTGTAATGGCACCATGGGGAAAAACTTGTACAACTTGGAACGGGCCGGACCATCTAGATTTTAGCTTCCCTGGGAAGAGTTTCAGTCTAGAATTGAACAACAATACAAGTTGCCCTGGGCAGAACTGTCGTGGCAGCAACTTCTTGTCATGCCACTTCTTAGTTTTCTCCTTGTAGATTGTTGCATTGTCGTAGGCCATTGTCCGTATTTCTTCAATCTCGTTCAGATCTAATAGCCTTTTCTGGCCTGCCTTATCCAAGTCCATATTCACTGCCTTGATTGCCCAATATGCTCTATGCTCTATCTCGACAGGTAGATGACAGGTTTTCCCATAAATCAATCGGTATGGAGACATGCCCAATGGAGTCTTAAAAGCTGTTCTATATGCCCATAATGCATCATTAAGGAGTAAAGACCAATCTTTCCTAGTTGGCTTAACCATCTTCTCAAGAATGTTCTTAACTTCCCTATTGGATATCTCAGCTTGTCCATTGGTCTGTGGGTGATATGCTGTCGCGATCCGATGCTTGACACCATATTTCTTCAAGGCGGCAGCAATTACCCTATTATCAAAATGTCTCCCTTCATCACTGATAATCGCCTTAGGGATGCCAAATCTAGAAAAAATGTTTTTGTGTAAAAACTTTTGGACCGTTTTGGCATCATTCTTTTGAGTTGTGATTGCTTCTACCCACTTAGAGACATAATCCACTCCTAGGAGGATGTAAAGATTTCCACATGAAGATGGAAAAGGTCCCATAAAATCAATCCCCCAAACGTCGAAGATCTCAACTTCTAGAATGCTCTGCAGTGGCATCTCGTTTCTCCTCGAGATGTTACCTGTCCGCTGGCACCTGTCACAGTTCTTGTAGAAGTCCTGTGCATCTTTATACAGTGTCGGCTAGTAGAACCCTGACTGCAGCACTTTGGCAGCAGTTTTATTACCTCCTAAGTGACCTCCATATTGTGAAGCATGACAGTGATGGAGTATGTCTTCTTGTTCTTCTTGTGGTACACACCTCCTTATGACCTGATCTGTACACATTTTGAAAAGAAGAGGTTCGTCCCAATAATAATGCTTAACATCATTTTGGAACCTCTTCCTGGCTTGATAATTAAGATCAGAAGGAAGTATTCCGCTAACTATAAAATTAACAAAATCAGCATACCAGGGGAGTTCAGAAGACTTACCTGCCGCCATGGCTGTCGCGGCAGCGATTGCGGCAGCAAAGAGCTGCTCATCTGGGAAGGTCTCCAGTATGTTTGTCTCATCTATTGGCAGACTCTGTCCCTTCTCCAACCTTGACAAGTGGTCTGCCACCTGATTTTTTGTCCCTTTTTTGTCCTTGATTTCAAGGTCGAATTCTTGCAATAGCAGGATCCACCGTATCAATCTAGGCTTTGCATCCTTTTTCGCGAACAGATACTTCAGGGCAGAATGGTCTGTGTGCACTATTACCTTCGTCCCAAGTATGTAAGAACAAAACTTGTCGATGGAGAATACCACAACTAGTAGCTCCTTTTCTGTGGTGGTGTAGTTCACTTGGGCGTCATTCAGCATCTTGCTGGCATAATATATGACATGAAATAGCTTATCTCTGCGCTGCCCAAGTGCTGCCCCGACAACATAGTCACTAGCATCACACATAATCTCAAATGGTTGTGTCCAGTCTGGTGGCTGTACTATGGGGGCTGTTACTAGTTTTTCCTTCAGAACCTTGAATGCTTCAGTACATTCATCATTAAAGTCAAAGGGTCAGTTCTGCTCCAAAAGATGGCATAGGGGCTTGGTGATTTTTGAGAAATATGCAATGAATCTCTGATAAAAGCCAGCATGCCCTAAAAAACTTCTAATACCCTTGACTGTGGTCGGCGGCGGCAGCTTCTCTATTACTTCTATTTTGGCCATGTCGACTTCTATCCCACGGCAGCTAATCTTATGGCCAAGGACTATCCCCTCATCCACCATAAAGTGGCATTTTTCCCAATTTAGAACTAGATTTTCTTTTTCACATCTTTCAAGTACCTTTTGTAGATTGCCAAGGCAGCTCTCAAAATTGTCCCCAAAGACTGAAAAATCATCCATAAAAATTTCGAGGAAGTCCTCCACCATATCGGAGAATATGGCCATCATGCACCTTTGGAAGGTGGCGGGTGCATTGCATAATCCAAATGGCATTCTCCTAAAAGCGTATGTTCCGTAGGGGCATGTGAAAGTCGTCTTTTCTTGATCCTCTGGTGCAATAGCGATCTGATTATACCCTGAATAGCCATCAAGAAAACAATAGTAAGGTTTACCCGCTAATCTATCAAGCATTTGATCAATAAAGGGTAAAGGAAAGTGGTCCTTTCGGGTAGCTTTGTTAAGCTTCCAATAGTCTATACAAACCCTCCAACCGGTCACAGTCCTGGTTGGGATTAACTCATTGTTTTCATTGGTCACCACGGTCATTCCTCCTTTCTTTGGAACGCATTGCACCGGGCTCACCCATTTGCTGTCGGAGATGGCGTAAATAATACCAACATCTAACCATTTAATTATCTCTTTACGAACCACCTCTTTCATCGCATGGTTAAGCCGCCTTTGGGCATCTATAGTCGGCTTATGATCTTCCTCTAGAAGGATTTTGTGCATGCATAACACCGGACTAATGCCTTGAATGTCAGCGATCGTCCATCCAATTGCCTTTTTGTGCTGTCGTAGCATGCCTATGAGCTGCCGTTCCTGTTCCTGCGGCAGCTTAGAAGAGATGATTACGGGCAGTGTGTCATTTGAACCAAGAAAAGCATATTTTAGCTGCCCTGGCAGGGGTTTTAGTTCTAAGGCAGGTGGTTCAACAGTAGATGGCTTTTGGATTACATGGTTATCCGAAGTATAATTCAAAGGTTCGAATAACTTACTTGGACGATTGCCTATCCAGTTTACCTTCTCCTGATCTTCAGTACCAGATGTATCGGATTCAGAGGAGTTGTTGTCGTCGGTGCTATCGTCGTTGCTGTCGTGACAGTCCTGTAGGTGGCTGCCGCGACAGTGACCAAATTTTATATCGTGACAGCCCGACCTGATGTAGGGTTGATCAAGGGCAACGTTAGTGATGGCCTTGCATTCCTCGTCTACATCAGCATGTTTCATCGCTTGGAGAACATTCAACTTAATCTCTTGATCGTTCACTCGCATGGTGAGTTCTCCTTTCTCCACATCAATCAGTGATTTTCCCATGGCTAAGAAGGGTCGCCCAAGGATGATTGGTGCGTTTTCATCTGCTTCACAATCTAAAACAAGAAAGTCAGCAGGAAAAATAAATTTATCCACTCTTACCAGAATATCTTCAATTTTTCCTTCTAGATGAACGTAAGAACGGTCTGCCAGCTGCAGAGTTACTGTCGTGGGTCGCACCTTTCCAATTCCTAATTTCTGAAAAACAGATTTTGGCATTAAATTAACGCTAGCACCAAGATCACAAAGTGCCTTACCCACGAATTTATTTCCGATTACGCAAGGTATGATGAAGCTCCCCGGATCCTTCTTTTTCTAGGGTGGCTGCCGGTGAAGAATACTCATGCAACCTTCTGTCATCTTTACCGTTTCAAACTCCCCAAGTTTAGATTTTTTCGACATAACATCCTTGAGAAATTTAGCATAACCGGGCATCTCCCTAACGGCATCTAACAGCGGAATATTAATATGAACCTGCTTAAAAATATCATAAATCTTTTTAAGTTGAGATTCTTGCTTAGCTTGATGTATCCGTTGGGGAAAAAGAGGTGGGGGACGATAATCAGCAATACGTCCTTCCCACTGCATACGAATCTGAGGACGATAATCATTGTTTTTCTCCTCTGTCGCTTCTGCTGTCGTGACAGGCTCATCGGCAGCAGTCTGTTTATCACCTGTCGGGGCAGCTTCCTCGGCAGGTTTGTCTGAGATTGGATCCATTACTGTTTCAGCTTCCTTTTCCGGCCCTGGTAATTTCTTCCCACTCCTAGTAGTAATAGCTTTGCACTGCTCATGTGTGGGCTGCCTAGCATTTTCAGTATTGCTTGGGAATCCTCCAGTCTGCCTCGGTTTAATATGTTGGGAAACCTGACCCATTTGTGTCTCCAGAGATTTCAAAGTAGCTTCATGATTCGTCATTCTCATCTCTGTTTTATCCATGAAATTCTCTGTCTTCTTGACAAACTGATTCATATTCTCAATATAAGTACCGGTCTGAGACATAAATGTGGCCAGAGTCTGTTCCAGTATACTGCTCGTGGCAGTTGGTGGCTGCTGTTGCTGCGTCGGCGGCAGGTGCGACGGCAGATTCTGCGGCAGTTGCTGTCGCGTCAGCAATCTAGGACCTCCCTGATTCTGATTGTGTGCTTGTGGATTCAGGGCATTATTAGGATTACTCCATGAAAACTTGGGATCCTTCCTTCAATTGGGATTATAGTTGTTGGGGTTATAATTTGGCTTGTAATTTCCAACATATTTTCCCTCTTCTAACTGTATCGGGCACTCATCCGAACCATGATTTCCCTCACAGATTTCACATACCTCCTCAACAGCAAATCCATGTTTTCCATCATCATTCAATAACTTTTTCATTGCTTTAGTAAGGAATGCTACCTGTGATTTCATCGTGCTGTCGGCCTCATAATCCTTGAAAGCAAGTACCCGTTTACCCCCTCTTCTTGCTGTCGGAAACTGCTCCTCATTCTTGGCCAGATTTTTCAAAACTTGCATTGCCTCGTCCGGATCTTTATCCAATAATAGTCTGTTTGCTGCTGAATCAATTCGAATACGAGTTTGTAAGTTGGCAGCATTATAAAACTTTGTAACCTGATTCCAGACGGGGAATCCATGCATTGGGAAGTTCCGTAGAAGAGTAGTAAATCTGTCCCAGGCCTCGTGCATCGGCTCGTCATCTTCCTGTTGAAAAGTAGCAATTTCGTTACGCAATCGCTCAGATAAATGTGAAGGATTAAAACGAGATAAAAATTCACGAGATAAATCTGCCCAAGTTCTAATTGAACCCGACATAAGTTTATTCCACCAAGTTTTAGCTCTGTCCCTCAATGAATGGGGAAATAACCGAAGCCTCAGTATCTCCGGATTAACTCCTGGCAGTCTAAACGAACCACAGATCTCCTGGAACGTTTTGAGATGCTCCCTAGCATCCTCTGTAACAGCACCACTAAACTGTCCGGCATTGTTGATCATACTAAACATGACAGGTTTAAGTTCGAAGTTATCAACATCAATATCTGGCAGCGTGGTCTCCAACTCTACATGATCGTTCAACATGTAGTCACGGCAGGACCGTCATCCGGCTGCTGCGGGCGGGTCGCCGACAGGCGGTATAATATCGCCGACAGGTGGGTTATGGGCCATCTTCTCTAGCTGTTCCTCAAGGTATTCGTTCCTGGCTAAAAGGTGACGAAGTTGTTTCTTGATACTGAAGGAACGTTCAACTTTCGGATCTAATGGATACTCAGGATCTTCACTTCTTTTAAATCTGCGCATAAACAAGAAAATCTCGTGAAAAGCAAGAGTTGAAAGCACCAACAAAAAACAGAAAAATAAAAATAAAATAAAAATAAAAACGAAAAGTGCAATAAAAAAAGGTTGAGTTATGTTGCCAAGCCCCGGCAACGGTGCCAAAAACTTGTTGCGTGTAAAATAATCTATCGCAATGGTAGTGCAAGTGTACACGACACAAGTAGTAAAGTGATACGAAGTATCGGATATCGTCTCCACAGGGATTGGGCTAATGACTTTACCTTAATTCACTGCACAAAAGTAAAGGGAATAATTAAGAAAGTTGTCACGAGAATATTGAAGAAAACGTAAATAAAAGAATTGAGATATCAAGATAGAGAGAATGGGTTGGTATTGAATTGCTCAGTAGTGCAGGTATTGCAATGCTTAGGAAATCCAATTCTGTCGTCGCGCCTGTCGCCGACAGCACCTGTCGCGGCAGCAGTCCGTTGGTCATCGCGGCAGCAAACACACCAACTCAGTACTTTCAAGTTTGGCAAGAATCTCAGATCTGCCTTGGCCTATCCCTAGGTCCAAGTCTGTCGATGATCACGTCTTGATGATACCTCCTGGCGTGAATCGAAGGATGAACACCGATGTGTATGAATTCTTCTTTAGCCACTTAACCTCGCCCTATCCCTAGGCACGAGATAGTTCAACTATAAACTAGAGAACTTGCTCTTATTTCTTTCGTATACTTAACTCTCCCGATGCTAAGTAAATAGATAACCTCACAATGCTCTCCCGATGCTCTTGCAAGATATTAATAACCAAAATAAGAGAACTTGAAGTTTATTTTATTGAACTGAAAATACCTAAAACAAAACAACCCTTGCAACTACTTTACAAATCAACCCGTGGCCCTAGGGGGTTTTAGAACATATCGATGGCGGGTAAACGGCGGAGGGGTTTTTGGGTTATCGGTTATGGGTATGGAGTATGATATGCCCTAGGTTAAAATACATGCCCTTATATAAGCTTTGGGCTCAAGTATTCTAGGTTAACAAGGATTACAACTTTAATTAAAAGTATGATTCTAATAAAGACTTAATCTCCAAGGATCCTACTTTTCAGCCGTCTTCCTTGTTTCTTGGGATTTCTTCTCCTTGAGCTTTGCCTTGACATATCTTTTGATCCGGGGCTTGGAAAAATATATGGTTTTCACACGATAGACGAGCATAATTTTCTCTATCTATCGAGGTCCACTTTGCTTTTTCTTTCCGCAAAACTGCTGTCATCATGCTGTCACGGCAGATCCATGGCAGCATCATCCTCGTCGTCTGCTTGTCCAGTTCAGCTCTTCTGCTTCTCTGCCCTGCGCCCGCCTTCTTCGTCAACTATGGCAGCAACTTGCAAAATCAGCCATCTTTTAGTAGAATCCGTGCCTTTAATATATTTGTGATGTTTAGCTGTAAACTACCCTAAATGCAATGAAATAATGCTTGAATGCAGCAGAAATATGGGTTAAAAAGGGTGTAAATAATAGAACTTTTACACACTCAACATGGACCTCGATAGATAGAGAAAATTCTGCTCGTCTATCGTGTGAAAACCATATATTTTTCCAAGCCCCGGATCAAAAGATATGTCAAGCCCAAAGTTCAAGGAGAGAAAATCCCAAGAAACAAGGAGGACGGCTGGAAAGTAGATTCCTTGAAGATTAAGTCTTTATTAGAATCATACTTTTAATTAAAGTTGTAATCCTTGTTAACTTAGAAAACTTGAGCCCAAAGCTTATATAAGGGCATGTATTTTAACCTAGGGCATAGAGGATAGCCGAATACCCCATAACCGACAACCAAAAACCCCTAGCCATTTACCCGCCTCCGACATGTTCTAAACCCCCCTTAGGGCCACGGGTTGATTTGTAAAGTAGTTGCAAGGGTTGTTTTGTTTTAGGTATTTTCAGTTCAATAAAATAAACTTCAAGTTCTCTTATTTTGGTTATTAATATCTTGCAAGAGCATCGGGAGAGCATTGTGAGGTTATCTATTTACTTAGCATCGGGAGAGTTAAGTATACGAAAGAAATAAGAGCAAGTTCTCTAGTTTATAGTTGAACTATCTCGTGCCTAGGGATAGGGCGAGGTTAAGTGGCTAAAGAAGAATTCATACACATCGGTGTTCATCCTTCGATTCACGCCGGGAGGTATCATCAAGACGTGATCATCGACAGACTTGGACCTAGGAATAGGCCAAGGCAGATCTGGGATTCTTGCCAAACTTGAAAGTACTGAGTTGGTGTGTTTGCTGCCGCGACGACCAACGGACTGCTGCCGCGACAGGTGCTGTCGGCGACAGGCGCGACGACAGAACTGGATTTCCTAAGCATTGCAATACCTGCACTACTGAGCAATTCAATACCAGCCCATTCTCTCTATCTTGATTTCTCTACTTTTATTTTCCAGTATTCTTTATTATTTTCGTGACAATATCTTAATCTATTCTTTTTCCCTTAAGCAGATAGCGAAGGAAAGGGTTAGCCCAGTCCCTGTGGAGACGATATCCGATACTCTAGTATCACTTTATTACTTGCGACGTGTACACTTGCACTCAATTTCGATGGACTCTTTTACACGCAACAAGTTTTTGGCGCTGTTTCCGGGGACTGGCAACACACTCTTACCCTAGCTTCTGCACTTTTCTTTTCTTTTTCTTTTTCCTTTTCTTTTTTATTTTTTCTTTTTCATTTTCTATTTTTATAAAAAAAAACTCAGGTGAAATACAGGTTTAAGGAGCATCAACATGCCAGGAAAAACCATTCGAGAGCTGATGTGGGAAAGTTCTTGCAATTACCGTAAAGATATGCTGCCACAACAGCAACAGTGGCAGCAACTACCGATGCCGCAGCAGCAAAATTTTTTATGGTACGATCAAAACCCGCAAAATTTTTTATACCATAACAGTTTTGCTGCAGAACCCGACATGCCCTGGCAATGTCATCACCCTCAAGAGGAGTCAAAATCCTTAGAAGACACACTGCAAGCCTTCTTGGCACTCACCCAAAAAGTGTCAGCTTCTACGAACGCAAGTATCGCCAAGATGGATGAACTCTTGAGCAGACCAGTCCTCATTCGTGCCACAGATGAACCTGAAATCCTGAGGCAAGATGACGAGGATGCCCATGTGAAGGAATACCCAACATATGATGAGTCTGAGCAACAACTTGCCATGGCAATGATCGAGGAGCCGGAATGGAGCAACACCGCGACAACGCAGAGTGAAATTCAAGAGAACGTCACGGCAGCAACCACTTCTGAGGCAGAAACCCCAGTCAAAGCGGAAACTACCACCTCGGCAGCAACTGCCGCCTCGGCAGAAACTGCCGCCTCGGCAGCAACTGCCGCCTCGGCAGCAACTGATGCTGAAGCAACAACCACATCAGAGGCAAATTCTCAACCCACTACCTCGATTATGCCTGACCAAGATTGCACACATCCATCCCTGTCATGGCACTCGCACAACCACCTAGAAGAGCTACCCAATGACAATGCCTCGCCGATGGAATATGAGCAGGTAATAAACGAACCTTTTGAATTATATGAAAACTCACCAATTCCATTGCAGGTATTTGAGGAACCAAAGCCGGTGGACACAGAATCATCAAAGTCTCTACTGATGGAGATCTACGAGTGGTCAACAGAATTTGGTATAGAGAGTGATGGCACTTACCAATGTCCCATTGACCTGCAAAGTAACCTGACAACGGACTGTCAAAATAACTGGCTGCCGCAGTAGCAGACACGACAGCAAGGGCTACATTCAACCACAACATTATTCAACGAAAACAAGGTAAGTTTGTGGCCGAATGTCAATTTGATTTTTTCTAATCATATATTCATGCCCTCAGAAACATTACCAAGAAGGGAGGACTTCATGGACTACAAAGGGAAGAGAAAGAAAGGATCCCCCACCATGAGAATAATCACCAGATGAAGGGTACGGATGGACTTCAAGAAGTACCGGAAACGACGCCTCAAGCATTATCAGGGGATTGCAGCCCCATGAATGCAGGAAGTGGTTACCTTAGAAGATGCCCCACCTGGCATCCCTAATTTAACCTAAATTTTATTTTTATTATTTATTATTTATTTGGAAATAAGGTTTATTTTATTCGAATAATGCTTTTAGGAAATAAAGGAGCCAAGAAGAACAGGAGAAGTGAACTCAACCCACTACCCATCCATCAGCCCAACAAAGCCCAATATTGAAGCATGTCGTTACGGCTGCCATGACAGACGCGGAAAAGACAGGCTGTCACAATGCTGTCACGACAGACGTAGAAATATGCGTCAGATGCATCAGACACGCTAAAGCTCGACAGCCGCCCCGTTATTCGCGCCTGCCGTTACAGTTTCAACGGGCATCAATTCCTTTTCTATAAAACCCCGTTTAATTTTCATTTTCACTCACTTCTGCTTTTCTTACTTGCTCTCCATCTTTAGTTTTCATTTGCTTTCAATTACTTTTCACAACCCTTGCACTAACATGTCTTCCAGAAAAAAAACCCGCCGCAATGCTGCCTCTACTTCCTCACCGGCAGCAACTCCCCCACAGTCCTTTGCAACCAGAGATCTGTGGGAAGAACGAGGCCTCATTTATACTCCAAAGGCAAAGAATCTGGGCCTCAAGCCTTTCATCGCTAGGAAGATCAGAGCTCTTTTATGGCAATCATTTGCGGAGCAACCAGAGGAAATGAACGAGACGCTAGTGAGAGAATTTTATGCTGCCATCAGCAGCAAAACAGCAACATCAGTAAGTGTTAGAGGGACAGAAGTATCGTTCACAGCCGAGCAATCAACTCTTTATATGGCCTCTGCATAGGCCCCAATGATGATGCACATCAGCTTTGATGTTGTTTTCCCCACCTCCCCTGCCCACTACTTCAGTGTCCCCACCCCTGTCCACACACCTACACATGCTGCAACCCCACAAACACCATCTGCCGCCTCCATACCATCACCTGCCCCGATGGCAGCCGGCAGCACCCATGCCGAAACATCTGCTCGAGGAACAAAGCGACCAGTGCCCTCGGATGACCTTGCTACCTTTGTTGCTGGGTTCTCTTCCTCCCCCGTCTGGGCAGACAGTGACATTGAACCCTCTATTCAGAGGAACCTGTCGAAGGAATTTACACCGGTAAAGAGGCAGAAAAGAATGGCAGATAAGAAAACTCTGCCAAGGGCCAGCAGTAGCAGTGACAGCAACGGCAACAACTCTGATATTCAGGTTGTACAGCAACCACCCCAACCCGCCCCGCGAACCAGAACCCGCCGCCAGATCCGCCTCAGCAGCAGCAGTGAAGACGGTGATTAAAATTTAAGTTTCTTATCTTCTTATTGCTGCCTGCCATATATATTTTGTGATGTACTGCCTTCATATGTTTTCATTTTTATTTTGTCATTTGCATTGAGGGCAATGCAACCCTCGAGTTTGGGGGTGGCAACCCTCCATATTCATGGAGTACATCTTAGTTAAATTTTGTGTCTTTTACTTAGTACTTTTCTAAAAAAACGAAAATTAAAAATTTTGGCTGAAAATTGTGAACTGAACTTGCCTGTCGTGACAGCTCTGTCGTGGCAGTAACTTTAGGATAGTTTAAGGAGAAGTTTAGAGCCTTTCTATAGTTCTAAACACTTAAACACCATTGTGACTGTTATACTGCTTAGACTTCTTTTAGCCAAACTAGAATAGGAAGCTTAGCACTTGAATAGCCCCTAGAGGTGCCTAACACTGGCTCTAGGAAAGAAGTTTAGCAAAAGAGACTCAACAGCCCTATAGGTGCCCGAAACTGGCTCTAGGAAGTTAACTAGAGGTGCCTAAAACTGGCTCTAGTAAAACTTTAGCTTGAAAAATAAAGAAATCGAGTCAAAACAAAAGAAGCATGAAAATGTGCCTTCAAAAAGATAAACTTTGGCATAAAAATTCAAGTTAAGAGTTGAATATTCTAGTGAAACTAAGAGAGTCTTAGCATATAACTGTTCAAAAGCATGCACACACTGCACGAGAACTATAGTGAGAGTCCGGACATATCCTAAATTATCCGACAGGTTGCTGCCGCCACAGAGAACGAATGACTGGTAAGGGAAAGTTCACTGTTTGAAATCCAAAACAAAAATATTTCTTTTTTCTTTTAGGTCTTAGTTGCTTGAGGGCAAGCAAAAACTTGAGTTTGGGGGTGTGTTGAGTGTGTAAAAGTTCTATTATTTACACCCTTTTTAACCCATATTTCTGCTGCATTCAAGCATCATTCCATTGCATTTAGGTTAGTTTACAGCAAAACATCACAAATATATAAAAGGCACAAATTCTACTAAAAATGGTTGTTTTTGGCAGGTTGCCACCGTCGTAGACGGTGAAGGCGGGTGCAGGGCAGAGAAGCAGAAGAGCTGAACTGGACAAGCAGACAAAGAGGACGATGCTGCCATGGTGTTGTCGTGACAGCAGAGGACGACATCAAGTTAGTGGAGAAAAAGCAAAGTGGACCTTGATAGATAGAGAAAATTCTGCTCGTCTGTCGTGTGAAAAACATATATTTTTCCAAGCCCCGGATCAAAAGATATTTCAAGCCCAAAGTTCAAGGAGAGAAAATCCCAAGAAACAAGGAGGACGGCTGGAAAGTAGATTCCTTGAAGATTAAGTCTTTATTAGAATCATACTTTTAATTAAAGTTGTAATCCTTGTTAACTTAGAAAACTTGAGCCCAAAGCTTATATAAGGGCATGTATTTTAACCTAGGGCATAGAGGATAGCCGAATACCCCATAACCGACAACCAAAAACCCATAGCCGTTTACCCGCCGCCGACATGTTCTAGACCCCCCTTAGGGCCACAGGTTGATTTGTAAAGTAGTTGCAAGGGTTGTTTTGTTTTAGGTATTTTCAGTTCAATAAAATAAACTTCAAGTTCTCTTATTTTGGTTATTAATATCTTGCAAGAGCATCGGGAGAGCATTGTGAGGTTATCTATTTACTTAGCATCGGGAGAGTTAAGTATACGAAAGAAATAAGAGCAAGTTCTCTAGTTTATAGTTGAACTATCTCGTGCCTAGGGATAGGGCGAGGTTAAGTGGCTAAAGAAGAATTCATACACATCGGTGTTCATCCTTCGATTCACGCCGGGAGGTATCATCAAGACGTGATCATCGACAGACTTGGACGTAGGGATAGGCCAAGGCAGATCTGGGATTCTTGCCAAACTTGAAAGTACTGAGTTGGTGTGTTTGCTGCCGCGACGACCAACGGACTGCTGCCGCGACAGGTGCTGTCGGCGACAGGCGCGACGACAGAACTGGATTTCCTAAGCATTGCAATACCTGCACTACTGAGCAATTCAATACCAGCCCATTCTCTCTATCTTGATTTCTCTACTTTTATTTTCCAGTATTCTTTATTATTTTCGTGACAATATCTTAATCTATTCTTTTCCCCTTGTGCAGATAGCGAAGGAAAGGGTTAGCCCAGTCCCTGTAGAGACGATATCCGATACTCTAATATCACTTTATTACTTGCGACGTGTACACTTGCACTCAATTGCAATAGACTCTTTTACACACAACAGAAGGAGAGTTCAAAAATGAAATTACCTTCAAAAGAGCTCTTGAATTGATAGAGAAATTGGATGGAATAGTGATTTAGGGCTTTGGGAGGGGTTTGGGGTTTTTTTTCCACGTGAGATGAGAAGCAAGGAAGAAGACTCTTTTTTTTGTTCTTTTAGTTTCAAAAAGTTGTCTTCCTTTATTTCAACTTATTTACAAAAATGCCATCACTTCAATATTAATCTCATTTAAATTAAAACCAAGGCCTAATTAAATTAAACTGATTTTGACGACACAAACCCAACACACACACCAAACTCCTAACCCCAAAACACGGGTGTTACATTACCCAACAATGTCATAGCCATGTTTGGCAATTAACGGATTACCTTATGTGATAGGTGATAGGTGCTAATTGATAACATTAGCTGATTTGATTTGCGGATTGTATTGGTTGATTGTATAAAAGTGTTTGATAAAATTAACTAGTAAGTGCTGCTAAAAAGAGTTTCGGGACTGCTGAGATAGGAGGCGTTTTAAGGAACCACGCTAGTAAGTCCTTAATATTTTTTTCAAAGTCCGATGGCATTTTAGATCTTGATACAACTAAACTATTGGCGATTCCAAAGGCTAGTAGATTATTTAAATCCTCGAGTTGGTCTCGCTCTTTCAAATTGATCGTTGAATGCGATTGTAGTAATGTGGTGAGTTGGTTAAAAGATCCTCAGTAGGTTCCATTCTCTTTCAAAAATATTGTGCTTGAGCCTTGATTGTCTGCAACTTTGTAAGGGTTGTGATAAGAAAGTTCTTTTAATTTCAAGAGATTTAAATCTTCTGGCCGATAACTTGATGAAGAACGGTATTGAGTAGCATTAGCAATGCCTATGGAGTATTGGAGTGTTAAGTATAAAGCCAAGCTGTTAGCGGGCCTTCAGTTACAAAATTTGTTATGGTTGTTGAGTCTATTTTACAGATCTGTTATAAGTAGGTTATATATATTGGGTCTAGTTAATAAGCCCAATATAGAATATATCTCTTTTGTTTTTTTCTCTTTTGTGATCAGATTGTATTTTTCTCTCTAAAAAGTTTTTTGAATAAAGTTCATCTTTTTCTTTTCTCTCACCCATTTCTCAAAATCTCTCGTCTATGTTGAGTTTCATTATCAGAGATTACCAGATCTCTACATGGTATCAGAGCCTCTCTTTTTCGGCTTCCGGTAGCTTTGTCGCCGTTGTTCTTCATGTCATTGTCGTCTTGCGTCAGTTCGTCCGCCCTATTTCAGTTTCTAAAATTCTTTCAGTTTCTGGAGATCTTTCGTGATGTTCGTAAGATTTCTCTCTCGTTCTTTGTCTCTCTTTTGTTTCGATTCAATAATTTGAGTTCTCATTGTCTCTGTTGTTTTGCCTCTGTCTTTCTATTCTATTGATTTTGTTATGCTCCGCTTTTCCCCTATGTTATTGTTGAGTTTGAATTCTATTTTGTTCTTCAATTTTTCTCACTTTTGTATCCGCATCTTGCCTTTCCTCTGGAATATTCTTTTGTTACCTTTCTTTGTCCATTTTTGATTTACAATTGGTGAGAGTATTCTGTCGTCTTGTTGTTTTGCTCTTAGTCTGGTCTCCTTGTTTCCCTTGTGTTGACCGTCATGGTTAATGATTCTGAAACGGTTCTTCAAAGTTCTTCTTACTAAAGGCAGCAACTTGAATCTGTTGGATCTAATAATCTTTTCTCCACTAAGAAAATTATTATGACTCTTGATGATCATAACTATCTCCTGTGGCATCAACAAATTCTTCTTACTATCAAAGCACACCGTTTACAAAAGTATATAGATGATAAAGTTACCTGGACTGAACAGTATATAAGAAGAGATGACATAGTTAGTTTAAATTCTGAGTTTGAAGCTTATGAAGAACAGGACGGTGCCTTAGCTTCCTGGTTGTTTGTTGCGTGTAAAATAGTCTATCGCAATGGTAGTGCAAGTGTACACGTCGCAAGTAATAAAGTGATACAAGAGTATCGGATATCGTCTCCACAGGGACTGGGCTAACCCTTTCCTTTGCTATCTGCACAAGGGGAAAAGAATAGTTTAAGATATTGTCACGAAAAATAATAAAGAATACTTAAATAAAAGAGTGAGAGAATCAAGATAGATAGAATGGGCTGGTATTGAATTGCTCAGTAGTGCAGGTATTGCAATGCTTAGGAAATCCAGTTCTGTCGTCGCGCCCGTCGCGGACAGCACCTGTCGCGGCAGCAGTCTGTTGGTCGTCGCGGCAGCAAACACACCAACTCAGTACTTTCAAGTTTGGCAAGAATCCCAGATCTGCCTTGGCCTATCCCTACGTCCAAGTCTGTCGATGATCACGTCTTGATGATACCTCCCGGCGTGAATCGAAGGATGAACACCGATGTGTATGAATTCTTCTTTAGCCACTTAACCTCGCCCTATCCCTAGGCACGAGATAGTTCAACTATAAACTAGAGAACTTGCTCTTATTTCTTTCGTATACTTAACTCTCCCGATGCTAAGTAAATAGATAACCTCACAATGCTCTCCCGATGCTCTTGCAAGATATTAATAACCAAAATAAGAGAACTTGAAGTTTATTTTATTGAACTGAAAATTCCTAAAACAAAACAACCCTTGCAACTACTTTACAAATCAACCTGTGGCCCTAGGGGGGTTTTAGAACATATCGACGGCGGGTAAACGGCAGAGGGTTTTGGTAGTCGGTTTTGGGGAAATCGGCTATGGGTTATGAGATCTCTGCCCTAGGTTAAAATACATGCCCTTATATAAGCTTTGGGCTCAAGTATTCTAAGTTAACAAGGATTACAACTTTAATTAAAAGTATGATTCTAATAAAGACTTAATCTCCAAGGAATCTACTTTCCAGCCGTCCTCCTTGTTTCTTGGGATTTTCTCTCCTTGAACTTTGGGCTTGACATATCTTTTGATCCGGGGCTTGGAAAAATATGTGGTTTTCACACGACAGACGAGCAGAATTTTCTCTATCTATCGAGGTCCACTTTGCTTTTTCTCTTCACAAAACTGCTGTCACCATGCTGTCACGGCAGCATCATGGCATCATCGTCCTCTTTGTCTGCTTGTCCAGTTCAGCTCTTCTACTTCTCTGCCCAGCGCCTGCCTTCACCGTCTACAACGGCGGTAACCTGCCAAAAACAACCATTTTTAGTAGAATCTGTACCTTTTATATATTTGTGATGTTTTGCTGTAAACTAACCTAAATACAATGAAATGATGCTTGAATGCAGCAGAAATATGGGTTAAAAAGGGTGTAAATAATAGAACTTTTACACACTCAACATTGTTGTCCACTGTTAGTGAAGATGTGCTTTCTAATCTCATAGGTCACAATACCTCTGCAAAAATCTGGAATACTTTGTATAGGTTGTACAATGGTAAAGCCATATCTAGATTGATGTCATATAGAAGAGCTCTTCACTCACAAAAGAAAGGATAATTAAGTATGAAAGACTATCTTATGAAGATTAAGTCTTATTGTGATAGTCTTGCTAGTTGTGGTGAGATAATTTCGGAACATGAACAAGTCACTGCTATTCTAAATGGCCTTCCTCCAGAATATGTTTCTGTTATAACTGTGATCACTGCTAGTTCAGCACCTTCTAGCCTTCGAAATGTTAAAACTATACTCCTTGATGCTGATGATAGGCAGGATAATACTTAAAGTTCAGTTGTTGATTGTGCTAATGTCTCTACACATCATCCAGATTCAGTAAATACTACCTTTGATCTGTCTCCTGAATATCAGAATAGTGAAAATGATTTTATAGCCAATTCCTATAATGTCTCTTCTGGTAATACTTCTTATAGAGAAAGGGGCAGAGGGCGTTCTTTTTCTTCTATATCTCAATGTCAGATCTGTGGTAGATTAGGACATCTTGCTGATAGGTGTTATTTTCGATACGACAACAATTTCAAGAATGAATCCTCAAGACCAAATCAGTTCTCTGGAAGTAGAGGAGCAAGCTCAGCTCAAGCCAATAGTTGTTCCTACACTTCTCAAAACAATGAAGCTGCTCCTTTATACAACATTGTCTATTTTAGTCCACCCATTATGACATTTCCACAATCTTTCTCTGGTGTACCACATAACTTTTCTACAGTTCCCTAACCTTTCACTAGAGCTGTCCCTCAAATAAGAAGCAGAATTATAAACCCTATGCAAGCTCAGCCAAATTTCTCTGTTCCTCCAGTGTCCAATCTTTCTCACTCCTCTTATGTACAGCCTGTTCCTCATTATACTACAACTTCTAATGTTTCTCATGCTCGTCAACCTTCAGTTCATCAACATGTTGTTACCCCACAAACCCTTCTTGCAACACCTAAGATTGTGGATGATAATGCTTGGTACCCAGATTCTGGTGCTACTCATCATCTCACAA
Organism: Hibiscus tridactylites; assembly: GCA_958450335.1. Lineage (NCBI taxonomy): Eukaryota > Viridiplantae > Streptophyta > Magnoliopsida > Malvales > Malvaceae > Hibiscus > Hibiscus tridactylites. The sequence goes on from OY288290.1 coordinate 51,136,596, forward strand.
ATAAGCTGACCAATATTCAAAATGGTGCACATCCTTATTCAGGTAAAGTCAAAGTTGGTAATGGTAATAACTTGCAAATTAAGTATGTTGGCCACTGGCCAGTATGCTTTTCTTACTCATTCCAAGAATTTGCATTTAAATAATTTGTTATATGTTCCGGGAATTACCAAAAATCTAATGTATGTTTCTAAGCTTACGCAGGATAGTCAAGTTTCTCTTGAGTTCTATCCCAAGTTTTGCAATGTAAGGGATCTTCAAACCAAAGAGGTGTTGCTGACTGGTCATGAACATGATGGTTTATACAAGTTACAGGGTTGTATCAATAAAGGGTTCATACCTACTAAGCTTAGTTCTGTTAATATAGGTTGTCATTATGCTAATGCTAATAAAGACTCTATTGTTCTCTGGCACAACAGACTTGGGCATCCTGCTCATGATCTATTGTTGCAGGCTTTACATAATTGTAATATTCTACTTTCTTCAAATGAAACTATTGATCTTTGTCATGCTTGTCAGTTAGGAAAGTCCCATAAGTTACCCTTTACAACTTCACACACAGTTTATTCACATCCCTTAGAGTTAATTGTTGCTAATGTTTGGGGACATGCACCCATTTTCTCTAATAGTTTTAGGTACTATGTTGCCTTTACTAATATGTTTTCCAGGTATACATGGGTTTACTTTCTGAAACAGAAGTCATCAGTTAAAGAAACATTTTTACAGATTCACGAGGAGGCGGTTAGGAGTCAAACTTAAAGCCTTGCAAACAGACTGTGGTGAAAAATTTATTACACTTCAGTCATATCTTAGAGAACAAGGAATTACTCATAGAATGACTTGCCCACACACTTCAGAGCAGAATGGAGTTGTGGAGAGAAAGCACATGCAGATAGTGGAAGTTGGTCTCTCCATGATGGCTCAAGCCTCTCTACCATTGTACTTCTGGAATGATGCATTTGCAAGTTCTGTTTTTTCATCAACGGACTTCCTACCAGGGCTTTAGAAGGTATATCTCCTTATACTAAACTTTTTAATAAGTGCCTTGATTACAATTTTTTTAAGAGTTTTAGGTTGTGTGTTATCCTTTGTTAAGACTTTATAATCAACACAAACTGAATTTTAGGTCATCTGCATGTGTTTTTCTTAGCTATTCACCTACACATAAAAGGTTATAGGTGTGTTGATTCTAAAGGTAGAGTTTATATATCTAGACATGTTAGATTTAAGGAAAATGTCTTTCCATTTGCCTCAAAAACTGAGTTTCCTGAGTTTTCATTAAGTAATGGTTTAGTCAACTATAAAAGTGAAAAAGGTCTCGTTTAGTTAAACATGTTAAGTTTCTTTCTGAATTGGACCTTACTAAGTTTCATAAGTCTTATACTCCTGATTGTTTAGGTTTACAAAATTTCATAACAAAGTCCGATCCTTCAACTCAGTCTAGTTAGAGTCATAGTTTTCCTGTTCCATCTCAAACAGTTGAAATTGCATCTTCTTTACCTTCTACTTCTTCATTATTAACAGTCCCACCTACACTGTCATCATCTCTCCCATCTTCATTAAATCCATATCCACCATCTTCCCCATCATTACATTCACAACCTACATCTCTATTGTTACCAGGTTCATCTCCATTATCATCATCTCTTCCATCTTCACCACCATTATTACATTCACAGCCTACATCTTCATCATTACCAGGTTCATCTTCATTATCATCATCTCCTCCATCTTCACCACCATCAAATTCACATTCACCATCTCCATCACTCTCAAATTTACATACAACACCTCAATTGTCATCATCACTTCCACCTCCATTATCATCCTCTCCTCCATCTTCACCACTATCAAATTCACATCCATCTACTTCTTCTCCACAATCATCATCATCACTCCCATCTTCTCTATCCTCCATTGTTCCATCTGCTGTTCATAATCTTCATCCTATGATCACTAGAGGAAAAGTAGGAATTTTTAAGCCCAAGACTTTTCTTGCTGAAGGAGAACTAAAGGAACCTTCAGATGTTTATGAAGCTCTGCAGAATGATGATTGGAAAACTGCAGTGCAAGCTGAGTATGATGCCCTCCTTAAGAATGATACTTGGGAATTGAAGCCATTACCCCCTACACGAAAACCAGTAGGTTGTAAGTGGCTATTTCGCATTAAAAAGAAACATGATAGAACTGTTGACATGTTTAAGGCTAAACTTGTAGCCAAAGGATATTCACAGACTGTTAGGTGAGACTTTCATGAGACCTTCAGTCTTGTTGTCAGATCTGCAACCATTCGAACTGTTTTGGCCATTGCTGCAACGGAAAAGTGGACAATCAGACAGATCGATATAAATAATGCTTTTCTTAATGGAGGGTTAACTGAAGAAGTTTACATGTGTCAGCCACATGATTTTGAAAGAAGAGGTGAAAATGGTGACGAATTGGTTTCCCATCTTAAGAAAGCCATGTATGGTCTAAGGCAGGCACCACGGGCCTGGTTTGATACATTAAGGGAATTTCTAGTCACAAATTTAAAGTTTGTTGCATCGAAGGTAAACTCCTCATTATTCATTAAGAAAGGACCTAGAGAGTCTAGAATATTACTTATGGTTTATGTTGAAGATATAGTCATCACTAGAAACTCTTCAGATGAAATAGATGAGGTCATCAACAAACTTAATATCTGGTTCTCTCTTAAAGACTTAGGGCAACTTAACTTCTTTCTTGAGATAGAGATTCATTACTCTAATAAGGGGCTGTCACTTGATCAAAAGAAATACATATTTGATCTGCTCAATCGAGCTAACATGAGCAATTGCAATTTTTCTCCAACTCCTATGATTCTAAGTACGAGGTTGAAAGCTAATGATGGGCAAATGTTCGTTGATATTCATTTATACATGAATATAATTGGAGGACTCCAATATGTCTGCTTAACAAGGCCATGTATAGTTTTTTTTGTAAACAAAGTGAGTCAATTTATGAATAGTCCATGTGACACTCACTGGAGAGCTGTAAAAAGGATTTTACGATATTTAAAAGGGACGATCAATCATGACCTATTCTTCACTGCTTCCAAACACTGGTTTGTTACACTAATGCATATTGAGATGCTTTAGTTGATGATAGAAGGTCAACTTCAGGATATTGCATCTATCTTGGACAAAATCCTGTTGCATTGTGCTTCAAAAAGTAGAATGTTGTTTCTAGGTCCACCTCTGAAGTAGAGTATAGAAGCCTAACAAATTCAGTTTCAGAATTGATATGGATTGAACAATTACTAACTGAAATTGGTGTGATCTTATCAAATAAATCAATGGTATGGTGTGATAATACATCAGCTGTGTCAATGACTGCAAATTTTACTCATCATGCTCGTGTTAAACATGTGGAGATAGATCTCCACTTTGTACGAGAGAAAGTTTTAGTAGGGCAATTGATTGTCAATTTTGTTCCATATTCTGAGCAAATTGCTGATGTTCTTACAAAGCATGTTTCTCCATCAATGTTTGAGAAGATAAGAGTTAGACTTGGAGTAGTCTCACCAGCTGAGCAAGTTTATGTAAAAAAAGAAGAAGAAACCAGGAGAATATTGGAGTGTTAAGTATAAAGCCAAGCTATTAGTGGGCTTTCGGTTACAAAAATTGTTATGATTGTTGAGTATGTTTTACATATTTGTTGTAAGTATGCTATATATTGGGTCTAGTCAATAAGCCCAATATAAAATATATCTCTTCTGTTTTTTTCTCTTTTATGATCAATTGTATTTTTTTTAAAGTTCTTTGAATAAAAGTTCATCTTCTTCTTTTCTTTCGCCTATTTCTCAAAATCTTTCATCTATGTTGAGCTTTATTATAAAAGATTTCCAGACCTCTACATGGAGTTTCTGTGTTGCTTGGGCGTGCCGTTCGAGTCCAGCTTGTGCCAAGTTTCAGTTCATCTTTTGTAGTTATGTCTGTTATGCTTATTGGATTTGAGTGTTGTTGTCAGCGTATCTTATGAGGGTGTGAATTTTGTGATGTAATTAATCACATTGATACGTTGCACTCTTTTTCTTTCAATTAAGATTAAGAAGATTTTTTAACGAGGTTCGTATCAGTGTATAGTTTTTGTATGATTCATCTTATTTAATCATACATCGCCTTTCTTAAAATAATAGTTGTTTGATCATTTAAACAAACAAAATAACATATAAAGACATGATTATATTCAATACTTGTTTGAATAATTTATTAATTATCAATATTTTGTATTTATTAATATTAGTTAGATTATAAAAATTAATTTTTTAATATCGTATAAAAGATTTATATATTAATTTCTTATTTCTGAAATTATATTTTTAATATAATTTTAATGATTATTAAAATTATGTGTATATATTAATTTCTTGTTTATAAAATTATATTTTGAGTATAATTTAATTAATTATTAAATTTAGTTGTATATATTAATTTATGTATTAATTTCTTATTTATGAAATTATCTTTTTAATTTTATTAGTTATTCAAATTTATTTTTTTATAGTTTTTTTTTTGTAATTGTAAAAGATAAAATAGTCTTTACAACTCACTTATCTAATCTTCTAACTCAAAAAAGCTCCTAATGAGTTTTTTTTTCAAATTGAGAGGTTTCACGTGAATTTGTTGTTATAATCTTTTATTTACCAAATATTTAAATTTACATATTGATTGGTCAAATATTTAAAAATGGTTTAAACCTCTAATTTTAACTAAAAAATTATTTACCAAACAAAGGTTATAGTTTTCTCTTTGTTTATATCACAAATTCTTTTATATTTTTTAAAATAATGCCTAAAATATACATTTATCTATTTAAAATCAATTTTAACAACAATTTCAAACACTTAAACTTAAATTAAATAATTTAAAAATACTTCTCAAAATTACATTCCGTCACATTTCTCAAAAGCAACATGAAACTAGTTCACTAACATAACATATGAGAGGTACCTTTAATTTTTTTAGATCCTGGAAAGTACCTCAAATTTTCAACCACGTTTTGAAAATAATCTTTACGCATCATCAATCGTGTATTTTAAATAAAATTTATTAAAAAGGTATATACTAGGAAGATTTTTTTTTGAAATAACTAGGAAGAAAATTATATTAAAGAAAGTGAAAGTGAGTAAATTTCATACAAAATAAGGTAGATAGAATCACAGATAGTCACTGAAATATGTAAAGAGTTTCTTTTAATCATTCAATTTTTAGTTTGTAAATGGTCACTAAGTTTTGATTATATTATAAATGGTCACATAGTCATTAACTGTCGCTATGGAGTGATATAACAGTTAAAATATTTATAATATTACATTTAATCTTTCATATTTACTCAATAATCAATTTAGTCCCAATTCAAAAAATTCAATATATCAATCCTCTTATACCATGTAAATCTCATTTAGTATTACATTTTCTTTGGACCGTTGGATAAGGCTAAATGAGTGAGTCAGATTAACAGTAGGAAATAATGAGATTTTATGATAAAAAGAAGAAGAAGATAATCTTATTCATCTATTTATCCTCGTTCAGAAGTCTAAAAAGGGAGAAATTATATCATGAGTCATCGTCATGTCATCTATGGTCCCGACCAATAAAATTTACACACTTCATTAATTTTTTTTAATGTCATCTTTTTACCAAGCGAATCTTTTCTCGGTAAAAACTGTTTTTAAATTTAATTTATAGTAGTAAATATAGGTGGAGATTCATTTGGTAAAAAGATAACATATAAAAATTTAATATAATGAACAATTTTATTAATTATGACCATGAATGACATGAAAAGAATTTATAATTTAATTTTTTTTTAAAAAATTATAACTAAATGAATTGTATACGGTCTAAATAGATCTTAATATATATAATAAATGAATAGGAAATATGAATAATTTTGAATGAGCTTGGTTTTGGCATTTTGTTATCTTTATCCAAACATTAATTTGTATAAAACATATGTTCTCATTTCCCAAGAAGTTTGTCAAAATAACACAATAAACACCAACAAACATTGAATCATTTATTGCCATTTTGTTTTGTGTTTGCATTTTTCCCTCCAAGTTTTCTACTTTGATAAAAGATGTATCCTTAAGTTTTATTTTTTTTCTTTAGAAATTAGGACTTAAAGTTCATCTGTTGAATGATATACCCTTTTAATTGAAAATTTAATAAAACCCTTTAATCACGTGCCTTATTTATATTCTTAGTTTAATGTTTGAGTTTATTTTAATATATATATATATACTTTAATCTTTAAAATTGTTATTAAAATTTAATGTTTAGATTTTAGAATAGTTGTGTTTTGATATGCACTGTATGGCATCACAAAAGTGTTTTGGGTGCACGTTGTGTTAATTCCAAATCACAAATAAGAAAAAAACAGTACAAAAGGCGAAATTGAAAACTAACCAGTAAACCAAAATCACCAGTTTTCCCAACACTTACTACCAAAATATAACTTAATTCCATCAGTTCCACTTAATAAATAACGTAAATTGATGCCAAAATCATTTTAATAATCTCATACAATACTTTTAAAAACACAATTATTTCGTAATCTAAACAATAAATTTTAAGAATTTGAGTTAGAGCACATTTGTCTGCAACTTGTGTGTATATTATTAAAAGGTTAACAAAAAGTATAAACAGATACTACAATATAATCACACTAAACATAAAAAAAATAAATTTTAATTTACTAAACTCCTCGCAAAGTTAATATGATAGCTGATGAGTTGGTTAAACTCAACGTGCCATAGATTTACAAGACGTTCATATTTGAAGATGCCTCGACCGAGATTCTGCAGCTAGATAAGGCTTTTCGCCTTCTTTTCTTATCAAAAGAAAATTTTAATAATAAGATTTGGAAGTTAAGTACTCAAAATAAAAATTTTGAGATAATTCAATGACTATTTTCAAACATTACCATATTTTATCATATACTGTATGAAATATGAATAATAATAATAATAATAATAATTCACATAACAGAATCAAATTTAATAATAATAAGGTAATTATACCATTGTATTGGCGGTAGAAACGTTTTATTTCTACGAGCGCTTTAATTTTAGGGGTTAATGATTTAATTTAGAGTTAATACTTTAGGGATTTAGATTTATGTTTTTAGAATTTAAGAATTGTGGTTTGAATTTAGAGTTTAGGGTTATAATTTAGGGGTTATATGTAAAAACCTAAATCCCTGACATATTATCCTAAACCCTAAATCCTAACAACTAACCTCTAAAACCTAACCATAAACCCTATTTTCTAACTACGTACCATAAATTCTAAACTCCTAAACCCTAAATTAAATATTTAACCCTAAAATTAAAGCGTTTGTAAAAACAAAATATTTTCACATACAGGTCATCATATATTTTTCACTAATAATAATAATAATAAATAAATAAATAAATAAATAAATAAATAAATAAATAAATAAATAAATAAATAAATAAATAAATAAATAAATAAATAAATAAATAAATAATAAGCAGACAAGGTGGGGACCCAATTCAAAGAGCAGCATGGTAACCCAAAAAACCTGCCCAAACTGTCCTTTCCTTTTTTATTTCTCTGTAGTTTTAATTATTTCTTTCCTTTCCAGTTTCCTCCATCCTCCATAACCACCAAACAATTTCAACCTACTTTATTTTTCCCCTCGACACTTGCCCCATTTCTCTCCGCCTGCAAAAAAAAAAAAAAAAGCCACACCCTTTACCTCCACAATCACAAGTTTGAAACTTTGGTTGAACCCAGCCAGGACCAGAGGAGGCTTTAATTTTCAATGGGATCAGGCGTTGTTGACGGTGGTTCTGAAAGTCGCCCCATGTCTACCGTGTCAAGGGACGATAACACGGCCGTCTCCTCTGAAGATTCTTCCTGCCCAGATGAGTCTGAATTGGAATTGGGTCTTGGCTTAAGCCTTGGCGGCGGCGGCTCTAAGATGCATCAGGTTTCAAAGACTGGTCAATATGCTAGGATTTTGACTGCTCAAGATTTCCCTTCTTCATCTCCTTCTCCTCCATCATCGTCTTCCTCGTCGTCTTCGTTTTCTTTAAGCAGAGCTAATGTCACGGCCGGGACCAAGAGGACTGCTGATTCTGTGGCTGCTGTTGCTAATGGATCTAGGTATGCTTTAGTTTTAGCCTGATTTTATGATTCATACTTCCATCCTATATATATACATACCGTAGCTGTGTTATGTAATTCAGTTGAGTTCATAAGGTATGGTCTCATCAATTACTAGATTGTGTTGCACTGGATACTGAGATCACAATAGGCACAAAAAAAACGTAACAGAGTGGATCCTAATGTCTTTATAACAACTTTATAAGCTAGAAAATAGTTGATTGTCGGATTTCATACTTCTTGAACCAAAATTTTAAGCAGAAAATTGAATCGTATCGGAACTTATACATGTGGTGCCATCGAGACAGTTTAATTTATACCATTGTTCTATAGTTTTGGTACCTCGTTAGTAGCTCATAGCTTGTCTTTCTATTAACATACAGTTGAGTTCTGGTGCTTGAACTGTTTATTTTGTTTGAATTCAAAACAGTCAAGTCGTGGGGTGGCCTCCTATCAGAGCTTATAGAATGAATAGCATGGTTAACCAAGCAAAAGCATCGGTCACGGAAGGATTTAACTCGACAATGGATAATGGTAAAAAGGAGACCTCGTTGGTTGAGAACAGCACCATTGGCAGCTACCATACCAGTGGTAATACTAAGCTCCGGAAATCTCTGTTTGTTAAGGTGAATATGGATGGAATTCCGATTGGAAGGAAGGTCGATCTGAATGCCCATGATTCATATGAAAAGTTAGCAAAAACGTTGGAAGAAATGTTCCTTGAAACCACCCCAAGTGTCTATCCAGCAGGTGAGCTTTACTAATTAATTTTGTTTTCACACTCATCAATTAATTTTGTTTTCACACTGAGAAGATGAGTTAATAAGTGCGCCCATCTAAGTACTGACCACGTGGATGTCCGGAGCTGTATGATTTTCAAGCGTTGTGTCAAAATAGGAAATATTAAGCCAGTATCTTTCTATTAGATGATCATCGAAATATGTACTATGAGTTTTTCTATTAGAGCATCACCGAAATATGTTTCTCTTACAAATGTTTGTCATGATTTTTGTGATTAGGATCAACGGCACTGCAATGTGATATGACGAACAAAATGGCAAGACCTTCGAAACTGCTAAATGGATCATCTGATTTTGTGCTTACTTACGAGGACAAGGAGGGTGACTGGATGCTTGTCGGAGATGTTCCATGGGAGTAAGTAGAATTTCAGTTATGCATCTCACTTTACGCATTTGTTTCTATGGTCTCAATCAAACGGCTCTAAAGTTCATTTCTTGTTGCCTGGACTGAAAACCAAAATGCGGATCCTAGAGAAGCTCCACCTATTTTATTATGTATATGTTTCTTTATAAAACAAAGTAAGCATTTATAAGATATATGTTGTGATAGTAATAAAGTTTTCTAACATAAACCGTTGATTAGTTCAGGGTTAAGGATAAAGCTGGGGAGGGTTATAGGAAAAGCTTAAAAGCTTCATACATGTGCCTTTCCTCTAGTGCCCTTGAACTTGCCTTGAGCATAGAAAGTATGTCATCTCCTTAACACTCATCTGAATGTTCTCGGATTTGATTCAGGATGTTCCGTAGTTCGGTGAAGAGGCTTAGAATAATGAGGAAATCTGAGGCCACTGGATTAGGTATGAATGCTTATTCAAATTCGTATTCTCTTCCGACCATGTTCACTATGCTTTTTCCATTAAAATAGCTAACATTAACTCATGATTTACAGCTCCAAGATCACAAGAAAGGAACCAGAGGCAAAGAAGAAAGCCCATATAGAAGAAAATGGTTCTCCCAAATCCCACTCTATATAATAAGATGAATATGGCGGGCATCCCTTGCAAAGCAAAAGAGAAGAAATACAGACAAGTTTGAACCCCTCTGTGTCTCTCAGTTTGTTCCCATCATAACATGTTTTTGTTTCAATCTTGTACTTGTGTCTGTAAATAAAAGAGAGGCATTTTACTGTTATTTTATGTTATTTTTGGGACCTTGGGAATGAGAGTGCATTTTGCTGTATCAATGGCAAGTTTATTATTTTGTTTTTAATAATTGTGAGTTTTGAACTTTTGTTTTTAATTTTCTTTTAGAATAGTAAGGAGGCATAGGCCTTTACATCATGGGAATACGACCCCTCTGAGGAGGACCGTGTAGGATATCAACTAAAGGAGGGGGGCATCATGGAGCACAGAAAGCGATCCATCAGTGGAAGCATGAGATTTGGCAAGGTAATCGGCAGCATAATTGGATTCTCTTTTAATTTATTCATTATAGTTGAGCAGCTAAGCAAATTAACTACCAAATTTATCATTCATGAAGAAACTAATAAATAACACTTGCAATTCAGATTAAACAAAACCAAGAGGTGATTCTCATTCTTTTTAGTTTAGTGGAATACCTTAGGATTTGTTGCAGCTGAATCTGATTGCTGACTAGTGTGTGGCTCTTATTCGTGTTGAGCATCACGGTCATACGACATTAACATGTATTACATTACATCTTCCGAATCTCGTTTACATAATGAATATAGATCAATAGTTGTCATGTGCCGATCAACTCTCTCCACGTTAACACTCGGATTGGATTCTCGACGGTCGAAACGATTCTGTCACCTCCACATTCCATATAACCTGTGAAGATAGAAACAGAACACACACATCTCATGATCATAAGTACAATTGGAGCTCCAATGTCCAATGTAAAACTCCATTCTAAACCATGGATCTTGAGATAGCATATTATCTTTTTGTACAAAAAGGTGATGAATGAAAAACAAAATCCCTTGGCCAGGTGAGTGCCATTTAATACTGAAACAGTGGTATCGTGTAGGGCTACAAAAATATTTACAAGAAAAAAAGCAAGCAAAATTTGGCCGGGGCCCAAAAACACAGAAAAAGCCACCAAACTACTAAATCACTTGAATCAAAGACAAGATCTGGCTACTCTATAGACAAAAGCTTCAAATTGTTTTCTTTTCTCAAGTGAGAGTCTGCCGATTCAATCTTCTTATTGCTTTGGCTTGGTCCCCATATACGGATTGTATGATCATCACTAGCCGATGCCAACATCCGAGGCCTCTTAGGGTTCCAGCTGACACTGTTCACTGTCATCGAATGCCCGGATAATACCTCCACCGGTGTAGAGCTTCGTCGATTCCAGATATATACCTGCCAACATTTGCATAATGTAAAGAATTAATGCACTTCACTAGAAATGTATAAGCCAAGGTTCATGTGCATATATGCATGCGATAGAAACAACAAATGACACGTTTAGAGACCCCCCTCAGTATTTGGGAAACCTGGTATGTATACGAGGATTGAAGAATGAGATTTGGAGTCCGGAGACTAACTCTGGCCCAGGTATGTACAGAAAGCAGGTTTGCCAAGTGCTAACTGGTGGTCAATGCCACAATGCAGCATATCCCAATATCAGCATCTTAGTGTAAGGTGAAGTAAAGGGGAAATGCTATTGGACTTAACCGGTTACCATATGGCTGCCCGGAATGCCAAACATGATTAGTAAATACAAGTGATTCGAGAAAAGGCGCTACAAAAATAAATTTATGACTGGCTAAACAAGAACTACAATGTTTATATAAGGCATATAATCATACCTGTGTGTTCTCACTACCACTGGCAATAAACATGCTATCGATCCCACCAAAGCAGGACCGTATGACATACTTGTTTTGCTTGTGTCCTGTGTACTTTAAAGGCTTTGCCCATTTTCCGGAAACATCCCGCAAATGTATCTCTTGGCTATTCAGGTTGACAATAAAGACCTTACTGTCCATGGAAACTGAAAGAGATGTGATTGAATGCTCCTCTAAGATAACTTGTTCAGCATTTGTCCTCAAATTTAATATCCGGATTTCTTTGTCAGAGAATATGCTGATAAGGTTTTCACCATCTGATGTAACAGCAAGATCCAAAACTTTGGGCATACGCATGCCCCTCCATGCTTTCATCTCAGTCCCATCACAGTCCCACATGCAGATGCCTTTTTCAGGATCAGAACTGCCACAAACAATTCGCTTTGAGTCGGGAAACCAAGCACATGAGCTCACAGTGAAGCCATGGTCCCCAAATGTATGCTTGCAAGTGCCTGTTTCTACATCCCAAAGCTTGAGAACTTCCAAGTTTCCACATGTGAGCAACTTTGTGTCGTCCGGGCTCCAAGCCACAAAGGATACAGGGTTCTGATGGCTTCGGAGTGTGTGTTTCATTGTCAGCTTATCATTATCCATAACCTAAGCAATTTAGGGAGACAAAAAAAATAAGTCAAACACTTCGAAAACGAAATTCAGAGATCAAGACCAGAAATTAGGTACCTGTAAAATTTAATATATCATGTACATAGCTATTCCGGACCACAGTCAGCATTAATAGAGACTTAAGAGTCACATTTCTTAATAGATGGATGTCCCCTTTAAGGGGAAATATCAAACAAACCAAATTGACTCATTTTTAAAGAACTAAAAGCAAAACAGAACATGGTATGGTAAAGAGAACAAACATCAACAATATCAAACGGATAGATTTCATTTCATTTAATTCAAGTTTGGTAAAGAGACATTCAGGAATGGACTCCATACACCCCCTACATGAAATTGCTCATTTTCTTGTTTGTTTCAGTTTTTCGAATAACAACAAACCATACCTTATTTGAAATCCCCTCACGACCAAAGAAAACTTGGAAAAGGGAGGCGTTACAGGTTAGATGCACCCCTAGACACTATATGTAACTCCTATCATGCTATTCTAATTTATCATATCTCACTGCAACACAACAAAAACAATATTCCAAATCTTCTAGATAAAACAACAGAGTTACATGCATGCAAATATTCATTAAAAGAAAGTGTGCATCTTTCCAAATGCATAAGCAAAAAGAGTGTTGTACCTTCCATATAATAGCTGTACAGTCACTTGATGAAGAGGCTAAGTACTCTCCATTATTTGAAAATTGTATAAACCAAACTTCATTGCTATGTGCAGTCAAAATCTGCAGACATAAGAAATAAAAGGGGCCACAATACAGCTCAAACATTCACAATAAAAAGCCACAATTAGGCAGTTGAAACTTGAAAGAGGAAACTCAAAAATTGCATGATTCACATGTATAAATCAGCACAAAGGGAAAGGAAGAACTCGTTAAATGTTCTCATCTTAAAGTGGGAGAAATCATCTTGAAGAAAGATCGTATGTATTCCCAAATAAAAGAATGGTCAATAGGCTATTTATCAGGTGTTAAACTGAGAACTTGGAAGATATTTTAGTGAAAGGCACCACACTTTCCAAAAAAAAAACTGCAGAAAATTATTTCTTATAAGCTTTTAACTAAAGAGTGATTTGACTTTCTAATTTCATGAAGTTGAATGGCTCATAGGTTTTCTCGCTCTGTCACCAGCAACCATAATTTGAAATTCTAGAACCATAGAAACATAATGATTTGACTCCCTTCAGGTCAGCCGAAGTATAATAACATGAATTAACAGGAACTTGTACCCATAATCTACTTGAAAGATAAGATTAAACATTAATTGACAGGTTAGAAATATAAAGGAGTGTCTGTTCCTTTAAGGTGTAAGCAAGTTTCAAAACATAATGAGGGCAATTATTTTGGTTGCTCCGGTATTACAATAAGAACAATAATAGCGATAAGTCACCGACACGACAATCCATGCATTTCTACCATACAAGCCGGCTATATAATTCATATTGCAAAATTATGCTCTATTTGGCTTCAACATGATAAAAGACAGTCCTGTTTCCACCACACCAAGCCATCGGCTTCATAGAAGACAAGAAAATATGGTCTTGATATGTGGATTCAAATTAACAAAGAAAGATAAACAAGTTATGGATATGTGTAAATTCATCAACACCTCATGGGTTAATACCAAGATGAGCGAATGGAGAATACATCATATTCCAAAGCTAACCCCTAATCCCTAAATCATCCAATCATCAAATAGATTCAAAAGTTAAAGTAGCATTAGATGGATTCAACAAGCTGAAACATCATTCGAAGAAGCTTCATGTTAGCATTTAGGATATTGGACTCTAGTATTTGTTCCACCAAATCAGAATTTTATTGTTGCACCATTATCAAATATGTAGATAGTAAAGATGAACAGAAAACACCATATTGCAAATTCAAACTGAAACATTGTGTTCATAACTTTGCATCCCCTTTTTTCTTCATTTCTTGGAACAATAAATAGAACCTATGAGTTATAGTACGAATAACAGTATTGACTGCAACAAGAAGCACACCTGAACTGTTTCTGTAGGTATCTGATCTCTGCAACAGCAATGATCCTCATAAAGCGAAACTGCACCCCGGGAATTATGATATATACATGAATCAATTTGGGCTGTTACGCTAGTTTCAACCAGATGTTCTAACCGTCTCTCAGGCAATACAATTGGTGGAGGAAGCTGCTTCCCTAGCTCCATCACTAACCTTTTTCGCAGTTCACTAATAACATCTTCGTCTAGCTTACCCATCTCTTTGAATGACAATATATTATAAGCTAATTTGTGAACTGTTTCCTTGCTCATGTGTAAGGTGGGAACCCGTTTTTGCAAAACTGACAAATCCAAAGAATCATCGCCACGATTCAAATATTCCAGAAAACACTGCTTGAACACAAGAAACAAAACCGAAGATCGTGTATCATCCTTCACATCCTTCATTTTATTCAGCGTATCAATACAATCATCCCAATCTCCACTGAGGATTTGCGATTCCAACAAATCAAATTCTACAGATTTATACCTAATACCAGACTCTGTTTCCAGACAAGAAGCAGACTTATTGTATCCAAAAGAGTATAAGCATTGAATTATAACTCTTAAAAATTCATGCTTATTTATTAAACCTTTAGAGCCCAATGTGGTAGGTGAATTCTCCATTGAGTTTTGTTTAGGGAAATTTAAACTGTATGGATGAACCTTCTTGCCTTCTAAAATCAAAGATTCCCATTTCTTCTACTTGCCATCAGTCCCTATATCATATATAATCCAATTAGTAAAAAAAATCATTCAAAAAAACCTCAAATCCCTACAAAAGAAAAAAATTAATAAAAAAAGAGCGCCCACACACACAATCATTGTAACAAGCATAAGGAATTATAAACCAAATAGAGTAAACTATATAACAGTAATTCAAATGCTAAACTAAGAAATCTAGTGCTAAACATACCTCAAATTTGCCAGGCAAAAACCATTGTACTTTTTTTTCTTTTAAGGAAGAAGAAACTAAACTAAGAAGCAAATACTTTCCAAAGCTACAAGTGGAACTTTCAAAAAAGAAAACGCTTCCATGAACAAAAGACAAAGAAAGAACGCAGATATTTACTTCTTCATATATTACCAATAAAGTTAATCACACAAAATAAAACAACCAAATTTAAAATATATACTTAAATGGCAAATTAATTCAATTAGATAGAAAACCTTGAAAACTGCAAATTTGACCAACAACCCAAAACCCCAAAATTTTACAACATGTCAAGATTAATAAAATATGGGGAAAAAACATTAAAGAGTAATTCATTCAATTGAGATTAATAAAATGCTAAGTTTAGAACTGAAATAGTAAAAGGAAAACAAATAAGGGAAGGGATAAAGTTGTACGTACAGAGAGAATGAAGAGTCGCCGGCGGTGACGGAAACAATAAACGGCGAGGAGAGGAGAGAAAACGGGAAAAAAGGAGGAGGTGAAGGGTAAATTTGGGGAAGAAGAGGGTTCTATTTGGGGGAAAATGAGGAGGTTTTAGCAGCAGTTATTCTCACGGGATTGATGACGTACGGATGAGATTTGTTGATAAAAAAACAAAAGCTTAAACTAACTAGATAGTCAGCCGACTATTAGCAAGTGTTTTAGTTAAGCCACTCAAGTTTAAAATATTATATGATGGTCACTTAAATTATTATTTTTTTTAGAATATGCTGGTGTGATGCAAGGGTATTCATCTGTTCAACTTTTTTTTAGCTTTTTTTTCAACGAAGGTACACACAGCATGCAATACTGGTGCTCGATCTCGGGTCCCAAGGGATGAGCAAATTATTGAAAGTTATAGAATAGTCATTAAATATTATATTTTAGGGAAGTGAGTTTTATTTTGGATCTTAAAAAGATCACTTAATTTCTGTTTTATCCTATACCCTATAATAATAATAATAATAATAATAATAATAATAATAATAATAATAATAATAATAATAATAATAATAATAATAATAATAATAATAATAATAATAATAATAATAATACAATTCACAAATAATCACTAAACTAAGGTAAAATGTTCATTTTGGTCATCTAATTTCTAAAAGTTACAAAATGGCCATTAAATTTTAATATTTGTTACAAAATGTTCATTGAGTAGTTAATCTAAGTCATGACCCGAGTCACCTGATAATTAAGAAAATTTATATAATAATAAATTTAATCTTTTATATTTTATACATTTAATTAATTTAATCCTCAATTAAAATAGTATTCTCGTTATTTACTCATTATATCAAATTCGTCATATTATTTACATACACAATCACTTTTGTGTCGCACTCCGTTAAAAGCTTCTAGATTGTTATTCAAGTAATAAAAATGGCGTTGATGCTGAAGTTAATTTGGAAACTTTCTTGGCAGATCTGTTCAAGCGGGTAATAAGCAGTGTGTTCAAACGGTCGATTAAATCAAATTAATTGACGGAACTAAAATTTACTTTGATTAATCAGTTAATTGATTAAATGTTTGATCGATTAAAGATTTTTTTAAAGTTCGATTATCAGTTAATTTTGTTCGAAAATTAGTTAATTAACCGAAATTTTAATGTATATTTAATTTTAGGCATAATGCCAAAAAAATACCCCTAATGTTTGACTGAATAGTCATTTTGGCCCTTATTTTTTAACCAATTTAACCCCTAACGTTTCATTTTAGGTCAAAAATGACTCATTCGCGGATAAAAACTGTAAGTCAACTGACGATAAATAACTTAAAATAACGTGACAAACCTATATGACAGTGTACGCCGCGATAGCAGTGTCATATAGACAAATATGTTGGCTTTATATAATGACATATTAGTCAAAAATATTTTTATAAAATTGTACGAAATATAAAATATTTTTTCTTCTGACGTGTCATTATGTAAAGTCATTTGAAGTTGTTATCGTCAGCTGACTAACAATTTTAATCCGCAGAGGGGTCATTTTGACCCAAAATAAAACGTTGGAGTGTTAAATTAGTTCAAAAAAAAAACAGGGGCCAAAATAACTATTCGGTCAAACATTAGGGGCATTTTTTTACTTTATGCCTTAATTTTAAGCCTATATTTCAATAATGACTCGTAATATTTAAAATCAAATAATTATATTTTAATCTAAATTAAGTCCAACCTATAATGGAGAAAAATGGAGTTTAAAAAACAACAACAAAAATCTAATAAAAATATATTTTTTTCTTCAATTTATTGCTACTTAAATTGCTATTTTGAATCAAAACTAAAAAACTTATAAAAGAAATCGGTTAATTTTGAAAAAAAGTGAATTAATCGAATTTAATTCAGTTCGGTTTACAATTTTTTAAATTAATTTAATTTTGAATAGTTCGATTATTAATCGAAACCTAACTGACCGTTTGAACATCTATAGTAACAAAAGTACTAAAAGTGTAGTGTTGTTGAGTTGTATGCCTTCATATTGGATACAAAATCACTAGTTCTACTTCTTCTGCTTAATTGGTACAGTTCACGCTTCACACTAAATATCAGAACCATTATTTCTTTTACCCAAAACAAGGTGCATAAGAGTGATCTGCTTAGGGTTTTTTTTTTTGCCTAAATGTAAGCTTTATTGGGAAGATGGTATTTTTTTGTTTTTAATAAATGTTTTTTTAGAATTAATATTAAATTGATTGAATGTGTAAATGTGTTATTATATAATTTTTTTTAATTTCCATATCACTTCTTAATGGTAGTTAACAGTTCAATAATCATTCTTTTGCAAAAATCAAATTTTAATAATTATTTTATAACTGTTGAAAGCTTGATGACCAAAATAAAAATTTTACTATAATTTAGTGATCATTTGTGAATTTTACCTTAATAATAATATATCATATGTAATGGGAGGACTCTTATAGCAGCCGTGGTTAAAGATTTTCAGTTTATTGGGGTGTTAAGATATGTATTTTTGTAATTAGTTGGTAATTAGCTGTAAACGGTTAGTTAGGTAGTTAAGTAGTTTTGTTTCTTTAGTATTTCTTTTATTCTTTCTTTATTACTATATAATTAATATTTTCAGATATTGTAAAAGTAACTTTGGCAATTACAACTTTGAATAAAAACGTTTCAGTTCTCTTTTCTCTCGTCTTCCTAAATTCTTAATTCCAAAATCCTAAATCAAGAAACTAAACATTCAACATGGTATCAGTTGATGATTCTTTTGATTCTCATTCTCGTTCCGCTGACTACACTCGAAATTCCTTCAAAATTGATGATCCTTGTATTCCTTATTACATACACCTCAGTGAGAATCCGGCGCTCGTGTTAACTTCTTCTTTGCTCGATGGGAAGAATTATCATCAATGGGCTAGATCGATTCAAATGGCGCTCATTTCCAAGAATAAGTTCTCCTTTGTTGATCGCTCCATCAAAGAACTGAAGCATGATGATCCTAGATTTGCGGCCTAGAAAAAGTGCAATAACCTAGTTCTGTCGTGGCTGCAAAGGGCTTTGATTCCAGAGATTGCATAGAGTGTAATCTGGATCGATAATGCTTCGGAGTTGTGGGTCGATCTATTTGATCGCTTCAGTCAAGGGGATTTACTCAAGATTTCTGATCTACTTCAGGAGTTCTTTAGTTTGACTCAAGGTTGTAACCCCCTCATCCCGGTCTGGCCGGATGACCGGTCCGAGTGGGCCACACGGGGAAAACCGAGTGAAAACCCCCTTAAGGATTCCCCCTCGGTTAGCAACCCCATTTTTTTCATTTTAAATCTTGTCTAGATGAATATTAAACCTTAAGTGATCATACAGCGGAACAACATATACAAAACAATCAAACGAACTCAAACTAACATGTTACAGCCCAATTTTAAACTTAAACTGCAGGCGGTATCGATACACCTAAGGGGTGTATCGATACCCCTTGACTAGGTCAACTGGTCAGAGTCAACCCGTGGAGACCGTATCGATACACCCAAGGAGTGTATCGATACCCTCTCCAACGGTTGACTTCTCACGGTCAATGCTAAGATGACCGTATCGATATGCCAGAGACCCGTATCGATACCAAAGTGGACAGTAGCTTCAATGACCAAAAAGGTATCGATACGCCCCCTCGCGTATCGAAACACGAGGCCTGAAACAAGAAGGCCATATCGATACGGGACCAACCGTATCGATACCCCTGCACTGCAAAACCTCCAAACTCAGCTAAAACGAACAAGACTCGAACCTAGATGCAATATAGGGTTTCCCTAGACCCAAACAAGCATTC
This sequence comes from Hibiscus tridactylites, assembly GCA_958450335.1. Classification (NCBI taxonomy): domain Eukaryota; kingdom Viridiplantae; phylum Streptophyta; class Magnoliopsida; order Malvales; family Malvaceae; genus Hibiscus; species Hibiscus tridactylites. Next base: position 51,156,225 of record OY288290.1, read on the forward strand.
ATACAACATTTACAAGTCATTATTTAGCCATACAAACATCCAACATGTACACACATCAAGGAGAGCATGCAATTGAATCGAGGATGACATTTAAGCACTCAAGTCACATACTTCAACATTCAAACATAAAAGCAACCTCAAAGGCATATAGCCAACATTCATAATAAGCAATTTTGGCATGGATTACACTTCAAACATGGCAACACAAGCCATACAAAAGCAAGATAACATGGAGTCTAAGCAAGCTCCTAAACAACCAACAACTATCCATCAAAATAACACATGTCCCATTGCTTAAACTATTACATGTCAAACATTTAAAAGTTCATACTTGATGTACTCAAGCCAACAACCACACTTGGAGGCCCTCCACTTGCTCAAGCAATCCACGAACTAAGGATCTGCAATGTTGAACAAAGAGAGCGTAAGAAATGATGCTTAGTGAGGGTGAGCTCTTAAAAACAAACCTCAACATTGCAGGGTCCGAGCACGATCTAGCCAAGGCATTACACATATATACCAAGGATCCACAAGAGCCACAAGATAAAGATGCATGAACAATATACAATTAAATGACATGATCATGAGCTCAATTCCTCAACGCATGTAATCACATTTAAACATCCAAACAAGGATCATATATCGCAACACATTGGTACCTATATCAATCAACATTGGCACCTAGCTATGACCCGAATACGCGGATAGACACGTTGGAACTCACATACAACAGCCACATTACCTCACGGTGGGATTACACTCATCACCGGTCTCGCGGAGGGGATTCCACTCATCCTCACGCCCCGTCGATGGGATTCCACTCATCATCGACTATATATAAATACAATTTTCGGGCGAACCCGTACTCCTTCTTAGTGACTCAACGCCACCAAGGCCACACGCGACTTTTGACTCATGTGTACACACTAACATCCTAATGATCGATCATTTGTACTCAAGCATACTAGTGCCAACATTTTACTCATTTCAACCAATTCTGTGCTTAGCACGTACTCACCAATAACCATCATCATGCATGTCTCAAGCATCGCAAAACATGCCTCATCTCACATGTATAACACAATATACATAAGCATTCATATCACATTTCATACGAGACATACACAACCACATATATGAGTTCATCCAAAGGCTCTAGATCAAGTTTAGGATTAGGCTACCACCCTAATCCTAACTCTAGGTGGGTCTACCAAGCCCAACCTAGTTCATATACTCGAACCAACCATTTTAAAACCAAGTAAAACAATTAACCACTCACCTAAGCTCCCAAGCTTAAAGACCACGCAAGCGACCACCTTCAATTTCCCGGATTTACTTCCGATACTTCACCGATGTCCAACCTCGATTCTAATCAATCCCAAACACAAACAAAACATCCACAATCAATAACTCATCGCCGGAACTAACTTGGATTAACGTTTTCAAGCATCCAACACTCAAAATCAAGCCCAAAATAGAATTCCCGAGCAACCCACAAAACTCACTGAAATCTTCAAATTTAAGCATCCAAACAACCATCAAATACACCCAAAGTGACCCTCATATATCATACTAACACCAGCCCTCAAAAACCCACATGAAACTACCCCAAAAACCACTTTAAAACCCTCCAAAAACCCCCTTGAAACACAATTCCGGAAATCATTATAAAACCTTGTAAAAATTAGATATATTGGACCTTTTGGACAACAAATGACTCATCTAACATCACCAAATCAAAAGCTCAACTTAAAGCTAACAAAGTTAACATTTTTAATTCAAAACTCAAAAACCTCAAAATACAAAATCAAGGGTTTTAATGAAAACTAAAGGTATAAACATGTAGAGGAAAGCGAGGACAAGTTAGAAACGTTTTTACCTTTCAAAAATCACCAAGGATGAATGTGTATGGTGATGGAATAGTAGAGAGGGTGAGGGGGTTCTATTTTCACGTTGATGAAGAAGAAAATGAATAGTGGTGTAACCCCCTCGTCCCGGTCTGGCCGGATGACCGGTCCGAGTGAGCTACACGGGGAAAACCGAGTGAAAACTCCCTAAGGAACTCTCCCTCGGTTAGCAACCCTATATTTTTTTTTCATTTTAATATTGTCTAGATGAGAATTACATCCTAAGTGATCATACAGCGGAACAAAATTTACGAAGAAATCAAACGAACCCAAACTAGCACTTAAAAGCCCATTTTTAATGTTACACTGCAGGCAGTATCGATACCCTCAAGAGGGGTATCGATACCCCTGTGACTAGGTCAACAAGGTTTGGTCAACCTGAGGAGGCAGTATCGATACCCCAAATGAGGGTATCGATAACCTCCCCTAAAGTTGACTTCCCACGGTCAAAGCCAAGACAACGGTATCGATACCCTTGAGAGGAGTATCGATACCGAAATCGACAGTAGCACCAGTGGCCAAAAAGGTATCGATACTCCCCCTCGAGTATCGATACACGAGCCTAAAACCACAGGGTAGTATCGATACCAGATCAACGGTATCGATACCTCAGCTACGAAACTGCAGGTTTGAGCTGATTTAGAGCACAAGGAGGCCCCTAAATCCCTCTAACCCTTCAACCAACACACTATCATCAATCCCTAAGGCAAGCCAACCATAAAGCATGCATATTTAAGTCAAGGGAGTCAATCAAACATGGATTTAAGCAATCATACATAGCATTCACTTCAATGAGCGATATAGGCATTAATAAGCATACTTGAAGGCTCAAATGGTCTTAAAAGCACAAGTCAAACTCAAGAGGTTTGCATCCATACATAAGGCAACCTAAACACCCTAAAGCATGCCATCATACACATCAACCATCATCAAGGCATTACATGCATACAATCCATAATCAAACCAAAATCAACATCCATCAAATGAGTCACACATGCTCATACAAAGACACTTGCCACATTGCTAGCTATTACAAAATCGGTAACCATACTTGAGCTACAAACTTGGATGCCCTTCTTGCCTTGCCTCGAGCTAACACCACGCTAATGATCTGCATTGTTGAACATTGAGAGCGTAAGCTATAAGCTTAGTGAGGGTGCTCTAAAACGAAAAACAACAACAATGCAGGGCTCAAGCATGTAGTCCTAAACTCATGCATATCAAGCATTGCACATAACCAAGTAGACTTAGCTAGTCTTTCGAGTGGCAAATATGGTCTCTCAATCCTAGCAAGATTAAGCATCATTAGATCATCATGCAATATCATATATCAAAACCACATATCACCATCATATATCACAATTCATGAACAAGTTTAATTGGCCACTTTAATTACCCCGATTGTGCGGATTAAAACCTTGACAACACTTTACCTCGGTGGGATTCCACTCATCACCGGACCTTGCATGTGCGGGATTCCACTCATCGCCACATGCCCTACGGATGGGATTCCACTCATCATCCCGTAGAAATATAATAAGCTTCCGGTGGAATGCTACATCACCGTACTCCTCCTTGATGACTTAACGCCATCAAGGCCACGTACGTTTTGACTCAATTTGTGTGCACACTATCCTAATGATCGATCATTTACAACCGGTAATTTTTAGTGCCAATTATTATAACCACAACATGTATCACCAACCACATATCATCAACACATTCATGCTCAACACATATATCCACATCATGATATACATATACATGTACCATCTAATCACAAGCATTTGAGCATAGTCATCAAGCACATAGCATTTAAGGAAATTAGACTAAGTTAGCTACTTGGATTAAAAGGAAGTGGCCTACCAAGCACACTTGCACACACACACACTACTCATGCTCGAACCAACTTTAGAACAAGTTTAGACCACTCACCGCCCTTCCTTAGCAAATCGAATAATCCTCCTACGCACCCGGATTTGGTCCCAAAGCTCCTTCAACGTTTCCCCTTGCTTCTAGCCAAACAAAATACATTCATCACTTCCCAAATCAATGCTAACTCAATTATCAATCCACATCGCAAAACACAACTCAATTTCCACAAATTTCAAATCACATAGTATCCCAAAACCCAAATTTTCGGACTCCCACAACCAAGGGCTGAAATACCCAATTTCAAGCATCCAAAAGACTTCCAAAACATCCCAAATCACCCTCCTAACATAACTAGACCATCAGCCCTTCAATTCCCACACAAATCCTCTCAAAAACCCAATTTTTCAAACCCTAAAATTGGCCCTAAAGACCCCCTACGAAAATTCATCCAAAATTGACCAAATTCATATATGTTGTATACTTTAGCATGATTAACAAAAACCCCAACACAATTTCTTAAGACCAATTGAAAAACCCCATTAAAACCCAATTTTCATCATAAACCCTAATTTTTCAAAACCCACATTTTTGAAATTTAAGACAATAAGCAAGTAGAGGATTGAGAGGAGGTTAAGAAAATACAATTACCTCTTAAAATGGTGTGGAAATCGGGTGCTAAAATTGATGGAATAGTAATTCCAAGCTTGGGAGGTTTTAGAAATGGTGGGGGTTTTCAAAATGGGAAAAGGAGGAAGAATGGGGGAGGAAGATAACTTTACCATAAAGTGGTCTTCCTTTTTTTTTTTTAAAACTTGGGTAAATAGCCCCATAGGTCCTTCCCAACTAAATAAAATTCATTTAGACCATTATTTGAAATTGAATTGCTTTAATTTAGTTTTATTTAACTCGAACTAATACCCGACTAACTCCTAGGCCCGGAACACGGGTGTTACAACTCTCCCCCACTTAAGGAAATTTCGTCCCCGAAATTACCTGACTGAAAGAGATACGGAAACTGCTTTTCCATATCCTCCTTCCTCTCCCAGGTGGCCTCGTCCACACCTCTACGCTGCCATCTCACTTTCACTAACTCAATTGATCTACCCCTCAACACTTTACTGTCTGAAGCTAAGATCTCAACGGGCTCTTCCTCATAAGTTAAATCCGGATTCAATTCAATTTCTTCTACGGGCATAACATGTGATGGATCGGACCTATACTTACGAAGCATGGATACATGGAACACATCGTGTATCTTCTCTAACTCGGATGGCAAACGCAACTGATAGGCAACGGGACCAACTCTCTTCACAATCTCATACGGTCCTATGTACCTCGGACTCAACTTCCCCTTTCGGCCAAATCTCATCACTTTCTTCCACGGAGACACTTTCAAGAACACCTTCTCACCCACTGCGAACTCAACTTCCTTCCTCTTTAAATCGGCATAGGACTTCTGCCTATCCGAAGCAGCCTTCAAGCGATCACAAATCAATTTTACCTTGTCGGTTGTCCCCTTTAGCAAATCCGGCATAGGTAACAGTTTCTGTCCTACCTCGGCCCAACACACTGGAGTTCTACACTTTCGACCATACAAGGCCTCATACGGAGCCATCTGAATGCTCGACTGAAAACTGTTGTTGTACGCAAACTCCACTAGAGGCAGATGCTTCTCCCAAGTACTCTGAAAGTCAATGATACAACATCGCAACATATCCTCTAAGATCTGAATAACCCTCTCTGACTGACCATCTGACTGAGGATGATAAGAAGTGCTGAAGTTCAAACGGGTACCCAAAGCTGTATGCAGACACTCCCAAAATCTCGAAGTAAACCGTGGATCTCTATCTGACACAATGGACTTCGGCACACCATGTAACCTCACAATCTCACCAATGTACAAATCGGCCAATCTATCTAAGGTGTAAGTAGTGTTGACTGCCAAGAAGTGAGCACACTTCGTAAAACGATCTACTATCACCCAAACTGAGTTCTTCTTCGTAGGAGTCAAAGGCAAACCCGAAACAAAATCCATGGTGATGTTCTCCCATTTCCATTCCGGAATTCTCAACGGCTGTAACAAACCTGAGGGAACCTGATGTTCCGCCTTCACCCTCTGACACACTAAGCACTTACTCACAAAGTCGGCTACATCTCTCTTCAAGCCAACCCAAAAGTACTCATTCTTCAAATCACGGTACATCTTCGTACTTCCTGGATGCATAGCAAACGGACTACTGTGGGCTTCAGTCAAGATCGTACGTCTCAAATCACTGTCTTCAGGCACAACTATTCTGTCCTTGAAACATAAGACCCCATCGGAACTGAAACTGTAGTCTGAAGATCTACCTTCGGCTATATCTTGCACGTGAGGTGCCAAAGATCTATCTAAGAGCTGTTTCTCTCGAATCATCTGACCTAGAGTAGGTCTAACCTGAAGCTCGACTACTAAGCCACCATCTCCGGACAAACTCAATCTAGCAAACATGGCCCTCAAGTCCACGGCCACCTTCCTACTCAGTGCATCGGCCACTACATTGGCCTTACCCGGGTGGTACTCAATAGTAAGATCATAGTCCTTTAGCAACTCTAACCATCTACGCTGTCTGAGATTCAAATCTCGCTGAGTCATAATGTACTTCAAACTCTTGTGGTCGGTGTATACTGTGCATTTCTCACCATACAAATAGTGCCTCCAAATCTTCAGAGCAAACACAACTGCAGCTAACTCTATGTCATGGGTCGGATAATTGCGTTCATGTGTCTTCAACTGTCTTGAGGCATAAGCCACTACTCTTCGGTCTTGCATCAGAACACATCCTAACCCTACATACGAGGCATCACTATAAATCACATAGTCCTTCCCGGACTCAGGCTGAATCAAGATCGGTGCTTGGGTCAAAGCTTCTTTCAATTTTTCAAAGGCTCTCTGTCTTGCATCTGTCCACTCAAACTGAACACTCTTCTGAAGTAGCTGTGTCAACGGAGCGGCTAATTTAGAGAAACCTTCCACAAATCTTCTATAGTATCCGGCTAAGCCTAGGAAGCTACGTACTTCTGTCACTGACTTTGGTTGCTTCCACTCAACAATGGCTTCAATCTTCTTCGGATCAACTCTAATGCCTTCAGCTGATACTACATGTCCTAAGAAGACTACCTCTCGTATCCAGAACTCACACTTGCTGAGCTTCGCATACAACTGATGATCTAGCAAAGTCTTCAAAACAAGTCTCAAATGTCGGTCATGGTCTTCTTCAGTTCGCGAGTACACCAAAATGTCATCAATAAATACAACCACAAACTGATCTAGATACTGATGAAAAATCCTATTCATCATGTCCATGAAAGCTGCCGGTGCATTAGTCAACCCAAATGGCATGACTAAAAACTCATAGTGTCCATACCTAGTCCTAAAGGCCGTCTTCGGTACATCAACCTCTCTAACCTTTAGCTGGTAGTAACCTGATCTCAAATCGATCTTCGAAAAGACAGACGCCCCTCTCAACTGATCAAACAAGTCATCAATTCTAGGCAACGGATATTTGTTCTTCACTGTCAACTGATTCAACTGTCTGTAATCTATGCACATTCTCATACTTCCATCTTTCTTCTTCACAAACAACACTGGTGCACCCCAAGGTGAAGAACTAGGCCTAATAAAACCTCTATCCGTCAATTCTTGCAACTGAGTCTTCAACTCTTTCAATTCTTTCGGTGCCATACGATACGGAGCAATCGAAACAGGAGCTGAATCAGAATAAGTCTCAATGCTGAACTCTACCTCTCGGTCCGGTGGTAACCCTGGCAATTCTTCCGGAAACACACTAGGAAAGTCACATACTGTCCGGATGTCCTGAGGTCTAACCTCACTCATGTTAGGGTTCATCACATACGCTAAGTATGCTTCACACCCTAACTCAACTAATTTCTTGGCCTCTAACACTGAAACCACATTGGATAAGAACTTCACATTCTCACCCACAACAACAATCTCATAATCATCTGTGAGCTTCAAAGAAATCCGCTTAGTTTCAAAATCTATCCTAGCTCTATGTTCCGTGAGCCAATCCATACCCAGAATCACATCAAAACCATAGAAGGGAAGTTCCATCATATCCATTGGAAACAAATGCCCCTGAACCATCAACGGACACCTTCGGTACATCTTCCTAACCACTACCGTGTCCCCAAAGGAACTAGTAACACTAACTCCTACCTTTAACAACTCACAAGGCAAATTCAAAGACTGTGCATGCTCACTCAATATGTAGGAATGTGTAGACCCAGAGTCAATCAAAGAAAGCAAACCCAAAGACTGTATCGAGAAGTTACCTGCGATCACATCGGTGTCATGCTGCTCCCCGCGCTGAGCGTAAACCCTAGCCTGTCCTCCGCCCTCCGGCTGGACTGCGACTACATGTGCTAAGTTCCTCTGACCATCGTTCCTCGGCTGGAAATTACCTCTACCGCGCCCGCGGCCTCTCTGAAAGTCATTGGCTCTAGCAGGAGCCTGAGCTGGTGCCTGTCCCACCTGATGTGGACAGTCACGCCTAATGTGGTCTCTAGCACCACAACTCCAACAAGAGTGATAATTTCCCCAACACTCACCGGTGTGGTTCCTCCCGCAGGAAGCACATGTGGGCAACTTCCCACCAGCTCTCTGGCCCTGGTGGCCCCTACCGTGGTTACTGCCACCACGCCTATGATCATACTGATGCCGGTTGTCCCGATGCCTCTTGGCATCTCCTCTATCAAAGTTGCTGGACCTCTTACCTGAACTAGATCCACCTGACCGCCTGGTCAAACTCAAACTGTGCTCCAAGTCCTTGGCCCTCGAGACCAAGACATCAAAATCAATGTAATCAGAAGCTAGAGTATAAGTCTTGATCTCCTCATTCAGCCCATATCGGAAGCGGTTACAACGCTCCACCTCAGTAGGTACGAGTTCAGGTGCATACTGACTCAGTCTGACGAATCGGATCTCATAATCAGTCACGGACATACTCCCCTGAGACGATGCCATAAACTCTCTCTTCCTCTCATCGAGGTATCGCGGACCCAAATACTTCTTCCGGAAAGCTATCTCAAAGAACTCCCAAGTGATCTCGGCCTCATCCATCCCCGAAGTAACGGTGACCCACCAGGTGTAGGCATCATCCTGAAGCAAGGACTCAACACAGCCCAACTTACGATCACCAGTACACCCCATCTGAGCAAGGATACGGACGGTCTTCTCTAACCACATCTCTGACCTCTCCGGAGTAGCACCTCTAAACTCTTCGGCCCCAAGGCCCCGAAGTCTCTCTAATGGCAACCCGGTGCCCTCACCCTGATGATGAGCTGCCTGACCCCCAGCAACTGCAGCCTGGAACGCTCCGGCTATTGCCTGAACCAACGGAGCTAAGTCAATTCCGGCCGGTCCTTGGCCACCCTGGCCACCTTGGCCTCCTTGTGGTCCCATTCCTTCGGGCCCGGCCTCGCCTCCCACTCCCGGTGGAGGAGGTGGTGGTGGTGGAGGTGGTGGAGGAGCTCCAACTCCAACCACTGGCTCTCCCACTTGAGCCTCAACTCTCACAACTGGCTCAACTCTCGGAGCCTCTGCCCGTGGTTCCGGTCGAACCATCCTAGGCCTCCCACGTGGTCTCATGGTTCAACTAGCAAGGTATAAACTACAACAAGAAACAAATAGGACTACGTTAGCCAAAGCAAGGGTCCAATAGTGCTCAAGTATTCCTCTTTCAAAAATCCTTTTTAAATTAAGTAGTAGTAGCAATGGGCACACACTCACACGAGACACGACCATTCATGCATTCAAAACATCATACGATCAATCAAGCATCAAGGATTCATGGCAATTCATGCATCGGACAACACAAGCATTTAACACATTAATCTTACCTCACTTACCTGCCCGAGGTCTCGGTAACCTCAGGCTCTGATACCAACAAATGTAACCCCCTCGTCCCGGTCTGGCCGGATGACCGGTCCGAGTGAGCTACACGGGGAAAACCGAGTGAAAACTCCCTAAGGAACTCTCCCTCGGTTAGCAACCCTATATTTTTTTTTCATTTTAATATTGTCTAGATGAGAATTACATCCTAAGTGATCATACAGCGGAACAAAATTTACGAAGAAATCAAACGAACCCAAACTAGCACTTAAAAGCCCATTTTTAATGTTACACTGCAGGCAGTATCGATACCCTCAAGAGGGGTATCGATACCCCTGTGACTAGGTCAACAAGGTTTGGTCAACCTGAGGAGGCAGTATCGATACCCCAAATGAGGGTATCAATACCCTCCCCTAAAGTTGACTTCCCACGGTCAAAGCCAAGACAACGGTATCGATACCCTTGAGAGGAGTATCGATACCGAAATCGACAGTAGCACCAGTGGCCAAAAAGGTATCGATACTCCCCCTCGAGTATCGATACACGAGCCTAAAACCACAGGGTAGTATCGATACCAGATCAACGGTATCGATACCTCAGCTACGAAACTGCAGGTTTGAGCTGATTTAGAGCACAAGGAGGCCCCTAAATCCCTCTAACCCTTCAACCAACACACTATCATCAATCCCTAAGGCAAGCCAACCATAAAGCATGCATATTTAAGTCAAGGGAGTCAATCAAACATGGATTTAAGCAATCATACATAGCATTCAATTCAATGAGCGATATAGGCATTAATAAGCATACTTGAAGGCTCAAATGGTCTTAAAAGCACAAGTCAAACTCAAGAGGTTTGCATCCATACATAAGGCAACCTAAACACCCTAAAGCATGCCATCATACACATCAACCATCATCAAGGCATTACATGCATACAATCCATAATCAAACCAAAATCAACATCCATCAAATGAGTCACACATGCTCATACAAAGACACTTGCCACATTGCTAGCTATTACAAAATCGGTAACCATACTTGAGCTACAAACTTGGATGCCCTTCTTGCCTTGCCTCGAGCTAACACCACGCTAATGATCTGCATTGTTGAACATTGAGAGCGTAAGCTATAAGCTTAGTGAGGGTGCTCTAAAACGAAAAACAACAACAATGCAGGGCTCAAGCATGTAGTCCTAAACTCATGCATATCAAGCATTGCACATAACCAAGTAGACTTAGCTAGTCTTTCGAGTGGCAAATATGGTCTCTCAATCCTAGCAAGATTAAGCATCATTAGATCATCATGCAATATCATATATCAAAACCACATATCACCATCATATATCACAATTCATGAACAAGTTTAATTGGCCACTTTAATTACCCCGATTGTGCGGATTAAAACCTTGACAACACTTTACCTCGGTGGGATTCCACTCATCACCGGACCTTGCATGTGCGGGATTCCACTCATCGCCACATGCCCTACGGATGGGATTCCACTCATCATCCCGTAGAAATATAATAAGCTTCCGGTGGAATGCTACATCACCGTACTCCTCCTTGATGACTTAACGCCATCAAGGCCACGTACGTTTTGACTCAATTTGTGTGCACACTATCCTAATGATCGATCATTTACAACCGGTAATTTTTAGTGCCAATTATTATAACCACAACATGTATCACCAACCACATATCATCAACACATTCATGCTCAACACATATATCCACATCATGATATACATATACATGTACCATCTAATCACAAGCATTTGAGCATAGTCATCAAGCACATAGCATTTAAGGAAATTAGACTAAGTTAGCTACTTGGATTAAAAGGAAGTGGCCTACCAAGCACACTTGCACACACACACACTACTCATGCTCGAACCAACTTTAGAACAAGTTTAGACCACTCACCGCCCTTCCTTAGCAAATCGAACAATCCTCCTACGCACCCGGATTTGGTCCCAAAGCTCCTTCAACGTTTCCCCTTGCTTCTAGCCAAACAAAATACATTCATCACTTCCCAAATCAATGCTAACTCAATTATCAATCCACATCGCAAAACACAACTCAATTTCCACAAATTTCAAATCACATAGTATCCCAAAACCCAAATTTTCGGACTCCCACAACCAAGGGCTGAAATACCCAATTTCAAGCATCCAAAAGACTTCCAAAACATCCCAAATCACCCTCCTAACATAACTAGACCATCAGCCCTTCAATTCCCACACAAATCCTCTCAAAAACCCAATTTTTCAAACCCTAAAATTGGCCCTAAAGACCCCCTACGAAAATTCATCCAAAATTGACCAAATTCATATATGTTGTATACTTTAGCATGATTAACAAAAACCCCAACACAATTTCTTAAGACCAATTGAAAAACCCCATTAAAACCCAATTTTCATCATAAACCCTAATTTTTCAAAACCCACATTTTTGAAATTTAAGACAATAAGCAAGTAGAGGATTGAGAGGAGGTTAAGAAAATACAATTACCTCTTAAAATGGTGTGGAAATCGGGTGCTAAAATTGATGGAATAGTAATTCCAAGCTTGGGAGGTTTTAGAAATGGTGGGGGTTTTCAAAATGGGAAAAGGAGGAAGAATGGGGGAGGAAGATAACTTTACCATAAAGTGGTCTTCCTTTTTTTTTTTTAAAACTTGGGTAAATAGCCCCATAGGTCCTTCCCAACTAAATAAAATTCATTTAGACCATTATTTGAAATTGAATTGCTTTAATTTAGTTTTATTTAACTCGAACTAATACCCGACTAACTCCTAGGCCCGGAACACGGGTGTTACAAGTGGAGTTGGGTATTTTCTTTCAATTGTTTTGTTTCATCTTAAAAGTCAAAAAGGCCATTTTGCCCTTAATGAAGGGAGACATTTACAAGGATGGAAATCCATGACTATTGGGTTTAAATCAAAATAGGCCCAACACAATTTATTTTGAAAGCAAAACCCGAACATTATTTTAATTATAAAACCGAGCCCAAATAATATTAAAATATTATTTTCATCTAACCCCTAAACCCGGGTGTTACAACTCTCCCCCACTTAAGGAAATTTCATCCCCGAAATTACCTGGCGGAAACAAATACGGAAACTGCTCAACCATATCCGCTTTCCTCTCCCACGTGGCCTCTTCCACACCTCTATGTCTCCACAACACCTTGACCAACTCTATGGTCTTACCACGCAACACCTTGCTATCAAAAGCAAGTATCTCAACGGACTCTTCATTATAGGACAAATCCGGATTTAACTCTATCTCCTCAACGGGCATCACATGAGAAGGATTCGATCTATATCTTCTAAGCATATACACATGAAAGACATCATGGATCTTTTCTAACCCAGAAGGTAACCTCAAACGATAAGCTACAGGCCCAATCCGCTCAACTATCTCATACAGACCAATGAACCTCGGACTCAACTTGCTCTTTCGGCCAAATCTCATTACCTTCTTCCACGGAGATACTTTCAGAAACACTTACTCACCCACTGAGTACTCAATCTCTTTCCTCTTCAAATCTGCATAAGACTTCTGACGATCGGAAGCTGCTTTCAAACGATCACAAATCAACTTCACTTTGTCGGTAGTCCCCTTAAGCAAGTCTGGCATAGGTAACAATCTCTGACCTGTTTCAGCCCAACAAATCGGAGTCCTACATCGTCTACCATACAAAGCCTCATAAGGTGCCATCTGAATACTAGACCGATAACTGTTGTTGTAAGCAAACTCAACCAGCGATAAGTGCTTCTCCCAAGAGCCCTGAAAGTCAATCACACAACAACGAAGCATATCCTCTAGAATCTGTATCACTCGCTCTGACTTCCCATCGGACTGAGGATGATAAGACGTACTGAAATGCAAACGGCTACCTAGAGCACTATGCAAGCAACCCCAGAATCTCGAAGTAAATCTAGGATCTCTATCCGAAACAATAGACTTCGGAACTCCATGAAGTCTCACAATCTCACGGATGTACAAGTTTGCCAACTTGTCTAAGGAATCTGTAGTGTTCACTGCTAGGAAGTGAGCACACTTAGTGAACCTATCAACAATCACCCAAACTGAATTCTTCTTCGAAGGAGACAAAGGCAACCCCGACACAAAATCCATGGTGATCCTCTCCCATTTCCATTCCGGAATCTTCAAAGGCTGTAACAAACCTGAAGGAACCTGATGTTCTGCCTTCACTCTCTGACAAACCATACAACGACTCACATACTCGGCTACATCTCTCTTCAAACCAACCCAGAAGTAATCATTCTTCAAATCTCGGTACATTTTGGTACTACCCGGATGCATAGAAAAGGGACTCGAATGTGCTTCACTCAGAATCTGACGTCTCAACTCAACATCTTCTGGTACAACAATTCTATCTCTAAAGCACAACAAGCTCTCACCACTGAAACTATACTCGGTCGGTCTTTCTTCGGCTACGTCCTGAACATGAGGAACTAAACTCACATCTTGCAACTGCTTCTCCCGAATCAACTGAATCAAAGAAGGCTTCACTTGCAACTCGGTGATCAAACCACCATCATCGAACACACTCAATCTAGCAAACATAGCTCTCAACTCAACGACCACTTTTCTACTCAAAGCATCGGCTACTACATTTGATTTACCCGGATGGTACTCAATGGTCAAATCATAATCTTTTAGCAACTCTAGCAATCTTCTCTGTCTCAAGTTCAACTCTTTCTGTGTCATCAGATACTTCAAGCTCTTGTGATCGGTGTAAACTATACACTTCTCACCATACAAATAATGACGCCAAATCTTCAATGCAAACACAACTGCGGCTAGCTCTATATCAAGATTAGGATAGTTCTTCTCATGAATCTTCAACTGTCTAGAAGCATAAGCAACAACTCTTCTCTCTTGCATCAAAACACATCCTAAGCCTACGTAAGAAGCATCACTGTAAATCACAAACTCCTTACCGGAAACAGGTTGCAATAACACTGGAGCATTTGTCAAAGCTTCTTTCAATTTCTCAAAGGCCTTCTGTCTTGCATCTGACCATTCAAACTTAACTCCTTTTTGCAACAATTTAGTCAAAGGAGCAGCTACCCTAGAGAAACCATCAACAAATCTCCTATAGTAACCGACTAATCCTAGGAAACTCCTAATCTCGGTCACGGACTTAGGTTGTTTCCACTCAACAATCGCCTCAATCTTCGATGGATCAACTCGGATACCTTCGGCCGAAACAACATGGCCAAGAAATACAACCTCTCGAATCCAGAACTCACATTTACTAAGCTTCGCATACAACTGATTGCTCAACAATCTCTGTAAAACAAATCTCAAGTGCTCATCATGCTCTTCTTCTGTCTTCGAGTACACAAGTATGTCATCAATGAAAACAACTACAAAACGGTCTAGATAGTCTCTAAAAATTCTGTTCATCATGTCCATGAATGCTGTAGGTGCATTCGTGAGCCCAAACGGCATCACAAGAAACTCATAGTGACCATATCTAGTCCTAAAAGCTGTCTTCGGAACATCACACTCCTTTACTTTCAACTGATAATACCCGGATCTCAAATCTATCTTCGAGAACACTGAAGCACCTCTCAACTGATCAAACAAATCATCTATACGAGGCAACAGATACTTGTTCTTCACAGTCAACTGATTCAACTGTCTATAGTCAATACACATGCGCATACTACCATCTTTCTTTTTCACAAACAACACGGGAGCACCCCAAGGAGAACTACTAGGCCTAATGAAACCACGGTCTAATAATTCTTGCAACTGACTCTTCAATTCTTTCAACTCTTTCGGAGCCATACGATACGGAGCTATCGAAACTGGATTAGATCCTGAAACTGTCTCAATCACAAACTCAACATCTCTGTCAGGAGGCAAACTCGACAACTCTTCAGGAAACACATCTGGAAAGTCACACACTGTTCTGATATCCTTCGGTCTAGCTTCACTCATATCCGAATTCATAACATAAGCTAAATAAGCCCCACATCCAGAGTCCATCAACCTATGAGCCTCTAAAGCTGACACCACATTAGACAAGAACTTAATGTTCTCGCCCACTACCACTACCTCGTAGTCATCAGAAAGTTTCAAAGAAATTCTCTTTGTCTCAAAATCCACACTATCCCGATGCTCAACCAACCAGTCCATACCCAAAATTATATCGAAACCATAGAAAGGAAGTTCCATCATATCAACTGAGAACACATGACCCTGAATCTTCAGTGGACATCTCCTATACATACGTCTAACCACAACTGTCTCACCAAAAGAACTAGTAACATGCATGCCTACATCTAAGATCTCAACAGGGATATCTAACTTCTGTGCATGCTCACTCAAAATGTAGGAATGTGTAGAACCCGAATCAACCAAAGAAAGCAAAGACATATACTGTAACTCGAAATTACCTGCTATCACATTAGTGTCGTTCCCGGCCTCTCTCTGAGCATAAACTCTCGCTGGTCCTCCCGCCTCTGGCTGCACTACCACAACATGAGCAAGGTTCCTCTGAGCATCTACTCTAGGTGCAGCAGCCCTAGGCTGGAAGTAGCCACGACCGCGCCCACGGCCTCTCTGAAAATCATTCGCTCTCGCAGGAGCCTGAGCAATTTTCGGTGCCTGAGCCGCCTGATGCGGACAATCCCTCCTAAAGTGGTCCATCGAACCACAGTTCCAACAAGCATGGAAGTTACCCCAACACTCACCAGCATGCTGTCTCCCACAACGGGTACACTCGGGTAAACACCCTCCTCCTCTATGGCCCTGATGGCCCCTACCATGGTGGCCACCGCCACGTCTATGGTCAAACTGATGTCCGCCACCTCTGTGCCTCTTGGCATCTCTACCATCAAAGTGGTTATGCCTCTTACCAGAACTAGAACCACCCGATCGTTTGGCCGAACCCAAACTATGCTCTAAGTCCTTGGCCCTCGCGACCAACACATCAAAGTCCGAGTAGTCCGAAGCTAGCGTGTACCTCTTAATCTCTTCATTCAATCCATAGAGGAAACGGTTACAGCGTTCCACTTCAGTAGGAACCAACTCTGGAGCATACTGACTCAAGCGAACAAAGCGGATCTCATAATCAGTCACAGAAGCATCTTCCTGAGTAAGAGCCATAAATTCTCGCTTCTTCTCATCTAAGTACCTCGGTCCCAAGTACCTCTTCCGGAAAACGGTCTCAAAGAAATCCCAGTCAATCTCTGTCTCTGGAACCCCGGTAGTAATGGTGACCCACCAGGTGTAGGCATCACCCTGAAGCAACGAGATCACACAACCCAATCTACGTGCGCCCGCACAACCCATCTGAGCCAAAATACGAACTGTCTTGTCCAACCATAATTCCGACCTCTCCGGAGTAGATCCTCTAAACTCCTCGGCCCCCAAGCTACAGAGCCTCTCCAAAGGTAGACTGGCATCGTCACACCTAGGCTGAGCTGCAGCCTGAGCTCCCGCAACTGCGGCCTGAAATGCTCCCGCTATCGCTTGCACTAGCGGAGTCATATCAATTCCAGCTGGACCTTGGCCACCTTGAGGTCCATCTCCTCCGGCTCCATCCTCGCCCCCAACTCCAGGCGGAGGAGGTGGTGGTGGTGGAGGTGGTGGAGGAGCGCCAACTCCCACGGCCACCGGCCCTTCTATGTGAGCCTCCACACCAACTGTCGGCTCAACAGGAGCCGCAACACGTGATTCCCGACGAACCACTCTCGGCCTACCTCTTGGTCTAGACATCGCTCTCACAGATATTAACTACAACCACAACAACAAAACATACAAAGTTGGGTTAGCAAGGCAAGGCTTCCAAGTGTTCAAGTACGTTCCCTCACTTAAAAATCCTTTTTCCAATGTAATAGTAGCAATGGGACACTTACACACATGCTTTGAATAAAACAATCAACATGCTTGTCACATAAGCAATCATACTTACAAGGCAAGCAAACACCGTGCAATTCAATTCAAAAACTTAAGCTTACCTCACTTACCTGCCCAAGGTCTCGGTAACCTTAGGCTTTGATACCAACAAGTGTAACCCCCTCGTCCCGGTCTGGCCGGATGACCGGTCCGAGTGGGCCACACGGGGAAAACCGAGTGAAAACCCCCTTAAGGATTCCCCCTCGGTTACAACCCTATTTTTTTCATTTTAAATCTTGTCTAGATGAATATTAAACCCTAAGTGATCATACAGCGGAACAACATATACAAAACAATCAAACGAACTCAAACTAACATGTTACAGCCCAATTTTAAACTTAAACTGCAGGCGGTATCGATACACCTAAGGGGTGTATCGATACCCCTTGACTAGGTCAACTGGTCAGAGTCAACCCGTGGAGACCGTATCAAAACACCCAAGGAGTGTATCGATACCCTCCCCAACGGTTGACTTCTCACGGTCAACGCTAAGATGACCGTATCGATATGCCATAGACCCGTATCGATACCAAAGTGGAAAGTAGCTTCAGTGACCAAAAAGGTATCGATACGCCCCCTCGCGTATCGAAACACGAGGCATGAAACAAGAAGGCCGTATCGATACGGGACCAACCGTATCGATACCCCTGCACTACAAAACCTCCAAACTCAGCTAAAACTAACAAGACTCGAACCTAGATGCAATATAGGGCTTCCCTGGACCCAAACAAGCATTCATACAACATTTACAGGTCATTATTTAGCCATACAAACATCCAACATGTACACACATCAAGGAGAGCATGCAATTGAATCGAGGATGACATTTAAGCACTCAAGTCACATACTTCAACATTCAAACATAAAAGCAACCTCAAAGGCATATAGCCAACATTCATAATAAGCAATTTAGGCATGGATTACACTTCAAACATGGCAACACAAGCCATACAAAAGCAAGATAACATGGAGTCTAAGCAAGCTCCTAAACAACCAACAACTATCCATCAAAATAACACATGTCCCATTGCTTAAACTATTACATGTCCAACATTTAAAAGTTCATACTTGATGTACTCAAGCCAACAACCACACTTGGAGGCCCTCCACTTGCTCAAGCAATCCACGAACTAAGCATCTGCAATGTTGAACAAAGAGAGCGTAAGCAATGATGCTTAGTGAGGGTGAGCTCTTAAAAACAAACCTCAACATTGCAGGGTCCAAGCACGATCTAGCCAAGGCATTACACATATATACCAAGGATCCACAAGAGCCACAAGATAAAGATGCATGAGCAATATACAATTAAATGCCATGATCACGAGCTCAATTCCTCAACGCATGTAATCACATTTAAACATCCAAACAAGGATCATATATCGCAACACATTGGTACCTATATCAATCAACATTGGCACCTAGCTATGACCCGAATACGCGGATAGACACGTTGGAACTCACATCCAACAACCACATTACCTCACGGTGGGATTACACTCATCACCGGTCTCACGAAGGGGATTCCACTCATCCTCACGCCCCATCGATGTGATTCCACTCATCATCGACTATATATAAATACAATTTCCGGGCGAACCCGTACTCCTCCTTGGTGACTCAACGCCACCAAGGCCACACGCGACTTTTGACTCATGTGTACACACTAACATCCTAATGATCGATCATTTGTACTCAAGCATACTAGTACCAACATTTTACTCATTTCACATTACTCATTTCAACCAATTCCGTGCTTAGTACGTACTCACCAATAACAATCATCATGCATGTCTCAAGCATCGCAAAACATGCCTCATCTCACATGTATAACACAATATACATAAGCATTCATATCACATTTCATACGAGACATACACAACCACATATATGAGTTCATCCAAAGGCTCTAGATCAAGTTTAGGATTAAGCTACCACCCTAATCCTAACTCTAGGTGGGTCTACCAAGCCCAACCTAGTCCATATACTCGAACCAACCATTTTAAAACCAAGTAAAACAATTAACCACTCACCTAAGCTCCCAAGCTTAAAGACCACACAAGCGACCACCTTCAATTTCCCGGATTTACTTTCGATGCTTCACCGATGTCCAACCTCGATTCTAATCAATCCCAAACACAAACAAAACATCCACAATCAATAACTCATCGTCGGAACTAACCCGGATTAACGTTTTCAAGCATCCAACACTTAAAATCAAGCCCAAAATAGAATTCCCGAGCAACCCACAAAACTCACTGAAATCTTCAAATTTAAGCATCCAAACAACCATCAAATACACCCAAAGTGACCCTCATATATCATACTAACACTAGCCCTCAAAAACCCACATGAAACTACCCCAAAAACCACTTTAAAACCCTCCAAAACCCCCTTGAAACACAATTCCGGAAATCGTTATAAAACCTTGTAAAAATTAGATATATTGGACCCTTTGGACAAGAAATGACTCATCTAACATCACCAAATCAAAAGCTCAACTTAAAGCTAACAAAGTTAACATTTTTAATTCAAAATTCAAAAACCTCAAAATACAAAATCAAGGGTTTTAGTGAAAACTAAAGGTATAGACATATAGAGGAAAGCGAGGACAAGTTAGAAACATTTTTACCTTTCAAAAATCACCAAGGATGAATGTGTATGGTGATGGAATAGTAGAGAGGGTGAGGGGGTTCTATTTCACGTTGATGAAGAAGAAGATGAATAGTGGAGTTGGGTATTTTCTTTCAGTTGTTTTGTTTCATCTTAAAAGTAAAAAAGGCCATTTTGCCTTTAATGAAGGGAGACATTTCAAAAATCCATGACTATTGGGTTTAAATCAAAATAGGCCCAACACAATTTATTTTGAAAGCAAAACCCGAACATTATTTTAATTATAAAACCGAGCCCAAATAATATTAAAATATTATTTTCATCTAACCTCTAAACCCGGGTGTTACAAAGGTAATCTTTTTGTTTCTGCGTTTTATACCCAATTGAAGATAATATGGGATGCTGTTGCGTGCAAAAGTGATGCGCAAATTGCATGAAAGTATACACGGTTCCAAGTTATAGTATTTAAGATATCGTCTCCACAAGGACTGTGACAACCTTTGGAATTCACCTTTCTGCACAAAATAAAAGTAAAAACACAAATATTGAGAGTTGTTTTGAATTTAATTAAAAGTAAAACTAAAACAAATAAAATAAATTGAGAAATCATAGTGAGAGAATGGACCGATATTGGAATGCTTCGTTGGATGCACTGTCTCGGCACATTTTTGCAGATCAACTTAACAACTTTCGGTAGCCGCCCACGAATAAGCCTAGCAGATGTCCGCCTCGGCAGAGACCAATGTGACTGACTGGATAATTAAGCGATGATTCAAGGTTCGGTAAGGCTCCCTTTAATGACTTCATCTTATCCCTAAGCTTGAAGTACTATTGGCGAACACGTCTTGAATAATACCTCCCGGCGTGAATCTAAGGATGAACACCAATCGATTATGAAGCCTCTCTTAGCCGCTGAACTTCTAACTTATCCCTAAGCCGAAGTAGCTTTACCCTATAGTTGGATAAAACCGTGTTTACTCATTTCGTGAGTCCAACTCTCCCGATATTGAACAAATAGATTGATGCTCTCTTCTCTCCCGATAAAGATTGCAACAATGAAGAACCAAGAGTAAAAAAACCTTGAATTTTATTGCAAAAACTGAAAATACAAATACAAGCAAAACTCTCACAACTACTCCACAACCAACCCTTAGTCCTAGGGAAGGTTTAGAACATAATGGAGGATGGCGGCACAAGGGTTTTCGACAAGAAAAAGTTTTCTCTCTAATCTCAATTGTGTTTTTCCTCCTTCAAGTCGATTACATTTATAGGGGAGGAGCCCGAGTCTAAGTCGGTTTAGGGCAGGAATCCTAGTTAGAATCTAATTACAACTCATTAAAAGAATAAATCTAACATTAAATCTTCCTAGATTCCCGTTTGACTTTTTCCACCTTGACTTTGACCATGGCTTTTCTATGTCTGCTGGGCTCTAATGCACGTGCAAGTGGTCTCCAAAAATCGGGCTTGATGAACTCTTTCAATCACATACCACTTTGCATTTTTCGGCCTTCCTCGAAGTTGCTGCCTCGGCGGCACGCTGTTGACTGCCTCGGCAGAGGTCTGGGTTGTTGTGCAGGGGTTGGCACAACTCTTCATTCTGGGCCTCTCTTCCTCGATCAGCTCTCCAAATGGTCTAACAATTTCCTCCATCAATTTCTAGCTTCTCATTTTCTGCCCTCTCTGCTGCCTCGGTAGCCTCTGCCTGGGCGGGTACCTGCGCATAGTTCTAAAACACACATGAGTAATATTTTTTAGGGAAAACTACACCATTGACCACCAAACAAATTGGGGATACCTATTTGGACCACCGAACTATAAAAAACGTCAATCAGACCACCGAACTTATAAAATCAACCTATTTTGACCACCGCCGTTAAAAACCTAACGGTGGAGTGACGGAACTGCCACGTGGCAATTAAGGGAAAAATTTAAAAATTACACATCTGGTCCCTATTATTTACACATTCTTTTAATTTAGTCCTAATTTTAAATTAATAAAATAATAAATTATTTAATTAAGTGGTGACACGTGTCAGCACCTTATTGGAGGACTTTAATTATTTATATTTAATTTTATTAATTTATTTTCCCCCTCTAATCAGGTGGTGACACGTGTCACCACCAATTTAGAGGAGAAAAATAAATTTCTCTCCTTCGCGTTTACCAAGAGTTGAACCTGGGTCTCCAGGTTGTAAAGCCCATGGCTTTGCCACTGCACCAAGCACAACTTTGTACTATAATTCTCCAGATATAATATATAGCTCTTATTAGTTTCCACATTTATAAGCCAAAATCTGAAACCTTGAACACTAATTTCACATATATAAATCTCAAACCCTAAACTCCAACCCTAAATATTTCAAATTAATTTTACGCTAAATATTTCAAATTAAACCCTAAACCCTAAAACTTTCAAATTAATTTCACGCTGAATATTTCAAATTAAACCCTAAACCCAAACCTTAGACCCTAAAAATTTCAAATTATTTCCATGCTAAATATTTAAAATTAAACCCTAAATATTTCAAATTAGTTTCATGCTAAATATTTCAAATTAAACCCTAAATATTTAGCATGGAATTAATTTGAAATTTTTAGGGTTTAAGGTTTGGGTTGAGGGTTTAATTTGAAATATTTAGCGTGAAATTAATTTGAAATATTTAGGGTTTATGGTTTAATTTGAAATATTTAGCGTGAAATCAAATTGAAATTTTTAGGGTTTTGGGGTTTAGGGTTTAATTTAAAATATTTAGCGTGGTATTAATTTGAATTTTAGGGTTTAAGGTTTGGGTTGAGTGTTTAGGGTTTAATTTGAAATATTTAGCGTGAAATTAATTTGAAATATTTAGGGTTTAGGGTTTAATTTGAAATATTTAACGTTAAATTAATTTGAAAATTTTAGGGTTTCGGGGTTTAGAGTTTAATTTAAAACATTTAGCGTGGAATTTATTTGAAATGTTTAGCGTTTGGGGTTTAATTTGAAATATTTAGGGTTAGAGTTTAGGGTTTGATATATATATATATATATATATATATATATATATATATATATGAAATTAGTGTTTAGGGTTTGAGCTTTTGGCTTATAAATGTGGAAACCAATAAGAGCTATATATTATATCTGGAGAATTATAGCACAAAGTTGTGCTTGGTATAGTGGCAAAGCCATGGGCTTTACAACTTGGAGACCCAGGTCCGACTCTTGGTAAACGCAAAGGAAAGACATTTATTTTTCTCCTCTAAATTGGTGGTGACACCTGTCACCACCTGATTGGAGGGGGAAAATAAATTAATAAAATCAAATATAAATAATTAAAGTCCTCCAATAAGGTGTTGACACGTGTCACCACTTAATTAAATAATTTAATATTTTATTAATTTAAAATTAGGACTAAATTGAAAGAATGTGTAAATAATAGGGACCAAATGTGTAATTTTTAAATTTTTCCGTCAATTGCCACGTGGCAGTTTCGTCACTCCACCGTTAGGTTTTTAACGGCGGTGGTCAAAATAGGTTGATTTTATAAGTTCGTGGTCTGATTGACGTTTTTTATAGTTCGGTGGTCCAAATAGGTATCCCCAATTTGTTTGGTGGTCAGTGGTGTAGTTTTTCCTATTTTTTATATAGAATCAATTAAGTTCATCAAATAGGGCAGAATATCTAATCAATGGAGTTTTTCTATGTTTTCCTAATAAATGTAACTAAACTATACTTAAAAACAACAATAATTGAGCTAAACTAGGGCATAAATATATGACTTTTGCATACTTAACATATGCGATATGTAATTTGCATCCATTGACTTCTTCTGAATATCATGCGTCCACTTATCGAAAACAAGATTTTGTTTTTCGTTTTCTTCGTGGACTTAATGAGTCTTTTTCTATTCCTAAAACCCAAATCTTGGTGATTAAACCCTTGCCCAAAATTACTGAAGTTTTTTCAATCATTATTCAGCATGAACGTTCTCTTGCTTCTGCTGTCACTGTTCTTGAGTCACATATTAATGGCTGGTCAATTTCATTCTCATAATGTCTCTGATTCGAATTTTGATTCCAATAGAACAGATAATAGAAATCTTGCTTCTAAAAAGTTTGCATATGGGTCCAAACGTCCTCTATGTGTTCATTGTGGTCTCTATGGTCACACAATAGAAAATGCTATAGGAAACACGAGTTTCCCCTGGGTACAAGAATCGATATCAGAATAGTAGAACAAATATGATTGACACTTGTAATAATGATGTATCCTTACCCAAAGAGGATGTTCCCTTGACTTTTACCAAAGTCCAGTATGATAGTTTGCTAAGTCTGTTGCATGAAAAAGAGAATATTGTTTCTATTAGTTCGACTTCTCATAATACTTTCAAGGTCAACATGCTTTCTTCTGCATTTGACATTGCTCCAAATGATTCTACAGGTACAATTCTTAATTGTTCCTTTTCTAATAATTCTAATAATTTTTGGATTCTTAACTCTGGAGCTACTGATCACATATGTAGTTCTTTAGTTTTTTTACATATTATTCTCCTATTTTTAATAAATATGTTAAATTGCCTAATAATGATCCTGTTTAGGTTAATCATATAGGCATTGTTCATATTTCTAATTCTTTAGTTTCTTGAAAATGTTTTTCATATTCCCAATTTCAATTTTAATTTGATTTCTTTTAGTCAATTAACAAAAGATAATAAAATTTTTCTTATTTTCTCTTCTGATATTTACTGTATACAGGAAGTAGCACAGTGGAAAATGATTGGTACATCTAGTATGGATAATGGTCTATACAAGCTGGACATTGCTTCCTCTATATCACAGTTTGCTTCCATGCCTCTTGTAATTTTGTTTCTAGTACTTTCAATATTTGACATACTAGGCTAGGTCATCATTCTCAAGGAAGGATGAAATTCTTTTCTCAATTGTGTAATAAAATTCCTAGTAGTTCTCATTCTGCTTTTGATTGTGATATATGTCATATTGCAAAGCAAAAAAGATTATATTTTCATGTTAGCTCCCATGTTTCTTTTTTTTATCTTTGATTTAGTACACATGAATGTTTGGGGTCCTTTTCCCCTTAAAATTCTTTATGGCCATAGTTATTTTTAACCATTGTTGATGATAAAGCAGATTTGTTTGAATTTTCTCAATGCAACAGAAATCTGAAGTTAAGAAAATCATTGTTGAGTTTTATGAACTTGTTACTCAGTTCTCTTTAAAAGTAAAATGTATTAGAACATATAATGCAAGAGAATTTGACATGTCTGATTTCTATAAGTCTAAAGGCATCATTCATCAAAATACTTGCACCCACACACCTCAACAAAATAGTATTGTTTAACGTAAGCACCAACATATTCTTGTTGTTGCAAGGAGTTTGAGAATTCAAGCTAATTTGCCTTTAAATTTCTGGCTAGACTGTGTCTTACATTCTGCCTATCTCATTAATATCACTCATACACCTGTTCTTAATGATAAGACCCCTTTTGAAATTATTTTTCAAACTAAACCACTTTTGGATAATATTAAAATTTTTGGTTGTTTAGCTTTTGCTTCCATTCTTCCTAAGCCACAAACTAAGTTACATCCACATGCAAATAAGTGCATTTTTCTTGGTTTTTCAAAGAATGTCAAAGGTTACAGACTATATGACATTGAGAATAAAATTGTTTTTGTATTAAGAGATGTAACTTTTTTAGAAACACAACTTCCTTTTCACAAAGGTATGTCTGCTTCCTTTGGTGATATTGTTTTTCCTATTAATGATGCTAATGTTTCTTTTGAAGATAATGTACATACAGGTGATTCCATAGAAGAATTAAACACACATGAAGAATTTAGATCCATTGTTAAGTCACCAGAACAGTCACCTATTGTAGACTTTTCTGCATCTACTGATCCTTTACCTAATCCTTCCTTCACTGTTCCTAGCCGTCCTACAAGACCTTCCAGAACAGTCAGACTTCCTTCAAAATTTGATAACTTCCAAGTCTCCTTACCAGAAAGTAAAACCATTTCGCACACTACTCCTCACAGTATTTCCCAGGTTCTATCCTACAATCATATTTCTTTTACGCATCAAAATATTATTAATCATATTGATTCTTTAAAAGAACCAAGAACCTATAAACAAGCTGTTAAATTTGATTGTTGGAAAAAAGCTATGGATGAAGAAATATTAGCCTTAGAAAGAAATAATGCTTGGGATTTGGTTCCTTTGCCTAGTGGTAAACAAACAATAGGTCGTAAATGGGTTTATAGGATAAAACTTAAGTCTGATGGTACTTTAGAAAGGTATAAAGCTAGGCCAGTTGCTAAAAGCTATACTCAACAACATGGTCTGGATTATCTTAATATGTTTCGTCCTGTTGCTCGTATTACAAATATCAGAACTCTCATTTCTATTGCTGCTACAAAAAACTGGTATTTGCATCAGTTGGATATAAATAATGCTTTCTTACATGATTTTTTGAATGAAGAAGTCTTTATGGATCTTCCACCTGAATTTGTACCTCCTCAACCTAGTTTAGTTTGTAAGCTAAGGAAAAATTTGTATGGTTTAAAGTAAGCCAGTCAGCAATGGAATGAAATATTAACACTTGCTTTAAAATATCAAGGTTTTTCTCAAGCCTCTTCTGATACTTCCTTGTTTTTAAAAGAAAAAAAGAACCAATTTCATTGCTCTTGCTGTCTATGTAGACGACATTGTTCTTATAAGCCCAACTATGACTGAAATTACTCTTTTAAACAATATTTACATAATACTTTTCAAATAAAAGACTTGGGAGATCCAAAGTATTTTTTAGGTTTTGAGGTTGCTAGATCAAAACAGGGTATAAACCTTTGTCAACGTAAGTATACCCTTGAACTTCTAGAAGAAACTAGTTTTTTTAGTTCTAAACCTGCTTCTACTCCTTTTAATATTAAACTGGAGATTTTTAAACTAGATGGTATACCTTTGAAAGACATTACTTCTTATCGAAAGTTAATAGGGAAGCTTCTTTATTTAACCAATAAAGAGCTTGATATTACCTTTGCTGTCCACCAATTATCCCAGTTTCTTGTTGCTTATACAGACATTCATTTAACTTCTGTTCATCGAATTCTTAGATATTTGAAAGGTAGTCTTGGTCAAGGTTTATTCTTTCCTATTAACAATGACCTTAAACTCAATGCTTTCTCTTATTCTGATTGGGCATCATGCATAGATTCCAAAAAATCAACCACTTGATTTTGTATCTTTCTTGGTTCAACTTTAATTTCATGAAAATCCAAAAAGTAACCCACTATTTCAAGATCATCTAGTGAGGCTGAATATAGAGCTTTAGCTGCTGTTACCTCTGAAATTCAGTGGCTCACTTATTTGCTTTCCGATTTACAAATTTCTTTTCATCCTGCTAATATTTATTATGACAATTTATCTACCATTAAAATTATAGAAAATCCGGTTCAACATGAGAGAACCAAGCACATAGAGATTGACTGTCACTTGATAAGGGAAAAACTTCAACAAGGTCTTATGCACTTATTGCCCGTCTCTTCATCCAATCAGTTAGCTGATTGTTTTACGAAAGTTATTTCCCCTGCTATTTTCCAAGGGTCAATTTTCAAGTTGGGCATACAAAATTTGTATGCTCCAACTTGAGGGGGCTGTTAAGATATGTATTTTGTAATTAGTTGGTAATTAGTTGTAAACGGTTAGTTAAGTAGTTAAGTAGTTTTGTTTCTTTAGTATTTCTTTTATTCTTTCTTTATTACTATATAATTAATATTTTCAGATATTGTAAAAGTAACTTTGGCAATTACATCTTTGAATAAAAACGTTTCAGTTCTCTTTTCTCTTTTCTCTCATATTCCCAAATTCCCAATTCTAAAACCCTAAATCAAGAAACTAAACATTCAACATGGGTAGTAATGGGATTTGTAGTAGGCGAGAAAATCACCCCTTTGATTGAATATACTACCAATATTTTTTTACCTTTTATTTTAGTGTGTGCTTCCGGAAGAGCACACATGCAAAAAGAAAGTTTTGAGCTCGATGCAAATAGCTAAAATATCTTCTGTTTTATATGTTTATCAATTAAATAATAAAATATTTTATGTATCAATTATTACATCTCCTATATAAAGACCTAATACAACCTTGCATAAAAAAATTCTTGACCAAACATATAGAGGATGCATCGACACAGTTCTCCGAGTAAAGCTCATGTGTAAATTTAACTGAAGTTCGGAATTAAATGGATGACTTTAAGACAAATGATGATCTCGATTTTTCTAGAAAAATATCGTTGATAAATTCTTATGTCACCCCTACATCATCATAGTCAGCTAACATATATCATCGTCAGAATACATGCAATTAAGATATAAATTATAAGAATTCGTGGAGTGGTTTCAGTGGTAAAGGATGATGTATTTCATTTAGGTGACCCGTGTTCGAGCACCATGTGTGTACCTTTAAAAAGTTAAAAAATGAACAAATACTACATTGTAATCACACCAGCATATTAAAAAATATATAAATTATAAAAAGTGAAAACAAAGAAGAGACAATCCCTTTTCGACCTTAAGAAATCTAAAACATATAATCATTAAAGATCTTTGTCCTATCTAATCAGGGTGAACCACCTTTAGCTATTTTTTGATAAAAGGGGAATACTATCGCGTGCCTCGTTAAAAACCTCCCTAAACCTAAGTGGAGGAAAAGAGCACACACGACAATATTAACATAAACATCCAAGATAACACTCGACAAAACAAAACAAAAAAGTCTAAGTTACTTCCAACATGGCATCCTGTTGGAGCAACGATACAACCGCACTACGAGGATCATTAAAATAATGAATATCAAAAGAATCCGAAGAACACAGTTTAGCTAAATCATCTGCAACCTGATTACCATCCCAACCGATATGTTGGATACGCACGGTCCAAGCACGATGCCGCAGGCTAGCAAGGTGAACGACCAACGAAGAGTTAACACAGCAATCCAAATCATAATGAAGACATCGAAGTGCATCCATACAATCAATCTCAAGCACAACACCATGATACCCAAGCTCCCAAGCATAGAGCAATCCAATATACGCACCCTATAATTCCGCATCGAGCACTAAGCAAGCACCAATGAACTTGGTGAACCCACCCAATCAAGTGCCATAACCATCACACAGAACCCCGCGACATGAGTTAAAACCCCAGACCACATGTCGTAACCCATTCGTGTTCAATTTAACCTATCCCACATCCGAAGTCGACCAACGCCCAGCCCCGCGCGGCACCGGTGTCGCATTAGGCACTCGATGGGGCCTCGAAACAATGGCCTACAACACCATACTGAGTTGCTACCGGCTCTACTCCATGACCGACCGACCATCATCGGGCGACCCAACAAAGACAAATGCATTGCGCTGCTTCCACAGATTCCACGCCACAAGACCAAATAATAAACCCTAAGACTCAACTGCGCCAAGATCAAATTCATTGGAGGTGATATTCACCTTAGCTCATTCCTTAACCTTCAAGGATAAGAACTCAGTGAGCCGATCCGACTTAACCAAAAGTGACCAAACTGAAACAACACATGGGCAACAACGAAGAATATGATCAATGTCCTCAGGCTCAAGGAAACAAACCGGGCAAAGAAATCTTGCGTGAAGTGACGCCGAGTTTGCTCAACATTAGTTACCAACCTACCCGAGCAAACTAGCCAAAAGAAAATGTGAATCCTCTGCGACCCTCTATACTTATGTATAAGCTTCCAAATCCCCTTGGTGGACAACACGACAGTCCCCATCCGAAGCGCATATGCCGACTTCACTGTGAAATGTTGCATTGGCCCACGACTTTAACCTACGACAACATCACCAAAAGCTTCATATGGTTCTTCAATAGCAGCAATATGAAGAAACACAAACGCAGAAGAAGATGTTAAAATATATGCCATGCCCACTCGCCCGACCTCGACACCATACTAGCCACAAACACGTGTAGTAGTGTAGCCGCAATGCTATCTGATACAAAATTCACGAGTGGCCCAATGTCCCCAACCCACGAATCATACCAAAAATCAACATCCCTAACACAAACAAATGACCAAGAGATATTGGATCTGACATCATCCCAAACCGCACTCAACCCCCACCACATCCGGGAACAAGACTGATTCCACAAGATCATCGATACTATATCAAGGCATTTATATTTTGACCGGAGAAAACGCACCCACAGAGCATCCTTATTCGCACGTAAGAAGGTTAAAAGCCACCTTCATCAAAAAAGCTTCATTACATATACTAGTACTACGAAAGCCGAGCCCACTCTGATCTAACGGACGACAAATGGTCTCCCAATTAACCAAATAAACCCCACCACGATCCGTATCAATACCCTAGATGAAATGATGAATTAGCCGCTCAATTTTAATACAAAGACCCTTAGGTAATACCACGGTTTGTATGGTATACGTGGGTAATGCCGCGAGCACCATTTTGGCCAATGTAATACGGACCGCCAACGATAGCGACTTCATCTTTCACCCACTTAACTTCCTCCCCACAACCTGAAAAAGATAATCATATGTTGCGGTGGTTACCCGCTGATGGAGCAACGACACACCCAAATACTTCCCAAGGTTCTCGACCTCTAGAAAGCCAAGAGAGCCACTAATGGATTGGCAAACCGAAACAGATACATTCTTCGAAAAGTACATAGTAGTCTTAGCCTGAATTATCCGATGACCAAAGGCAGCATAGAAGCTATCCAACATTGACCGAAAAACCTCCATCTAAACAGTTGAAGCTTCCGCAAACAGGATTAAGTCATCTGCAAAGAAAAGATGAGAAAGTGCAGGCCCAGTATATGAAGTACGAAACGACACCCATGTACCATGCTGAACTTCTAACTGAATCGACTAAGCAAGTCGTTCCATACACATGACAAACAGATAAAGTGATAACAGTTCACCTTGTCAGATACCCCGAGAAGGTTGAAATCCTTTGTCATAGAACCATTCCACAGAACCCATGTAGAGATAGTCGAAACACACTGCATAATCATATTTTGCAACCCTTCCAACAAACCAATATCAGAAAGAGTATCAGCAATAAAAGACCATTTAAGCCTGCCATACGTCTTTTTCAGGTCAATTTTAATGTCCATCCACCCGTTCAACCCCATTTTCCGCTTCATCGAATGGATCACATCATGAACGATGATGATATTATTAGTAATAGAGTGGCCGAGAACAAAACAAGTCTGAGTCTTTGAAATCCAACGCTGTAAAAACGGTTTAAGGCGATTATCGATTATTTTTGTAATAGCCTTGTACACCACCGAACACATGCTTATTGGCCTAAATTGACTGATGCTCTCAGGAATAGCAACCTTGGCCAATAACACTAGAATTGTACTATTGATCTCTGTAGGTATTACCCCAGAATCGAAAATAGACCGAATAAAAGCACACACCAAGTTACCAACCACCTCCCAATTCCGTTGATAGAAAGCTGCATGTAATCCATCCACCCTTGGTGATTTAAAAGGACCCATATGGAAAATAGAATTGTGAATCTCAACATCAGACACCGAGCCTCCAAGGCCATTAGCTTCCGCCGACGACAACACCCGGAACAAGCCGCACATTAGGTAAGCCACTAGAGGCAAGTTCGAACAAATGAATAATGACCGATAGAAAGTCACGACCATTCGAGCCAATTCCTCTTGATCCGAGACCCATGTTCCATCCTCACGTATAAGCGATGAGATCGAATTCGCACGTTTCCTAGCAATGAAAGACGCGTGATGAAATTTAGTATTTCGATCACCTTCGAGAAACCATTGCGAACAAGTTTTCTACCACCAAAAGCTCTCCTCTTGCTTAAGCACAGTATCCAATTCAGTTTGCAATTTCGCGCCTAATTCCATCAACGATGCAGAATGTCTAACAATATGCGCCTTTTCAATTCCCTGCAACCGAGCAATGATGCATTTCTTCCTCCTACCGATGTTCCCAAAAGTCTTAGAATTCCAAACCCCTACCACATCTTGGTAATTTAAAACATTTTGAACAAGGGAAATATCACCAAACTAGACTTACTGAAGATACTCACTAAATTGTGAATGATCTTGCCACACAACAATATACCAAAATGGACGACCCCCATGTCTACTCGGAACCTGTGATAGCCGTAATAGAAGAGGACGTTGATCCGATCCAAGTGCAATACATGACTATTGGCAAAACAAGCAAGCCACTGTGAGTTAACTAAGCATCGATGTAGACGTTGATGAATATTACCCCGGTTTCATGTAAAAGGCGAACCTTGATAGCCTAAATCCACAAGCCCTGAATCAAATAAGAAATTCGAAAAGAGAAAAATCCCACACGGATTACTCAACGAGTCCCTGGATCGCTCATCACAAGATAAGATAGCATTAAAGTCGCCCCTTATCACCCAAAGAACATCATTCCCCGGCTTAAGAGCTAGAAGTTGTGGCCACAAATGTTTTCGAGTAGCAGAGTAAGGCTCACATAGACAGCCGTAAAATACACCCAAGTGTCCAAAGAACTAACCAGGCAACGCCCATTCACAAACTGATTCGAAAAGTGAAAAAATTCCATAACCACTGTATCATT
This sequence comes from Hibiscus tridactylites, assembly GCA_958450335.1. Taxonomy (NCBI): domain Eukaryota; kingdom Viridiplantae; phylum Streptophyta; class Magnoliopsida; order Malvales; family Malvaceae; genus Hibiscus; species Hibiscus tridactylites. The sequence goes on from OY288290.1 coordinate 51,189,084, forward strand.
CCATAATAACCAAACACCTACACGAAAGCCATGACACTCCACGTGAGATGAATTAGGGAACCCAAGTCTAGAAACAACACGATCAGCTATCCGACCACTAATTCGTGGCTCAAAAAACGCCACAACACGCGGTCGATGCTTATAATAAAAGCTTTAAAAAATTGACAAAAAGCAGAGCTGGCTGCACCCTGACAGTTCCAAAACATAAAATTCATCATCATAAAAGGATAAAATAAAGCGTTACCTTACGGCTACAAAGAGCCCCTAGCATCATGCTTCCCCATTCCCTCCATAATATCAACATAGTGGTTATCAATCGTATCATCGTCCTCCGACGAGTGGTCCATAGAGTCCGACTCAAGCTCCACCAAACCATCACCTGGATCCGAAATTTCCCTTATACCCGCATTATACAATTGATGATCGACATTTAGATCCCAAAAGGCCAAGACTGATCGAACCGCCGGCTGAAAATCACTTGGTTTACGAACCTTAAATCTAAATCGGACATTTTCCTTCACCCCTTACCATGAGCAGCCCTGCCCTTACCTAAATTTCCCCCACTCGCACCACCAGAAAACGAATCCTTTTCCAAAATGTAGATCACATAGTGATTTCCACGAGCAATGCTTGTGTTGTGAGAATCCACACAGACATTCTGACCTTCAACAGTTGGCACCACATCCACTGGCACAACCATCTTCACCCCAACATTCTTTTTCTTCTTCAGATTAGATGCAAAGTAAGCTGCATTCTTCAGAATCACACGAACTGGACTAGCCTCCTTTGCAACCAACACCACCGATTTATTATTCCCGCGCACCGCCCCTGTCCGTGCCACTGCAGATGGGTCCGACACTCTAGTCTCAACATCCTCGGTATCCAACGTATCAAGAGTAGCAAAATGAGACCCTACTGCCGCAACCTTGTTTTATGATGTTCCCCTCAAATGACAACCTGTCGTTTTTTGCTTACGTGAATCCATCACCATCCATGGGCAAAATAATTCCTTTTCCGGATCCACCACGTTCAACTCCTGACCACTAGGGGATCTATCATTCGAAGCCTCATTCGTCACATCACTCGACCCTAAACTAGAGCCACAATTTTCCTTAGCATTACGATACACCCCACAGACAAAACAGATTTGTTGTAGCCCTCCATACTCTAACTTTTGCACAAAACCATCAATTCAAATACTCGACAATAATGGCTTATTCAGATCAACAATGATAGCGAGGCTCGCAAACTTACCACGCCCACCACTCTACGTGTTATAATCGATGCACATCACATTCCTAACAACCGAAGAAATGTACCAAAACAACTCCTTGGTATAGTACCTATAAGGCAATCCAGTGAGTCGAACCCAAACAATAACCTTCGATGGATACTTCTCACTAGTGTTAAAAGACCTACTCCACGGCTGAATTGTGAGATAACATCTATAAATGGTTCAAGAGCCCTCAATAAGCACCTTCGTGTAGTCACGAGCACTCAAAAACCTGATAAGAAAATAATTGCTGTCAAGATCCACCAATTGAATTTCCTCAACAGGCGACCACAAGGCATGCATTCTGTCCGATAATGTCTTAAAACCAATCGTACGACCAAGCATGCGAACAATGAGCGTATTGCGCATTTTCTGATCAATCTGATCATGCACCCTATCCGAGAACCGAATAAAAGGGATCGAATTAGTTTTATCAATCAACACATCTTCCTCCAATACCACTACCTCACGTTCAACATGAATCTCCATTGGAACCTTACCAGGTGACTCACGCGCAGCCTTGCTAGCATACGTATCATTCTGCCCAGCATCTACAGTCAGCGTCTGCTCCACACCCTATCCTATATCACCTGATTGACGAAAACACCCAGACCAGCTCCACCAGCAGCAGGCACGGTAATACCATTAACATCCATATCAATAATATCCTCGCTATCATCAATCCCCGATTCACCACGACCTTTCTTGACCACTCTCGTGTCGTCCAAGGGAGTAAGAGACGTTGACCGCTCCAGCGAAGTAGGGATCACGCCGTCACCCCCGGACTCCGACGGTCTGCCGCTCGAAACACCGTGGTGGGGTGGGGGGGAGACGCAGGAGACGTATTAGGGTTTTCTATAGGAAGCATTAGAAAATTCAAAAATTTCATAATTAGAGATTTTTGACTTACCCAAAGAAGTATATATTTTCTTCACTAAAGCAAACCTAGAGCTTCTGCAAGTGAGTCGAAGGCCCTCTAAAATATCCACAACTCGAACTGCCTTTAACTATTATAAAATATTAAAGTTATCAATACCAATAATCATATTTCATCGTATATTTTGAAAGTCTAAACTTGTAATAATTTATGATTCACCAATCAACCAACTAAATACCTCAATAATAAAAAGAATTTATTATTCAAACTTACATGATTTAATTATCTCCGATAAGAATGTATCATAAATAAGTAATATTTTTGAGGTGAGAATCTATATTTTAAATTAATAAAATATAAAATAATATTTTTATTATTTAATTTTGGAGCATTTTAATTTCAGTATTTTTATATTCAGATCTTAAAATATGAATATAAATGTAAAATTACTATTATAATCTTTATTATTTTTTATTAAATAGAGATTATTATATTATCATATTAGAACTCTAACCCAATATCCTTAGTAATATAAGCAATATGAACAATATTAGTATCTTTATTAATTTTGACATGAATGAATATAATTAACTCGTGCGTGACACGGAAAGAAAACTACTTTTCAAAGTATAAACAAAATGATTTAAGTTAGAGAGATAATAAATTGCGCATGTTCGGTAAAAAAAAAAAAACTAAAATTAGAGGTTTGACTGGTTAAATTTATTAATTTGAATGTTTGATAAAAAACGGACTGAAATAACAAATTTGGGTGAAATTTTTAATTTTGAAAAAACTACTACTAGGAGTTTTTGATATTAGAGGTTTGACATAAGAGTTATAAAGATCATTTGTAAACTAATATTTTTTCTCTTTTTATTCTCACACATTATAGTTGTATTTAAATTTAATAATGAATTAAATTGTATTAAGAATATTTATATAAATAATAATATATCGATCTTTCAAATATGCTTAGTAATGTTATATTAAAAATTATTTTACATAATCTAGTTAATATTAATAGATACAGAATATCGATAACTAATAAACTATTCAAATAAGTAACAAATATAACCATATCTTTATATGTCATTTTGTTTGTTTAAATAATCAAACAACTATCAGCTATTAGTTAGTTTTACTAAATACTTTTATACAATCTGCTAGTTAAATCAGCTAATGCAATCAACTATCGGCTATCATCTAATGTAATTCGTTATCGGCTATCAGTTATCCATTAATTACCAAACAGATCCATTAAGTCATGGCAACAAACAACTCCAGGTTTGTCATTTTCGTCGGAGCGTTACAACCACGCGCTTAATAAAAGAGCGTAGTAGACATCCACCATCAAATCTCCGAAGAAATGTTTATTTATTATTTACTGGATTTTCCTAAGCGTACACATTTTTTAATTAAATAACGAATAAGCTAATCTTATAATCAACTAACTACACTGTTACCATCTATTTTTCTTTTTTAAAATACAAAAAAGAGTTTGTTTCTCACAATACAATTCAAACAAAGATTAATTCTTAAAATAATTGTGGAATTAAATTATTTACCGAAAATTTTGAAATATCTTGATTATGAACTCGATTATAGTTAGTGAATTGTTCGAATCTTATTATAATCAAATTTTTAATAAAAATACTCCAAATTATTTCAAAAAATAATTTGGTTTCACAACTGTTTTTAGAAATGTTTTTTTGCTGCACTTATAATCGAAAAAAACATAAAAAGTAGTACTGGAAAAATACATATTTTATCTTTTGAACTCAGATTTAGGTACCTAATTGGTTATTGAAATTTATTACTCATTTTGTCCTGAATTTGGCCATAAATATATAATAGATACTTGAACTTGATCGTAGATATTTAATTGATCGATGAATTTTTTTAACTCATTTGACCCTTGCACTTGTTTTTGGTGTCTAGTTGGTACTTAAACTTGAAATAGTCATGTACATTAGATAAAAATTTAATTTCATTAAATTTGATAAATATATCATCTCCCACCAATCAAGTGATTTCATGCACCTTTTAAAAATTGACACGTGCATCTATTGATTGGTTGGAGATAACATGTCAACAAAATTTTAATGGGATTAAAATTTAATATTAATGTAAGTTCAGGTATTAAATATGTAATAAAAATTCAAGTGCTAAAAAAGTTTAAATACCAACATGTGACTTTGTTCATTTGATTAACTAATTTTTTAACAATTTTCTTTTCCATCCTTTATACTAAGTAAGTTTTTAAAGTCAGAGTTAGAGTTTTATTTGCAAATAAATGTAGATTGGCTAGAGGTATAACACACAAATAAAATTTGAATGGAGTTAACTTTTTAGATTAATGTACGCGATAGTTTATATATTCAAATACCTAAAGGTCCACGATATTTTTGAAAAAAAATCAATTTAGATCCTGATATTTTTACGCTCAACTAAGCTCTTAAACTAAAAAATTACTTATTAACCATTTAAATCATTTGATCAATTTTGAGCGTTAAATCTTAATGATTTAAGATTATTAAAAAAACATCAAATTATTATTTTTAAATTCCAATAAATTTATTTGAAAATTATAAAAATATATAAAAATTATTAAAATATATAAAAATATTATTTTTATAGGGTTTTGCTATACACAACCCTAAACTATTAGAATGTAATTAAGAATATCATTAATTTATGGTGTTTAATAGAATTAAACCCTAAACCCTAAACCTAAACCTAAACACTAAACCTTAAACTCTAACCATAAATCATAAACCTAAACACTAAACCATAAAATCTATCCATAAACCTAAACCTTAAACCTTAAACACTAAATCTTAAACCATAACCCAACCCTAAACCTTACCACTAAACCCTAAACCCTAGAAACCCTAAACATATAACAATACAACAATACTAAAATCCTAAAACAATAAACCATAAACCCTAAAATTATAAATCATAAACACTAAAACCATTTTACATTATTATTAATTACATTAAACACCTTGAATCAATGTTTAATATTTTAGGAATGTAATTAATTACATTCTAATAGATTCTATTAAAAATTAGAATAACAATTAATGATAGGAATCTAATGGTTCTTATACACGGATAAAAATCTCATGCCCCTTTTTGGTGCCCCTATATATGCCCCAACACTAAAAAATACTAAAAAATATATTCTAAGCCCTAACCCTAAATTCTAAATCCTAAACCTCACACCCTATACCCTAAAAAATACACTATACACTAAATTCCTTAAACTTAACCATAAACCTTAAACCTAATTTTGAGTGTGGGAGCATAAGTAGGGGCACCGAAAAGGGGGTGAGAATTTCCATCCCTTATACACAGCCCAAAACCCTTTTTATATACTACAAAATTATTTAAAAAATCTAAAAAATATTGAATTAAAGATGTAAAAATATATTATTTTGACAATGACAACTGAATTTTTATTAAAAATCATGAAAGATATCACAAATATAACGTACCCGAAAGAGAGAATAATGGGGATTAGTCCACCAAAATCTCATACAAAAACCTAAAGGTGCAAAGAAAAGTAAATATTCCCATAGAGATTAACATACCGTAAAAATCCAAAAGCCTTCATGAATCTCCTTGTCTCTATCCACTTTACAAGGTAAAAAAAGAGTGGTGGGTGAACCAAACTATTAGGCGGATTGCTCTGCTACCCATGTCTGATTACATCGGCAAACAACCATCAACTGAGTGGTGACCTATCTTTCTATGACCACCGACATAATCATAATCATAAATTAGCGTCGCAAAGATCTCTGTACGAACACCAAACGACCGCTAAAGTATGCTGAAATCATGCCAAAACGAAATATGAAATGAACCATAATAAAAACAAAAAAAAGTGTGCCACAAGGACAAAAGGAACACGTGCCACAAGGGAAGATAAAAGATTAAGGTAAAACTGTATGAATGAAATAATATTTTAAAAAATTTAAAATACTACAATTCGTTTTTATAAAAATATAGCAAAATTTTGATGAGACAATATAGATGGAGTGTGAGTTGCCTATGACTAGATTGATTATATATATTTTTTCAATGAATTTATGTGAATATGAATTTTTGTTGTGTGGATCAATCAATGAATAAATGGCCAAAATAGGGTGAATTGGCTTTTAAAAGTTTGAGGGATGCGATTAGTAAATTAAAAATGAAGGAACAAGAGATTTATGATAGTTCAAGCTTAGAACAAGCTCTACATCCACCACCTTAGCTCCCACTAAGGATTTTCAACCAATTTCACTAAAAATTCTTCCCATTTTCTAGGATTAGGAGGAAACCTTACAAACCGATTAAACTTTCTACCCAAAGCTTAATCAAAGATCACTCTTAACGAGAGAAGTTGTTGGCAAATGAAAATACACATCACAAAGGTAAAATAATTTGCCCCAATTACAAGAACACTTTCCCCAATCTTGAAATAAAGAATACAAGTGGATTACACTAGATGGGTACAAGGGTTTGACTCTATTTGGCTCAAATTAAATTAGATTTTTGCTTGAATGTGCTTGATTTGATGAATAGGTGTTGTTGTAGCTTTAATGACTTACTTTTATACATTTTCATTGAATTCTAACTGTTTGAGTAGTTGACATCATCAATAGAGTAGTTGAGCTCTCTTTTCCCCACCAAAAATGCAGTTCTACAACCTACCGTACCAATACTCGCGTCACCGTATTAGTACATGTCAAAAGAAACAGAGCTGTTGTATACAAATAGCGCATTGATACGCGAAGAGGCATATTAATACAGAAACCATATTTTAAAAAGGGGTTCGGTATGACATAGTGCGTACTAGTATCGCTTTTGCTCACTAGAATCTGGAGAATTGGTTAACCAAAAAGTGTATCGGTACGGTAGTTAGGCGTATCGGTACTGTTAACCAATTTTCAAAAAGTTTGGTTCCAATAAATTGACAAGGCAACGGTCAAAAATTAAATGCCAAGATTTGTTAAATCTTACCAACTCGTATCGGTACGGAAATGAGTGTACCAATACGATAAGTAGTTTTTAGTTTCCATGTTTAAAACAAGTCTGAAAACCGTATCGATATGATAAGGAGCGTATCGATACACTTTTCTTAACTCGTTTCTAGTAGCCAAAACCCATATTGATACAGGTGTAATCGTATCGGTACGCTTGGACAAAACTTCAAAGTTTTAGTTCGAAAATACTTAGAAAATATTTTGGATGCCATTGTGATCAGAGCCCAAAAGTCTTATGTTTTCACCATTTTTACATGGCAATTATTGCTCAATGTCACACCCTAAAAACACCCTAGAAGAAATCATAAGAAATAAAAAAATGAAAAGTGGAAATGTAACCAATAATATGACATACAACATAAGAAAGTGAGTTATTAGTAGGATAACCTGTAATATGACATACATAATAAGAAAGTGGGTTATTAGTAGGATAACCTATAATATGACATACAACATAAGAAAGTGGGTTATTAGTAGGATAACCTATAATATGACCTACATCATAAGAAAGTGGGTTATTAGTAGGATAACCTATAATATGCCATATAGCATAAGAAAGTGGGTTATTAGTAGGATAACCTATAATATGACATACAACATAAGAAAGTAGGTTATTAGTAGGATAACCTATAATATGACATATATCATAAGAAAGTGGGTTATTAGTAGGATAACCTATAATATGCCATATATCAGAAGAAAGTGGGTTATTAGTAGGATAACCTATAATATAACATATAGCATAAGAACGTGAGTTATTAGTGGGATAAATACTTAGTTTACAATGAAGCCATGTGTCAATGAAGATGACACACAGTTAGCAAGTGGGTAAAATCAACACATGTTCTCATCTTTCTTTTATTTTCCTTACACAACCGAGAATAACAAAGAGAGAGAATTTGAGAGCTTGAAAATCTGGAAAAAATAGAAGCAAAACAAGAAGGAAAAATTTAAAGTTTAAAGGCTGGAAATTATACTTAAACTGCATGCATGTTCGTACAATTCAAGTAAGTGTCTAATATGTTACCCGATTTTGTCCATAAATTTATATGGTTATCATGATGAATTCTGGGTTTGATCTTGTTGGAAATTTGTTGTTCAATTCTTGATTTTGTTTAAATAATGCTGGGGTTGTGAGATTAGTGAAAATAAACTAGAAAATTTGATTGAAACAAGTTAGAACATAAATCTGCCCAACATTGCCATGTTCTGGACAATGATCTTCAAAAATTCACAAAAAATAAAATACATGGAATTTAGACCTGAAATTTTGATAGAAAATACTTGGGAATATCTAATTTAACTAGAAACAAACGGCACTAAAATTGACCTCAATAGAAAAATCTGGAACCGAAATTGTGGAGGTGTTACAAATTGTCAAGAACTGCAAAATGACCAATGTTTAAATAATAAACTGTATTGATTGAGAAATGAGAAAAATATGAATCTTAAATGATTGAAAATTGTGTAAATAAGCTTTCTAGAATGACAAAGTAATCGAAAATTAGATATGTGTGTAAAAAGATATGCTCAGATTAGTAACTAGTACTCAATCTGCCAATAAGAAAAACAATTTTGAATGTTAATGTTTGCATTTGTGTAAATGAGCTTATATGTTTGAATTGACTTCTAATATATTTCATATATGTTTGTATATGAATGTTAAGACCAAGAATTTGAGGAAATCTTGGAGGAGTCAAGAGCTGGCCGAACTTGTAAGAAGAATAAAGGAATAATCATCAAGGATCGAGACTAGCTAAGCTCGAAGTATTGTGAGCGTAGTTAATCCTTAGGGTTAGGACTAGTGTCCTAACCAATTTTTTTTTTATGTTTTAATATATGATGACTTGAAAGCATGAAATGAACCTAATTAATATTTGGTAAATGTTTTAAGGGAAGAAGGTTAAATGGAAAGACAAATTGCTTATGTTTGCTACTAGTTAGTGCTATTGTGTGATACCTGGTATATGCACTTGATTGATGGATTATATGGGTTCTATGTGATGGATATGCTACTGCCCTTGAATCTTACATGTTGTATGAATGATTATATGTAACTTATACATGTTAGAAACAATGAGACTTTGACCAAAGATAGACCTTATATGCTTGCAACATGCTACATGCTATATGAATGATATGTTGGCTTGTTAATGACTTGCCTTGTGATTGTTTGAATTAAAAGACACTATAAGCCCTTGGTTGACTAGTTGGTCTTAGGTAGAACGACATGCCTTAAAGTCTAGAGCTCCTCTGAAATTAGTACCTTGTGTACTCTCTGTTGGTGTTGTTAACACCTTGTGTATTTGATGCTTTGAGCATCCTCTGTTGATCATATGGTTACCTTGTGATAGTGTGGAAGACACCTTGGTGCATTGTGCACCCTCTGATTTTGATGCTTTGTACAACCTCTGATTCGGTACTTTGTACCCAGTGTGACTCGATTACCTAGTCCCACTAATCCACCAAGGAAAAACATTATAAGAATTTGAATAAAACATGTGACAAGAGATATATGTGACTTGATATGTTATATGATTGTGGTTATATGAAACAAGAGTTCAAGACATTACAGGTGTAAACGTCAATCTGATTTTGCTTGAAACATACATGATCTACATGTCTAAGATGCCTATTCGTATGATGATTATATGATATGTTTATGTATTACTTGATCGATTACATGTTTGTTCTATGTACATGATATGTTATGGGATCATTGATTTTATTGTTGAAAGATGGTATGTTTATATTGTTTTTTGATGCAATTATGCCTACATGCCTACTTGTTGTTTCCATGCTCCTAAAACTAGCTAAGTGACTTTCGATCATGTTTAAACTAGCTAGGTGATGCTTATGTATGATGAATCCTAGCCAGTTAACCTTGGCTAATTGAAATAAGACACCTAAAAGACTAAACTAATAGAATTAAGTACTATCTCACTAAGTACATCTTTTGTACTTATCACTCTTTGTTTCCTCCTTCCCAAACCAACATGTCGTGTTGATTGAAAGCTGCCCAATCCGTTTCTGGTGCATCAAGTTACAAGCAAGAATCATGTATGACGAGATCTTTTTGTTTACACTTCTAGAGGGTGGCATAGTCTTGTGTATTAGAGTGATGTCACATACATTTTGGTTGTTATATATGTTAAATGTGAACACATGACTTATTATGTATATAAAGTTTAAGCTAATGGCTTGTAATGACTAAGTTATGTTGAATTAAGTCTCGTATAATACTTTTTCTAAGTTGGTATAGATAAATATGATGTTTGGATAAACTATGACTTAAGATATGATTATATGTGCATATGAAGTTCGAGATATTCCTATATATATGTGTATGTTGGTTCGAATGTTGCATGATACGCTAATCTAGATTGTTTGGTTTCATAGTTCTTGAATGTATCTTTATGTTTGTTTGACTTGCAAATGATTACATGTTTAGCTACAATAAGATTGTATCAAGTTCATGACTTGTTAAAAGTTTTAATTAGCCCTAAATGACTAGTTACATGTATGATTAACCTATGTTATGTATAGGTAAGTGTGTATTGGCTATGTCACTTAAATTGGATTGCTTGAATATTACATGTTAAGTATGCTCGATTATATGTTATAAGTTATATGTTTATTAGTCCGCTGCGCGTCGTAACGCTCCTTGCTCCTAAACCGGGCGAGGGGTGTTACACTCAACCTACACCTAATTAAGCTGCATTATGGCCCTTATGCATTAATTAAATTGTTTTAGGCAATAGCAATCAGAGTTCGGGAAGACGACAATAACATGAATGCAAGGTTAAAGATGGAATTCGGCCAAAGTGGGTAAAGGCATTAAATTAAAGAGATTCAACTCTTTAATGAAGTGTAATGCCCCAGTTTTGGGCCTAGATGTTTTAGGCATCAGTTTGGGTTAGTCGAACCTAGAGTTAGAGATTCGAGTTTTTAAGGAAGGTTCGAGGAAATCATGGTTCGTGATAAGGTAAAAATATGGGTAAAATTTCTAAAATCATATAGATGAGAATGGTTAAATCAATTTTGCAAATTGGGTTTTGTAAAGTGTACATTTTGGGCAGTGACCAAAATGCAAAGTTTTGAAACTGTGGAAAAAGTGTGATTTTTAAGGAAGAGTCAAATTCTTAGAATCTTTAGGGAGATTTATGGCAATTAAGTCTTTTCACTAATTTGTCATGTGTTTTAATGTTTAATTAAAGATTAAAGAGAATGGATTTATTAATTAAAATAGAGGTGGTTAATTTGTTAAACAAAAATCTGACGTAACTCTTTCATTTCTCATTTTCCCTTCAGCTAATCACTCTCTCTTTTCTCTCAATTTCCAGATTTCTTCCTCTTTCTTTTTCTCACTTGATTTCCAGCTCTTTCCTTAAGATTTCTCTTGATTTTCCTCAAGTTTCTTGAAGTGAAAACTTGCCAAATTAGAAGAAAATCAAGGATTGAAGGTAATTTTGTGCTACTCCTCTAATTTAGGTTCTTTAATGAAATTCCAAAGTATATGACTCTTGATTTATGTTTTTAATTAAGGTTTTAATGATTGATTTGGTAAAAATGCTTAAATCTTGCTAAAAGTTGAGATTAAATGTGATTTTCGTTTGGACACTATTTTGATTGATTTAAGAATGATTTTAAGGTTGATTTGGATGTTAAATGATGTTAATAATGAGCTTTGATCATAAGAATCCCGAAATCAATGAGATCTCTAATTGTCTAAGTTGTTAGTTTTGGGTTTTTTGTCTTGGAAATGTGAAATTTTAGTTGTTGGAGGTACAAGGATGATATTATGATGTTTTTGGATGTTGATTTATGGTTAAAATGGGTTCGAAATGTTTGTTGATGGCTGGGTTAAGTTTGGTGATCAATCTAATGTGATTTCAGTTGTGTTAGATGGGTATTTTGGTGACTTTGGGTAGAGCTACGGGATTTAGTGTTTGCTAGTGGTTTTAATGCATAGAGATGCATTAATCCTTTGTTCTTATGTGGTATAAATAGGGAGAATTCTTCAGAAGCTTTCAGTGATGTTTCGGGCACATCGGACGCTTGAATTTCGTGTCGGCAATTGAGGTTTCACAAGTTGGTGAGTGGAAATGGGATTTCCAGCTTTGAAACATCTTAAAAGAGGTTTTGGGAACTTAGTGTAAGCTTGAAACTCTTTACTAAGTTCGAAAGTAAGTAAAGTGTTTTTCTCCCTCGGATTGTGCTATTATGAGCTTATGGATGCACTTGTTTTTAAATGTGTTTACCTACTGTTTTAAAGCATGATTTGAGTACATGATATGTTGTTGATGATGCCATATGGTTTAAGGATGCACTAGGTAAGTGATCTTTGTAATCATGTGTTTATACATGGTTTTTGAAGCATGGATTAATGCTTGGAATATGGCTTATTGTGAGTGCTTTGGGAAACAATGAGGTTTGCATTAAAAGTGAATTATATTGGCAAATGATGTTGTTTAATGTGTTTTGCAAATGAAATCGGATATAGTTAGCCGTCTATAGGATTGAGTGCACTATAAACAAGTCGCCTTGGATGTTGAGGGGTTGTGATTGTACCGAAAACTCCATCCAAGTACCCTAATGATCGAGGAATGTTTAAGGTGTTGCAACGGTGGAGGGTAGCTCCCGTGTGCGAACCTTGTAAGGTGCCCTGTATCTCGTTAGTGGGTTATACAACTACCGATGAGTGGTGTTGAGGGGTTGTGATTGTACCGAGTACTCCACCACGAGTGTCACAACGGTGGAGGGTAGCTCCCATGTGTGAGCCTTGATGCGCCGATAGAGTGTATGAAGTGCTTGGGACAACACTTGGTAATTCGTGTATCCGATATGCTTTTTGAGAAATGAGAATGTTGTTGATCACTTGTAAGCCAATATAATTGATTAAATTGTTATGGAAATGTTTATGATGTATATTATGAAAAATGCATGTTTTATCTTAAAGCTTTGCATATTGGTGGATATGCATGGAAGGCTTGATTTAAATGTAGCAATGGTTATGTTGCTGAGAAGTATTTGATACTTGTTGCATGGTATTTAACATGCTGATTTCAGTGACGAGGTGCATGGTTTTCAAAGAGGGCATGATGGTTTTCAAAAATGTGAAAATGGTTTTAAGCATTGATGGTATTTTTGGTTTTTGAGCATTCCTCACTAAGCTTGTAAGCTTACGCTCTCTTTCGTCCATCAATGCAGATAACTAAGTGTCTGTAGGCAGCAACTCACAAAGGAATTCCAAGAGACTTCACTTGAATGTATGTTTGGATATGGACTAGAGTAATAAAGGAAATGGGGGTGTCCAATGTCTTGGAGTTGGTTGTTTTGGTATTTTCTGTTTTGGTATAAGTTTGGTATGCCTATATTGGTTTGTAAATGGCCTCTAATTGTTGGATTAAGCTTCGTTTAAGATTTGACTTTTGGATGCTTGATTCTCATAGGTAGCATGCCTATAGAATACATTGTTGGTGATTGCCATGTTATGATGTTGTTGTTGCCTTGCATATTTGATGGTTGAAATGTATTTGAGTTGTATGTATGTTTAAATGCATGTTAGATTGCTTTAGGATGGTTTAAAGTGTGTAAAACCAACATTTTTGGTAAGAGCAGACTGCAGAGTATCGATACACTTGGTAGTGTATCGATATGTCTTTCGTAAATTGGAAGGGTGTACCGATACGCGTGGGCGTATCGATACATATTTTGGCTACTGGTTTGTGGAGTATCGATACACTTGGTAGTGTATCGATATGTCTTTCGTAAATTGGAAGGGTGTACCGATACGCGTGGGCGTATCGATACATATTTTGGCTACTGGTTTGTGGAGTATCAATACACTTGGTAGTGTATCGATATGTCTTTCGTAAATTGGAAGGGTGTACTGATACGCGTGGGCGTATCGATACATATTTTGGCTACTGGTTTGTGGAGTATCGATACATGCCTTGTATTGCTGAGTCTGGGAGCTTTTTCATTGAGGGCGTATCGATACCCACTCGAAGGGTATCGATACGATGGTAGTTAATATGGTTAAATGGCATCTTTAAATGTTTTGAATATTTACTTTTTAGTCCCTAAATGTTGAGGATGCAATTAAATGAGTTTGAATGATAATTTTGAGTTGAGATTTGACAATTATGCATGCAATAAGACTAATTAAAGGTTGGTAACACGAATTTGACTTAATCCTCTGTGAATCAGGAAAATTACAAATTGGTCCCTAAAAACCGAAATTGGATAAAATGGAGGATCGTTTGAGTTGTGTTTGATCCGCTGCTTTGTAAAACACATAGGAACCTAATTTGCATCTGGACAAGATAAAAAGAAAAAAAGGGTCATATATTGAGGTAAACCTTTTTGGTTTACTTCAATATTCCCTGTGTGACTCGTTCGGTTCGGTCTACCGGCTAGGCCGGGTCGAGGGGGTTATATTTGGTGGTATTAGAGCCAGGTTTCGAAAGAATGGGATAATGGTAAGTTAATGGTAAGTCAATGTGATGTAATTGTATGTATTTGGTGATGTTTGCTTTGCACAGTGAATGTCATGAGCATGTTAATGTTGATCAAATGATGGTGATGCTATGCATGATGACTGTGATATGAGTATGAGTTGTTATATACGATGATTTTGTGGGCTGAACTTTATTGGTTGTAATGCATGATGATTGTGAGATTTGTACGTTGTATGCTTTATGCTATGTTTAGGGGAAATTGGGATGCCCATTGCCTTATTAATATAGTGAAATGTTTTAAATTGAATTCGAAGTCTTGGATCCTTGCTAGAAGCTGGCCTGATTTCTTGTGTTGTTTTATATACATGCCTTAATGATAATAGCACAATGGAACCGAGGAGAGAGCCACGTTCATGATCACTTGCTCTGGCTGATGAGCAAAGGGATAAGGAGAATGAGGTTCTGCATTGTGCAAATTTACCTCCTCCTCCACCACCACCTGGGGGTGAGGAACAAGTGAAACACGGATAGGCTGGTCCGGTGTTGGGTGATTTAACGCCTTTGGTACAGGCGATGACTGGAGCATTCCAGGCTGCTGTTGCTGGAGTGCAAGCACAAGTACAAGCACCTGCGGGTAGGCAATTGGGTTTGCCATTGGAACACTTACGAAGTCTAGGAGGCGTTGAGTATCGTGGATTGTCTCCTGAAGCATCCGAGGCCTGGATGGCTAGTACGATCTGGATTTTGGATCAGATGGGATGTAATGATGCACACAATTCAGGATGTGCTGTCTCGTTATTGCATGGTGATGCATACAGTTGGTGGACCTCTATGGCCGCGGCCCATGGAACCCAATGAGGTGGATTGGGAGTTCTTTCAGGCTCCTTTAAAAAGAAGTATCTGGGAGATAGATACTTGGATGATAAGAAGTGTGAGTTCATGTCCTTGGTGCAAGGAAGCATGACGGTAGCTGAGTACGAGGTCCAGTTCATACGTTTGAGTTAGTATGCTCCGGAATTGGTGCCGAGTGATAGGCATCGATGTGATCGTTTCCATTATAGCTTGGTACAGGAAGTGAAGACTTTTATGCTCGCATCTGATTACACCGATTTTGATGTACTGGTGACGCGAGCTAAGGATATAGAGCAAAATTTGGGTTTGACCTCTCGCGTAGGTGGTTCTAGCTCGAGTAAGAGAGCTGCAGATTCTGGTCCTAGTGGTGGACAGAACAAGAGAAACCGTGATCGCAGATATCAGCATGAGGCGAGGCGAGGTAATTTTGGGTGAGGTGCGTCAACTTAGGGTAATCGAGTGAGGTTTGAGCAGAATACTTACTGGTCTTATGAATCGCGAGAGCACTTAAGGCGAGATTGTCCTCGCGTTGCTCGAGAGGCGCAGGCTCCTATGGCTAATTCTTGTTGGAACTGTGGATCCGCTAATCCTTTAAGACGTGAGTGTCCTTTGCTAGCTGGGTGTGGTCAAGGTCTAGCACCGGTTGTTACACCATAGAGAGGCCGTAGGCGCGGCCGTGGTAATTTCCAATGGAGGGAGGATGTGTAGAGAGGTATAGCTCATGTTGTTGCTGTTCAACCTGAGGGTGGTGGTCCTGTGAGGGTGTATGCACATCGCGAGGGACGTAATGAAACCGACGTGATTGCATGTACCTTTGCCTTGCAATCATTGTCTTTGTTAGCTTTGATTGATTATGGATCTACGCATTCATACATCTTGAGTGAGCATGCACGTTTCCTTGATATCCATGTTGAGATGCTAGATGTAGGAATGCAAGTAACAAGCTCTTTTGGTGAAACTGTTGTTACAAGAAATTGTATATGAGATGTTCTTTATTTGTTCAAGGCCATGTGTTGTCAATTGATTTGATGAAGTTGCCTTTTTATGGTTTTAATGTGATTCTTGGAATGATTTGGTTGTCTGAGCATAGAGTTGTAGTTGATTTTGATGTAAAGTGAGTTACATTGAAACTTGCTGATGACTACGAAGTAGTAATCGTAGGCGAGAATGTGAAATTCTTGTCCAATGCAATTTCGGCTCTTGAAGTGAGTCGAATGATGGAGTTGGGTTGCGAAGCTTTCCTAACTTATGTGATGAACCATGGTACAAAGGAAGTGCGAGTACAAGACATACGAACGGTATGTGAATTTCCAGGTGTTTTTCTAGAAGAGTTGTCTGGTTTGCCACCAAACAGAGAAGTTGAGTTTGGCATTGAGTTGTATGAAAATATGACTCTAGTATCTATTGCTCCTTATCATATGACACCTAAGGAGTTGAAAGAGTTGAAAACACAACTTCAAGAGTTGCTTGATCGAGGGTTCATAAGGCTAAGTATTCCACCTTGGGGTGTACCGATCTTGTTTGTAAAGTAGAAGGACGGTAAAAGGCGTATGTGTATAGATTATCGACAACTGAACAACTTGACGATTAAGAACAAGAACCCTTTTCCAAGTATTGATGATTTGTTTGATCAGTTTTGAGGTGCTTCAGTGTTTTCGAAGATTGATTTGAGATCTGGGTATTATCAACTGAAGGTTAAGGATGTGGATGTACCCAAGACAACTTTTCGGACAAGGTATGGTCATTATGAGTTCTTAGTGATGCCGTTTGGGTTGAAAAATGCACCGACTGTATTCATGGATATGATGATCGTCTGTTCCATGAGTTCCTAGATCAGTTTGTGGTAGTGTTTATCGATGATATTCTTGTGTACTAGCGTACTAAGGAGGATCATGATAAACATTTGAGAATTTTGTTGCAAGTGTTGTTGGAAAATCATCTTTATGCTAAGATGAGCAAGTGTGAGTTTTGGCTCAAAGAAGTGGTCTTTCTCGGACATGTAGTGTCGGCCGAGGGTATTCGGGTTGACCCACACAAGATTGAGGCGATGATGAATTGGAAAACGCCTAAGTCGGTGACAAAAGTGCGTAGCTTCCTTGGTTTGGCTGGATATTATGAAGGTTTGTTGAAGGTTTTTCTAAGATTGATACTCCTTTGACTAAGTTGATGCAAAAGAATGTTTTCTTTGAATGGACGGATGTTAGGCAACAAGCTTTCGAGAAGTTGAGGGAAGCTTTGACGCAAGCTCTTGTCTTGATTCAACCAGAATCGGGTAAGGAGTTTGTGGTTTATAGCGATGCGTCATATGTTGATCTAGGTTGTGTGTTGATGCAAGGTAGGAAGGTTATGTCATATGCATCTAGATAGTTGAAGTTGCATGAGCACAACTATCCTACTTATGATCTAGAGCTTGTTGCAGTTGTGTTTGCTTTGATGATTTGGAGACATTACCTTTACGGTGAAAAGTGTGTGGTTTACACCGATCATAAAAGTTTGAAGTATCTTATGTCTCAAAGAGAGTTGAATCTTAGGCAACAAAGATGGTTTTAGTTGCTTAAGGATTATGATCTGACGATTGAGTATCATCCTGGAAAGGCCAATGTTGTGGCCATTGATTTGAGTAGGAAGGTAGCTGTTGAGTTGAGAGCGATGTTTGCTCGGTTGAGTATATCGTGTGATGGTGGGTTGATAGCCGAGTTGCAGGTGAAACCTTCCTTGATTCAATTAATTAAGGATAAACAGTTGCTTGATGATTCGTTGGTGCCTCATGTTCAGGATATAGCTGATGGTAATATGACATATTTTTGTTTTCATGATGATGATGATGTTTTATGCTTTAGAAGTCGGATAGTTGTGCTGGAGGATGTTGAGTTGAGGCGCACTATTTTGACTGAGGCCCAAAGCAGTCCTTTTTCTATGCACCTTGGTAGTACCAAGATGTATCGTGGTTTGAAAGATGAGTACTATTGGGTGGGGTTGAAAAAGAATGTTGCCTATTTCGTAAGCAAGTGTATGGTTTGTCAGCGTGTGAAAGCTGAGCATCGGTTTCCTTCTGGTTCGTTACAACCTTTGAGGATACCGGAATGGAAGTGGAAAAGGATTACGATGGATTTTGTGTCCAGTTTTCCTTTTATACCATCAAAGAAGAACTCCATTTGGGTGATTGTAGGTCGTCTTACGAAGTATGTGCATTTCTTGGCTGTGCATACTACGTATACATTGGATAAGTTAGCGGAGTTGTATATTGATGAGATTGTGTGTTTGCATGGTGTGCCTAAGTCGATAGTATCAGATAGAGATCCGAGGTTTACACTGAGATTTTGGGAGTATTTACACCAATCGTTGGGCACACGCTTGAATTCAAGCACTTCATATCATCCTCAGACGGATGTACAATCGAAGCGAGTTATCCAGGTGCTGGAGGATATGTTGAGATGTTGTGTGTTAGGTTACCAAGGTTCTTGGGAAAAGAAATTGCCCTTGGTGGAATTTTACAATAATAATAGTTTCCAGGCAAGTATACAAATGGCTCCGAATGAAGCTTTGTATGGTAGAAAGTGGAGAACGCCTTTTTGTTGGGTAGAGGCGGGACAAAAGTTGGTTTCCTTGCTGGATATGCGTAAGGGAACAATTGAGAAAGTAAAACTCATATGTGAGCGGTTGAAGGCTGCTTCGGATCTTCAAAAGTCTTACACGAATTTAAAGCGTAAGGAGATTGAGTTTGCGGTTGGAGATCGCGTATTCTTGAAAGTATCACCTTGGAAGAAGGCGATGAGATTTGGATGTAAGGGTAAGCTTAGTCCAACGTTTATTGGACCTTATGAAGTTGTGGAACGAGTTGGTCTTTTTGCGTATCGGTTGAGGTTGCCTCTCAAGTTAGAGAAGATCCATGATGTGTTTCATGTTTCGATGTTGCGAAAGTATAGATCGGATCCATCTTATGTGATGCTTGTTGAGGAGATTGAGTTGAACCTGGATTTATCCTATGATGAGGAACCAGCGGGGATCCTTGATTCTAGTAGCAAAGTTCTTTGTGGTAAGACGATTGAACTTGTGAAGGTGTTGTGGCGACATCGATGAGTTGAGGAGGCCACGTGGGAGAGCAAGGCGGACATATTGAAGCAGTTTCCGCACTTTTTTCCTTCAGGTAAAATTTTGAGGACAAAATTTCTTAAGTGGGGGAGAGTTGTAACGCCCCAGTTTTGGGCCTAGATGTTTTAGGCATCAGTTTGGGTTAGTCGAACCGAGAGTTGGAGATTCGAGTTTTTAAGGATGGTTCAGAGAAATCATGGTTCGGGATAAGGTAAAAATATGGGTAAATTTTCTAAAATTATCTAAAATCATATAGATGAGAATGGTTAAATCAATTTTGCAAAATGGGTTTTGTAAAGTGTACATTTTGGGTAGTGACCAACATGCAAAGTTTTAAAACTATGGAAAAAGTGTGATTTTTAAGGAAGAATCAAATTCTTAGAATCTTTAGGGAGCTTTATGGAAATTAAACATTTTCTCTAATTTGACATGTGTTTTAAATGTTTAATTAAAGATTAAAGAGAGTGGATTTATTAATTAAAGGGTAAACTACATAAATGACCAACATACTATTAGAAAAGTCGCGATTTGACCACCTTACTTTTTTTCGAAGCAATTAAACCATCAAACTATTTAAATGGTATCAATGTGACCACCAGCCGTTAAAAATAACAGAAAAGTTGTCGGGACTGTTAAATAAAATTGGTATAATTACACATTTGGTCCTTATTATTTACACATTCTTGAATTTAGTCCTAATTTATATTAATAAAATAAATTAATTATTTAATTAGATAGTGACACGTGTCAACACCTTATTGGAGGACTTTAATTATTTATATTTGATTTAATAAATTTATTTCTCTCCTCCAATCAGGTGGTGACACGTGTCACCACCTGTTTAAAGGAGAAAAAATGACTTCAAGTATAACTAGCAGAGGAATAACCACTGCACCAAACCCAATCATATGCTGAAATTTACTCAATTAGATATATATATATATATATATATATATGTCTTCTGTTTCTACATTTATTCTTTTAATCAACATATATAATCATCGAATTAATTTCACATATATAATTCTAAATGCTAAACCCTAAACCCTAAACTCCAAAACTAAATGCTAAACCATAAACCCTATTTGTGGTTTATGATTTAG
This sequence comes from Hibiscus tridactylites, assembly GCA_958450335.1. Taxonomy (NCBI): domain Eukaryota; kingdom Viridiplantae; phylum Streptophyta; class Magnoliopsida; order Malvales; family Malvaceae; genus Hibiscus; species Hibiscus tridactylites. The sequence continues at coordinate 51,209,777 of OY288290.1, forward strand.
TATTTAGTTTTGGGGTTTAGGGCCTATGTACTTCGATCATGGAGTTGGAACTGAGAGTAATAATATTTGAGCAAACAAGAAACAACTGCACTTTTAAGGCATACTTCTTCTCATGGAATATTATTTAGGTTTCAGTATGTGTTCAAGTCTACAATATTTCACACATGTAAATCAAGAAGTTTAGACTGAATGCACATCAAAAGGAAACACATGTTTATATATATATCATTCTAAAAGTATCAATCTAATCTGAAGATACTCAAGAGAAACAAGTATCCTTTCATCTATTTAGAAAGTTAGCAAAGCCAGAAGAAATAGGCTTGGCGATATACGAGGAAGTGAAAATTGGAGACAGGGTCATAAGAACTCTATGGTTAATACTACAACAAACACAATCACTTGCGGTCTGTTCTAGGCTAACTTAACAATGGTGGGATTCTGGTTAAAAGATCACCATATTTGAAACAATGGTGTCTGTTGACACAACGATATATCTTCACGCCAGGAATGGGAGATTATGTTGCATCATCGGGTGCAGCCGTGGTATCACTACTTTTTCCAACTTCAGTAGCAATTCCCTCAACATTCATGTCACTGAAACTCCGTTTCTTTGATTTGGACTTTGAATTCTCCTTTTCTTTCTTTTTTCTTTTCTCGTCATTGACTTTTTTTTAGGCTGATGTTCACCATTTGAATTAGGAAAAAGTGGAGGCTCCCTGACACAGTTTAAAAAAGACTCTTTCCACTGTTTCATTGTACACTGTTGTCCAGAATTAACTCCCAAACTAATTTTGAAGCCCTCTCAAGAACTGGGATTATGTCCAATAAGAAGAAAATTTAGTTCCATTGTAAATTTAGTGCGAGTGCATACCGTACTGTCCATGATGACGAAGTGTTATACATCATGCGAATGTAAAAACATAAAAGATCTACGTTAAACCATCTAATCATTCTCAAATTTTACCTGTTCAAAAAACAATGAAGAAAAGCAACAACACTTACTCAAGCTCCTGCTTAAGTGCATCAAAGTTCAAACAATTCTCTTTTCGTCCGTTTCTCTGCACTAGGGGTGTTTAGGACCTTAATCTGCTCTGCCATTTTGATTGTTGTATTCTTCAACTCCTTCTGTAACAGAGAAAAGTTGCAGAACCAGAGGGCACATGATGAGTCAACTCTTCGACTTCAATAAATGCAAGTTTATAGACTAGTGTAACATTATTAATTAATTACTTCGGCAATGCACATTCAATACATAAACAACAACTTTAAAGGAACCAAGAACTGAATTCACATAAGCGGCCTTAACGAGGTGAAGAACAAACGAGTCACCACAACTTCAAACTTATATACAATTATTCCAGAACTCTAATTAGTTTCCTTAATCACATAGAAAACTTCATATTTGTACGGGAAAAAGGTACAACATCTATAGGAACTACAATAACTATGTACCTTTATATCCGGTGCTCAAGAAAGAACATGATTTCTTCTTTATAAAAAATGGGAATCATAAGCAAATTAAAAAACAGGAAGCCACATAGCTTCATTTATGTCATATACTGACAATTGACTCAGAAATAAATTCGATGATTATATATGTTGAATTAAAAGAATTAATGTAGAAACAGAAGACATATATATCTAATTGAGTAAATTTAAGCATATGATTGGGTTTGATGCAGTGGTTATTCCGCTGCTAGTCACACTTGGTTGCTTGTGTTCGATTCCCTTGCTTGATAGTCTTTTTTTCTCCTTTAAACAGGTGGTGACACGTGTCACCACCTGATTGGAGGAGAGAAATAAATTTATTAAATCAAATATAAATAATTAAAGTCCTCCAATAAGGTGTTGACACACGACACTATCTAATTAAATAATTAATTTATTTTATTAATATAAATTAGGACTAAATTGAAAGAATGTATAAATAATAAGGACCAAATGTGTAATTATACCAATTTTATTTAACAGTCCGGTCAACTTTTCTGTTATTTTTAACGGCTGGTGGTCACATTGATACCATTTAAATAGTTTGATGGTTTAATTGCTTCGAAAAAAGTAAGGTGGTCAAATCGCAACTTTTCTAATAGTATGGTGGTCATTTATGTAGTTTACCCTTAATTAAAAGAGAGATGGTTAATTTGTTAAACAAAAATTTGACGTAACTCTTTCATTTCTCATTTTCTCTTCATCCAATCACTCTCTCTTTTCTCTTAATTTCCATATTTCTTTCTCTTTCTTTTTCTCACTTGATTTCCAACTCTTTCCTTAAGATTTCTCTTGATTTTCCTCAAGTTTCTTGAAGTGAAAACTTGCCAAATTAGAAGAAAAGCAAGGATTGAAGGTAATTTCGTGCTACTCCTCTAATCAAGGTTCTTTTATGAAATTCTAAAGTATTTGATTCTTGATTTATGTTTTTAATTAAGGTTTTAATGATTGATTTGGTAAAAATGCTTAAATCTTGCTAAAAGATGAGATTGAATGTGATTTTCATTTGGGAACTGTTTTGATTGATTTAAGAATGATTTTAAGGTTGATTTGGATGTTAAATGATGTTAATAATGAGCTTTGATCATAAGAATCCTGAAATCATTGAGATCTCTAATTGTCTAAGTTGTTAGTTTTGGGTTTTTGGCTTTGAAATGTGAAATCTGAGTTTCTGGAGGTATAAGGATGATATTAGGATGTTGATTTATGGTTAAAATGGGTTGGAAGTGTTTGTTGATGGCTGGGTTAAGTTTGATGATCAATCGAATGTGATTTCGGTTGGGTCGGATGGGTATTTTGGTGTCTTTGGGCAGTGCTACGGGATTTTTGTGTTTGTTGGTGGTTTTAATGCATAGAGATGAATTAATCCTATGTTATTTTATGGTATATGTAACCCCCTTAACCCGGCCTAGACGGTTGACCCGAATTAAGAAAGTCACACGGGGAAAACCAAAGTCAACCCGAAAGTCAACCTTGATTAACGACCCTTTTTTTTCTTTTTAATCTTATCTAGATGCACATTAATCCTAATTGTGATCACACAAACATCATACTCAAAGATCACAAACATCAGAGAAATGCGCACACTTCGTCAGGCGATCCACAACCACCCAAACAGAATTCTTCTTCGATGGAGACAAAGGTAAACCAGATACAAAATCCATGGTAACCCTCTCCCACTTCCATTCAGGGATTTCCAACGGTTGCAACAAACCAGAAGGAACCTGATGTTCAGCCTTAACTCGCTGACACACCAAACACTTGCTCACAAACTCTGCAACATCCTTCTTCAAACCCACCCAATAGTACTCATCACGAAGATCACGATACATCTTAGTACTACCAGGGTGCATAGCAAAAGGACTACTATGACCTTCAGTCAGAATAGCACGCCTCAACTCCACATCAGCAGGCACTACTATTCGACTCCCAAAACACAACACTCCATCATCATTAAAACAGAAATCCGAAGGTCTACCCTCCGCGATATCCTAAACATGAGACACCAAAGAATCATCCAGCAACTGCTTATCCTTGATCAACTGAACCAAAGATGGTTTCACCTGCAACTCAGCAACAAGACCACCATCCCGCGATATGCTCAAGCTAGCAAACATAGCTCTCAGCTCAACAGCTACCTTCCTACTCAAGGCATCCGCAACAACATTAGCCTTTCCAGGATGATACTCTATCGTCAGATCATAATCCTTGAGCAACTCCAACCAACGCCGCTGCCTAAGATTCAACTCCTTCTGCGACATCAGATACCTCAAACTCTTGTGATCCGTGTACACAGTACACTTCTCACCATACAGATAATGCCTCCAGATCTTCAGAGCAAAAACCACTGCTGCCAGCTCAATATCATGCGTAGGATAATTGCGCTCATGCACCTTCAACTGCCGCGATGCATAAGCCACAACCTTACCCTCTTACATCAGCACACATCCCAAACCAACATAGGATGCATCACTGTAGACCACAAACTCTTTCCCTGATTCAGGCTGAATCAAGATAGGAGCTTGCGTCAAAGCCGCCTTCAGCTTCTCAAAAGCCTGCTGTCTCGCTTCTGTCCACTCATACTTAACATCTTTCTGTAACAACTTCGTCAAAGGAGCAGCAATCTTGGAAAAACCATCCACAAACCTCCGGTAGTATCCCGCCAAACCAAGGAAACTACGGACCTCATGAACAGACTTAGGAACCTTCCAGTTCATCACCGCCTCAATCTTCTGAGGATCAACACGAATCCCCTCAGCTGAGACCACATGCCCAAGAAACACCACCTCCCTAAGCCAGAACTCACACTTGCTCAGCTTAGCATAAAGCTGATTCTCCAACAAAGCTTGCAGCACAACCCTCAAATGCTCTTCATGCTCCTCCTCAGTACGCGAGTACACGAGGATATCATCAATGAACACCACAACGAACTTGTCCAGGTATTCATGAAACACACGATTCATCATGTCCATGAAAGCAGCAGGAGCATTTGTCAAACCAAACGGCATCACAAGGAACTCATAATGCCCATACCTTGTCCTGAAAGCTGTCTTAGGCACATCCACATCCTTCACCTTCAACTGATAATACCCTGACCTCAAGTCAATCTTAGAGAACACAGCAGCTCCCCGAAATTGATCAAAGAGATCATCAATCCTCGGCAAAGGATACCGATTCTTGATAGTCAACTTGTTCAGCTGACGGTAATCAATGCACATCCTCATAGTGCCATCTTTCTTCTTCACAAACAAGACTGGTGCTCCCCAAGGTGACACACTCGGCCGGATGAAACCACGATCAAGAAGCTCTTGCAACTGCGTCTTCAGCTCCTTTAGCTCCTTAGGTGCCATTCTATAGGGAGTAATGGACACAGGAGTTGTATTCTCATACAGCTCAATTCCAAACTCCACCTCGCGATTAGGAGGTAAACCAGGCAACTCCTCAGGAAAAACACCAGGAAACTCCTTCACAACCCTGATATCCTGCACCCTCAACTCCTTAGAGCTAGGATTCATCACAAAAGCTAGATAAGCTTCGCAACCTTGCCTCAGCATCCTGCTCGCCTCCAAGGTAGAAACAACATTGGCAAGAAACTTCACATTCTCACCAACAACAACCACTTCATAATCATCCGCAAGCTTAAGCGAAACACGCTTATTCTCACAATCCACAACAGCACGATGCTCAGCAAGCCAATCCATTCCAAGGATTACATCAAAACCATAAAAGGGCAGCTCCATAAGATCAACATGAAAAACATGCTCTTGAACTACCAAGGGACACCTTCTATAAAGCTTTCGAGTCACAACAGTTTCACCAAAAGAACTAGTGACACGAACACCAACATCCAAAGACTCAACAGGCAAACCAAGCAATTCAGCATGCTCACGCAAAATGTATGAATGCGTAGATCCAGAATCAATCAAAGAAAGCAGTGACAAGGATTGCAAAGTAAAGGTACCTGCAATCACATCTGCATCATTCCTTCCCTCGCGCTGAGCATACACCCTCGCCTGGCCTCCACCCTCAGGCTGAATAGCCACAACATGGGCTACTCCACGACCACCTTCCTCACGCCTCTGGAAATTACCACGGCCGCGCCCACGACCTCTCTGCGGTGCAGCAACAACAGGAGCACGCTCTTGGCCACCAGCCAACCTCGGACAATATCGCCTCAAGTGGTCTGCAGAACCACAATTCCAGCATCCAAAACCAGCTGCCGCAACAGGAGCTTGCACCTCCCTCACAGCACGAGGACAGTCACGCTTCAAGTGACCACGTGAACCACAAATCCAACAAGCACTAGGGTCCGCTCTAGCATTGCCACCCCTAGCAGGTGCACCTCCACCTCTCTTAGCTGAGGACCGATACCTCTGATCACGTCCCCTCTTGTTCCGTCCTCCTCCGGAACTATACTCAGCAGTCCTCTTACCAGAACTTGCTCCAGCACTCTTTGCAGACAAACTCAAATTCATCTCAATGTGCTTGGCTTGGCCCACTAACACATCAAAATCATCATACTCAGTGGCCAGCACGTACATCTTTACCTCCGTTATAAGACCATAACGAAACCTTTCGCACCCGTCCCGCTCATCAGGAATCAGCTCCGGTGCATACTGACTGAGTCGCACAAACTGCACCTCATACTCAGCCACACTCATGCTCCCTTGGGTAAGAGTCATGAATTCACGCTTTTTCTCATCCAGATATCTCACTCCCAGATATCTCCTCTTGAACGCATTCTGAAAGAATGTCCAAGTGATGTCAGCTTCAGCCATTCCAGAGATTGTGGTCGTCCACCACGTATAAGCATCGTCCTGCAGCAAGGACACAACACATCCCAACTTTTGCACATCAGTGCAGCTCATCTGTCCCAAGATACGCTTGGTACTCTCTAGCCAAGCTTCCGAACTCTCAGCAGACATACCCCTAAACTCAGTCCCACCAAGACTGCGCAGACGCTCTAAGGGTAGTCTAACACCAGCATCTCCCTGTTGCCCAGCTCCTTGAGCTCCAGCCACTGCTGCTCTAAAAGCACCCGCAATAGCTTGTACCAGCATCGACATATCAGGCATAGCTTGCCCCTGACCAACCTCAGGTCCTGCAGCTCTAGCACCAGCTGCTGCAGCTTCAGCTCTCCCTCCCTCAGCACCACCACCACCAGGTGGAGGAGGAGGTAACACAGCACTACCCGCATTCTCTTCATTCTCATTCCCATCCGGGGTCGTAGCTCTCACGCTACTCCTTAACTCTCTACGTGGTGCCATACTTTTACCATGCATATCAATACAAATAAAACATAGTCAAGCCCAGCAAGGTAAGCAATCCAAGTATTCAAGCTCAATTTCTTTCAAAATCAACATCATTTCATTAGCTTTTGTTTGGCAATGGGTACCCTCAACATGCAACATCACAACATACATATCAAATGCATCAACATCTCAAGCCACTGAACATGCTTTCATACAACAAGCATACAAGCCAAACATACTTCAATCATGCATACAAACATTCCCAATTACTCGAGAATCTGGCTCTGATACCACCAAATGTAACCCCCTTAACCCGGCCTAGACGGTTGACCCGAATTAAGAAAGTCACACGGGGAAAACCAAAGTCAACCCGAAAGTCAACCTTGATTAACGACCCCTTTTTTTTCTTTTTAATCTTATCTAGATGCACATTAATCCTAATTGTGATCACACAAACATCATACTCAAAGATCACAAACATCAGAGATCAAACAGGGACCCAATTGAACAAATTACAACTTTAGGGACCAAATTGTAATTTCTAATAATTAAAAGGACTTAATCCAAATTAATCTTACCAACTTGAAATTAGTCAGGTTTCATGCTTCTCTGTGAAATTTCAGCTCAAAAGGACATCCCAAACTCATACAATTGAACAAACAAGATTCAGGACCAAAATGCAAACAATTCAAAACATATAACCGCCCATGTCAGCCCCCAACGGTCGACCGTTCCGAAACAGGTTGACCCCGTTCCGAAACACGAGCCGTTCCGCAACGGGTTCCGAAACACGGGCTCGGCAGAGACCAAACCGTTTCGAAACGGTGCATACCGTTTCGGACGCCTGGGTTCAATCAGGGCACCCGTTCCGAAACGGTGCACACTGTTCCGATACGCCCTGCTCAAATATGCTCCAAATGCATTCCAAAACATGCAATTGATCATTCAAACATGCTCCAAATGCTACCAAACTTTACCAGCATGCAATTCAACATATATAGAACATACTTGGATCAACAATTCATCAAAACAACATCATATGCAAAAAGCCCCAATCCTATAGGCATGCTTCCTACACAAGCTAGCTTTTCAAGCACAAACTTCCACAACAAGCATATAAAGATCAAACACAAATCCAGCATTCTCAACATCATTCAACATACTTAGGGAGTTCCAAACACCTCCCAAAACATACACATTGGTCCCCCATTGCCAAATTACCCAAAAGCTAAAAAGTGCTTATAAAACCTTCCATACATTGAGCTCTACTTGAACTAGAATGCTTGCCCTCCTTGCTGCCCCTCAAGGTTCTTTAATGCTCTGCATTATTGAATTAAGAAAACGAAGAGAGCGTAAGCAAAAGCTTAGTGAGGAATGCTCTTAAAAACCATTCAATAGTGTAATTAAAAACATTTACAAATCATGCTTATAATCAACCTTTGCACATGCTCAAAAGCATACTTAAAACAAGCAATCTCATGCTTCAACATAAACATAACATGTCATATTGGCTCAAGTGACAATTTCCATTTTCTTAAAACAAGTTCATCAACTTCCCAAGGACTTTTAAACACCTTGGCCCCAAGGACTTTTAAACACCTTGGCCATGGACTTTTAAACACCATGAATGAGGACCACACAAGGACTTTTAACCACCTTTGTGTCCATAGCTTGAATCACCCCAAGGACTTTTAAACACCTTGGCCCCAAGGACTTTTAAACACCTTGGCCCCATGGACTTTTAAACACCATGGAAAGGATCACCTAAGGACTTTTAACCACCTTAGTGTCCGCAACAAGAATCATCCAAGGACTTTTAACCACCTTGATGTTCTTAAGTAACAAGGCTCACTCAAGGACTTTTAACCACCTTAGTGACCTTAACATTTTCAAAACATCACTTGCCAATATACATCTTTTTCATCATATAATCCACTGTTTTAAAGCATTAAACCAAGCCATATTCAACATGCATTTCAAAGCATCAAACCACATTATTTCAATGTATAAAATCAAGGAACTCCTACCTAGAGTTACCTTCAACATATGGCTTACAACATCAGCAAAAACCATGCTAAAACATACTTTCAAAATAGTAATTAAAACATGCAAATAACCATTTTGCATCACAACAAAGTCATGGCCACCACTAGAGAGAAATTCCGAAAACTTACACTTGAGCTTAGCAAAGTTGTTTAGACTTAGACTAAGCTCCCAAAACCTTCAAACCTTGGTTTTAAAATCTGAAAACCCAACTTCACTCACCGATTTCCACTTTGCTTCAAGCCAAAGCACCAAATCAAGCTTCCGGATCAACAACTCTTGGATCCAAGGATGCCTCCCCTGTTTCAACACATCAAAGCAGAGGATTAATGCATCATCATGCATTAATTGCTTCAATGAAAGCACCTAAACTCGCTGCTCTCATCCAACCTCCATTTTCGGCCACCAAACACAACCGAAAATGCATCCAAACCACTTCTAAACAAAGCCCAGCCATAAACCAGCAAAACCACACTTCCATAAACATCATATAACATCTAAAAACAACCTACTAACATCCTTATACCTCCAGCAACATCAGATCCACAAGATCACCTCAAAAACAACCTTGAAACACAAGCTAAACTTAGGAAACTCAACCTATCCGGGATTGCATCAATCAAAACTCAATTCCTTATCAATTTAGAGTTCATTTAACATCAAAAACACATCTCAAATCACAGATTAATCAGATCTAACGAAAATCATCAAAAATCATCAAAATCTTGCATTATAAGCCAAGATCCATTTCACCACTTTAAAACCTTTAATTAAACATCAATTTAAGATTGAAAACTTAGGAATTTCAGTAAAGAACTGATAGTTTAGAGGAGAAGGACGTTCTTACCTCCAAACTTGAGTTTCTCCTCTTTTTGGAATCAAAATCCTTGTTGAAACAAGTAGCAATTGAAGAGGTTTTGAAGATATGTTGATTAGGAATCAAATGAGAGTTGAAAGGAGGGATTTAGGTGAAGAAATCAGAAGCAATTCTCTGGAAATGGAGTGTTTGGGTTGAGAGAAAAAGAGAGAAAGAAAATTAGGAAAAGTTGGTTACAAAAATCTAAACTAGCCAAATGGCTTTCCCTCCACTTTCAATATCATTTAAAATCAGATTTTAGACTTAAAATATCTTAGAAAAATCTGGAGAAACTCCCTTTGGGTAAATAGCTCCTTAAAGATTCAAAGTTTCAACCCTTTATAAAACAGCCACCAAACTTGCGAAAATTACATTTTGGTCACTAGCCAAAATGTCACCCTTCCAAAACTCATTTTCCAAAATTGATTTCACAGTTCACTTAATTATATTAAAATATGATTTTAGAACATTTTCCCATAATTTTAATGCAACCCGAACTAGGCTTTCCTAAATTCACCTCTTAAGATTCGAACAGCACTTTGACCGACCGGTCAACGCCCAAAACTTCTAAGCCCAAAACCGGGGCGTTACAGTATAAACATGGGAGTATTCTTTAGAAGCTTTCGGTGAAGTTCCGGAGACATCAGACGCTTGAATTTCGCGTCGGCAATTGAGGTTTCACAAGTCGATGAGTGGAAATGGGATTTCCAGCTTTGAAACGTCTTAAAAGAGGTTTTGGGAACTTAGTGTAAGCTTGAAACGCTTTACTAAGTTCGGAACTAAGTAAAGTGTTTTTCTCCCTTGGATTGTGCAATTATGAGCTTATGGATGCACTTGTTTTTAAATGTGTTTACCTACTGTTTTAAAGCATGATTTGAGTACATGATATGTTGTTGATGATGCCATATGGTTTAAGGATGCACTAGGTAAGTGATCCTTTTATGCATGTGTTTATACATGGTTTTTGAAGCATGGTTTAATGCTTGGAATATGGCTTATTGTGAGTGCTTTGGGAAACAGTGAGGTTTGCATTAAAAGTGAATTATATTTGCAAGTGATGTTGTGTAAAGTGTTTTGCAAATGAAATCGGATATAGTTAGCCGGCTATAGGATTGAGTGCACTATAAACAAGTCGCCTTGGATGTTGAGGGGTTGTGATTGTACCGAAAACTCCATCCAAGTACCCTAACGATCGAGGAATGTTAAGGTGTTGCAACGATGGAGGGTAGCTCCCGTGTGTGAACCTTGTAAGGTGTCACGTCTCTCCTTAGTGGGTTATACATCTACCGATGAGTGGTGTTGAGGTGTTGTGATTGTAATACTCCACCACGGTTGTCACAACGGTGGAGGGTAGCTCCCGTGTGTGAGCCTTGAGGTACCGGTAGAGTGTATGAAGTGCTTGGGACAACACTTGATAATCTGTGTATCCGATATTCTTTTTGAGAAATGAGAATGTTGTTGATCACTTGTAAGCCAATATAATTGATTAAATTGTTATGGAAATGTTTATGATACATATTATGGAAAATGCATGTTTTATCTTAAAGCTTTTCATATTGGTGGATATGCATGGAAGGCTTGATTTAAATGTAGCAATGGTTATGTTGCTGGGAAGTATTTGATACTTTTTGCATGGTATTTAACATACTGATTTTAGTGACAAGGTGCATGGTTTTCAAAGAGGGCATGGTGGTTTTCAAAAATGTGAAAATGGTTTTAAGCATTGATGGTGTTTTTGGTTTTTGAGCATTCCTCACTAAGCTTGTAAGCTTACGCTCTCTTTTTTCCATCAATGCAGATAACTAAGTGTTTGGAGGCATCAACTCGCAAAGGAATTCCAAGAGACTTCACTTGAATGTATGTTTGGTTATGGACTTGAGTAATAAAGGAAATGGGGGTGTCCAATGTCTTGGAGTTGGTTGTTTTGGTATTTTCTGTTTTGGTATAAGTTTGGTATGCCTATATTGGTTTGTAAATGGCCTCTAATTGTTGGATTAAGCTTCGTTTTGAGATTTGACTTTTGGATGCTTGATTCTCATAGGAAGCATTCCTATATAATACATTGTCGGTGATTGCCATGTTATGATGTTGTTGTTTCCTTGCATATTTGATGGTTGAAGTGTATTTGAGTTTTATGTATGTTTAAATGCATGTTAGACTGCTTTAGGATGGTTTAAAGTGTGTAAAACCAACATTTTGGGTAAGAGCAGACTGCAGAGTATCGATACACTTGGTAGTGTATCGATACAACTTTCGTAAATTGGAAGGGTGTACCGATACATGAGGGCGTATCGATACACATTTTGGCTACTGGTTTGTGGAGTATCGATACGAGTTTTGTATTGCTGAGTCTGGGAGTCTTTTCGTCGAGGGCGTATCAATACCCACTCGAAGGGTATCGATACGGTGGTAGTTAATATGGTTAAATGACATCTTTAAATGTTCTGAATCTTTACATTTTATTCCCTGGATGTTGAGGAAGCAATTAAATGAGTTCGAATGAGAATTTTGAGCTAAGATTTGACAGTTATGCAAGCAATGAGACTAATTCAAGGTTGGTGACACGAATTTGGCTTAATCCTTTGTGAATCGGGAAAAATTACAAATTGGTTTTTAAAAACCGTAATTGGATAAATTAGAGGAGCGTTTGAGTTGTGTTTGATCTGCTGCTTTGTAAAAAACATAGGAACTTAATTTGCATCTAGACAAGATAAAAAGAAGAAAAAAAGGTCATATATTGAGGTAAACCTTTTCGGTTTACTTCAATATTCCCCATGTGACCCGTTCGGTTCGGTCTACCGGCTAGGCCGAGTCGAGGGGGCTACATGAAGACAAGTCCAACTCCAACTTAACTTCCTATCGAAGAAAGACTTTTCCACAAGCCTCCTCTTATTTAAAAAGGCCAATCCACCAAATTGAAATTGTCGAGTATTGAGAGTTTGAGAGGCTTAGCATGTTCTAGTTCTTTTCTTAGGCTAGGGTTATTTTGTTTAGTAGTTGTGGGAAAACAATTGTACATTGTTTAAGTTTTTAATGCAATTTAGTTCAAGGTTTGCTTATTCTTGGCAATGAATTCATTCTTGCAATCTCATCGAGAGAGAGTATTGTGAGGTTATCTATTTGTCTGACATCGAGAGAGTTAGACTCACGAAATGAATATGCATGGTTTTCATCCCGAACGGTGGAAGATAACTCCGCTTAGAGATAAGTTAAGGTTTCAACGGCTAAAAGGAGCATGAGATTGGTTGGTGTTTATCTTTGGTTTACGCCGAGAGGTATTATCAAGGCCCATTCATCAACACGGTTTCGACCTTAGAGATAAGGGGGAGCTATCGAAGGATGCTTTGCCGAATCTTAACATCAATTGCCGGCCAACAAGAGATTGCCGAGGCATCTCATCTTATTGCCGCGGCAGGGACGATGACCACTATCAAGGCAATTTGGTGATCATTGCATTCAAAGACAAAGACAAGTCAATTGACTTCCACACTACGACGCAAGTTAATCTGACCTACTCTTCTCTCTTATTCAACCTATCTATCTTTTATTTTTATTGTTCTTTAGTTTATTAGTTAGATAAAACTCTTGCTATCACTTATTTGTGTTTTTATTTTCTACAGCGCATTAACTTAAGCAAGTGGCCAAAAGCCCAATCCCTATGGAGATGATACTCTATACTTATTACTTTATTACTTGCGACGTGTATACTTGCACAATTGCGTAGCACTTATCACACACAACAAGTTTTTGGCTCCGTTGCCAGGGATTGGCAATTGGTGTTAGTTGCACAATTGTATTTTTACTTATTAATTTTACTAACTTTTCTTTTTGTTTGTTTATTTCAAAAAAAATTCAGGTGCGCTACAAGTAAGGGACATCAACATGTCGAGAGAAACTGTTCGAGAATTGATGTGGGAACTTAGGAATTACTCCAATGAAGACTTTCTTTACCTATGCCCACCGAGAAAAGCCCAAACCGTGGAAATTTCTTGCGTTAATTGTGGAGAACATTATGTGTTTGAAAATTTCCCTCACCTTTTCGGTGCATATGACTACATAGAGAACCATAAATTGAACCAACAGCAAAATCCTTCATGGTATGATAAAAAACTCAATTTTTTTTACCATAACAATTTTGCCGTTGCAACAGATGCCGCAGCAACAGATGCCGCAGCAACAGATGCCGCATCAGCATACATGCCTTGGCAATGTAGTGCTTCGACAGCATACATGCCTTGGCAATGTAGTCCTTATCAACAATAGAGTGTCACGACAACAAATATGTCATGGCAATGTAGTCCTCGTCCAGAGCTATTAAATTCCATGGATGAGTGTATAGCCATGATGGATGTACTCGTGAGAGAAGCGGAAGATCGATTGAAGAGATCCACATATGCTACGGGTAATATGCATCATCAATTCATACCTAGGGATACTGAAGTCCCAAGGCAAGAGGAGAAAGAGCAAGGCAAAGAGAGCTCCCTTATGTGTGGGGAACAACTATAACCTCCAAGAAGAGAGGATGCCAATGAGAAAGACTGCCCAACACATGATGAGCCTGAGCAACAAATTGCCTCGACAATGGTTGAGGAGCATGAACAGAGCAATGCTGCAACAATACTTAGTGAGGTTGAGAAAAGTATTGAGAATGCTGCGAAAACCACTATCAAGGCGACAACCACTGCCGAGGCGGCAACCACTGCCTCGACAAGACCTGAATCCACTGCCTCAACAACGCCCGACAAAGATTGCTTACATCCATATTCACCATGGCACCCGTAGGAGCTACAAGATGACAATACTTCACTATTGGAATATGAGCAGGTAATGGTTGAACCTTTTGAATTCTTTAAAAACTCACCTCTTTCATTGCAGGTATTCTTTGAGGAACCAACTGTAAAACCTATGTTTGATTTTGATATAACAATGTATGTTAGGACTAAATTGAAAACTTGAAATAGACTTTTAAGTCCCTCAAATGATTTATAAATCATCAAGGCTTTAATCTGATTTGAAAAACTCAAACTCCAAATATTTTCTAAGTGTTCCAAGGCTAAAGTATTGAAAAACGTCCAGGCGTATCGATACGCTTCCAGCCGTATCGATACCTTTTTTAACAAAGTTGGCTACTGGAAAGACGCGTTTCGATACGCCCTCACCATATCGAAACAACGTATTGAAACAAATTGAATTTGTATCGATGCGCCCCCTCTGTAAAACTGAAGGAGTTTGAATAGCGTACCGATACGGTTCCACCCGTATCGATATGAATTTAATGAAATTTTAAATTTGAAAGCTTTTAATGATTTCGACCATTGGTGTCAGTTGTTAGGTAACCGAAATTTAAAGTGGTGGTTGTCCCGTACCGATACGCTCATTGCTGTATCGATACAGAAACTTCCAGTGAGCTTAGTTGAAAAAATTGTATCGATATGGTTGTTCCCCGTATCGAAACGGTCCATGTCCCGTACCGATACGCTTACCCACGTATCGATACGCCCTCTTGTTATTGTGCAACGACTCTTTCTGTTTTGAGACAAGTATCGATATAGGTCCTCGCGTACCGATACGGTAAGCTGCAGAAGTGCATTTATGGTGGAAAAAGAGGGTCCCAACGGCTATAATCAATACCCTAACCACCCAAACGGCTAGAATTAATAGAAAATGTATAAATTGAAGCTAATTGAAGACCAACAACAACTATTGCATCAAATATAAACATCCTAGCAAAAATCTAAGCTCAAAGTGCTTATTTTCCAATCTCTTATAAAACCCCAAATTGTGTAGTGTTCAATTCTGATCTTGTTATCAAATTTGGGTTGAGTGTTTGTATTTAAAGGGGCAATCTTGTATTGAGAGATATCTTTCTTGCCTTTAATTCTTATTTGTACTCTTGTGAGGGTTTGGTCAAATTTTGGGTAGAAAATTTGACCGGTATTGTAAAGGTTACCTCCTAAGCCTTGAAAAGGGGAAGAACAATAATTGGATTGTTGGAAATTCTTAGTGGTAGTTGAGGTAGTGGATGTAGAGTTCATTTGGAACTTGAACCACTCTAAAATTCCTTTTTCTTCATTTTAGCCATTCCATTTTCTCCAACAATTTTTTAAAAATCCAATTCAAACCCTCTTGGCTTTGATCAATCCATTGATCCACACAACAATTGGTATCAAAGCCTACCTCTTTGAAGGATTAACAACCACAAGAGGAGTTTCTATAAAGAGTGTGATCATCCAAAAATCAACCCATGACATCTGCCTCCGGGTCAAGCATGTACGAGTCTCAATTGATCACCAAACCGCCTTTCTTTAACGGTGATAACTACCCCTTTTGGAAGAACCGGATGCGCCTCTTCATTAAATCCAACGATTATCTAGTGTGGGATGTCATTGAAGATGAACCATATATTCCGATGAAGAGAGACGGCGAAGGAAGATTGGTGCTAAAGAAGAAACATGAGATGAGTGAAGAAGAGAGAAAGAATATTCAAGTTAATGATAAAGCTCTTCACATGTTGTTTTGCTCTTTCGGTCCCGAAATCTACTCCAAAGTTTCCTCCATCGAAAGTGCCAAGGAAGTGTGGGATACACTTGAGACCACTTAAGAAGGAACAAATGATGTGAAGGAGACAAATATTGGAATTCTCAATCTTAGCTATGAGAATTTCAAAATGGAGCCCGACGAAACCGCGTCAAAGATGTTCGATCGTTTCTCAACAATCGTCAATGGGCTTAAAGGTTTTGGAGAGATAATTCTGGAAGACAAACTAGTCCGGAAGCTACTCTACTCACTTCCCGAGTCTTTGGATGGGAAGAGAACCGTCATCATTGAGGCCAAAAATTTGAAGACACTCAAGCTTGATGAGCTAGTGGGTTCTCTCCTAACTCACGAGATAACGAAGCAAGGAAGGGAAGATGAAAGGAAGAAAGAAGAGAAAAGAGTGGAGAAGCTAGAGGTAGATAAGAAGAAGAAGATAGGAGTGGTTCTCAAAGCTTCTTTACATGAGGAGAGCACTTCTAGTGAGGAGGAAGACCTAGAAGAATTGGCTATGATAGCCAAAAGGTTCTCACAGTTTATGAGGTCCAACCGAGAAAGGAAGATTCAAAGAAAAATGATCTTCAAAACCCCAAAAAAAAGAAGAAGAGAGGGATCAAATCATTTGCTTTGAGTGCAAAAAGTCGGGCCACATTCGTTCGGAGTGCCCTCAACTCAAGAAGAGGGGCTTTGAGAAGAAGAAGAAGCTCAAAGCCAAGGTTGCTACTTGGAGTGATGAGGAGTCATCCGAGGATGAGGAACACAAAGTGGCCAACCTTTGCCTCATGATACTTGAGGAGGATTCCTCCATGGTAACCTCTAACTCATCATCTTTTGATTTTACATTTGATGAATTGCATGATGCTTATGATGAGTTACAAGAGGTATATGATGAGTTAGTTGAGAAGTATAAAGAGTTGGTCATAAGAAATAAAAAGACTATTTCGAAATTAATTGATAAAAATGACTCACTTTCTCAAGCTAACTTAAAATTTGAGAAAAAGATCTTAGGTTTACAAGATGAACTTAAATTCTTTCAAGATGAAACGTAGACTTAAATAATCTTATTTCTCAATGCAATAGTGAACACCAAAAGGTGTTAGATGAGCTTAACAAGCTCAAGGAGTCTTTCAAAAATGTTGGTAATGTGAAACATGAAAAAGGTGAATCATCTAAAACAAACCAACCTAGGAGAAAGACATATAACTACAAACAAAGTGGCTTCCATAGACATAGTAGAACTAAGAAAATTAGAAGTGTATGGGTTCCTAAGGAACTCGTCAAGTCTAATAATGTTGATGCTATGTCACCTTGGATTCCTAAGGTAACCAACCTTTTGAGAGCTAACACCCGTAGACCCAAAATGATTTGGGTACCAAAAACCAAAGCTTAATATCTTTGTTTGTAGGGGAAGCATTGTTACAAGGCCAAAGCACAAAGTCAAAATTCATGGTATCTTGATAGTGGATGCTCGAGGCACATGACCGGAGACAAGAGTTGATTCATGGACTTAAAGCCAAAAAGTGGAGGAGTAGTGACATTTGGCGACAACTCCAAAGGCCACATTAAAGGTATTGGATCCATAGGTAATCACTCTACTATTCTCATTGAAAATGTTTTATATGTCGATGGTCTAAAACATTGAGCATTAGTCAATTATGTGACAAAGGGTTTAATGTCTTATTTGATAAAAATGGGAGCAAAATTGTTGACATTAAATCAAATAATATAATGCTCACTGGTCATCGCATAGGTAATATATACATGGTGCATTTAGATGACATTTATACATCCCATGCATGTTTTGTTGCACAAAATGAAAATGATGCATGGCTATGGCATAGGAAACTAGGACATGCTAGCATTAGTGTTTTAGAGAAATTAGTTACCCTAAATCTAGTTAGAGGTTTGCTCAAAATTAAGTTCTCAAATTACAAAATTTGTGATGCATGCTATAAGGGTAAACAACATAAATCATCCTTTAAATCCATTAATGATGTTTCTACAAGTAGGTGTTTACAACTTATTCACATGGATTTATTTGGGCCTATTAGAACTATGAGCTTGGGTGGTAAATCGTATGCATTTGTACTTGTTGATGACTATTCTATATTTACTTGGGTTCTGTTCTTAAGTACTAAAGATGAGGCTTTAGAAAAAATCATCACATTTTCAAAATTAACTCAAAATGATCTTGAACTTAAAATTTCCCATATTAGAAGTGATCATGGAACCGAATTTCAAAATCTTGGTTTTGAAGAGTTTTTAAATGAAAATGGTATTGGCCACAATTTTTCAGCTCCTCGAACTCCTCAACAAAATGGGGGTAGTTTAGAGGAAAATAGAACTTTGTAAGAAATGGCTAGAACCATGCTTTGTGAAAACAATTTACCTAAATATTTTTGGGCAGAAGCCACAAACACCGCTTGCTACATTGTAAATTGATTAGTGATTAGGCCACTTTTAAAGAAAACACCATATGAGATTTTAAAATCTAAAAAGCCTAACATTAGCTATTTTCATTCATTTGGTTGCAAGTGTTTTGTTTTAAACAATGGAAAAGATAACTTAGGTAAATTTGATGCTAAAAGTGATGAAGCTATTTTCTTAGGTTATTCCTTAAACTCTAAGCCTATCGTGTATTTAATAAGAGAACTTTAGTAGTAGAAGTCTATTCATGTTGTATTCGATGATAACCTCCTTCCGAGGAAGGATTCTTGTGATGATGATGATGTAGGAATCCTTGATGCCTTTGATGGAGGACAAGCTTCAAAGGAGGATGAGATTCCAACAAAAGAAGAGGATACACAAGATCCACCTCTTGAAGCCTTGAAGGACTTGGCTCTTGAGGAAAAGGAAGTGAGCTACCCAAGGGAGTACAACTATGTCAAAGGTGGTGAAATCTTGAGTGATCCATCCAAGGGGGTAACTACTAGATCTTCTCTTAAACTCATGAATCATGTTGCTTTTATCTCATGCATAGAGCCTAAGAACATTAAAGAAGCATTAAAAAATGACTTTTGGATTATGGCTATGCAAGAAGAATTAAATCAATTTGAGAGAAGTAATGTTTGGACATTAGTTGAAAGGCCTAGTAATCAATCTACTATAGGAACTAAATGGGTATTTAGGAACAAACTAGATGAGAGTGGTAACATTGTGAAAAATAAAGCTAGATTAGTTGCTCAAGGTTACACTCAAGAAGAAGGAATAGATTTTGATGAAACCTATGCACCCATAGCTAGAATGGAGGCTATTAGGATGTTGCTTGCATTTGCATGTTATCATGATTTCAAGCTTTTTCAAATGGATGTTAAAAGCGTATTTTTAAATGGTTTTATAAATGAGGAAGTGTATGTGGAACAACCACCGGGTTTTGAAGATTCAAAATTTCCAAATCATGTTTTCAAACTAACTAAAGCACTTTATGGTTTAAAACAAGCTCCTAGAGCTTGGTATGAAAGACTTTCAAACTTTTTAATTGAAAAAGGTTTTGAAAAAGGTAAGGTGGACACTACACTCTTCATAAAAAGGTATAAAAATGACATCTTAGTAGTACAAATATATGTTGATGATATTATTTTTGGATCTACTAATGACTGTCATTGCAAAGAGTTTGCTAAGTTAATTGAAGGTGAATTCGAGATAAGCATGATGGGGGAGCTCTCATTCTTTTGGGGACTCCAAATCAAGCAAAGGAAGGATGACACCTTCATCAATCAAGCAAAGTACATCATGGATATGCTCAAGAAGTTTGGCTTGGAGATTGCAAAGCCTCAAGCCACACCAATGAGCTCATCTACAAAGCTTGACAAAGATGAAGGGGGTAAGTGTGTTAACTCTAAGCTTTATCGCTCTATGATTGGATCTTTGCTTTACCTTACCGCAAGTAGACTGAATATTTTGTTTAGTGTTTGCTTGTGTGCTAGGTTTCAAGCTAGTCCTAGAGAGTCTCACCTTATAGCTGTTAAGAGAATCTTTAGGTACCTTAGAGATACTCCTTGTCTAGGTCTTTGGTACCCTAGAGACTCAACCTTCAACCTTCATGCTTATTCGGATGCGGATTACGGGGGGTGTAAAATCGATAGGAAGAGTACTTCGGTAACATGTCAATTCTTAGGTAGTATGCTCATATCTTGGTTCTCTAAGGAACAAAATAGTGTAGCTCTATCTACCACCGAAGCCGAGTACATATCCTTAGGGAGTTGTTGTGCTCAAGTCTTTTGGATGAAGCAACAACTCTTAGATTATGGTATTAAAGTTGAAACCATACCCCTTAAGTGTGACAACACTAGTGCCATATGCTTAACTAAAAATCCCATCCAACACTCTAGAACCAAACATATAGAGATAAGGCATCATTTCATTAGAGATCATGTCCTTAAGGAAGATGTTGTTATAGAGTACGTTGACACCTTAAACCAACTAGCGGACATCTTTACAAAGCCTTTGGATAAGGAGCGTTTTTGGTCCCTTAGGAGAGAGTTAGGTCTAACTAGCCTTCCTTGACCCTTTAGGACTCTTTTGAGGTTAAAATTGCTTGAGTTTGTGAAATTGCATGTTTATGTGTTGTTGCTCTTGAAAATATCCATGCTCATAGCTAGGGGGAGTATGCTTCTATTAGAATATGCTTAGAACTGCTCATACATCAATTACATTCATTTAGGAGGTGCTAAAATCGAGCCTTTGGTTGATCTTCAAGCCTAAAATGCATTTCTGGGCATAGGGTATCGATACGGCCTTCTGCGTATCGATACGGGTACTGTATTAGCTTTCCAGACCGCATTTTGCCTAAAATGGGTATCGATACAGTTAAACCCGTTTCGATACGAGCTAAAGCATTTCGATACGGGCCTTCAACGGCCGTTTCAAAGGAATTACAATTTTACCCCTGTATTAATACACCCTCAGGTGTATCGATACTCGATTGCGCAGACATCTTCTTAATTGCATTTAAAGAGTTTTACTTTTACCAAAATTGAATTTTCAAAACCCTAGTCGTTTTTCACTCTATAAGTAGCCTCTCAATCCCTCATATTTTCACACCACAACTCAAAATCTCTTGAAGGTTTTCAAAATCAAGCAAAACTCTTCAAGCTTTTCATCAATTTGGTGCAAAGTTCTTCTCCCATTCCTCTCTATCAATATCAAGG
Source organism: Hibiscus tridactylites (assembly GCA_958450335.1). Classification (NCBI taxonomy): domain Eukaryota; kingdom Viridiplantae; phylum Streptophyta; class Magnoliopsida; order Malvales; family Malvaceae; genus Hibiscus; species Hibiscus tridactylites. The sequence goes on from OY288290.1 coordinate 51,231,100, forward strand.
TAAAAATTTCTCTTTTCTTTTTATTTCATTTGAATTTCGTTCTAAATTTTGTTGTGTTTTGTTTTTTCTTCTCAAAAGCAAACTTCTTTTCAAACCTTTTATTTTTGTTTTGTTTCTAATTTTTTTAACAAAAACCTTGATTATTGATTTTTCAATGGGTTGAATGAGAAAGTTAATGCATACACTGTTTTTTTTTCTTTTCTCTAGTCAATGGCACCTAAAAAGAGAGCACATACTAGTAAAGCCACTGAAGGTTCTAATGCCGGAGATGGTACTCGCCTGAACCTTACTCTTATCTATCAACAACCCTTTAAGACCACTAGATATCTCTCCTATTTCCGATAATTTCAAAACCACAAAATCCGTTCGGAGAGGGTAATTTCCATTCCTTTTCTTAACTCGGAGCGTTTCAAATTTGATTACATACCTTTGCTCCAAGAATGGAAATTTATGGATTTTCTACAAATCCCCGACTTTTTCTTTCACACTTTAGTATTGATTTTCTATGCTAATGCCAAGTGTGTCGCCAATGCATCGGGTGTTGTTACGGGTGTTAATTCCTATCTAATGGGTAAAAAGGCCACCATCAATGTTCAATCTCTTTGTGATGTCTTCAAGTTAGAGGATGAAGGTCTTGATGATGAGAATGCTCTTGGCCATGTCCTAAGTGGTTCCGTCACTGCTCTTAATTCTCAAGATTGTATCCCACATTTGATGGTTTCTTGGTGGTTTAGGCCCTCGGGAGGAAAGTATTCCACTGTCCGCCAAGTTGGTGATTTTTGGATTCGATGCTGCCGTCAAAGACAACGACCAAATCTTGCTCGAATTATGTTTGCGGAGATTGTCTATCTCGTGCAACATCGCCACACTACTCTCGTCACTTCCTTTACATATGGTACGACTTTGAGTTATTTCTTCATACAAAAGGAGATAGATTGTTCACATGACTACCCTACTCCCCTCACCGATCCTATCGATGAAAGATCACTTGCAAGGGGAAAGTTTCGTTACTTTAATGGTAGTTGGCTTCGTCTATCCGAGCTCCCTAGCGATGCCGTTCCGGAAGAAATTGCCAATCCTCAAGCCGCTCAAGCTCCTCCTGCACCTTCCATGGATGCTCTCATGACTTTTCTAAACGAGCAATTCACGGGTTTGCGCACGGGACTTGCCTCCATGGATCAAGTGATGAATTCAGGGTTTACCGCTATTGACACATGCTTTACAAGCCTTGAAGATCGAATGTAGAATGTGGAGACGCGCCTCACTTCCCTTGAAGAAGGTCATAACTCGATGAACATCTCTCTAACCGCTTTTCATGACGAGTGGCGTCAAACTAGGAGGAATGATGATGCCAATGAGAAGGATGATGAAGATGGCGATGGAGATGCATAATAGCTTATCTTTGCATATCATTCATGTCATTTAGGATATTTTTTTATGCACTTTGGATTATGTTTTTAGGATTAAGTTTGCATTCTAAAACATATGCTTTGATTTTCTATTATTTGGATTTTATGTTGATGTTATCATTATTTTGAACTTAATGGTTATCTATATTATGTTGCTTGGTTATTATTTATGCCTTTTTCCTATGTTTATCAATGTCTCTATTTTTTGATCTAACAAAAAAGGGGAGAGGGAACAAGCTCACACTTAAAATTTTGATTGTCAACTTAAAGTTTACATAGCTAATATTAAGGGGAAGTTATTTTGCAAAGTTTTTCAAAGTGTCAAAAATTTCAAGTTTTGATTTTGTTATATAAAAAATGGGGAGATTGTAAAACCTATGTTTGATTTTGATATAACAATGTATGTTAAGGACTAAATTGAAAACTTGAAATAGACTTTTAAGTCCCTCAAATGATTTATAAATCATCAAGGCTTTAATCTGATTTGAAAAACTCAAACTACAAATATTTTCTATGTGTTCCAAGGCCAAAGTATTGAAAAACGTCCAGGCGTATCGATACGCTTCCAGTCATATCAATACCTTTTTTACAAAGTTGGCTACTGGAAAGATGCGTTTCGATATGCCCCTCACCGTATCGAAACAATGTATCAAAACAGATTGAATCTGTATCGATACACCCCCTCTGTAAAACTAAAGGAGTTTGAATAGCGTACCGATACGGTTCCACCCGTATCAATACGAATTTAATGAAATTTTAAATTCGAAAGTTTTTAATGATTTCGACCGTTGGTGCCAATTGTTAGGTAACCGAAATTTAAAGTAGTGGTTGTCCCGTACCGATAAGCTCCTTGCCATATCGATACAGAAACTTCAAGTGAGCTCAGTTGAAAAAATTGCATCGATACGGTTGTTCCCTGTATCGAAATGGTCACTATCCCGTACCGATACGCTTACCCGCGTATCGATACGCCCTCTTGTTATTGTGCAACGACTCTTTCTGTTTTGAGACAAGTATCGATACATGTCCTCGCGTATCGATACGGTAAGCTGCAGAATTAATAGAATAGGTATAAATTGAAGCTAATTGAAGACCAGCAACAACTACTTCATCAGAGATAAACATCCTAGCAAAAATCCAAGCTCAAAGTGCTTATTTTCCAATCTCTTGTAAAACCCCAAATTGTGTAGTGTTCAATTCTGATCTTGTTATCAAATTTGGGTTGAGTGTTTGTACTTAAAGGGGCAATCTTGTATTGAGAGATATCTTTCTTGCCTTTAATTCTTCTTTGTACTCTTGTGAGGGTTTGGTCAAATTTTGGGTAGAATATTTGACCGATATTGTAAAGGTTACCTCCTAAGCCTTGAAAAGGGGAAGAACAATTAGTGGATTGTTGGAAATCCTTAGTGATAGCTAAGGTAGTGGATGTAGATTTCATTTGGAACTTGAACCACTCTAAAATTCCTTGTTCTTCATTTTTATCCATTTCATTTACTCCAACAATTTTTTAAAAACCCAATTCACCCCCTCTTGGCTTTGATCAATCCATTGATCCACTCAACACCAACATTGGTAGAACTGAAGCCATTACAATCTCTACTGATGGAGATGTTCGAGGGGCCTAAAGAAAACGAGGTTTGGATCCAAAAAGCTTTTTAGAAAATTGGGTTTTCCCTTGACTTGCATCGAATTAAGGCAGAAGATTGCCACACCAATTGGTCGTCGAAGCATTTGCCACGACAACGAAGGCTACATCCAACCATAACGGATTTCGACGAGAATGAGGTAAGTAAATGGTTGGATATTGATATAGTTTTTACTAATAATATATTCATGCCTTCAGGAACAATCACAAGGTGGAGACTATACATGGACTACAAGGGAACACGAAAGAAAGACACCTCTACCTTGGTAACGCAAACGGGAGTAGTTGCGAGCATATTGGCCCAACGCTTTTGGGCAATATTGTTACTCGATGGAGGGTGCGGATGGACTATAAGAAGTATCAGAAACGACCCTTCTCAAGCTTACTTGGATATACAGTAACCTTAGAAGATGCCTAAAAATGCTCTTTCTAAGAATTTTTCATTTTTCATTTTTAATTTTTGAACCTTTATTTTATTTTCGGTTATTTTATGAGATATTTTATTTTATTTTTAGTATAATTAGTTTTTAGGTTTTCTTTGTTTTTCCACATCAAGAATCAAAACCATCATGGCCAAGAACCTCAAAACCATGGCAAGCCCAAGCTCACCCAAAGGAGCAAACATCTGTCCAAAACCACTGCCAAAATGGATGAGACGATGCATGCCTCAGCAATACCCGATGCCTCGGCAACCACTAAAGCGCATGCCTCGGCATGACCTACCGCCCCGGCAATGCCTACTGCTCATGCCCATGCAACAACGCATACCAACATATAGGATGCATATGTTACAAGCCAACTCCTCCAACACACACACAACCGTCAAGAGCCACCAAAATGAGTCAAGCATGTGGTGACGAGAAGACTAATAATCCCAAGCGATGACTCATCCGAGTCTCAACCACTCTAGCTTTCTTCTTTCTCTTGCCCTTATTTTAATGCCCTTAATTGTTGTGCTTAATTTTTTCATTTGCGTATGTTGTTAAAGCATTGAGGGTAATGCTTCTCTCGAGTTTGGTGGTGTAGGTTATGCTGTCGAGGTGCATTATACTGTCGCGGCATATTAATATAATTGCTAGGCAGTTATGTTTCTTACTTGTCCAAAAAATTTTCTACTGCACAATTACCTTAGCCGAATGAAGCTTATGCCTCGGCAATTCTCTTTATCAATTGCCTTAGTTTAATTTAATTGAATTTTCTATCTTGGCCATAGTTATCTCTCTTCTAACCATAGCTTTGAACTGTTTAGAGCCTTTAATTTTAGGATGCTTAAGGAAGATAACTTAGGATCATACTATGAGATTAGAACTTTAAAACACCTTTGTGACTTGTATGATTTAAGGAGTTCTATGACACTTAGGACATAGACTTCCTTAGAAAAAAATTTGGGTAAAAAGTTAGAGGTGCCTAACACTGGCTCTAGCTTAAGGAAGCCCTAGAGGTGCCCGAAACTGGCTCTAGGCTAATCACTAGAGGTGCCCGAAATTGGCTCTAGTAGGTTAGATTACTTGAAAAAAAGAAAAGAAAATACCCAAGCTAAGTAGTTTTAATGCTTAAGCGTTTACTTAGAACCCAGATAATCATTTTGTTCATAATGCATGCACACACTCACAAATCTTATAGTTTGATTCCATGTAATTCCTAAAGCATCCAAAGAGTTAAGGGCCGAGCATTCTTTGTTATGGTTTAGAGAGAAGAACGAAAAGTAAGACCTATGAGGATTTTCATGATGATTAAGGTTTGGCAATTGATGGTTTGCATTGCTTGAGGACAAGCAATAGTTCGAGTTTATGGGTGTGATAAGTGCCCAAAAGTCCTATATATTCACCATTTTTACATGGCAATTATTTCTCAACCTACACCCAATTGAGCTACATTATGGCCCTTTATGCATTAATTACATTGTTTCTATCCTTGATCCTTACATTTGATTTATTTAATGAAAAAGGTATTGTTTTGATGCATTTTGGTGCTTGTGCAGATTTACTCACTGCCCTGGCAGGTGATGCCCGAGCAGGTGATGCTGTGCCAGTAGACGATGTAGCGGCAGTTCATTGCCGAGCCATTGCCCGGTCAGGTGATGCCGTGGGGCAATGAAGGAAAGGGAGGATGGTGTAGAACGAGCTCTCGACAGGTCCAGGTCAAGCCAGCCAAAGATGACAGTTTCTACTGAAGGAAACTTGTAACACCCTCAATTTTACCCTAGAAGACTTTGCTCCATCGGTCAACTAATTAATTTAAATGAATCAAGTAATCCCTAATTAGTTGAAATAAGGACCTAATTGAAAGAACAAATAAATTAATAAAAACTCAGCCATGACTAAATCGAAATATATGATAAAATGGGAACTTGCATGTTGAAAATATTACTTCCCTATTCTGCCCTTGAGCTGAAATAAGTGATAGTTAAACTAAAAGGGTAGATCGGTCATCTCTCAATTCCATTAACTCAAGAGAGTGTCTTTTCCTCTCCACTTTTCTTCTCTTCAGCCAAAAAAAGAGAGAGAGCTTAGAGGGTAAATTTTTGCTGGAGAAAACCAAAGGAGAGCTTGAAAATTTACTTGCATGTTGATCATCTTGCCATAGAAATCAAATTAGAAAGCTAAGTAAGTGTTCTACTCAACTAGTTCATCAAATTATCTTGCCGAGTTGCATGTATAACCTGAAATGTTATATTTGCTTGTGGTAAATGGTGATTTCAATTCTGGAAATTCGTTGTAAGATTATAAGAAACATATATTTAGTTGGGTTATTTGATGAGAATCAAATAATCGGTCACATGCAAAGATAAAATGGTTAAGGGACTGTTTTGGAGAAGCTGAAAAGACAAAGCCTAAATTGATCCATAATAAATATGGAAATTTATGTTTAAAAGTGTTAAATATGATTATGAGAAAATGTAGAAGTAGCTGGTAAAATAAGATTAGGCGGTGAAGCTAAGAATATTAGTTGTAAGGAGCTTAAGTTAGAAATTAGTGTAATATGCCCAGCACTACCCTATTTTGGACAGTGACCTTTAAAAATTCACCAAAAATAAAACACATGAAATTTAGACCTGAAATTTTGATAGAAAATACTTGGGGATGTCTATTTTAACTAGAAACAAACGACACTAAAATTAGATCTCTATAGAAAAACCTGGAATTGAAATTGTGTAGGTACTACAAAATGTCCAGAACTGCAAAATGACATATGTTTAAATAATAAACTGTATTGATTGAGAAATGAGAAAAATATGTACCATACATGGTTGTAAAGCTGTGTAAATAAGCTTTCTAGAATGATAAATTAATCGAAATTTGGATATGTGTGTAAAAGATATGCCCAGATTAGTAACAAGTAATCAAGCTGCCAATAAGAAAAACGGTTTTGAATGTTAATGTTTGCATTTGTGTAAATGAGCTAATATGTTTGAATTGACTTCTAATATGTTTCATATATATTTTTATTTGAATGTTAAGACCAAGAATTTGAGAAAACCTTGGAGGAGTCGAGAGCTTGTCCAACTTGTAAGAAGAATAAGGGAATAATCATCAAGGATCAATAGTAGCTAAGCTTGGAGTATTGTGAGTGTAGTTAATCCTTAAAGTTAGGACCAATGTCATAACCAATGTTTTCATTTTAATATATGATGACTTGAAAGCATGAAATGAACCTAATTAATATTCGGTAAATGTTTTAAGGGAAGAAGGTTAATTGGAAAGACAATTGCTTATGTTTGCTACTAGTTTGGTGCTATTATGTGATACATGGTATATGCTCTTGATTGATGGATCATATGAGTTCTATGTGATTGTTATGCTACTTCCCTTGAATGATACATGTTTTATGAATGAGTATATGTGACTATACATGTTAGAAACAATGAGACTTTGACCAAAGATAGACCTTATATGCTTGCAACATGCTATGTGCTATATGATTGAGATGTTGGCTTGTTAATGACTTGCCTTGTGATTGTTCAAATTAAAAGACACTACAATCCCTTGGTTGACTAGTTGGCCTTAGGTAGAACAGCATGCCTTAGAGTCTAGAGCTCCTCTGAAATTAGTACCTTGTGTACTCTCTGCTGGTGTTGTTAACACCTTGTGTAATTGATGCTTTGAGCATCCTCTGTTGATCATATGGTTACTTGTGATGGTGTGGAAGACATCTTGTTGCATTGTGCACCCTCTGATTTTGATGCTTTGTGCATCCTCTGATTTAGTACTTTGTACCCATTATGACTCGATTACCTAGTCCCACTAATCTACCAAGGCAAAACATTATAAGTATTTGAGTAAAACATGTAACAAGAGATATATGTGACTTGATATGTTATATGATTATGGTTATATGAAACAAGAGTTCAAGACAATAAAGGCGTAAACACCAATCTGATTTTTGCTTGAAACATACGAGATCTACATACCTAAGATGCCTATTCGAATGGTGACTATGTGATATGCTTTTGTATTACTTGATCGATTACATGTTTTTTCTATGTACATGATATGCTATGAATTCATTGTTTGTATTGTTAAATGATGGTTTGTTTACATTGTTCTTTGATGCAAATGTGCCTACACGACTACTTGTTGTTTCCATGCTTCTAAAACTAGCTAAGTGATTCTTGATCATGTTTAAACTAGCTAGTTGATGCTTTTGTAATATAAATCCTAGCTAGGTAACCTTGACTAATTGAAATAAGACACCTAAAAGACTAAACTAATAGATCTAAGAACTACCTCACTAAGTAAATCTTTTGTACTTATCACTCTGTTATTTCCTCCTTCCCAAACCAACAGGTTGCGTTGATTGAAAGTTGCCCAATCCGTTTCTGGAGCACCAAGTTACAAGCAAGAATCATGTATGATGTGATCTTTTGTTTAGACTTCTAGAGAGTGGCATAGTCTTGTGTATTAGAGTGGTGTCACATGCATTTTGGTTGTTATATATGTTAAATGTGAACACATGACTTTTTATGTATATAAAGTTTAAGCTAATGGTTTGTAATGACTAAGTTATGTTTGTATTAAGTCTTGAATGACACTTTTGCCAAGTTTGTATATATATATATATATATATATATATATATATATATGATGTCTGGTAAAATTATGACTTATGATATGATCATATGTGTTTATGAAGTTCGAGATATTCCTATATGGCTGTGGCGTTCGAATGGTCTCATAGGAAGAGTGTCGAGTGTATGAACTTAATAAGCTTGAATTTGTATTTAGCTTACTTGTATATTAACATGCTTTAATCGAATGAAATGAAATGCAAATACCCATGTTTAGTTCGAATATGGTTATGATTGTTCAATTAGAATTCCATGTTGATTCGAATGCTTCATGATAGGACTAAACTAATTTGTTTGGTTACATGGTTCTTAAATGTATAGATATGTTTGTTTGATTGTAAATGGTTACATGTTTAGATACGTTAAGGTTGTAAAAGATCTATGTTAAGTATAGGTAAGTGTGTATTGGTTGTGTTGCTTAAAATGGATTGCTTGAATATCATATGTTAAGTTTGTTCTGTTTCAAAGTTTATAAGTTATATGTTTATAAGTTCGATGCGCGTTGTATCGATCCTCGCTCCTAACCCGGGCGAGGGGTGTTACAAAACTGAACCATGGGACAGAGCCCTGCTGAGCGGAAAAGATAGACATACCTCTGCCGAGGCAGCAGCTACTGCCGGTGGGCGATGCACATACAAAGTTGCCGGCGGGCAAAATATGCAAAGTGATAGTCGATTTGAAGAGCATAAAATGCTGAATTTTTCTAAACACTTTGCGTTGCAATCGGAGTTCGGGAAGACAAAAAAGCATGGAAGGAAGGTTAAATATGGAATTCGGCCAAAGTGGACAAAGGCATTAAATTAAAGCGATTCACCTCTTTAATGAAGACAAGTCTAACTCCAACTTAACTTCCTATCCAAGAAAGACTTTTCCCTAGGCCTCCTCCTATTTAAAGAAGGCAAAGCCACCAAATTGAAATTGTTGAGTATTGGGAGTTTGAGAGGCTTAACATGTTCTAGTTCTTTTCTTAGGCTAGGGTTATTTTGTTTAGTAGTTGTGGGAAAACAAATGTACTTTGTTTAAATTTTTAATGCAATTTAGTTCAAGGTTTGCTTATTCTTGGCATTAAATTCATTCTTGCAATCTCACCGAGAGAGAGTATTGTGAGGTTATCTATTTGTCTGGCATCAAGAGAGTTAGACTCATGAAACAAATAAACATGATTTTCATCCCGAACGGTGGAAGCTAACTCGGCTTAGAGATAAGTTAGAGTTTTAACGGCTAAAAGAAGCGTGAGATTGGTTGGTGTTTATCTTTGGTTTATGCCGAGAGGTATTATCAAGACCCATTCATCAGCACAGTTTCGACCTTAGAGATAGGGGGAGCTATCGAAGGACGCTTTGCCGGATCTTGACATTAACTGACGGCCAACAAAAGATTGACAAGGTAACTCATCTTATTGTTGCGGCAGGGACGACAGTCACTGCCGAGGCAGTTTGGTGATCATTGCATTTAAAGACCGAGTCAAGTCAATTGCCTTCCACGCTACGATGCAACTTAATTCGGCCTACTCTTCTCTCTTATTCGACCTATCTATCTTTTATTTTTATTGTTCTTTAGTTTATTAGTTAGATAAAACTCTTCCTATCACTTATTTGTGTTTTTATTTTCTATAGTGTAGTAACTTAAGCAAGTGGCCCAAAGCCCAATCTCTGTGGAGACGATACTTTATACTTATCACTTTATTACTTGCGACATGTGTACTTGCACAATTGCGTAGCACTTATCACACGCTACACTTGGATTTTGATTTAGAAATACTTAAAGTTTGAATCATTGTCATTTTGTGAGTCTTTTGAGTATTTAAAAATTTATTTCATTTTGCAATTAAGCCCTTGAAAAATTTTGTTATATCAAATCACTTTTGGTTTTACAATCTCCCCCTTTTTGATATAACAAAACCCAAATAAATTTTTAAGATTTCTCCCCCTTACATTAAGACTAAAAGATGTAAAATTTTGAAAAAAAAAATAATGCAGAAAATCAATGTAGAAAATAATATAAGCAATGCAAGGCAACATAAAGCAATATAAACTTCATTAAGCATTTAAGGCATAATAGTTCAAAGTAAAATAAAATCTAAACTCAAATCCTAAAAATATAATTCAAAAACAAATAATCAAAGCACAAGTTCAAAATGAAATAACATAGATAGGTGCATAAAAGAAAATCCTAAATGAGATGATATGATATGCCTAAGGAGCATCATCTTCACCTTCATCATCGTCTTCATCATCATCTTCATCTTCCATGGCATCATGACCGAAGGTATGTCCACGCCACTCTCCACGAAAGGTTGTCAGAGTCATATCCATTGTGTCTTGGCTAGCCTCCATAGAGGTGACTCTAGCATCCAAAATTGTGAGACGAGTGTCAAAAGATGAGAAACCGACATTCATGCTCGCACCCATTAAAGAAAATTGCCCATTAAGATAGGTCATAAGAGAATCAAAAGAAGGCGGTGGAGGAGCAACTGGAGGAGGCGCTACGGGAACATTCTCTTTATCTTCGCGCTGAACATGTTGAGGTAGATCGGCATTCCGAACCCATTGGTTGTTATACCAAATGAATTTAGCCTTGCGAAGGGATTTGTCATTAATAGGATCGGTGAGAGACACTTCAAGATCATACGAGCAATGAAACCCAATCTTGTGAATGATATAACTCAAGGCGGTGCCATAGGTAAAGGATGAGATAAAGATCGAATGGTGGTTCTGAACAAGGTAGACGATCTCTACAAACATGATTTGAGAAAAGTTTGGGCACTTGCATTCCCGAAAGCATCAGATCCAAAAACTATCAACTTGAAGGATAGTGGACCATTTAACACTGGATGGATAGAACCACCAAGTGATAAGGAAGTGAAGGAAACGACCATGAGAATCAAGGGTAGAAATGGAGCCAAGTTGAATGTTTCCAAAAAAGTGTTCATCATCTATCTCAATATCCTCAACCCCCAAACAGTTAGCTATAACTTTAGAATCAATTCGAAAAGTTTGGCCCATAAAGTATGCCTCAACGGCTATAACTTCATTTTTGGTTTTGTCCATAATACATCGAGCATTAGAGTAAAAAGATTAAAACAAGGTTTTTATAAAAGACCCCGAATATGCTTAGAAAATGCATGAACTTCCATGTGAGTAACTCAAGATAATGAAAGTTAAATTTAGGGGAAGTCAAGTAGGGGATAGAAACCTTACGCTCACGACAGTTTTTATAGTTTTGAAATTTTTTGAAACAATCCATCGCTAGAGTGAAACCGAGTTTATTAGTACTATGTTACAAGATATAGGACAAATTTGGTTTAGTACCATTGGAGTTGGTGTTAGAGGAAGATGCATTATCTTTTCTCATACATTTCTTAGGATCCATAACATGAAATCAAAATCAAGCAAAAAAATGTATGCATAAATCACCATATTCTATCCAATAATTAATCCAAAATTCAAGGTGTTTGTAAAAAAATATACAATATAATTTAAAAAAAACTGGTAAGAAATTTTTTGAAAATCAGTTTATACAAATATACGATATATTTTTATATTCGAATAAAAAAATTTCAGTTTTGAAATAATTTTTGCAAAAACTTTAAAACCATACTATATGTATAATATATATACAAAAATTAATTAAAAGCAGTATATAAATTTAAACGAATTTGAAAATGATTAGAAAAAGAGTTTATACCTTGAATATGAGATTTTGGATGAATGTGGAGATGATAATGCACCAAATTGATGATATAGCTTAGGCTTGATTTGAAAAGCAAAAATCCTCAAAAGATTTTGAAGAATTGTGTGAGAAATCAAAAGGTTTTGATGGGTTTTTATAGAGAGTTTTATTCTAGGGTTTTTGAAAAAGTGGTTGAGTTTTAATTAAATTAGGAAACCCTTATTTAAAGACATTTAAACACTCTAGTTTCAACGCGTACCGGTACGTTAATAGTCGTATTGGTACTGACTCGAAAAATCGTACCTGTACAGTTTTAGTTGTACCGGTTCCCTCATGAACACCCGTATCGGTACAATTTTACGTGTACCGAAACTCATGAACACGTACCGATACACGATTACCCATATCGGTACCCCATTGCCAAAAATGACATTTTTGGCAGCAAATAGCTCAGAAATTCAATTTTAATCAAATCGATATGCATGCATGTGATATATGAAAACCCGTACCGGTACAATTTTAGATGTACCAATTCCCTCGTGAACATTTGTACCAGTACAATTTTACGTGTACACGAACTCTCATGAACACGTACCGATACGTGGTTACCCGTATCGGCACCCCATTGCCAGAAATGACATTTTTGGCAGCAAATAGCTCAGAAATTCAATTTTAATCGAATCGATATGCATGTATGTCATATATGAACAACATATATTGTTGATTGTGTAAAAGTTCTATTAATTACCCCCTATTTAACCCATATTTCTGTTGCATTCAAGCATAATTCATTGCATTTAGGTTAGTATACAGTTAAACATCACAAATATATTAAATGGCACAGTTTCTACTGAAATTGGTTGCTTTTGCAGGTTGCTGCTGTAGCAGACGGAAAGGGCATGCGCTGGGCAGTGAAGCAGAAGAGCTGGAACTGGACGAGCAGTCAAGGAGGACGATGCTGCCATGGTTGCCGCCGTGATAGCAGACGACAACAACAGTTTTGAGGAGAAGAAGCAAAGTGGATCTCGACAGATAGAGAAAATTCAGCCCGTCTGTCGTGTAAAACCACTATATTTTTCCAAGCCCCAGATCGAAAGGAATGCCAAGCCCAAGGTCCAAGGAGAGAAAATCCCAAGCAAGAAGGAGGACGACTCAAAGTTAGATTCTCTGAAGATTTAGTCTTTATTAGAGTTGTACTTTAATTTAAAGTTGTATTCTTGCTATTTTAGAAAACTTGAACCCAAAGCCTATATAAGGGAATGTATTTCGACCTAGGAGGAATATCACCCATTCTCTAGCCTTCTTCCCAAAACCCTAGCCGTTTTCTTCCTCTAATCATGTTCTAAATTCTCCTTAGGGCCACGGGTTGTTTTGTAAAGTAGTTGCAAGGGTTGTTTTTGTTTTAGGAATTTTTAGTTCAATAAAATAAACTTCAAGTTCTCTTATTCTGGTTATTAACATCTTGCAAGAGTATTGGGAGAGCATTGCGAGATTATCTATTTACTTAATATCGGGAGAGTTAAGTATACGAAAGGAATAAGTGCGAGTTCTCTAGTTTATAGTTGAACTATCTCGGACCTAGGGATAGGACGAGGTTAAGTGGCTAAAGAAGAATTCAACAACATCGGTGTTCATCCTTCGATTCACGCCGGGAGGTATCATCAAAGACGTGATCATCGACATACTTGGACCTAGGGATAGGCCAAGGCACAGCAGGGATTCTTGCCAAACTTGAAGTACTGAGTTGAATATTCGCTGCCGCGATAAGCAACGGACTGCTGCCGCGACAGGTGCTGCCGCGACAGGGACGACGACAGAACTGGATTTCCTAAACTCAGCAATACCTGCACTACTGAGCAATTCAATACCAGCCCATTCTCTCTATCTTGATTTCTCTACTCTTTTATTTACGTTTTCTTTATTATTCTCGTGACAACTTTCTCAAATATTTTCTTTACTTTCGTGCAGTGATTCAAGGTGAAGCTATTAGCCTAGTCCCTGTGGAGACGATATCCGATACTTCGTATCACTTTACTACTTGCGTCGTGTACACTTGCATTATAATTGCGATAGACTCTTTTACACGCAACAAGTTTTTGGCGCCGTTGCCTGGGACTGGCAACATAACTCTACCTTTTCTTTTACTGCAATTTTCGTTTTTGTTTTTATTTTTATTTTCTGTTTTTCTTTGGTTGATCCAACTCTTGCTTTTCACAAGGTTCCCTGTTTATGCGTAGATCGAGACGAGGAAAAGATCCTGAGTATCCATTAGATCCGGAAATCGAACGCTCATTCAATCTCAAGAACTGCCTTCGTCACATACTAGCCAAGAACGAGTACCTTGAGGAACAGTTAGAAACGATGGCCAACCAAGGAAACCCCCTAGGTAATGACCCTCCTGTTGGAGATAGAGAGGTTATACCTCCTGTCGGCAACCCTGCTGCCGCTACCGGACGACGGTCTTGTCGTGACTACATGTTGAATGATCATGTAGAACTAGAAACCACGCTGCCGGATATAGATGTTGACAACTTCGAGCTGAAACTTGTTATGTTTAGTATGATCAAAAATGTCGGTCAATTTAATGGTGCTGCTACCGAGGATGCTAGGGAGCATCTCAAAACGTTCCAGGAAATCTGTGGTCCGTTTAGACTACCAGGAGTTAATCCGGAGATACTGAGGCTTCGGTTATTTCCCCATTCATTGAGGGACAGAACAAAGACTTGGTGGAATAAACTTACGCCGGGTTCAATTAGAACTTGGGCAGATTTGTCTTGTGAATTTTTATCTCGTTTTAATCCTTCGCATTTATCTGAGCGATTACGTAATGAAATTTCTACTTTTCAACAGGAAGATGACGAGCTGATGCACGAGGCCTGGGATAGATTTACCACTCTTCTATGGAACTGCCCAATGCATGGATTCCCCGTCTGGAACCAGGTAACTAAGTTTTATAATGCTGCCAATTTACAAACTCGTATTCGAATTGATTCACCAACAAACGGATTACTATTGGACAAAGACCCAGACGAGGCAATGCAAGTATTGAAAAATCTGGCCAAGAATGAGGAGCAGTTTCCGACAGCAAGAAGAGGGGGTAAATGGGTCCTAGCTGTTAAGGATTATGAGGCCGACAGCACGATGAAATCACAGGTGGCATACCTTACTAAGGAAATGAAAAAGCTCTTGAATGATGACACACAACATGGATTTGTTGTCGAAGAGGTATGTGAAATTTGTGAGGGAAATCATAGTTCGGATGAGTGTCCTATACAAATAGAAGAGGGAAAGTATGTTGGAAATTACAATAAGCAGAATTACAACTCCAACAACTACAATCCCAACTGGAGAAAGGATCCCAAGTTCTCTTGGAGTAATCCTAACAATGCACTGAATCCTCAAGCACACAGTAATCAGAATCAGGGAGGACCTAGATTTCTGACTCGACAGCAAACCGCAGCAGCAGCAGCAACAGCCACCAGCTGCCACAACTAGTATACTGGAGCAAACTCTGGCTACGTTTATGTCTCAGACAGGAACTTATATTGAGGACATGAATCAATTTGTCAAGAAGACAGAGACATTCATGGATAAAACAGAGATGCGGATGACAAATCATGAAGCTACTCTAAAATCTTTGGAGACACAAATGGGTCAAGTTTCCCAGCATATCAACCCAAGGCAGACTGGAGGATTTCCTAGCAATACTAAAAATGCTAGGCAGCCCACACATGAGCAGTGTAAAGCCATTACTTCTAGGAGTGGGAAGAATCTACCAGGGCCAGAGAAGGAAGCTGAAACAGTGAAAAAACCAGCCTTGGACAGACCTACCGAGGAAGCTGCCCCGACAGGTAACAAACAGCCTGCTGCCGATGAACCTGTCACGACAGCAGAAGCGACAGAGGAGAAAGATGAACCCAAACCTCCTCAGATTCGTATGCAGTGGGAAGGACGTATTGCTGATTATCGTCCCCCACCTCCTTTTCCTCAATGGTTATAGAAATTGAAGCAAGAATCACATCTTAAAAAGATTTATGATATTTTTAAGCAGGTTCATATCAACATCCCGATGTTAGATGCCATTAGGGAAATGCCCGGTTATGCCAAATTTCTCAAGGAAGCTATGTCGAAGAAATCTAGACTTGAAGAATTTGAAACGGTTAAGATGACAGAAGGATGCATGAGTATTCTGCACAAGCATCCACCCCAGAAAAAGAAGGATCCGGGGAGCTTCATCATACCTTGTGTAATCAGAGATAAATATGTGGGTAAGGCACTTTGTGATCTTGGTGCTAGTATTAATTTAATGCCAAAATCTGTTTTTTCAGAAATTAGGTATTGGAAAAGCTCAGCCCACGACAGTACTCCTGCAGCTGGCAGACCGCTCTTATGTTCATCTGGAAAGAAAAATCGATGATATTCTGGTAAGAGTGGATAAATTTATTTTTCCTGCTGACTTTCTTGTTTTAGATTGTGAAGCAGATGAAAACGCACCAATCATCCTGGGGCAACCCTTCTTAGCCACGGGAAGATCACTGATTGATGTGGAGAAAGGAGAACTCACAATGAGAGTGAACGATCAAGAAATAAAGCTGAACGTTCTCCAAGCTATGAAACATGCTGATGTAGAAGAAGAATGCAAGGTAATCACTGGAGTTACCTTTGACCAACCCTGCATCAGGTCGGGCTGTCACGACATCAACATTGGTCACTGCCTCGGCAGCCACTTACAGGACTGTCACGACAGCACCGACGACAGCAACTCCTCAGAGTCTGATACATCCGATACTGAAGATCAGGAGGAGGTAAACTGGATAGGCGATCGTCCAGGTAAGTTATTTGAACCTTTAAATTATACATCGAATAACCATGCAATCCAAAAGCCTTCAACTGTTGAGCCCCCTATTTTAGAAGTGAACCCCCTGCCAGGGCAGCTAAAGTATGCTTTTCTTGGTTCAAATGATACGTTGCCCGTAATCATCTCTTCCAAGTTGATGCAGGAACAGGAACAACAATTAATAGGGATGCTGCAGCAGCATAAAAAGGCAATTGGATGGAGGATAGCTGATATTCAAGGCATTAGTCCGGCCCTATGTATGCATAAAATCCTTCTAGAGGATGATCATAAGCCTAATATAGATGCTCAAAGGCGGCTAAACCATGCAATGAAAGAGGTGGTGCGTAAAGAGATAATCAAATGGTTAGATGCTGGTATAATTTACGCCATCTCAGACAGCAAATGGGTGAGCCCGGTGCAATGTGTTCCCAAGAAAGGAGGAATGACCGTGGTGACTAATGAAAACAATGAGTTAATCCCAACCAAGACTGTGATCGGTTGGAGGGTTTGTATGGACTATCGGAAGCTTAACAAAGCTACCCGAAAGGACCACTTTCCCTTACCCTTTATTGATCAAATGCTTGATAGACTAGCGGGTAAACCTTATTATTGTTTTCTTGATGGTTATTTAGGTTATAATCAAATAGCTATCGCACCGGAAGATCAAGAAAAGATGACCTTCACATTCCCCTACGGAACGTATGCTTTTAGGAGAATGCCAATTGGATTATGCAATGCACCCGCCACCTTCCAAAGGTGCATAATGGCCATATTCTCCGATATGGTGGAGGACTTCCTCGAAATTTTTATGGATGATTTTTCAGTCTTTGGAGACGACTTTGAAAGCTGCCTAGGCAACCTACAAAAGGTACACGAAAGATGTGAAAAAGCAAACCTAGTTTTGAATTGGGAAAAATGCCATTTTATGGTGGATGAAGGGATAGTCTTGGCCATAAGATTAGCTGTCGTGGCATAGAAGTCAACAGGGCTAAGATAGAAGTGATCGAAAAGCTGTCGCCGCCCACCACAGTCAAGGGAATTAGAAGCTTCTTAGGACATGCTGGTTTTTATCGGAGGTTCATTGCGAATTTCTCAAAAATCACCAAGCCCCTATGTCATCTTCTAGAGCAGAACCGACCCTTTGACTTTAACAAAGAATGTACTGAAGCATTCAAGGTTCTGAAGGAAAAACTGGTAACAGCCCCAATAGTACAGCCACCAGATTGGACACAACCATTTGAGATCATGTGTGATGCTAGTGACTATGCTGTCGGGGCAGCACTTGGGCAGCGGAAAGACAAATTGTTTCACGTCATATACTATGCCAGCAAAACTCTGAATGATGCCCAAGTAAACTACACCACCACAGAAAAGGAGTTATTAGCTGTGGTATTCTCCATTGACAAGTTTCGTTCATATATACTTGGAACGAAGGTCATAGTACACACAGACCATTCTGCCTTGAAGTATCTGTTCACGAAAAAGGATGCTAAACCTCGATTGATACGGTGGATCCTGCTATTGCAAGAATTCGACCTTGAAATCAAGGACAAAAAGGGAACAGAAAATCAAGTAGCAGATCATTTGTCAAGGTTGGAGAAGGGAAAGAGTCTACCAACAAATGAGACAAACATATTGGAGACCTTCCCAGATGAGCAGCGCTTTGCTGCCGCAGTCACTGCCGCGACAGCCATGGCGGCAGGTAAGTCTTCTAAACTCCCCTGGTATGTTGATTTCGTTAATTTCTTAGTTAGCAGAATAATTCCTTCTGACCTTAATTATCAAGCCAGGAAGAGGTTCCAAAATGATGTTAAGCATTCTTATTTGGAGGAACCTCTTCTTTTCAAAATCTGTGCAGATCAGGTTATAAGGAGATGTGTACCACGGGAAGAGCAAGAGGACATACTTCATCACTGCCATGCTTCACAGTATGGAGGTCACTTAGGAGGTAATAAAACTGCTGCCAAGGTGCTGCAGTCAGGGTTTTATTGGCCGTCACTGTATAAAGATGCGCAAATCTTCTATAAGAGTTGTGACAAGTGCCAAAGGACAGGAAACATCTCAAGGAGACACGAAATGTCGCTGTAGAACATTCTTGATGTCGAGATCTTTGATGTTTGGGGGATTGATTTTATGGGAACATTCCCATCTTCATGTGGGAATCTATACATCCTCCTGGCAGTATACTATGTCTCTAAGTGGGTTGAAACTATCGCCACTCAAAAGAATGATGTCAAGACAGTTCAAAGGTTTTTACACAAAAATATATTTTCTAGGTTTGGCATCCCTAAGGCGATCATCAATGATGAAGGGAGACATTTCGACAACAAGGTTATTGCTGCTGCCTTGAAGAAGTATGGTGTCAAGCATCGGATCGCAACAGCGTATCACCCTCAAACCAATGGCCAAGCTGAAATATCCAACAGAGAAGTTAAGAACATTCTTGAGAAGATGGTCAAGCCAACTAGGAAAGATTGGTCTTTACTCCTTAATGATGCATTATGGGCTTATAGGACAACTTTTAAAACTCCATTGGGAATGTCTCCATACCGATTGATTTATGGGAAAACATGTCATCTACCTGTCGAGATCGAGCACAGAGCATACTGGGCAATCAAGGTAGTGAATATGGACTTGGACAAGGCAGGGCAGAAAAGGCTATTAGATCTAAACGAAATTGAAGAAATCCGGACAATGGCCTATGACAATGCAAGAATCTATAAGGATAAAACTAAGAAGTGGCATGACAAGAAGTTGCTTCCACGACAGTTCTGCCCAGGGCAGCTTGTATTGCTATTCAATTCTAGACTGAAACTCTTCCCAGGGAAGCTGAAATCTAGATGGTCTGGCCCGTTCCAAGTCGTACAAGTTTTTCCCCATGGTGCCATCACAATCCGATCATTAAAAGACGGGCACCAATTCAAAGTCAACGGACAGCGCTTAAAGCATTATCAGGGGACTGAAGCCCCAGGACTACAGGAAGTGGTTACCTTAGGAGATGCCCCACCTGCCATCCCTAATTTAAACTAAATTTTATTTTTATTTTTTAGTTTTATTATTACTTATTATTTATTAGGAAATAAGATTTATTTTATTTGAATAAAGTTTCTTTTATTTTTATTGTTTTTAGGAAATAAAGGAGCCAAGAAGAACAAGAGAAGTGAACTCAGCCCACCATCCATCCACCAGCCCAACGAAGCCCAAAATTTGAAGCATGTCGTTACAGCTGCCGCGACAGACGTAGAAAATACAGGCTGTCAACACGTCACAGACGCGCAACAGACACGGAAACGCGTAACAGCTGGCCCCGTTATTCGCGCTTGCCGTTACAGCTTCAACGGGCAGCAAATCCTTCTCTATATAACCTCGTTTCATTTTTCATTTTCACTCACTTCTACCTTTCTTACTTGCTCTCTCTTTAGATTTTTAATTGCTTTCACTTTTATTTCCACAACCCTTGCAAATATGTCTTCTAGGAAAACCCGTAGGAATGTTGCTTCTAGCTCCACACCGACAGCAACCACCCCACGCTCATTTGCGTTCAGAGATATGTGGGAATAGAGGGGATTCATTTACACATCAGAAGAGGAAAATCTGGGCCTTAAGCCGTTCATAGCCCGGAAAGTTCGAGCTCTACAGTGGCAGACTTTTTCTGAACATCCTGAAGAAATGAACGTCACGTTGGTACGAGAATTTTATGCTGCCATTAGCAGCAGGACGGTGACAGCGGTGATTGTTCGAGGAAAGGAAGTGCCGCTCGAAGCCGAGTACATTAACACATTGTATGGATTCTACATCGGCAGCAACGACGACGCCCACCAACACTTCCTCAACACATTGGACACTGCTGCCTACGATGCTGTCATGGCAGAGCTGACAGATGAGGGCACTCAATGGAACACCATCCGAAAGAATCCACGGACAGTAAAGCGGACTCAACTGCTGCCGGAGGCGAAGTTATGGAATGCTTTCATCAAAAAGCGTATCATGCCGTCGTCCCACAACACCACGGTCGACCAGCCAAGGTTAGCATTAATTCACTCCATCTTACATGAAAGACCCATTAACGTGGGAAATTATATCTGTGAGAGCATCTTGGAGTGCGCCCACAGACCGACGGGTCCACTTTACCTCCCATACCTCATCACACCACTCTGTCATGGACATGGCGTACCAGAAGTGACCACTAACCTTCGAGTCCAAGGGAAAGGATGGACTGAAAAGAACATCCTCAGCCTCATGGAGTTGACCGCTTCCACGCCTCTGTCATCATTCGACCCAGCTGCCACGATAGAGCAGCCAGAAACTGAACCAGCTGCCGCAGCAGCCGCACCGACAGACTCCTCCTCCCAGATCTTAGCTGCCATTCAGAAAATGGAGGAACGACAACTTGGGCTGATGACCTTCATCAGGGACTTTACTGCATCAACGGTAAACTTTATCCATACCTCATTAAATTTCCTTGATCCTGTCTTTCCCACTTTTCCTGCACATTATTTTACTGTCACCACACCTGCCCACACCCCCACACCTGCTGCCACACCACGGACACCCTCTGCCGCTTTAACACCATCACCTGCCCCGACAGCAGCCGGCAGCAACCGTGCTGAGCCATCTGCCCGTGGCACAAAACGTAGAATGGCATTAGAGGAGCTTGATGCCTCTATTAAGAGGAATCTGTCAAAGGAGTTCTCACCGGTGAAGAGGCAGAAGCGAATGGCAGACAAAAATAACATGCCAAAAGCCAGGGACAACAGCAGCGGTGAGGACAGCAGCAACAACTCTGAAATCCAGGTTGTGGAGAAACCTCCTCATATCTCCCCAACCAGGATCCAGCCACCCCAGGAGGCCAAGGCAAAGAACACATCTGCCTCCCCCATCCGCCAGCCAGCTCCGAGGGTCCGTGCACGCCGCCAGATCCGAGTCAGCAGCAGCAGTGACGACAGCGCTTAAAAATCTGAGTTTCTTAACTTATTTTGTTGTCTGCTTATATATTTTGTGATGTACTGTCTTTATTGCATTTTGTCATTTGTATTGAGGGCAATGCAACCCTCGAGTTTGTGGGTGGCATCCCTCCATTAATGGAGTCTAATTTAGTTTTAAAAGTTGCATCTTTTACTTAGTTTATTTTTCTAAAAAAACACAAAACAAAACAAAAATATAAAAATTAACAGTTTGGCTTAAGTCTTTGAACTTCACTTACCTGCCACGACATATGCTGTCGTGACAGTGCCTTTAGGATATTTTAGGATTTGTTTAGAGCCCTGCTATGATTCTACCATGTAAAACACTCTTTGTGACTCTTAGGTTTTCTAGATTTCTTTAGTACACTGGAATAGGAATGATTACCCACTTGAAACTGCCCCTAGAGGTGCCTATCACTGGCTCTAGGAAGATAAGAAAGAAAGAAAAATATTCAGACTCAATAGCTTGCAAAACTGCCTTGAACTTATTTTAGGAGATTTCTTTTTGAGCGAATATTAGAAAAAACTAAAGGAGCCCAAGAATTGCCTCCAGAAAAGATGCAGTAAAATAAAGAGTCAAAAAACTAAAGGAGCCTAAGAATTGCCTCCAGAAAAAAAGAATTGAATTGGCATAAACCTCAAGTTGTAGTCATAACTATTCTGGTATACTAAGGTAGTCTAGATGCATAAGTGTTCACAAAAGCCGCACACACTCCACAAGAATTATAGCATGGTTCCGAGTAAGTCCAGAAATATCCAACAAGGTGTTACTCATGGTGGAATACAAGTGGTAGGCAAGGAAAAGTTCATTGTTTTAAGCCAAACGAAAACATTGGTTTTCTTTTAGGTCTTAGTTGCTTGAGGGCAAGCAAAAACTTGAGTTTGGGGGTGTGTTGAGTGTGTAAAAGTTCTATTAATTACCCCTATTTAACCCATATTTCTACTGCATTCAAGCATAATTCATTGCATTTAGGTTAGTTTACAGTTAAACATCACAAATATATTAAATGACACAATTTCTACTGAAATTGGTTGCTTTTGCAGGTTGCTGCTGTAGCAGACGGAAAGGGCATGCGCTGGGCAGTGAAGCAGAAGAGCTGGAACTGGACGAGCAGTCAAGGAGGACGATGCTGCCATGGTTGCCGCCGTGACAGCAGAGGACGACAACAATTTTGAGGAGAATAAGAAAAGTGGACCTCGATAGATAGAGAAAATTCAGCCCGTCTGTCGTGTAAAACCACTATATTTTTCCAAGCCCCAGATCGAAAGGAATGCCAAGCCCAAGGTCCAAGGAGAGAAAATCCCAAGCAAGAAGGAGGACGACTCAAAGTTAGATTCTCTGAAGATTTAGTCTTTATTACAGTTGTACTTTAATTTAAAGTTGTATTTTTGCTATTTTAGAAAACTTGAACCCAAAGCCTATATAAGGGCATGTATTTCGACCTAGGAGGAATATCACCCATTCTCTAGCCTTCTTCCCAAAACCCTAGCCATTTTCTTCCTCTCATCATGTTCTAAATTCCCCTTAGGGCCACGGGTTGTTTTGTAAAGTAGTTGCAAGGGTTGTTTTTGTTTTAGGAACTTTCAGTTCAATAAAATAAACTTCAAGTTCTCTTATTCTGGTTATTAACATCTTGCAAGAGTATCGGGAGAGCATTGCGAGATTATCTATTTACTTAATATCGGGAGAGTTAAGTATACGAAAGGAATAAGTGCGAGTTCTCTAGTTTATAGTTGAACTATCTCGGACCTAGGGATAGGACGAGGTTAAGTGGCTAAAGAAGAATTCAACAACATCGGTGTTCATCCTTCGATTCACGCCGAGAGGTATCATCAAAGACGTGATCATCGACAGACTTGGACCTAGGGATAGGCCAAGGCACAGTAGGGATTCTTGCCAAACTTGAAGTACTGAGTTGAATATTCGCTGCCGCGATAAGCAACAGACTGCTGCCGCGACAGGGACGACGACAGAACTGGATTTCCTAAACTCAGCAATACCTGCACTACTGAGCAATTCAATACCAGCCCATTCTCTTTATCTTGATTTCTCTACTCTTTTATTTACGTTTTCTTTATTATTCTCGTGACAACTTTCTCAAATATTTTCTTTACTTTCGTGCAATGATTCAAGGTGAAGCTATTAGCCCAGTCTCTGTGGAGACGATATCCGATACTTCGTATCACTTTACTACTTGCGTCGTGTACACTTGCACTATAATTACGATAGACTCTTTTACACACAACATATATAGGCTAAAACATGAGCATACTCCCCATAGCAACAAGCATAGATGCATAAAAAAGCAAAATCACACAAGCACATACATCAATGAAATTCAAGCAAATTTTTTTACCTTAAGAGGCTCTAAGGGGTCAAGAAAGGCTAGTTAATCCTAACTCTCTCCTAATAAATAAAAAGTGCTCTTTGTCTTAAGGTTTGGTAAAGATGTCCGATAATTGGTTCAAGGTGTCAACATACTCTAGAACTACATCCTTTTTCAAGACGTGATCCCGAATGAAATGATGTCTTAACTCTATGTGTTTGGTTCCAGAATGTTGGATGAGATTCTTAGTGAGACAAATAACACTAGTATTGTCACACCTAAGGGGTATGGTACCTACATCAACTCCATAATATAGAAGTTGTTGCTTCATCCAAAGGAATTGAGCACAACAACTTCCGGCCGATATGTACTATGCTTCGGTGGTAGATAAGGTTACACTATTTTGTTTCTTAGAGAACCAAGATATGAGCATACTCTTAAGAACGGACATGTTCCGGAGGTACTCTTTCTATCTATCTTACATCCCCATAATACAGATCTGAGAAAGCATGCAAATCAAAGGAAGAATCTCTAGGATACCAAAGTCCTAAACAAGGTGTGTCTCTAAGGTATCTAATGATTCTCTTGACGGCTACAAGGTGAGATTCTCCAGGACTAGCTTGAAATCTAGCACACAAGAAAACACTAAATATAATATCGGGTCTACTTGCGATAAGGTAAAGAAAAGATCCAATCATAGAATGATAAATCTTTGAATCTACACACTTACTTCTTTCATCTTTGTCAAGCTTTATAGAAGAACTCATTGTAGTGGCTTAAGGTTTCACATTCTCCAAGCCAAAGTTATTGGGCATGTCTTTGATGTACTTAGCTTCATTTATGAAGGTGTCTTCCTTCCTTTGTTTGATTTGGAGTCCCAAGAAGAATGCGAGCTACCCCATCATGCTCATCTCAAACTCACCTTCCATTAACTTAGCAAACTCTTGGCAAAACAATTCAGTAGTATAACCAAAAATCATATCATCAATATATATTTGAACTACTAACATGTCTTTGCCATTTATTTTAATAAAAAGTGTAGTATCCACCTTCCTTTTTTCAAAACCTTTTTCAATCAAAAAGTTTGAAAGTCTTTCATACCAAGCTCTTGGAGCTTGTTTTAAACCATATAAAGCATAAGTGAGTTTAAAACATGGTTTGGGATTTTTGGATCTTCAAAATTGAGTGGTTGTTCTACATACACTTCTTTATTAATAAAATGATTTAGAAAAGCACTTTTGACATCCATTTGAAAAAGCTTGAATTCATGATAACATGCAAATGCAAGAAGCATCCTAATAGCTTCCATTTTAGCTACGGGTGCATAGGTTTCATAAAAACCAATTCCCTCTTCTTAAGTGTATCCTTGAGAACAAGTCTAGCCTTTTTTCCTCACTATGGTATCACTCTCATCTAGTTTGTTTCCAAAAACCCATTTAGTTCCTATAGTAGATTTATTACTAGGTCTATCAACTAATGTCCAAACTTGACTCCTCTCAAATTGATTTAATTCTTCTTGCATGACCAATATCCACAAATTTTGTTTTAATGTTTCTTTGATATTTTTAGGCTCAATGCATGAAATGAATGCAACATTGTTCATAAGTCTAAGAGAGAATCTAGTGGTTACCCTTTTAGATGTATCACCCAAAATCTCACCACCTTTGACATAGGTGAACCCCCTTGGGTAGCTCACTTCCTTTTCCTCTAGAGTTATGTATTTCAAGGCTTCTAGAGGTGAATCTTGTGCTTCTTCTTCCTTAGTTGGAACCTTATCCACTCTTGATGATTATCCACCATCATTAGCTTCAATGATTCCTACATCATCATCATCATCACAATAATCTTTCCTCGGAAGGAGGTTATCATTGAAAACCACATGAATAGACTCTTTAACAACTAAATTTCTTTTGTTAAATACACGATAGACTTTAGAGTTTAAAGAATACCCTAAGAAAATAGTTTCATCACTTTTTGCATCAAATTTACCTAAATTGTCTTTTCCATTATTTAAAACAAAACACTTGCATCCAAATGGATGAAAATGGCTAATATTAGGCCTCTTTGATTTCAAAATATCATAAGAAGTTTTCTTTAAAATTGGCCTAATTGTTACTCGGTTAATGATATAACAAGTGGCGTTTGTGGCTTCCGCCCAAAAATATTTAGGTAAATTGTTTTCACAAAGCATGGTTCTAGCCATTTCTTATAAAACATGGCTTTTCCTCTCAACTTCCCCCATTTTGTTGAGGAGTGCGAGGTGCGGAAAAATTATAGCTTATACCGTTAGTGTTACAAAATCCTCAAATCCTAAATTTTGAATTCAGTTCCATGATCACTTCTAACATGAGAAATTTGTTGACCAATATCATTTTGAGTTTTTGAAAATGTGATGAACTTTTCTAAAGCCTCATCCTCAATACTTAAGAATAGAACTCAAGTGTATCTAGAGCAATCATCTACTAACACAAAAGCATATGATTTTCCACCTAAGCTCATAGTCCTAATAGGTCCAAAGAGATCCATATGGATCAATTGTAATACTCTACTAGTTGAAACATCATTAATAGGTTTAAAAGATACCCTTTTATGTTTACCCTTAGTGTAATATCCTCGATGTACCTTACAAGAAAATAAATTAAGATAACTATTTAATTGAATTAACTGATCACAAATTAATTCTAATTAGATGATTTAGTAGCTAATTGAACGAAATTGAAAATATGAGAGCTAAATTAAGATGACTAAACTAGAATTAAGCTTAAATAAAAAGATTGCATGCAAAAGTTTTAAATAGACCAAGCCTGCCACTTGTAAATAGTTAAGTCTAGAAGAGAGTTGAGGGGTAAAATTGAGCTTTCCCAGCCCCTAATCATAACCTTGTCCAGCCACTGTAGAGAGAGAATGAGATTGGACATATCCCACTATCAAACAAAACTTTCTCTTCTCCTTATTCCTTTCTTCCACATGCTGTGAGTTTTAGAGTGAAAAGGGAGAGAATTGTTGTTGGTTTTGCTGGCCATGGAGGGGTGTTGAAGCTCAATTTGAGATTAGAATTGAGAGGAATTAGAGATTTTTCAAAGTAAGTAGCCTCCTTGTCACCATTTTGTTAACCGATTAAGTTGGTGCATTTGCATGAGTCTTATTTTGAATTTATGGATGAAAATGATAGTATCATGCATGCATGTGTATGTCATGATCTTAGGATTGAAATTTGATGAAGGATTGTACTTGAAATCTGATTTTTAGCTTGAATTAGAGAACCGGTTAACCTAAGGATAGATTTGAAGATAATGTTAAGGCTTTGGACTAATCTGTAAAATTGAAAGAATTAGGGTTTGAATTGGAAAATTTCCATTGGGAATGAATTGAAGATTACGATTTTAACTATAATATTTAGGCTATGGATTGGCTAAAAGGTGATTAAAATGAAGTTATATTGAAGGAATTAAAAAATCGGTTCAATGAATTATGAAAACTGAATTTTGGAACTGTTTTGTAATAAATAGAAAATGCTAGGATTAAAATTGGTCAAATAATGATTCTGGAGATTTGTTTAAAAATCAGGGGATTATGTTAGAAAAAATTTTAGTAACTCGAATTAAACTTAAAATGGCTCAATTTGATAAATTAAGCAAATTAGTGAAATCTGTCCAAAAACAGCCCTGTTCCGGAACATCAACTTTGAAAATTCACTATAAATCGTATATAAAACATTTGAAACTGAAATTTTGATAGATTAAAATTTCATATGTCTATTTTAGTTGAGAGAAAATGTAGTTCAATTTGGAGCTATGTGCTAAAATTTGGAAGTGAATTAGTTTAGGCACACCAAAACTATTTTGAATCCGGAATACCTATAAAGAAGGAAAAACTGAATTAATCTAGAAGTGATAAAAATGTGAGGCCAATTTTTTTAAATAGGATATTGAATTACCTTTCTAAACATGTATGATAATTTATTTTTGGAGTTGTATAGAGAATGTTATGACCAATTTAGTGACTGGTGCTCAAGTCTACCAGATTAGGATAGCCTTGAGAAATTGAATTTAGCATTTGCATATCGGTGGTCTAATGTATGATTTAGATACTAATATGTCTTTTATATGTATGTGTATGATCAACAAGACCAAGGGATTGACAACTTGGAGGAGGAAGCCAAGATTGGATCACCCCAAAGGAGGAGCAAGGGAATTACTATCAAGGAACAAGAGTAGCTTAGGAGTTTGTGAGTGTAGTTACCCTAGGGTTGGGACTAGTGTCCTAACCACCATTTGTTATTTAATTTTATCTATGTTACATGCATGAAAATGAAAAACTAAAGCTGGTAATTTAGTAAAGGAAGGAGGCTAAATAATTAAACATGAAAGTATGCTCGAATGGATTGTTTAATATTGTGAATTATGTATATTATTAGATTGTTTTGTGTGATGCTATGAATGATCGAATGAGTCATGATGTTTCTTGTATGCTACTGAATTTGGATGCTATGTAAAAGTTGATACATATTGGTTTACCATGGTTGATTGTTATATGTAAGAATTGAGTATGGTTGCTCTTGATTTAGATGATTGAATGGTATGAAAATCCATGTGAAAGCTTGCTGAAAATTTTCATGCCATGGTTTGATTAAATAACCTCTTGTTGTATCATGAATTATCTTCTATGACATGAAATATTCTAGTTTAAAAAGTTACAAGTCCTTGGTTTACTAGATGGCTTAGGTAGAAGGGCATGCCTTAGGGTCTAGAAATCTCTTGATTTGGGTATTGATATACCTTCTTGTATTGGTGATTATACACCTCCTTGATTAGCACCTTGTGTGCCTTGTGAAATGGTACTATATGTACTAGTGGATTTGTTGTCTTAGCACCTACTTGTGATACTATTAGTATCTTCTTGATTAGGTACAAATGTACCAACTTGTGACTCGATTACCTAGACCAATCTAATAACCAAGACAACTTAATTACAAGATTAAACATAAAATGACTTGTCTTGCATGGATTGTTCTTATGATAATTGTTATTGTGACTTGTTTTGCAAGCATTGATTATTGTTATATGACTAATTCGATGAATGTATGTGATTGAATATGCCATGAGACTAGCTAGGTCTTCTTATTAAATACCTTGAATAAGATCTAACTTGTTTTAAAATTTGAATAATAATTGCTACCTCACTAAGTACAACTTTGTACTTATCATCTCTTGTTTCCTTCTTCCCAACCTAACAGATTGAACATGGTTTGATCTAATACTTCCTTGATTGAGAGCAAAGACTACAAGCATAATAATCATGTATGACTTGATCCCTTCTTGTTCGACTTCTGGATGGTGGCATAGAGTTAGTTTTTGTGTTAACTATGTCATGCATATGGTGTCTAGATGATATGGTTAATAATGTATATGCTAGTTTGATCTTGGCTTGTAAATATGAACTTGACGTGTAATGTTTTGAGACCTTGGTTGTAAATATAATCTTGGTTATGGCCTTTATATATGTGATTCTAGAATCATGTTTTGAGACTCGACTTGTAAATATGTTATCTTGGTTTTATAAATGATAGTATGATCTTGTTTGAAATATGGAATGTTTTATATTGTGGATTAAAATATTGGTTTGATATGCTTGTTTATTTGTTCGTTACCTTGAAATAAATCGAATGGAAATTTATATTGTATGGGTGGATGTTTCGAATAGGTTAATAAGGGTTAGAATACATTGTTTTCTTGTATGATTCAAATACTTATGTCACATTTGTATATGATTGAAATTTTATATGTAGGTTGACTAAGATGTTAACATTAGTAAATTTTAATGGTAGTTAAGTTTGTAAAATTGAACTTGAATCTCATCCAACTTGGAATTTAATTAAATGTTATGTATATGAATATGTTGGTTTGCTTAGCATTATGGTTGTTCGCTTCTTAATAGCCAAGCAACTCATTATTTAGGAATGGGTTGCGAAAAAGTTTTAATTTTTTCATGTTTTCACGACACCTCCTGACCGGTTTACTACTAAGTCGGGAGGAAGGTGTTACATTTGTTTGGTATTAGAGCTTCAGTTTAGCCGATTCTCTATATTAGATCGAGTCATCATGCATTATATAGGAATTGTCTATGCCACCAAGAAGTTATAACATGATATGCTTGTATAAATTGCTTACCATTATCAAATTTCTAAACCTTTCCTTTGCTCTCAATCGTAGTATGTCCGAGACAAGATTAGCTCAGGGTGATGAAAGCCTATGAGGCTCATCTAATGAGAGTGATAGTGTCCGGATGGGAACTAATCCTCCGAGATAGGACGAACCTCGTAATGAACCACAAGAATCGATCCAGCATCAGCAGGTAGCCCCTGTTATGCACGCTATGCAACATGAATGTCTCCTTAGCATGAAGGAGATGTTCAATCAACTAATCACTAATCTAAAGAGCGAGCAACCGGCTCTTGCAGATCCTGCCCCTAGCATAGCCCTACTCGAGAAATTATCACAACATCGGGCATATACATTTGCTGGTGCCTCTGAGGAGAAGCCCGAGGATGCTGAATATTGGTTGGAGAGAACCACCCAAATCTTAACCAAGCAATTGCAATGCTCGGATGAGCATAAGCTGGAATGTGCAATTGCACTCCTTGCAGATGAAGTTTTGAGCTGGTGGGAAACGACTACTCTGACTGCTCCTGTAGAATCTGTTACCTGGAAATTCTTTGTTGAGGAGTTTAAGAAGAAATATATTAGTGAACAGTACTTGGCCGAGAGAAGGAAGCGTTTCTTGTACTTGAAGCAAGATAATCGGCCTATCGAGCAATACGTGGCTGGTTTTTATAAGTACTTTAAGTACGGAGCAGAGTATATCAAAACCGAGCAGGACAAGCGTCATATGTTTATCGACGGGCTAAATTATGATCCGAGTCTGATGTTTACGGCTCTAGGGATTTCTGATTTCCAAACTTTAGTAAATCGGGTTATTGCCATGAAAGCTAAGATAAGGCATCTGAACGTAGAAAGGGTGGCGGTTGGAGTGATAAGAAGCACAAGCGGGATGATAAACCCCACTGGCAGTCAAAGAATGCCTGATATCAGAAAGAAAGGGTCCTCTACCTTCTCTTCTGCTCCCCGAAGTAATTTTACACGGAAGCCACATTCAGTAGGTAAAGTTGCTGCCCCAGTGATCTCTGTGAATAGCACGGGCAATTTTGGGAAGGTCCCTGCATGTAAATTATGTCTAAAGCTTCACTATGGCCAGTGCCGGTCTCAGTCTAATATGTGTTATGCTTGCGGTGGAGCCGATCATTATGTGAAGGACTGTCCACAGAATACTAATAATAAACCTTCGGTTCCAGCTCCAACAAATCAGACTTCTGCACAATCCAATCGGAATAGGGGACCAAGGCAAGCTCAATCTAGTAATCAGGCTAAAGAGAAATGCCATAAATCTATTGCCACTCATCAGGAATCACGAGATCATGCTCGGGTTTATCACATTCATGGTAGAGAGAAGGAGGAATCACCTGACGTGATCGCAGGTACTATCGAATTGAACCTAAATCCTGCATATGCTCTTATTGACTCGAGATCCACTCATTCTTTTATCTGTTCAAAATTGCTTGTTAAGTTGAATATGAAATCTGAATCTGTTTCATCTAGCCTTATAGTCTCAAATCTGATAGGAAGAAATAAGCCGATTAATCTTCTTGTTAAAGACTGTCCTATTACTATTCGAGGCATTGCATTTCCTATCGATCTTTATGTCTTCCCAACATGTGAATTCGATCTAATCTTAGGATTAGATTGGGTGGGAAAGCATCAAGCTTGGATAGATTGTCAAAACTATAGACTTTATCTCTGAGGCTTAGGAAAGGAATCTATCCTGTTAATCGATAAGAAGCCTACCTTGATTTTTGCCGCTATGGTGTTGCAAGATGATTGCAATTTTGGCCTACCATCGATGCCAGTAGTGTCAGAATTTATCGATGTCTTTCCGGAAGAACTTCCTAGACTCCCTCCAATTCGGGAAGTAGAATTCGGAATTGACATTCATCCTAGAACTAATCCGGTGTCAATTACACCATATCGAATGGCCCCTATTGAGTTGAAAGAATTGAAGAAGCAAATTGAAGAGTTACAAGACAAGGGTTTTATCCGACCGAGCACTTCTCCTTAGGGTGCTCCGATTTTGTTCGTAAAAAAGAAAGATGGTTCGATGCGGCTGTGTATCGACTATCGGAGGCTGAATCAGATAACAATTAAGAATAAATATCCTTTGCCGAGAATTAAAGATATGTTTGATCAACTTCGTGGTGCAGTTGTATTCTCTAAGATCGATTTAAGGTCGGGTTACTATCAGATGAGAGTAAAGGAGAATGATGTACCCAAAATGGCTTTTCAAACTCGTTATGGCCACTTTGAGTTCCTCGTAATGCTATTCGGGCTAACCAACGCTCTGGCATCCTTTATGGACCTTATGAATCGAGTCTTCAAGCCATTTCTTGATAAGTTTTTGGTCGTATTTATTGACGACATTCTTGTTTACTCTCGAAGCAAAGAAGAACACTCTGATCATCTTAGAATTGTATTACAAACTCTTAGGGAGCATCAACTCTTTGCCAAATTCTCTAAATGTGAATTTTGGCTTTCGGAAGTGTCATTCCTCGGTCACGTTATCTCGGCCGATGGAATCAAAGTTGGTTCTAAGAAGATTCAAATTGTGATCAATTAGCAACCTCCAAAGAATGTTAGTGAGGTTCGCAGTTTTCTCGGTTTAGTGGGTTATTATCGAAGATTCGTTAAAGGTTTTTCTACGATTGCTTTGCCGCTAACCAAACTCCTAAAAAAGGATCAGCCCTTTTCTTGGTCCGAAAATCAGCAACGAAGTTTCGATCAGTTGAAACAAGCTCTAACTCATGCTCCGGTACTGACCCAACCTGAATCGGGCAAAGAATTTGTCATTTATAGTGATGCATCCCATTCGAGTCTAGGTTGTGTGTTGATACAAGGAGAAAAGGTTATAGCATATGCATCCTGACAATTGAAGCCACATGAGCTTAATTACCCGACACATGACCTTGAGTTAGCCGTAATCGTCTTTGAACTCAAGATCTAGAGACATTACTTATACGGTGAGCAATGTCATCTATTCACAGATCACAAAAGCCTCAATACCTTCTCATCCAAAAAGAATTAAATCTGAGACAAAGAAGGTGGATAGAGTTACTAAAGGATTATGATCTAGTAATTGCTTACCATCCCGGGAAGGCTAATGTAGTAGCAGATGCATTAAGTAGAAAACCGACTCTCGATAAGTCTTATAAAAATTTATTAAATTTGTTTAAACCTTCATTTAAATTCTTGAGAGAAAAATTTGAATCTTTCTTGTTTTCCAAGAAAGATTTTGAACACTTCCTTGTTAGACAAGGAAGTCAATTGAAAGCTTTGATCTTGATAATAATGTGTTTAAATTGACTACTTGTAGCTCCAACGGCTATCAATGCTCATTTCTGACTTGCAAAAGATCAGAATTATCTATCGGAACTTCAAATTCAATCTAGTCTAATCACCAGGATCAACGAGATTCAACAGCTTGATCCCGAACTTTAGAAAATTGTCTTTAAGCTTAAGTCTAATTCCGACTTCTCGGTTAAGCCAAATGGTCTAATCTATTTCTGAGATAGAATCTGTATCCCCAATAATAAGGAATTCCAAGAGAAGATCCTCAGTGAGGCTCACCAAAGTCCCTTCTCTGTTCATCCGGGATCAGTAAAGATGTACAAGGATCTCAAGCCCTTGTACTGGTGGCCGGGAATGAAGGCTGCTATCAACGATTATGTGTCTAGGTGATTGAATTGTCAACGTGTGAAGGCTGAACATCGAGTTCCAACTAGTTTGTTACAACCAATCAAATTTCCGCAATGGAAGTGGGAACAAATCACCATGGATTTCGTATTTGGACTTCCTTGTACACCAAGAAAGAACGATGTAATTTGGGTGATAATTGATAGATTCACCAAATCAGCCCATTCCATTCCTGTCAGAATGAACATGAAACTGGAAGCTTTAGCTGAGTTGTATATTCGAGAAGTCGTCTGTTTTCACGGTGTTCTTGTTTCCATCATATCCGACCGAGATCCTCATTTCACTACACGATTTTGGAAGTCGTTGCAACAAGCTCTTGGGACCAAACTCAAGCTCAGTACAACTTTTCATCCTCAGAGTGATGGTCAATCTAAAAGAGTAATTCAAGTCTTGGAAGACATGCTTCGGGCATGTATTGTCGATTTCAGAAAGAATTGGGAGAAATCGTTGCCTCTGGTAGAAATCGCTTACAATAATAGCTACCAGTCTTCGATTCAAATGGCTCCTTTTGAAGCACTCTATGGAAGAAGGTGTCGAACTCTTTTATGTTGGTCTGAGTTGGGTGATAATAGGGTTTTGGGCCCCAGATTCTCCAGGAAACTAAAGAACAAGTCCAGATTATTCATTCCCGATTGAAGCAAGCCTTTGATAAGCAGAAATCATATGCTGATTAGAAACGGAGGGACATTCAATATGAAATTGGAGACATGGTTTTCTTGAAAGTGTCTCCATGGTAGAAAGTCTTTCATTTTAGCAAGAGAGGAAAACTTAGTCCTCGATTTATTGGGCCTTTCGAAGTGACTGAGAAGATCGGTCCAGTAGCTTTTCGACTCGCTCTTCGTCATGAGTTAGATAAGATACATAATGTTTTCCATGTATCAATGCTCAGACGCTACCGTTCTGATCCATCTCACATACTTGAACCAAAAGAAGTGGAATTGAATCCTGATCTTTCATACGAGGAAGAACATATTCAGATTCTCGATCGGGAGGTTAAAAGGCTCAGAAATAAGAACGTTCCTCTTGTAAAGGTTCTCTAGAGAAATCATAATGTGGAAGAAGCTACATGGGAACCAGAGGATACAATGCGGAAGCAATATCCTCATCTCTTTGATTCAGGTAAGAATTTGAGGACGAATTCTTATTTTAAGGGGGGACGAAATGTAATATCCTCGATGCACCTTAGAAGAAAATAAATTAAGATGATTAATTAATTGAATTAATTGATCACAAATTAATTGTAATTAGATGATTTAGTAGCTAATTTAAAGAAATTGAAATATGAGAGCTAAATTAAGATGACTTAACTAGAATTAAGCTTAAATAAAAAGATTGCATGCAAAAAGTTTTAAATAGACCAAGCCTACCCATTGTAAAGAGCTAACTCTAGAAGAGAGTTGAGGGGTAAAATTGAGCTTTCCCATCCCCTAATCATCACCTTGGCCAGCCACTTGAGAGAGAGAATGAGATTGGACATATCCCACTATCAAACAAAACTTTCTCTTCTCCTTCTTCCTTTCTTCCACATGCTGTGAGTTTTAGAGTGAAAAGGGAGAGAATTGTTGCTGGTTTTGTTGTCTATGGAGGGGTGTTGAAGCTCAATTTGAGATTCGAATTGAGAGGAACTAGAGATTTTGCAAAGTAAGTAGCCTCCTAGTCACAATTTTGTTAACCGATTAAGTTGGTGCATTTGCATGAGTCTTATTTTAAATTTATGGATGAAAATCATAGTATCATACATGCATGTGTTTTTCATGATCTTAGGATTGAAATTTGATGAATGATTGTACTTGAAATCTGATTTTTAGCTTGAATTGGAGAACCGATTAACCTAAAGACAGATTTGAAGATAATGTTAAGCATTTGGACTAATCTGTAAAATTGAAAGAATTAGGGTTTGAATTGGAAAATTTCCATCAGGAATGAATTGAAGATTAGTGTTTTAATTATAAGATTTAGGCTTTGGATTGGCTAAAAGGTGATTAAAATGAAGTTAGATTGAAGGAATTAACAAATTGGTTCAGTTAATTATGAAAACTGAATTTTGGGACTGTTTTGTAATAATTAGAAAATGCTAGGATTAAAATTGGTTAAATTATGATTCTGGAGATTTGTTTAAATTCAGGGGATTATGTTAGAAAAAATTTTGGTAACTCGAATTAAACTTAAAATGGCTCGATTTGATAAATTAAGCAAATTAGTGAAATCTGTCCAAAAACAGTCCTGTTCCAGAACATCAACTTTGAAAATTCACTATAAATCGTATATAAAAAATTTGAAGCTGAAATTTTGGTGTATTTAACTTTCATATGTCTGTTTTAGTTGAGATAAAACGGAGTTCAATTTGAAGCTATGTGCTAAATTCTGGAAGTGAATTAAGTTAGGCACACCAAAACTATTTTGAATCCGAAATACCTATAAAGAAGAGAAAAAAACTATATTAATCTAGAAGTGATAAAAATATGAGGCCAATTTGGTTAAATGGGATATTGAATTACCTTTTTTATAATGCATGAAAATTGATTTTTGGAGCTGTATAGAGAAAGTTATGACCAATTTAGTGACTGGTGCTCAAGTCTGCCAGATTAGGATAGCCTTGAGAAATTGAATTTAGCATTTGCATATTGGTGGTCTAATGCATGATTTAGATACTAACATGTCTTTTATATGTATGTGTATGATCAACAAGACCAAGGGATTGACCACTTGGAGGAGGAAGTCAAGATTGGATCACCCCAAAGGAGGAGCAAGGGGATTACTATCCAGGAACAAGAGTAGCTTAGTTTGTGAGTGTAGTTACCCTAGGGTTGGGACTAGTGTCCTAACCACCATTTGTAATTTAATTTTAGCTATGTTACATTCATGAAAATGACTTAAACTAAAACTGGTAATTTAGTAAGGGAAGGAGGCTAAATAATTAAACATGAAAGAATGCTCGAATGGATTGTTTGATATTGTGAATTATGTGTATTACTGGACTGTTTTGTGTGATGCTATGAATGATCGAATGAGGCATGATGTTTCTTGTATGCTACTGAATTTAGATGCTATTTAAAGGTTGATACATATTGGTTTACCATGGCTGATTGTTATATGTAATAATTGAGTATGGTTGCTCTTGATTTAGATGATTGAATGATATGAAAATCCATGTGAAAGCTTGCTGAAAATTTTCATGCCATGGTTTGATTGAATAACCTCTTGTTGTATCATGAATTATCTTCTATTACATGAAATATGCTAATTTAAAAAGCTACAAGTCCTTGGTTTACTAGTTGGCTTAGGTAGAAGGGCATGCCTTAGGGTCTAGAGCTCTCTTGATTTGGGTATTGATATACCTTCTTGTATTGGTGATTATACACCTCCTTGATTAGCACCTTGTGTGCCTTGTGAAATGGTACTATATGTACTAGTGGATTTGTTGTCTTAGCACCTACTTGTGATACTATTAGTATCTTCTTGATTAGGTACAAATGTACCAACTTGTGACTCGATTACCTAGACCAATCTAATAACCAAGACAACTTAATTACAAGATTAAACATAAAATGACTTGTCTTGCATGGATTGTTCTTATGATAATTGTTATTGTGACTTGTTTTGCAAGCATTGATTATTGTTATATGACTAATTCGATGAATGTATGTGATTGAATATGCCATGAGACTAGCTAGGTCTTCTTATTAAATACCTTGAATAAGATCTAACTTGTTTTAAAATTTGAATAATAATTGCTACCTCACTAAGTACAACTTTGTACTTATCATCTCTTGTTTCCTTCTTCCCAACCTAGCAGATTGAACCTAGTTTGATAGCTAATACTTCCTTGATCGAGAGCAAAGACTACAAGCATAATAATCATGTATGACTTGATCCCTTCTTGTTCGACTTCTGGATGGTGACATAGAGTTAGTTTTTGTGTTAGCTATGTCATGCATATGGTGTCTAGATGATATGGTTAATGATGTATATGCTAGTTTGATCTTTGCTTGTAAATATGAACTTGACATGTAATGTTTTGAGACCTTGGTTGTAAATATAATATTGGTTATGGCCTTTATATGTGATACTAGAATCATGTTTTGAGACTCGACTTGTAAATATGTTAACTTGGTTTTATAAATGATAGTATGATCTTGTTTGAAATATGGAATGGTTTATATTGTGGATTGAAATGTTGGTTTGATATGCTTTTTTATTTGTTCGTTACCTTGAAATAAATCGAATGGAAATTTATATTGTATGGATTGATGTTTCGAATAGGTTAATAAGGGTTAGAATACATTGTTTTCTTGTATGATTCAAATACTTATGTCACATTTGTATATGATTGAAATTTTATATATAGGTTGACTAAGATGTTAACATTAGTAAATTTTAATGGTAGTTAAGTTTGTAAAATTGAACTCGAATCTCATCCAACTTGGAATTTAATTAAATGTCATGTATATGAATATGTTGGTTTGCTTAGTATTATGGTTGTTCGTTGCTTAATAGCCAAGCAACTCATTATTTAGGAATGAGTTGCAAAAAGTTTTAATTTTTTTCACGTTTTCACGATGCCTCCCGACCGGTTTACTACTAAGTCGGGAGGAAGGTGTTACACTTAGCATAAGCATCACAAATTTTATCTAAAGAAAATTTTAGCTTAGGTAAAACGCTTACTAGATCTTGGGAAACTAATTTTTCAAAAACACTCATGCTAGCATGTCCTACTTTCCTATGCCAGAACCATGAATCATGTTCATCTTTAGCTACAGAGTATGCATTAGAAATGTGAATGTCATCTAGATGCACCATATATACATGTTACCTATGCCATCTCTTCAAGCTCCCTCTTGCTTGAATCGCCCTCTTCTTGTGAAGCTTTGAGAGCAATTCTGATTTTCTTCTTTTCCACTTCCTTCTTCTCCATGTTCTTCTCTTCTTTTTTCTTTTCTTCTTCTCTTCCTTGCTTCATGATCTCATGAGTAAGGAGTGAACCCATGAATGCATCGGTCTTCAACATCTTCAAGTTTTTTTTGCCTCGATGATGGTGGTTCTCTTCCCATCCTATGACTCTAGAAGAGAGTAGAGTAATTTCCGAACAAGCTTGTCTTTGGGATGCCTTTTTCGAAACCTTTGAGACCATTGACGATGACCGAGAACCGATTAAACATCTTCGTAACACTCTCGACGGGCTCCATTTTGAAATTCTTATAGCTTAAGTTGAGGAGTCCAATCTTGGCCTCCTTAACATCGTTGGTGCCCTCGTAGGTGGTCTCAAGTGTGTCCCACACCTCTTTTGCACTTGTACAAGACAACATCTTCGAATACATATCCGGATCGAGTGCACAAAAGAGCATGTGCAAGGCCTTATCATTGACTTGTAGCTTCTTCCTTTCTTCATCGGTCATTTCATGTTTGGCCTTGGGAACTTTCCTTCTTCATCGGTCATTTCATGTTTGGCCTTGGGAACTTTCCTATCACCTTCCTGTTTCATTGGAATGGATGGCCCGTCTTCGATTACATACCAAAGGAGATAAATGTTGGATTTGATGAATAGCCTCATCTGGTTCTTCCAATATGGGTAGTTGTCCCCATTGAAGAATGGAGGTTTGGTGGTGGATTGACTCTCATACAAGTTGGTAGAAGTAGATGACATTTCTTTGTTGTTGATTGATTGGATTGCTTCAAGGATCCTCTCTTGTAGATGTTAATCTCTCAAAGAATTAGGCGCTGATATCAATTGTTGTGTGGATCAATCAATGAATAAATGGCCAAGAAGGGGTGAATTGGCTTTTAAAAGTTTGAAGGATGAAATTGGTAAATTAAAAATGATGGCAAAAGAGATTTATAGTGGTTCAAGCGTAGAAAAAGCTCTACATCCACTACCTTAGCTCCCACTAAGGATTTTCAATAAATTTCACTAGAAATTCTTCCATTTTTCTCAGATTAGGAGGAAACCTTACAAACCGATTAAGTTGTCTACCCAAAGCTTAATCAAAGATCACTCTTAATAAGAGGAGTTGTTGGCAAATGAAAGTACACCTCACAAAGTTAAAATAATTTGCCCCAATTACAAGAACATTTTCCCCAATCTTGAAATAAATAATACAAGTGGATTACACAAGATGGGTACAAGGGTTTTACTCTATTTGGCTCAAATTGGTTTAGATTTTTGCTTGAATGTGCTTGACTTGATGAATAGTTGTTGTTGTAGCTTTAATGGCTTGCTTTTATACCTCTTCATTGAATTCTTACCATTTGGGTGGTTGGCGTCATCAATAGAGCCATTGGGCTCTCTTTTTCCC
This sequence comes from Hibiscus tridactylites, assembly GCA_958450335.1. Lineage (NCBI taxonomy): Eukaryota > Viridiplantae > Streptophyta > Magnoliopsida > Malvales > Malvaceae > Hibiscus > Hibiscus tridactylites. Next base: position 51,271,175 of record OY288290.1, read on the forward strand.
AGCATAAATGCAGTTCTGCAACCTATCTTACTGGTACATGTCAAAAGAAGAAAGAGTCATTGTATACAAATAACGTATCGATACGCGAAGAGGCGTATCAGTACGGAAACCATATTTTACAAAGGGGATCGGTAAGACATAGTGCGTACTGATACCGATTTTGCTCATTAGAATCTGGAGAATTGGTTAACCAAAAAGTGTATCGGTATGATAGTTAGGTGTATCGGTACTGCTAACCAATTTTCAAAAAGTTTGGTTCCAATATATTGACAAGGAAACGGTCAAAAATTAAATGCAAAGATTTTTCAAATCTTACCAACTCGTATCGGTACAGAAAGGAGCGTATCGATACGGTAAGTAGTTTTTAGTATCCAGGTTTACAAGAAGTCTAAAAACTGTATTGATACGGTAAGGAGCATATCAGTACACATTTCTTAACTCGTTTCTAGTAGCCAAAAACTGTATCGATACGGGTGTAATTGTATCAGTACGCCTGGACAAAACTTCAAAGTTTTAGTTTGAAAGTACTTAGAAATATTTTGGATACTTGGCTTTTGATTTAGAAATACTTAAAGTTCGAATCCTTGTCATTTTGCGAGTCTTTTGAGTATTTAAAAGTTTATTTCATTTTGCAATTAAGTCCTTGAAAAATATTGTTATATCAAAATCAATTTCGGATTTACAATTTGATTATAATTTTAATTATTTTTATGTGAAAAGGGTTACCACTAACACATGCCTCATTAAAAACCCTCCCTAAACCTAGATGGAGGAAAAAGAGTACATGTGATAGTAGTTACAAGAACCAAGAATAACCGAAAGCTGAAGAAAAACACCAAAATAAACAAAAAACAACAAGACAACACCTCCTCCTAAGAGCCTAAATCATTATGCAACAAGTATGTAACACCCCCTTCCTGGTCTGGTAGAGAACCGATTTGGAAAGTGTTTCCAGAAGATGTATTCGGAATATCGTAACATTCATTATTAAGACTTAGAGAACCTTTTTTGTTACTAATCTTATCAGAATTAGGGTTAATTTAAACTTTTTTAAACTTAGGGACTAAAACGTAATTTCTACAATTTAACGGTACTAGTCCAGATTTTATATTACCAACTTGCAATTAGACTTACCAATTATTAACCTATGAAATTTCATTACTATCGGATGTCGTTACATAACCAAGTAGGCCATATAGCATTTAGTGACCATTTTATAAACTGCCCATAAGTCCATTTTATGCCCTTTTAACAAAATTAATGTAGAGCGTTTGGGTGTTTTCTAAATATGAGCGCAAGTGCACACTCTTGTCAAGTTATAGTATAAAAGATATCATCTCCCACAGGGATTGGACAACTTAAACTCGAATCATAATTCCGCACAAAGAAAAGTAAATGCACAAATAAGTTAGTTTATAAAGAAAGTAAACAAAACACAAGTAAATAATAGAGAAGAAATCAGGTTGATAGAATGGGTCAGGTTATGCTGCTGAGTAGTGTGAAACTGCGTTGAATAGGATAAGTTGTTATGTGCTGCCAGACTTTGCTGCCTCGGCGGACGATGGCAGATTGGCTTCTTTGACGCTTTCGCTGCCTCGGAGGAGGATGGCAGATTGGCTGCTTTGATGCTTTCGCTGCCTCGGCAGGGGAACGGATGTGTGTCTCGGTGGCAAACTCGGTAGTCCTTCAAGGCTCGGCAGAACGCTTCGACAATGATCCCGCTTATGTCTAAGTCAGAATGTTGTTGTTGCCCACTTCAGATAATACTAGTTGCTGCGTGAATCTTGCAAAGACAACAATGTTTGGTTCGTTATTCTTTAGCCGCCTTAAACCCTAACCTATGTCTAGGCTGGATTGATCAACACTTGATTAGAGTGAGGACCGTACTTACTCCTTTCGTGAGTTCGACTCTCTCGATACCGAACAAATGGATAGTTAACAACTAATCTCTCGAACTTAATTGAAAACTATGAAGAGCATGGAATAAGCAAACCTTGAAGTTTTATTGCAAAAACAAACTTAATTCCTAAACAACCGTTCTTACACTATTTTACAACATAACCCAAACCCAAAAGAGAATTTAGAACATAATGGCGGCAAGAAAACCTAAACTATGCCTAAGGAAAACCTAAGTTGTCCTGAAGTACAAAATACATTGAGTATATATAGGCATTATCTAGGTCAAGTCCTCATTGGAGTAGAAGTCTTCAAAGTAGCTTTTTGCATTGAATGCAACCTTTAATTATGACTTCTTTGAGTTGAATGTGGACTCCTTCTCTTCCTTCGGCAGCTCTGTTCGCTGCTACAGGCGTTAGAAAATTGAGTGGATGGCATTGTTAGAATCATGATTTTCTGCTCTACAGATCGCACTCCAATTCTCCAATTCCTCAGCTTGTTGCCCTGGGCGGCGAGTATGACGGTGGCAGCTATTCGACAGCTACTGTTTCTATCTGGAACTGCATCAGTATAGCTCCTTGATCTGCTGCCTCAGCATCAGCTCCTCAGCTCCTCTCTCCTTCTGCCAGCTTCTAGTACCTAAAACTAAAACTAAACTAAAATAGTACCTTTTCTATACCAAATAAGAGATAATTAATAAAAAGCATGGCAAAGTAAAGAAAACTGTAAAATGCAATACATGAACCTAATTATGCCTAAAATATACTTAAAACAACAATAATATGAGATGGAATGTGCACAAAATATAGAACTTATGGACACTTTACACACCTCCAAACTCGAACTATTGCTTGTTCTCAAGCAATACAAACCTAAACATACTTGCATTTAGAACTAATAAGAAAGAAAAACATGTTTTAACTTGATTTAATGCCTCAAGGCCGTGGCACATGCCATTAGATTAGTGATAGGGGAAACATCAAGATTTCATTTATACATCGCAATTATATCAAATGACACAGTTTCTACTGAAATTGGTTGCTTTTGCAGGTAGCTGCTGTAGTAGATGGAGGGCAGTGGAGAAGCAGACGTTGGACAGTAAAGAAGCAGAGCTGGAACTGGACTGCAGACGAGAAGGACTATGCTGCCATGGCCGCTGCCGTGGCAGCCAAGGACGACAGCAATGGTGAAGGGAAGAAGTAAAATGGGCCTCGACAGAAAGAGAAAATTAAGTCGGTCTATCGTGGAGCACTCGTACATTTTTCCAAGCCCTAGATCATAATAAAGGCCAAGCCTAAAGTTCAAGGAAGAAACTCCAAGCAAGAAGGAAGGACAAACTAAAGATATATGCTCTGAAGATTTAGTCTTTAATAGAGTTGTAGTTTAGTTTAAACTTGTATTCTTGCCATATTAGAAAACTTGAACCCAAGGCCTATATAAAGGCATGTAATTCGACCTAGGGGAGGATATCTTACTCTCTAGCCGTCTTTCCTTAAACCCTAGTCGTTTTCCCCTTCTCATCATGTTCTAAACTTCCCCTAGGGCTAAGGGTTGATTCTGTAAAGTAGTTGCAAGGATTTCATTTGTTTTAGGAATTTTCTGTTCAATAAAATAGACTTCAAGTTTGCTTATTCTTGTTTTCAACATCTTGCAAGAGTATCGGGAGAGCATTGTGAGATTACACATTTACTTAATATCGGGAGAGTTAAGTATACGAAAGGAATAAGTACGAGTTCTCCAATTTATGGTTGAACTATCTCGGACCTAGGGATAGGACGAGGTTCAGTGGCTAAGGAAGAATTCAACAACATTGGTGTTCATCCTTCGATTCACGCCGGGAGGTATCATCAAAGACGTGTTCATCGACAGACTTGGACCTAGGGATAGGCCAAGGCACAGTAGGGATTCTTGCCAAGCTTGAAGTACAGAGTTGTGTGATCGCTGTCGCGACTAACAACAGACCGTTGTCGCGACAGACGCAACGACAGAACAGAGATTCCTAGACTTTGCAACACCTACACTACTGAGCAAATCAATACCGGCCCATTCTCTCTATCCTGAATTCGTTACTCTTTTATTTCCAGTATTTTTTATTATTTTCATGACAAACTATTTAAACTCTTTCTTTTCCCCTCCGTGCAGAAAACCAAGGTTAAAGCTATTAGCCCAGTACCTATGGAGACGATAGACGATGCTTACGTATCACTTTACTACTTGCGTCGTGTACACTTGCACTACCTTGCGATAGAAATTTTTACACGCAACAAGTTTTTGGCGTCGTTGCCGGGGACTGGCAACATATCTTTACCCTACCCTTTTACTACACATTCTTTTTATTTTTCTGTTTTGTTTCTTGGATTGTTCAACCCGTACTTTTACAAGATTTTCTGTTTATGCGCAGATCGAGACGAGGAAAGGAACCTGAGTACCAGATAGATCCTGAAATCTAACGCTCGTGCAATCTTAGGAACCGACTCCGACTCGTATTAGCCAGAAACAAATACCTTGAGGAACAGTTAGAGGCCATGAACAACCAAGGGAATCCACAGGGTCCTGAAGATCCTGTCGGAGATGGAAGAAACGGAAAAACTGTCGATCCTCATGTCCCTATCGCACGCCAGTCATACCGAGACTACATGATCAACGATCTTGTGGAACTAGAAACCACCCTGCCAGACGTAGAAGCTGAAAATTTCGAGCTGAAACCTGTCATGTTCAGCATGATTAATAACGTTGGCCAATTTAGTGGTGCTGCTACCAAGGATTCTAGGGAGCATTTGAAAACATTCCAGGAAATTTGTGGTTCGTTTAGACTACCATGAGTAAATCCGGAGATACTGAGGCTTCGGTTATTTCTTCATTCATTGAGGGACAGGGCGAAAACTTGGTGGAATAAACTAACGACGGGTTCAATACGAACTTGGGCAGATTTAACTCGTGAATTTTTGTCTCGTTTTAATCCTTCACATTTATCTGATCGATTACGTAATGAAATTGCTACTTTTCAACAGGAAGATGACGAGCCAATGCACGAGGCATGGGACAGATTTACCACTCTACTGAGGAACTGCCTGATGCATGGATTCCCCATTTGGAACCAGGTAATAAAGTTTTATAATGCTACCAATTTACAGACCCGTATGAGAATTGATTCAGCAGCAAATGGATTGTTGTTGAACAAAGATCCAGATGAAGCGATGGTAGTATTGAAAAACCTGGCAAAGAACGAGGAACAGTTTCCTACAGCAAGAAGAGGGGGTAAACGAGTACTAGCTGTGAAAGATTATAAGGCCGGCGACTCCCTAAAAACACATGTAGTATATCTCACAAAGGCAGTTGAAAAGCTATTGAAAAAAGATTCAAAATCTGTCTACTCTGCTGAAGAGGTATGTGAAACTTGTGATGGGAATCACTGCTGGGAAGATTGTCCGCTACAGTTAGAAGAAGGGATGTATGTTGGAAACTACAACAAACAGAAATACAATTCCAACAACTACAATCCCAACTGGAGAAAGGATCCCAAGTTCTCTTGGAGCAACCCTAACAATGACCTGAATCCTCAAGCACAGAACACTCAGAATCAAAGGGGACCTAGATTACTGACTTGGCAACAACCGCAACAGCAGCAACAACAGCCACCAGCTGCCACAACTAGTATACTGGAGCAGACCTTGGCGACATTTATGTCTCAAACAGGAACTTGCATTGAGAACATGAATCACTTCGTCAAGAAGACTGAGCCATTCATGGATAAAACAGAGATGTGGATGACCAACCATAAAGCTACTCTGAAATCACTAGAGACACAGATGGGTCAGGTTTTCCAGCATATTAAACCAAGGCAGAATGAAGGATTTCCTAGCGATACTGAAAATGCTAGACAACCCACACATGAGCAGTGCAAAGCCATCACAACAAGGAGTGGGAAGAAATCACCAGGGCCAGAGAAGGAAGCTGAATTAGTTAAGGAATCAGCCCTGGAGTCGACTGCCGAGAACGCTGCCCCGGCAGATGACAAACAGCCTACTGTCGAAGAACCTATCACGACAGCAGAAGGGACAGAGGAGAAGGATGAAGAACCTAAGCCTCCTCAAATCCGAATGCAGTGGGAAGGGCGCATTGTAGATTATCGTCCTCCACCTCCTTTTCCACAGCGGCTACAGAAGTCGAAACAGGAATCCCAGCTTAAGAAGATCTATGATATTTTAAGCAGGTCCATATCAATATTCCGTTGTTAGATGCTATCAAGGAGATGCCTGGTTATGCCAAATTTCTCAAGGATACCATGTCGAAGAAATCCAGACTTGGGGAATTTGAAACGGTTAAAATGACAGAGGGATGCTTGAGTATTCTGCATAAGCATCTACCCAAGAAGAAGAAGGATCCTGGGAGCTTCATCATATCATGCATAATCGGAGACAAATTTGTGGGTAAGGCACTTTGTGATCTTGGTGCTAGTATAAATTTAATGCCCAAATCTGTTTTTCAGAAGTTAGGTATTGGAAAAGCTCGACCCACAACAGTCGTACTACAGCTGGCAGACCGCTCTTACGTTCATCCAGAAGGAAAAATTGAAGATATTCTGGTAAGAGTGGATAAATTTATTTTTCCTGCTGACTTTCTCGTTTTAGATTGTGAAGCAGATGAGAATGCACCAATCATCCTGGGGCGACCCTTCTTAGCCACAGGAAGATCACTGATTGATGTGGAAAAAGGAGAACTCACTATGAGAGTGAACGATCAAGAGGTCAAGCTGAATGTTCTCCAAGCAATAAAACATGCTGATGCAGAAGAAGAATGCAAGGCTATCACTGAAGTTATCCTTGACCAACCCTGCATCAGGTCGGACTGCCATGACATCAAAATTGGCCACTGCCCCAACAGCCATTTAGAAGACTGTCATGGCAGCAACGACGACATCAGCTCCTCAGAATCTGATTTATCTGATACTGAAGATCAAGATGAGGTAAACTGGATAGGCAATCGTCCAGGTAAGTTATTCGAGCCCTTAAACTATACCTCGAATGAACATATAGTCCAAAAGCCATCAACTGTAGAGCCACCTGTGCTAGATCTTAAGCCCCTGCCAGGGCAGCTAAAATATGTTTTTCTTGGATTAAATGATACGTTGCCCGTAATCATCTCTTCCAAGTTGATGCAGGAACAGGAACAGCAGCTGATAGGGATGCTACAGCAGCACAAAAAGGCTATTGGATGGACGATCGCTGATATCCAAGGCATCAACCCGACACTATGCATGCATAAAATCCTCTTAGAGGATGATCATAAGCCGACTATTGATGCCCAGAGAAGTCTAAATGATGCTATGCGAGAGGTGGTTCGTAAGGAGATCATTAAATGGCTAGATGCTGGAATAATCTATGCCATCTCGGATAGCAAGTGGGTGAGCCCGGTGCAGTGTGTTCCTAAGAAATGAGGAATAATCGTGGTAACCAACGAAGAAAACGAGTTAATCCCAACTAGGGCTGTGACCGGTTTGAGGGTTTGTATGGACTACCAGAAGCTCAATAAAGCTACTCGGAAGGACCACTTTCCCTTGCCTTTTATTGATCAAATGCTTGATAGATTAGCGGGAAAGCCTTACTACTGTTTTCTTGATGGATACTCAGGTTATAATCAAATAGCCATCGCACTGGAGGATCAAGAGAAGACGACGTTCACTTGCCCATACGGTACTTACACTTTTCGGAGAATGCCATTTGGACTTTGTAATGCACCAGCAACCTTTCAGAGGTGTATGATGGCAATATTCTCCGATATGGTGGAGGATTTCCTGGAGATATTCATGGATGATTTCTCTGTCTTTGGAGACAATTTTGAAAGCTGCCTCGCCAACCTACAGAAAGTGCTCGAGAGATGCGAGAAAGCAAACTTGGTATTAAACTGGGAGAAATGTCACTTCATGGTGGATGAAGGGATAGTCCTAGGCCATAAAGTAAGCTGCCGCGGCATAGAAGTCGACAGAGCTAAGATCGAGGTAATTGAAAAGCTGCCGCCACCCACCACAGTCAAGGGAATCAGGAGTTTCTTACGGCATGCTGGTTTTTATCGGAGGTTTATCGCAAAATTTTCGAAGATTACCAAGCCCTTGTGCCATCTTCTGGAGCAGAACCGTCCATTCGACTTTAACACTGAATTTATTGAGGCATTCAGGGTTCTGAAAGAAAAGCTGGTAACATCCCCAATAGTGCAGCCACCAGATTGGAAACTACCATTTGAGATTATGTGTGATGCTAGTGACTATGCTGTCAGGGCAACACTTGGGCAGAGGAAAGACAAGCTCTTTCATGTTATATACTATGCCAGCAACACACTGAACGACGCCCAAGTAAACTACACCACAACGGAGAAGGAACTGTTAGCTGTGGTGTTCAAAAATTGACAAGTTTCGTTCATACATACTTGGAACGAAGGTCATAGTCCACACTGACCACTCTGCATTGAAATATTTGTTCGCCAAGAAGGATGCGAAGCCTAGATTGATACGTTGGATTCTGCTACTGCAAGAGTTCGACCTTGAGATCAAGGACAAAAATAGAACAAAAAACCAAGTTGCAGATCACTTGTCAAGACTGGAGAAGGGAAAGAGTCTCCCAATAGATGAGACACGCATATTAGAGACCTTCCCTGATGAGCAGCTTTTCGCTGCCACAAGCACTACCGCGACAGCCATGGCGGCAGGTGAGTTTTCTGAACTCCCCTGGTATGCTAATTTCGTTAATTATTTAGTTAGCGGAATAATTCCTCCTGACCTTAACTATCAAGCTAGGAAGAGGTTCCAAAATGATGTTAAACATTATTATTGAGACGAACCTCTTCTTTTCAATTATTGTGCAGATCAGGTTATCAGGAGATGCGTACCACAGAATGAGCAGGAAGATGTGCTTTATCACTGCCATGCTTCACAATATGAAGGACACTTAGGTGGTAACAAAACTGCTGCCAAGGTTTTGCAGAAGGGATTTTATTGGCCGTCACTGTTCAAGGATGCCCAGACATTCTACCAAAACTGTGACAAATGTCAACGGACTGGAAACATCTCAAGGAGACATGAGATGCCGCTGAAAAACATTCTTGAAGTCGAAATCTTCGGCGTTTGGGGGATTGATTTTATGGGACCATTCTCAGCATCATGTGGGAACTTATATATCCTCCTGGCAGTGGACTATGTGTCCAAATGGGTTGAAGCGATCGCTACTCAGAAAAATGATGCCAAGACGGTTCAGAGGTTTTTGCATAAAAACATATTTTCCAGATTTGGCATCCCCAAGGCGATCATCAGTGATGAAGGGAGGCATTTCGATAATAGGGTTATAGTTGTTGCCTTAAAAAAGTATGGTGTCAAACATCGGATCGCAACAGCATACCACCATCATACCAATGGACAGGCTGAAATATACAACAGAGAGGTTAAGAACATTCTTGAAAAGATGGTTAAGCCAACTCGGAAGGACTGGTCTCTACACCTCAATGACGCACTATGGGCCTACAGAACAACATTCAAAACTCCATTGGGAATGTCACCCTATTGGCTGATTTATGGAAAAACATGCCATCTACCTGTTGAGATTGAGCACAGAGCCTATTGGGCCATCAAGGCAGTGAATATAGACTTGGAAAAGGCAGGACAAAAAAAGGCTACTTGATTTGAATGAGATAGAAGAAATTCAAGCAATGGCCTATGACAACGCAAGAATCTACAAAGACAAGACAAAGAAGTGGCATGACAAAAAGTTGCTACCACGACAGTTCTGTCCATGGCAACTTGTGTTGTTGTTCAATTCTAGGTTGAAACTCTTCCCAGGGAAGCTGAAATCTAGGTGGTCCGGCCCATTCCAAGTGGTGCAAGTTTTTTTCCCATGGTGTCATCACAATCAGATCTTTAAAAGACGGGCACCAATTTAAAGTCAACGGACAAAGATTGAAGCATTATCAGGGGACTGAAGCCCTAAGAATGCAGGAAGTGGTTACTTTAGGAGATGCCCCTCCTAGCATCCCTAATTTAACCTAATTTTATTTTTATTTTTATATTTATTTATTATTTATATATATTATGTACTTAGAATTAATTTATTTTTAGGAACTAAGTTTTTGTTTTTATTATTTTTAGGAAATAAAGGAGACAATGAGAAGAGGAGAAGTGAATTCAGCCCACCATCTTTCCATCAGCCCAAAAAGCCTAAACAAAGAGCCTGTCGTTACAGCTGCCGCGACAGACGCGGAAAATCTAGTCTGTCAACACGCTGTCGCAGCAGACACGCAAAAGCGTAACAGACGCGCAGTAGACACAGAAACGCGTGACAGACGCGTTAGAAACCGCGTAACAGCTGGCCCTGTTATTCGCGCCTATCGTTACAGCTCCAACGGGCAGCAAAATCCTCATCTATATAAACCATGTTTTACTATTCATTTTTCACTCACTTTCACTCTCTCTACTTGTTTCCTCTAGAATTTCATTTGCTTCATTTTCTTTTCTACAGTCCTTGCAATATGAGTACCAGAAATATCCGCCGAAGCGCTGCCCCAGCAGCATCCACTCCCAGCTCCTTCCAAGCCAGAGACATGTGGGAGGAGAAAGGCTTCATTTACACCACCAGAACGGAGAACCTTGGGCTACAACCGTTCATAGCCCGCAAGATCATAGCCCTACAGTGGCAGATGTTTGTCGAACAGCCAGAGGAAATGAACGTAACTCTAGTCCAAGAATTTTATGTTGCCATCGACAGTAGGGAGGCGACAGTAGTAACAGTTCGAGGAAAAGAGGTACCTTTTGAGCCCGAATACATCAACACACTATATGGGTTCTATGTTGGGAGGAAGGAAGACGACCACCGTAGATTTGTGGAAAGCTTGGAGCCGGTAGATTATGACGATGTTATGGAAGAACTCACAGACGAAGGAACCGAGTGGAATACCGATCCTAAACATCCAAGGACGGTCAAACGAGTTCAACTCACTCCGGAATCCAAGCTTTGGAACGCTTTCATCAAGAAGAGGATTATGCTCTCCTCGCACAATACAGCGGTAGACCAACAAAGGTTAGCCCTCATCCATTCAATTCTAAATGAGAGGCCAATTAACGTTGGCAAATACGTACGGGAGGGAATATTGGATTGTGTGTACCGGCCGTCAAGACCACTCTTCTTCCCATACCTCATAACTTCCCTCTGTCGCGGCCACAACGTACCGGAAGCTGTCGAGGATTTGAGAGTCCGAGGGAAAGGGTGGACGGAAAGAAACATTTTCAGCTTGATGGAGCTGAAGGCTGCCAAACCCCTGTCATCCTTCGACCCCATTGCCGCGGCAGGTGAGCCGACAGAGCCTGCCCAAATCGAGCTTGCCGCCACAGAGCCTAGGTAGCCCACCGCAGCAGCTCCCCCGACAGACTCCTCCACACAAATACTCGCTGCCCTACAGAAAATGGAAGAACGGCAGTTAGGCCTAATGAGTTTCATCCGAGACTTCACCACCGCAACGGTACATTTCATCCAAACCTCTCTTAATTTTCCTGATGTACTGTTCCCTGCCTTCCCCAACCATTATTTTGCTGCCCCCACACTTGCCCATACCTCTACCCCTGCTGCCACACCAAGAACGCCATCTACCGGGTCAACCCCGACCACGACCACAATAGTTGCAGGTGGCAGCCGCACAACCGAAACATCTGCCCGGGAAGCCAAGAGAAAAGAGCCTATGTCCGACCTCGACAGGTATATAGCTGGCTTCTCCTCCTCTGAAATTTGGGCGGCATCCGATAACGAGCCCTCTATTAAGAGGAACTTGTCCAAGGAGTTCATCCCGGAGAAACGGCAAAAAACAGGCTCCGGAGTCGATCCATCCGAACATTAGCAGCTCTGGTAGAAAATAGGCTCCGGTAGCGGCAGCAGTAGCAGCAACAGTAGCAGCTCTGAGGAGGTTCAGGTATTGGAGAAACCACCTCATATCTCCCCTACCCGCATCCAACCTCCACGGGAAGCCAAGAACAAGAACACTTCTGCCTCTCCCATCCATCTGCCAGCACCAACAAGGAAAGTTACTGCTCGTCCGCAGATTCGACTCAGCAGCAGCAGCGGCGACGAAAGCGCCTAAAAATTTAATTTTCTTATCTTATATTGATGTCTACCATTTTGTTATATTTTGTAATGTTTTAATTTTCTTTTTCATCTCTGTCATTTGCATTGAGGGCAATGCAACCCTCGAGTTTGGGGGTGGCATCCCTCCATTAATGAAGTCTCTTTAAGTTTAAAAATTGTGTCTTTTAATTAGTTTATTTTTGCTTTAAAAATGAAAATTTGGCTTAAGTCTTTGAATTGAACTTACCTGTCATGACAGCCTCTGTCGTGGCAGTGCCTTTAGGATAGTTTTAGGAACAGTTTAGAGCCTTACTATAGTTCTGAATCTTAAACACCCTTTGTGAGTTTTATACTGTCTAGAACTCTACTAGTAAACTAGAATAGGGAAAAGATTAACACTTGAGTTGCCCCTAGAGGTGCCTAACACCGGCTCTAGGAAAAGAAGTTAAGAAAAATAGACTCAATTCACCTATGTGTCCGAAATCGGCTCTAGGAAGTTAGCTAGAGGTGCCCGAAACCGGCTCTAGTCAAACTTAAGCTTGAGAAAATAAAATTGAGTCTGCATAAAAACTAAAGGAGCCTAAGAATTGCCTCCAAAAAGATGAAAGTTGGCATAAAAATTCAAGTTAAAAGCTTAGATATTCTAGTAAACTAAGGGAGTCTTGGCATATAATTGTTCACAAGCATGCACACACTACACGAGAATTATAGCAAGGTTCCGGATGAATCCTGAATTATCCAACAGGGTGTTGTTCACAATAAGGAATGAATGGTAGATAAGGAAAAGTTCACTGTTTTAAGCCAAACAAAAAATTTTGTATTTCTTTTTTAGGTCTAAATTGCTTGAGGGCAAGCAAAAACTTGAGTTTGGGGGTGTGTTGAGTGTGTAAAAGTTCTATATTTTACCCCATATTTAACCCATATTTTTGCTGCATTCAAGCATAATTCATTGCATTTAGGATAGATTTCATTTATACATCACAATTATATGAAGTGGCACAGTTTCTACTGAAATTGGTTGCTTTTGCAGGTAGCTGTTGTAGCAGATGGAGGGTAGTGGAGAAGCAGACGCTGGGCAGTAAAGAAGCAGAGCTGGAACTGGACTGCAGACGAGAAGGATTGTGCTGCCATGGCCGCTGCCATGGCAGCCAAGGACGACAGCAATGGTGAAGGGAAGAAGTAAAGTGGGCCTCGACAGAAAGAGAAAATTAAGTCGGTCTATCGTGAAGCACTCGTATATTTTTCCAAGCCCTAGATCAGAATAAAGGCCAAGCCCAAAGTTCAAGGAATAAACTCCAAGCAAGAAGGAAGGACGAATTAAAGATATATGCTCTGAAGATTTAGTCTTTAATAGAGTTGTATTTTAGTTTAAACTTGTATTCTTGTCATACTAGAAAACTTGAACCCAAGGCCTATATAAAGGCATATAATTCGACCTAGGGGAGGATATTTTACTCTATAGCCGTCTTTCCCTAAACCCTAGTTGTTTTCCCCTTCTCATCATGTTCTAAACTTCCCCTAGGGCTAATGGTTGATTCTGTAAAGTAGTTGCAAGGATTGCATTTGTTTTAGGAATTTTCTGTTCAATAAAATAGACTTCAAGTTTGCTTGTTCTGGTTTTCAACATCTTGCAAGAGTATCGGGAGAGCATTGTGAGATTACACATTTACTTAATATCGGGAGAGTTAAGTATACGAAAGGAATAAGTACGGGTTCTCTAGTTTATGGTTGAACTATCTCGGACCTAGGGATAGGACGAGGTTAAGTGGCTAAGGAAGAATTCAACAACATCGGTGTTCATCCTTCTATTCATGCCGGGAGGTATCATCAAAGACGTGTTCATCGACAGACTTGGACCTAGGGGTAGGCCAAGGCACAGCAGGGATTCTTGCCAAGCTTGAAGTACAGAGTTGTGTGATCGCTGTCGTGACTAACAACAGACCGCTACTGCGACAGGTGCTGCTGCGACAGGCGCAATGACAGAACAGGGATTCCTAGACTTTGCAACACCTACACTACTAAGCAAATCAATACCGGCCCATTCTCTCTATCTTGAATTCGTTACTCTTTTATTTCCAGTATTCTTTATTATTTTTGTGACAAACTATTTAAACTCTTTATTTTACCCTTCGTGCAGAAAACCAAGGTTAAAGCTATTAGCCCAGTCCCTATGGAGACGATATCCGATACTTACGTATCACTTTACTACTTGCGTCGTGTACACTTGCACTACCTTGCGATAGACATTTTTACACAAAACATAATCTATAATGCCAGTGTAGTGTGTGCAGGAACTGTGTACATGCTGAATATGCAGAACATTCTAAATAAACAAAGATGCTCTCATGGTATATAAGGTTGCTACTGAGGCAGCATATTTAAGCACAGTTATTTAATCATGGAAGTAAGGGCTTCAGCTTATCACAACTACTCTCTAGGTCTGAAATTAAGATAGGAGCAAACTATAAAACACCGAACCCTTTGAGTAGAGTCATCCTGTGAAGACTTTCTTTCACTCATGCTAATTTGTCCGTAACTTCAAAGATTTTCTGATTCATAGACTTTGATAGAAACGGAGTGTCCTTGCACATAATTCTTCCTACAGCCGGTTGCGGGCACCTCTAGGGATAGACAACATAAAAATTTCTTTCATGCCGGGGCAGTGCTTTTCTTTTTCCTGTTTGTTGCCTGCCGCGGAAGCTTCCTGCAACCATGTTGGAATTTTTCAAATAATTCAAGCAGGCAATGTTTATCAGAAATTCAAACAAATTCAGCAAGTAACAGTAGTGTTTTTAATTTTTGGAAATTATAGAAAAATCCTAAGTTTACTTCATGCTTTCCCCAAAATTAAGTTCATTTTAATTAGTGCGAAATTTTTTTGAGTCGGCTATCCTGTCATAGGTACAAGTTCTAACAAAAAAATCGATTAATTTTTAAAGGCAAGTACATAATGCAACCTAATATGCACTAGTTATGCCTAACAAAAATGAGTGCTACCCTCCCAAACTTGAGATGGGCATTGCCCTCAATGCACAAAATACAAAAGAAAAAACATAAACATAAAATATAAATACAATTATGAGAATTAAAACATAAAATATAAAAATAAACAATTAAATAAAGAAAAAAAGGAGAAAACAACTTTAGAAGTTGGCTGGGGGCTGAGAGGAGGCTTGGGTCTTTGTGGCAGAAGAGGGCGATGAAGATTGAATGACAAGGCGGCGGCCGACATATGTCCGGGCGGCAAACTTTATAGGTGATACTTTTGTTGTCCGCGTCGACTGTGCTCTCTTAGGAGTGGGGCGAGGTTCTTCATGAGGTGCTTCACTTTCTTCCGCCTCGGATTCTGAATCCTCGTCCTCTGAATTTGCGGAGATGATGTGCCGCTTCCTCGTTGCCTCATATGTTGGTTCTGTCGGAGGGTTTGTCTCCATAGAGACTGATGTTGCTGCTAGCAGCTACTTCTCGACCTCATTGGATGTGGAGATGTTTGCCACTGTTGCCGTTGTACGGGCAGGGGAAATGCCTCTCGAAGGTGTCTACCATAGTGTTAGAACCAGAGGTGGCGGAGTATTATGGATAATGTGTTAGAGATGGCATATGGCGGAGGAAGGCGGCGTGGCGGGCAGCGGCTGCTGATGGTGTTCCTTGTCCGGGTGCAGCTACGGCGGCTAGGTCTATTGGAAATGTTGGCAGTGTGGGGCCATCATTGGGAAATTTCTGAAAGAGATAGGCAACAAAAGCCTCTTGGACCTCCCTCACGTACTTCATGTAGGTCAATTGATGTTGCTCTATTCTTTTGTTGTTGTCGATGAGAGTGCGCAGCAGAGCAATGACCTCAGTGTTCTGGGCAGCTTCAGTACTGCCTGGGTGGCTGGTGTGGCTGGCTGGGCGGCGAAGGGCTGGCTGGGCGTGATGGGTTCTGTCTCTTGGGCCTGCATCATCTGCATGCAGACTTTTCTGGTCCAACCCTCCTTGGCAGCTGTCATCTCATCTTCTGGATCGGAGGGCACATTGAAGTTGGCACATAAGCTGGTGATGAGAGACGAGAAGTGCAGCCGACCCTTGGACTTGCAGAAACAATTGTGGATTTCCTTGCAAATGATATCTCCAACATTGATGGGCTTGTTCACCATGATGGAGTGGATGAGGACGAGACGCGGCCGGTCAAGGGTGGAGTTGTGGAAGGTGGGAAACAAACGCCTTTTGATGAAGATGCTCCAAAGCATTGGCTCGGGCAACAGTTGACGGCGTTGCACTGAGCTGCCATGTTTTCCTGCCAACCACGACGTGTGGGGCTCGCACAGCCTGGCCTTTATTCTGTCGTAGTCAGCAGCCGTTAGTGACTCTCTCCATTCTTCGTTAGGGTTGTCTTCCATCTCGAGCCCATAGAAGCTGTTGATGATGGTGGCGTTTAGCTTGACTGGTTCCCCTCACACAAACACGAACGGCAGTTCAAGGCGAGGGTTGTGAGCATAGAACTCTCTGACCAACTTGATGTTTGCTGCCTTCGGCTGTCGTGTGAACATCTCCCAACCTTTTCTGTGTATCTTTTCGAACAGGGCAGGCTCAAAGTCGAGGTCCCCTGTCTACTTCGAATAATGGAACCATTGTTCCTCCCATATGGCTTGCTTGGCAAACTGAGTTCTGTATCTCTTTTCGTTGTCATGGGAGAAGAAGCATAGGAAGATGGGTTTGGAATGGGATGCGGATGCCATGTGTGAGATGGTTTTGTTGTAATCTGAAACTTAAAAAGAAAATTATGAGCAAAAAAGTAGTGGATTCAAGAAGAGTTTAACAAGGAGATGAAAGTAAAGTAAATGAATGAGAGAAGTGGGGTTTATATAGATGTTGCCGAGAGGTGTCGTGGCGGCATTAAATGTCCAACGGGCAAGTTGTCTCGCGTACATTACATGATTTTTGCTCGTTACTTCTATAGCCCCTGGCAGCTAGCTGTTAGCGGGCAACTAGTCGTTACGCGCTTTCTGCGCTGGGCCGCCCTTAGCTGTCTTGGCGGGATGGTGGGCGGGCTTCTTGTTGGACTTCTTCTTGGTCCGTCTCTTTTATTCCTAAGGCCTAAAATAAAAATAATTAATAAAATAATAAAATAAATTTTGAAAAATAAAAATGTGGAGAATAAATTCAACTAATTTAAAATCTAATCTTAAAAGACAGAAAATAAATTAAATTATATTCCGAAAACATAATAATAAAGAAAATAAAAATTAAATTAATTAAGTTATGTTAGGAGTGCATTTGGGTGCATCTCCCAGACATAACCACTTTCTAAGGGGGTGTTTCTTGTCTTTCCCTCCATAGGGGTCCTCCTGTTATGTAAGGTGGCGTGTTGTTAGGTCCTTTATCCTGCCCTTGGGGTCTGCAGTGACAGTTGTTGTCTTGCCCTGTCTGAGTGCTGATTTTAGAGGCCTAAGCATCCGAGCATCCTTCCTTTTCCATTACTGAAAGTTGTAACACATTTAACTTGATGCTTTGACTGTCTACCCTCATGATCAGTTCCCCATGCTCCACATCTATTAACGTTCTGCATGTGGCAAAGAATAGTCGCCCAAGGATGATATAGGCATTTTCATCGGCCTCACAGTCTAAGATGAGGAAGTTTGCTGGAAAAAATAGGTTTCCTACTCGGACTAAGATGTCTTCGATCTTACCCTCCGGTTGTACGAATGAGTGATCAGCAAGTTTCAGCATGATGGAGGTAGGTTTGGCTTGCCCAATACCTAGCTTGTCGAAAACTGCCTTAGGCATCAAGTTGATGTTGGTTCCTAAGTCGCACAGGTCTTTTGTTGCATGGTTGCTGCCAATTTTGCATGGTATAACGAAGCTGCCCGGATCTATTTGCTTGGGCGGCAGCTTGTTGTGCAACATAGCCGTGCACTCTTCTGTTATAGCAATTGTTTCGAACTCCCCAATTCTCTTCCTCTTAGAAACCATGTCCCTTAAGTATTTTGCATAGTTGGGCATGTTCTGGATGGCTTCGATGAGAGGGATGCTTATGTGCATCTGTTTCAGAATATCCATGAATTTCCTGAACTGGTGCTCTTGCTTCTGTTGCTTAAGTCTCTGGGGGAAAGATGGTGGCAGGCGGATGTCCTTTATACGCTTCTTGCATGGGAACTTGATCTATGGAGGATCATCTACCTCAGAGTTGTTGTTAGTCTCATCTGTCGGGGCGGCTGGTGTTGATGTTGTCGCGGCAGGTAGTTCTTTTTGTGTTGGTTGTTCCTCTGCTGGCTTTTCCACTCTGGATTCTTCCAACTGATTCCCACTTCTGGTTGATATGGCTTTGCACTGCTCATACGTGGGTTTCGTTGCGGCCTCTGTACTGTTGGATGCTACACCCATTGCCCTGTTTCTGATGATTTCAGTGAATTGCCCAAACTGGGTCTCCAAGTTCTTTATCGCAGCTTTCGTGTTTTTCATCCTCATCTTCGTCTTGTCCATAAACGACTCAGTTTTATCAATAAACTTATTAGTACGAACAATAAAATCACTTATTCTAGACATAAAAGTATGTAAAGTTGCTTCTAGTGAATTATTGTTCTGTGGTTGTTGAGCTTGCTGTCTAGACTGGTTCTGCTAGTAGCCTCCCTTTTGTTGTTGTGGATTGGCAACAGTTTTAGGATTGCTTCAAGAGAAGTTTGGGTGATTCCTCCATCCAGGGTTGTACGTGCTCGTGGCAGGCTTGATGTTCTTCTCATATCCTCCCATGAAATTAGTAGATGCGGTACATTTGAAGGAATCGTGGTTGCCCCCACACTCATTACAGAATGGCTCTACAGCATTGGCCTCACAGACTTTTCTAGTAGGTTGTGCCATGTTCATGACCAGCTTTGTTAGTTTTTCGAAGCGGGCATTGACAGATTCTGAGGCTTCTGCTTCGTTCACAGTGGTTGGCCACCTAATGCCGCCTCGACGGGATCTTGGAAACTTATAGTCATTTTTGGCGGCTTGGTTCAAGATCCTCAGTGCCTCCTCTGGTGGTCGGTCGAGGATGATTCCGTTGGCGGATGCATCGAGCATCATTCGAGTTGGGTAGTTCACCCTGTTGTAGAACATCGACACAAGTGTCTAAGCCAGAAAACCATGAAGCATGCAATTAATGAGCATCTGTTGGTATCACTCCCATGCTCCATACATTGGCTCATCATCCCCTTGTCGAAAGGTTGTGATCTCGTTTCTCAATCTGTCTATGGCGTTATATGGGCTGAAACGATCTAAGAAGTTTTTGCACAGCTTTGTCCAAGTATTAAATGACCCTGCTGGCTGGTTGTTCAACCACTGCTTCGCCCTATCCCTCAGTGAATAGGGGAATAACCTCAGCCTTAGAATGTCTTGGTGGACTTCGTGTATTTTGAAAGCTCTACACATATCTAGTAATCCTCTCAAGTGCTGCTGAGCATCTTCTGTGGCAGTCCCTCCGAACTGCCCCAAGGTATTGATCATATTGAACATCACGTGCTTTAATTCAAAGTGATCCGCTTCGATTTCAGGCTCTGCAACAGTTGAGTCAAACCCTCTGAAATCATGCTCCAAGTAGTCCATGGTGGTTCGAACATATTGTGGCTGCCTGGGCAGAATTGGGGGTTGCTGCCTAGGTGGAACTTGTTGCTATTCTCTGGGGGCGAATCTTGCTGCCCATCCTTGTCGATACGAGCATCAATGGTAGGGTTGTCTTCCTGGCCATTCACCATTGTTGCTTTTGCTTTTCTTTCTTCCTTGGCTTTCCCTAGGGCTTCTCTGACTTCTTTCTTGAGTTCTCTTGCTCTTCATTCGATATCGTCAAAGAAAACGAGTTCGCCCTTTGGATTTGCTCTGGTCATGCACTAGCAAAAGAAACTGTAAAAATTCTTTTTTTAATAAAAAAATAATAAAAAAACTAAAAATTGAATGCAAATAAAAGTAAAGGTGCAGAAATATAAAAATGAAATTTTGCCGTTACCAATTTCAGGCAACTGCGCCAAAAACTTGTAGAGTGTTTGTGTGTTCTCTAAATATGAGCGCAAGTGCACACTCTTGTCAAGTTATAGTATAAAAGATATTGTCTTCCACAAGGATTGGACAGCTTAAACTCAAATCGTAATTCCTGCACAAAGAAAAGTAAATGCACAAATAAGTTGATTTATAAAGAAAAGTAAACAAAACACAAGTAAATAATAGAGAATAGATCAGGTTGATAGAATGGGTCAGGTATGCTGCTGAGTAGTGTGAAACTGCGTTGAATAGGATAAGTTGTTTTGCGCTGCCAGACTTTGCTGCCTCGGCAGAGGATGGCAGATTGGCTGCTTTGACGCTTTTGCTGCCTCGACAGTGGAACAGATGTGTGTCTCGACGGAAAACTCGGTAGTCCTTCAAGGCTTGGCAGAACGCTTTGACAGTGATCCCGCTTATGTCTAAGTCAGAATGTTGTTGTTGCCCACTGCAGATAATACCACTCACGGCGTGAATCTTGCAAAGACAGCAATGTTTGGTTTGTTCTTCTTTATCCGCCTTAATCCCTAACCTATGTCTAGGTTGCATTGATCAACACTTGATTAGAGTGAGGACCGTACTTACTCCTTTTGTGAGTTCAACTCTCTCGATACAGAACAAATGGATAGTTAACAACTAATCTCTCGAACTTAATTGAAAACTATGAAGAGCATGGAATAAGCAAACCTTAAAGTTTTATTGCGAAAACAAACTTAATTCCTAAACAACCATTCTCACACTAGTTTACAACATAACCCAAACCCAAAAGAGAATTTAGAACATAATGGCGGCAAGAAAACCTAAACTATGCCTAAGGAAAACCTAAGTTGTCCTGAAGTACAAAATACATTAAGTATATATAGGCATTAGCTAGGTCAAGTCTTTCTTGGAGTAGAAGTCTTCAAAGTAGCTTTTTTGCATTGAATGCAACCTTTAATTCTGACTTCTTTGAGTTGAATGTGGACTCCTTCTCGTTGCCTTGCACCGCAAGTAATGTTGTTCTCTTACTTCGGCGGCTCTGTCCGCTGCTACAGGCGTCAGAAAATTGAGTGGATGGCAACGTTAGAATCAAGATTTTCTGCTCCACAGATCGCACTCCAATTCTCCAATTCCTCAGCTTGTTGCCCTGGGCGGTGAGTATGGCGGCGGCAGCTATTCTGTAGCTGTTGTTTCTGTCTGGAACTGCATCAGTACAACTCCTTGATCTATTGCCTCAACATCAGCTCCTCAGCTCCTCTCACCTTCTGCCAGCTTCTAGTACCTGAAGCTAAAACTAAACTAAAACAATACCTTTTCCTTACCAAATAAGATATAATCAATAAAAAGCATGGCAAAGTAAAGAATACTGTAAAATGCAATACATGAACCTAATTATGCCTAGAATGTACTTAAAAACAACAATAATATGATATGGAATGTGCACAAAATATAGAAATTATGGACACTTTACAATTAACTAACACCGTATCGATACCCTAAGGGTCGTATCGATACGCTATGCCTAATTTCAAATTTTTAGATTCAAGGGTAGTAAGCCCGTACCGATAAAGCTAAGTCTGTATCGATACAGGTTGACCGCGTTGACCTCGTATCGATACGCTCTAAGTCCGCATCGATACCATTTTCCAAACCAGATTCCAGACACCAAGTTTCATACCATTGCGCCTACATCGTATTAATACGCCATGTTTGACCAACATTGACTAGGCCTAAAATGCAAGGACCGTACCGATACGCCATCACCCGTATCGATACGCCATGACTTGAAATGACAGAATTTTACTGGTTTTTATTTGAATTAACCTACTAAACCTTATCTAAATTTTACCAGCAACCTTAAAAACAATATTTCTAATAACATGCAAAGTTTTAGAGCATTTCGAATCCGTTTATTAAGGTTTTACCAATTAGTGCATCTAAGCTCATTTTAGCTAGTTTACCAAACCCAAAACATACCATTATGCACATACATCACCTAGGCACTATTAGGTTTATACAAATACATCAAATTAGGCCATTAAAACACATTTATGCCTTATGCCACCTTACTAGGAGTTCGGAAACAAAAGTAAACATACATATGCTTAGGAGGAGTGGCTTGCAACCGCGATTACACGATCGATGCCCGGAATTCTTTAAGATCCTGAAATGCATGAGACACGCGAATGTTAGGCTTACATATCCTAGTGAGGTAGTTAGAACAAATGTAAAACAAGGTAGTAATGACATGAATACATATTAATCACAAGAATGGCATATTGTCAACATGAATAGCATATTAACATACTTGGATATTATAATCACATTACTAACCACATAAGTCCCATCCTTAAAGCCATTTATCATGATTTCACATAATCATAGCAAACTTAAACACACATCAATTCCTAGGACATGGTAACCAATGGATACGCGGATTCCCCTTACACCATACATATCAGAAATAGGTTGTAGCTTTGAGCCGTAGCTCCGGATAGTCCCTTACACAATCCATCCTTATCTCACCACACATATAGGTCGTAGCCCCGGAATGTAGTCCAATCCCTTACTTAACAAGCTCAATTAACCCTATAGAATGCCAATTGTATCCAAAACTCACAAATGTCCTAGGTTGTACATATTTTATCAAAATTCTTACCTTTATGATCGTAGGTTATTTCATATCAGATTTTGGAATTGAGCCTTAGCTCCATATATCATATCATAGTATGTTCATATCATTTCATAACATATTCATAGGTTATTCATATTGAATCACATATTTCAAATATCATATGTATTCGTATAGCCATATCAAAGCATTACAAAAGACTTACCAATCTTACCATTTGGATCCACAAATGATTGCTCTACTTGAGCCCTTAGCAACATATTGCACATCAAATCACAAATCAAATGCAACGGGATGACACCTAGCCTATCCCTTGACACAACTACACTCACCTTGACTTCGAGGCTCTCGAATCACGATTCCTTTGTGCCTAACTTCTGTTGGAGATGACAATGGGTCTTTCTCCACACCTTGAGCTAGCACAAATTTAGGGGTTGCATTAGAATTTAATCTAAGGATTCAGAAACGTTTTTTAAACTTATCAAAGCTCGTAGAAAACATCAGAATAATGGAATTAGCTCCCTAATTCATGGGCTTCTATTTGAGCATTGAAAACTTAATATTGAAATTAAACCTTAACGGTTGGGGAAATCATCAAATCAATTTAGGTGTTTTTACTCACTAAGATATAGGCTTTCAAATGATGTATTGAGATTGAATAGAGATCGAAGATTGAACCGAGGTGCTAGATTAGCTTGAGGTTGAATAAAACAATGGTGGTGTGTGCTTGTCAGAGACAAGAGTGGGATTTTGTGTATGGGAGAACAAAGTAAAGAAGAAGGCTTTCTCTCACTTATTCATTTTAAGGGATTTAAAACCTTAATCATTTCCCACCTACTTGTCAACCAATAGGAAGCTTACCTTCCTTTAAGGCTTTGCTAAACCCAATAGTCATCACCTTTTTCACCTTTGACAAATCTCAAATAGTTGATGGCTATTCACCACTTCCCCTGAGCTATCTCATGTGGGGTGGGAACAAGTAGGTGACTCAGCACCTAACTTCAATTCCTTTCAATTTAATATTAAACTAATTTGAAACAAGGGACTCGTATATATACCCTTTATAACTGTATCGATACGGTTATGCTAAAATAGGTAAGTTAGTTATTGGTAGTTAGGCCGTATTGATACGCCTGGCTCATATTGCAGATTTTTAGTTTGAATTTCATACAAGGAAGTTTAACTATTCAAATGGGACCAAGGTGTAACTTCATTACATAAGAGGGATACAAAGGTCAATCACTTACAACGTTTAACACATCATAGTCAAAATTTCCAATCACCGGAACGTAATTCCAACTAGGCCAGTTTTTGGGATATGACAAAGTGAATCAACGAGTTAGGTGGAGTATCAAAGTACAACACCTCTAAGTTGTTCACCGTGGGAATCTTGGCAAGTCCATCCGCCACCATATTATTCTGTTACGAGATATGATTTAACCGGACAACCTAACTACGCTTACTCAATTCCAACAAATGCCACATTAAAGGACAACGACCATCTACTTGTACATCACACCGAAAAATCTGCATTGCTTCCAATCTATCCACTTCTAGAATTACTTGTCGAAAGCCATAATTCCAAGCCTCCACAAGACCCAAATAAGCTCCCCAAAGTTCCACTTCAAGAGGAGAGCAAATGACGATAAATTTTGCATAGCCAAAGATCCAATTCCCAAGATGATCCCGTGCAACCCCACCACAAGACGCGAAACCATCCGAATGTCACCGTGCTCCACCCGAGTTAAGTTTTACCCACCCTTCTTCATGTAAAAGCCACTGCCCAGGCGACGAAACACTAGTTGGACTCAACTGTTGCTGATGTTCGTACATCCCCTCTGCTACCTTCTAGATCTCCACCAAGTGTCGGCTCCTTTCCAGCATCGAGCCCTCTAAATCAAGGCAAGAATCAAACACTATGGCATTCTGTGTGAGCCAAATATTCCACACAACATCACCAAATAATAGATCCCAATTCGTAGGGTCAGATGAGAAGTGTTGCGCTTAAGTTGAATTCCTTACCACCCAATACTTCAAATTTAACGACAAGAAATCAGGGAGAGAAGCAGGTGTAACCAGACGTGTCCAAACCTGACGAGCCAAAGGGCATTGCCGCAAAACATGATCCACATCTTCAACCACGTGCCCACAACAAAGACAACTACTATCCGAAGCATAATGTCGACACACTCTTTCAGCATTCATTATTAGTTTACCACAGCAATCTAACCATAAAAAAATCTTAATTTTTTGCATACCCCAAAATCTATGAATCACCATCCACGTTTTATCAAAAATAGTCGAACCAACACCACTACGAAGTTGATAAGCCGAGCACACAGTGAACCTACCATCTGCCTCCCCCACCCAAGCCATAACATCCACAAGGAGCCACAACAAAGGCGCTTTAATGGCCGCCAAATGAAGCAAGATCGAGTGAGGTAGCAATTGTGACAGTATCTCCCAACGCCACTTCCCACTTAATTAACCATATCGGAAACCGAAGGATTACCCAATGAACTCACCGCTATAGGTTGCACATAATGGATTAAGGGGCCAATATTACGAATCCAACCATCCTTCCAAAACATCTTGCAAAATCACACTCAAGTTGTAACCCCCTTAGCCCGGCCTAGACGGTTGACCCGAACTACGAAGATTACACGGGGAAAACCAAAGTCAACCCGAAAGTCAACCTTGATTCACAACCCTTTTTTTCTTTTAATCTTATCTAGATACATATTAACCCTAAGTGATTACTTACAAAACATTTTTGAGAAAGGCACAGCGATCGAATTACATTTAGGGACTCAATTGCACTTTTCACAAGTTTAGGGACCAAAATGTAATTTCTGTAATTTAGAAGGTCTTTACTGATTTTAAGTTTACCAATATGAAATTAGTCTTGTTACATGCTTCTCTGCCAAATTTCATCTTAAATGAACATCTTAAACTCAAGCAATTGCAACATCAACATTTGGGACTAAAATATAAAGCTTGCAAACTTCAGCACCATTCAAATCAGTGCCCAACGGTCACCTGTTTCGAAACTTCCACCTGCTGTATCGAAACGAGGATCGAAACTTCCGATACGCGGGTTGGTTCCAAGACTGGTTCCGAAACGAGGCATTCTAGTAGCCAAATTGTTTCGAAACATCCCTTAGCGTTTCGAAACACGAAGGCCATTTCAGGCCCCCGTTTCAAAATACTAGAGGGTGTTTCGATACGATTTGCCCAGGTTCAGCAGCAAAGGCTGGTTTTTCGTGCATAAACATATTCAAACACAACCTAATGACTCCCTAATCATGTCAACAAGTCACCTAACATACAAGGTACATATTTAGAACTCCTAAACACATTCACATCATCAATCATGAAATCTCACAAGTCTAGAGGCATACTTCCTATTATCAAAACCAAATAAGCAAACAAACTTCAAATCAGGCATTTAAGGCCATTTACAATTCAAACCAACAGAGGCAAACATGCCACAACCTTAGGGAGTTCAACACATCTCCCAAAACAAAACTTAGGTTCCCATTGCCAATTTATCAAAACTAATAGCGTATGAAAACTTCACCATACGTGAGCTTGGACTTTCTTGGATGAACTTAGCTTCCTTGATGCCCTTAGACACCTCACTTATCTGCATTATTGGTAAAAGAGAGCGTAAGCACAAATGCTTAGTGAGGCATGCTCTAAAGAAACCAACACAATAATGCACTTTTAGAAAAACACTTTCATCAAAGCTTTAGAACAACATGCTCATCCTTTTCTCATGCTTGAAAACTTCAAAGCAAAACTCATTGAAATCACATGTACCTTCAATCTAGCTCATGCATTAAAACCAATGCAAAACTCATGGCAAGACCATACACATACTTGTATTGTCAAAGCATTTCTAAACAAAAACGCATATGCATAACTCATAGCATAAATCAATCCATCAAAGGTACATGTGTAACAAAAACCATTTCATCATTTATATTGGCATTTAGCATCTCATTAATACTCGGATATGCGGACACATCTCTACACTAGACTCTTCTGGTGAAATCTCTCATCAATGTACTCACTTGTCTAGCAACACAACTTCCGGTGGAATCTCTCGTCATCGTACTCACAAGGCAGAATCTCTCATCGCCACAAAGCTTGGGTATTTCACCAAGTCCTACCCGATGGAATGCCCATCATCGGAAAATCTCCCTTTGGCTTAACCAAAGAGCACGTACGAATTTTTAGTTTATAATGCACTATCATCCTATTGATCGATCAATTATATCCGGTAAGTTTCTCAACATCTATGCCAATATAATGTGTTAAAATATCATCACACCTACTGTTTTTCATGCAAAATAACTCAAAGGTTTTCTCATCACATTTCAAATCATAAATCTTACTTTGCTTCAAACCAAAAGCTCAAATCCATTCAATGCAACATGCCATCTCATGACATCTCCACAAGCATAATCTCATGCTTCAAAACATGCATAAAAACAGTAGGAATTTAACAATCTCAAACCATGAGCATGTAAAAGCATATTAGGGGAAAACACCACTTTAGAGAGATATCAAATCAAGCCATACTTACTTCCGGATTTAGGAAGGTGTTTCAAACCTCTCCTAAACCCCCAAACCTTGTATTTTTGTCCTCATGGACTTCAAACCAAATCGCACTCACCGATTTCGTTTCGCTTGCTTGCCGAAACGCCAATCAAGCTTCTGGATCAACTCCAAAAGTGTCCGAAGATGTCTCCCATGTTTTAGAGACATCAAAGCAGAGGATTAATGCATCATCATGCATTGATATCTTCAGCCAACACTCCTAAACTCGCTGCTCTACCTAAAACCAACATTTCGGCTACCAAACACAACCGAAATCACCTCCAAACTCTTCCAAAACTTAACCCAGCCAAGATCCATCACTTCTAATCATTTCTAAACATCAATTAACATTAAAAACAACTCTAAACTCGTCCTTATACCTCCAGCTATAATAGAACACCAAAACACCTCAAAAACCACCATTTTCATAAGCAAAAACTTAGGAAACACAACCTATTCAGGATTAGATTGATAAAACCTCATTTCTAATATCATTAAACATCCAAAATACATTAGAGAACTATCTCAAAACAGAGCTCATTCAATTACAACGAAAATCTTCAAGATCTCTTCCAAAATCTTGAGTTTTAAGCCAAAATCATGTTTCTAACATTAAAACCATTTATAAAACTTTAATAAAGGATTGACAACTTGGGAATTTCAGTAAAGAACTGAGTATTTAGAGGAGAAGAACATTCTTACCTCTAAATGATGATTTCTCCTTGATTTGGGCAAAATTCCATGAAAATGCAATGTGGAAATCAAAAGGATTTGTTGCAAGATTGATTAGAAACCAATAGATGATGGAAATATCATCACTTGAAGTGAAGATAAATGTGAATTTTTCTGGAGAAAATGTGTTTGGATGATGGAATTTTGAGAGAAAAAGAAATGAGAGAAAATTAGGAAAATGTAGTTATGAAAGTCAAAATTTAGTTTTCACCTTTCTTTTATTTAATTAAAACATTAATTAAATCACCCAAATTAAGGAAAATCTGGAGAAAAATATTTTGGGTAAATTAGCTCCTTAAAGATTCAAAGTTTCAACCCTTTACAAAACAGTCACTACTAAACTTTGCAAAAAATCACAATTTGGTCACCACCGAAATGTAGTATTTCCAAACCTCATTTTGTAAAATTGACTTCACCACTCTCTTATATATATTAAATGAGGATTTTTAGACATTTTTATATATTTTTAAAGCATCCTGAACTAGGCGTTCCCTAAAAACCTCCTTATATATTCGAACCGTTTCACAGACCGGTCCAACTCAAACCCTAAACTTCTAAGCCAAAAATTGGGGTGTTACACAAGCCTTTCCAAAGTCGTGAATAACAAGCTTGATTCAAAGTTGTTAGGAGTTGGTCCATATACTTGTATTTACTTCTAAAAAATCAAACCCATAACGAATCTCTTCTAGTAAGCAATTGAAAGGCCAATTTTATCAAGAACGCCGCGTTTTGGCTCTCAATCCTTCTAAAACCAAGAACCTCATTCTGAAGAGGACAACAAAACTCACTCCATTTAACCAAATGCACACCCCCTCAACCCGAAGTAATTCCTCAAATGAATCTCATGATTAATCATTCAATCTCCAAACAAGTTTTCCCTGGGAAGAAGATCGTTTGCATGGTATAAGATGTGATTGCTGCTAAGACTAATTTGGCCAAAGTAATATGCCTCGCGAGCGATAAAGATTTCGCTTTCCAGCCACTAAGTTTCTGTTGAATGCTTTCTAAAAGATAAGCATACGTAGCATGCGACACCCAGTTGTGTAATAATGGTACACCCAGATAACGACCAAGATCCACTACCTCCTTGAACCCAAAACCAAAAATGATACCCAAGCGATTATTTCTCAAAACATTCTTTGAAAAAAACATCGTAGTCTTTGCAGTACTAACATGATGACTTGATACTCCACAAAAATCACCCAACACCCGTCTAATAATTTCCATTTGTCCCAAAGAGGCCTCAATAAAAAAGAGCATGTCATCCGCAAAAAAAGTGAGAAATCCGAGGGCCATTTTTGCAAGTTGTAAATGGCTTCCACGACCCACTATCAAACTCAACCTGAATGGCATGCACAAGTTTTTCCATACAAAGAATAAATAGATACAACGATAAAGGATCCCCTTGTCGGATTCCCCAAGAGGTCTGGAGAGATTCAGTCAACACTCCATTCCACATAATTTGCATTGAAATGGATGAAACACACTGCATAATTAAATCGATAAGAGCTTTTGGCAACTTCAAATCTCTGAGCGTATCCTCAATGAAGCTTCATTCTAATCTATCATATGCTTTTTCCAAATCCATGTTCAAATCCATCTATCCTTTTTTCCTACTCTTTCATCTCATAGAATGAATTATGTCTTGCATAATGATTATGTTATCTACAATAGATCTCCCAGGCACAAAACTCATTTGATTGTCTGATACCCACGACAATAAGAATGGTTTCAAACACTCCACGATGATCTTTGATAAAATTTTATAAGGAACAATGCATAATCCAATGGGATAGAACTGAGAAAGAGACTCCGATATGAGCACTTTTGGTAAAAGAACTAATATTGTCTGATTAATTTGTGACGGCACTTCTCCGTCAGTAAAAAATTTCCGAATAAACTCACACACGGCTGGTCCGACTGTATCCCAATTCCGTTGAAAGAACCCTACATTCAACCCATCAACATCGAGCGCCTTCGAAGCTTTCATATCAAAAACTTCTTTCCTGATTTCCTCATTTGACACTGGCGACCATGTTTACTCAAATTAGCCTTATTAACCGATAGAAACAAACCATGCAAGCCATAATGTTCAACCGAATCTAGCCCGGTTGAGAATAAATTCTGAAAAAAAAAATCCACGGCAGCCCTCTTGTATCACGGCCTGGTCAGTACACTATTCATTCCGTGCAACTTTTAACGCTAAAAGCATGTTAGTTTCGCCTAGCCATAACTGAAGCATGATAAAACCTCATATTACGATCGACGTTTAAGATCCACTCATTGTAGGCTTTATGCCGCCAAAAACTCTCTTCTCGATCCAACAGTGTCAAGCTCGGCTCGTAATTTCATACGCAAAGAAGCCAAAGAATTTGAATGAGTGTGAGATAGGTCGCGATCAATCCCCTGAATTCTCGCACGTAAGTGTTTTTTCCTTTGCCCAATATGTCCAAAAATATTAGTATTCCAAACCTTTGCCGCTTGTTGAAAGCTATGAACATTCTCCAAGAAAGACACCTTCTTCGACCAGGTAGCACCCAAAAAAATCACTAAAGAGTGATGAGAATTACAGGCATCTAGATAGTGAAACGGTCGATTTGGCGATGTAGACACCTCAGTGTCAAAACGAAGAACAATTGGGTAATGATAAGATCCTAGCCCCTCAAGATAAAGAATTGAAGCATGTGGAAATTCAGCAGACCAAAAGACATTCCCAATAAAGCGATCAATGCGTTGATACAACGTAACCCGAGACCAGATAAAAAGAAGGCCAGAGTACCCAAGATAAACCAACCCTGAATTAAACATAAACTCCTGAAATAACCTACTGCCCCCACGAATGTAGTCTACACCCCTATACACTTCCCCGCCGAAAGAATAAAGTTAAAATCACCACCCAACACCCACGAAATATCACCCAGGGGATTCAACATCTCCAACCGATGCCACATATGATTCGCTTTATCGCAGACAAACTCACGTAAACCACTATTAACTGAAATTTCGTGCCTCTATCATGCTTCCTCACTAGCACATTCACGAACTGATTAGAGATATGAAACACCTCCACATCCACTGAATTAGTCCACATAAGCCATATACCACCACTAAACCCATGTGCCTCAACTTTGTAAGAATTTAGAAATCCCATCAAAGAAACCACTTTATCCGCTCGCCTCCCACTTATCTACGGCTCAAGTAAACCTACAATACTCACATGTTGTTCCCGAAAAAACGTTTTGAGTTGATTACGAAGCGCCAGGCTAGCAGCACCATGACATATCCAAACCAGAACATTCATCATTAAAAAAACAATATAGGGAAAACAATACTTACAAATCGCCTAGGACCACGTCCTCCTCGCGGTTTGCGAACTCCATATCATCCATAAGATGTGATTTCAATTCCGATGAGCCAACCTCATACTCTACCAAAACTAAATATGCACCATCTTTCGGCAAATGTGATATATGTCTAGAATGATGCTCCATAGCCAAGACTATTTGTCCCGTTAACTCCAAAATAAATTCAGTAACACCCTGATTACCTGTCATGTGAGTCTTTGTAGCTTTCCTAGTTTTTAAACCACGACTAGTAACCCCAAGAACACTCTTAACCCTCAATGGGACGATGCCGACGTGTAGAACTAATGTCTTGATATAATAATTGAAAAATAGTTTTGGACTAAATTAAAAAGATTTCAAAAATGCTTTTAAGACCAAACAACTTCAAATTATGTTTGAGGGTGTTTAAAAAGGTTTTGGCAATGTTTGAAACGTTTTTAAGTAGGCAAACCAGCGTCTTTAAGGTACCCGTTTTGATACAGGGCCAATCTGTATCGATACAATTTGAAACTGTCAAAACGCGTACTGAAACAAGGCTTGCCCGTTTCGATACGGTGTAGTGCTGTTTCGAAACACCCTTTTGTGTTTCGATACGGCTAACGATCAAAACCTCCCCAATGGTCATATTTTCCCAACGGACTTTTAAATGCAGCTCAACTGTCACTTGTACCGAAACGGTTTGTAATAGTTTCGATACAGCTCAATACCATTTCGATACGGCCAGAGGTGTTTCGATATGGCTTGCTACATCAAGCTTCAACGACTAGTTCTGAAGAAGGTCGTTTCGATACGGGCTCGTGTGTTCCGATACGGACAGCTTCAGAACAGCATTTAATGAGGGAAATAAAGGCTCAAACGGCTCCAAATCAATCCCAACGGTCCTCAACGGCTACAAACTCAATTGGGAGTATAAAAGGGACCTCCAAGCATCAAGGGAAGACTAATGCTTCAATTTTCAACAACCATATGATGTCAAATTGTCTTTAGAGCTAAATTGTCATTCTCTTGTATAGAAAAAACACTAGTAAGCCTAAGTTGTCAAATTTGCTCAATTGTATAGGTTATGGGTGAGTGCTTAGAGTTGCAAACACATACCTACTAGAGGGATTTCTTGTTTGCTTTGAATTTCACTTGTAAGAGAGTGTTTGATTAAGCTAAGGGTAGATAGCTTAATCGTTGTAACGGTTTCCTCCTAAGCCGAGAAAAAGGGATGAAATTCTTAATGAATTTGGGAAATCCTTGGTACCGTTCAAAGGTGCTGGAATTAGGCTTTGGGTTAGAAAGTCGAACCACTCTAAATCCTTATGTTTAATTCTTAATTTTTTTCAACCAACTCAAACACCCAAAAATCCAACTTCTCCACCACTTGGCAATCCATAACGGTTGAAGGAAATCGAGCCTATCAAACCTAACAATTGATATCAGAGCAAGGGTCAATCGAAGGGGATTAACATCCTATTGAGGTGATCCGAGTAGCTCGATACAAGTTTCAATCAACCAGTCAAATGACACAATCCATCGACAAGGCACCTTTCTTCGATGGGACCAAATACGCTCATTGGAATATTAGAATGAAGTTCTTCATCAAATCCAAAGATTACAAGATTTGGGATATTGTTGAAGAGGGTCCTTTCGTGCCACAACGAAGTAAGGTGGAATGGAGTGCAGATGATCGCAAGAAGATGGAGCTTAATTGTAAGGCCTTGCACATACTCTTTTGTGCATTTGGCCCCAACATCTTTGAGAAGATTTCCTCT
The DNA here is from genome assembly GCA_958450335.1 of Hibiscus tridactylites. Taxonomy (NCBI): domain Eukaryota; kingdom Viridiplantae; phylum Streptophyta; class Magnoliopsida; order Malvales; family Malvaceae; genus Hibiscus; species Hibiscus tridactylites. Next base: position 51,304,203 of record OY288290.1, read on the forward strand.
TGCGAAGATGCCAAGGAAGTATGGGAAAAGCTTGAAGTCACATACGAGGGAACAAACAAAGTAAAGGAGACCAAGATCGGCCTCCTCAACCACGAGTATGAGAACTTCAAGATGGAATCGGGTGAAGACATCACAAAGACGTTCAAGAGATTCTCCACCATCACAAATAGACTCAAAGGCTATGGAGAAATCATTCCGGGAGACAAGCTTGTCCGAAAGCTTCTCTATTCTCTTCCCGAGTCATAGGACTCAAAGAAGATCGCCATCATCGAAGCTAAAAATCTAAAGATCTTGAAGCTAGATGAACTCATGGGGTCTCTTCTCACTCATGAAATGATGAAGAAAGAAAAAGAAGTGGAGATGAAGAAGAGGAGAAGAAGAATGAAGAGATAAAGAAGATGGGGAAGAAGAAAATCATAGAGCTAGGCATCAGCGCGAGTGTTGTTGCTCTCAAATCCTCCACAAGTCCACATGTAAATTCAAGCGAGGAGGAAAGTGAAGATGAAGAGATGGTTCATCTCTTCAAGAAATTCACCAGATTCATGAAGAGGGAAATGGCTAAATCCAAGCATGAATCGAAGAAGAAGATGAAGGATTCCCACAAGTCCAACAAAAAGGGATCATCTTCAAAGAAGACTCCACCGATGATGAGGTAGCCCACCTATGCTTCATGGCCTTCAATGGGGGGAGGTAACTTCTAACTCGTCTAGTTCAAATTCATACACTTTTGATGAGTAACAAGAAGCCTAAGATGAATTGGTTTTTAAATTCAATGCTTCATTTTTGAAAAACAATAAATTGATTTTAAAATTAAAAACTAAAAATGATTTGCTTTCTAAAACCAATTTAGAGTTTGAAGCAAAAATCAAATATTTTGAACTTAAAGTTTTACGTTTACAAGATTTGCTTCAAACGATTGGAAAGGATCATCAAAAGGAGATTGATGATCTTAAGAAGGAAAAAGATTTGATTTCCAATGAACTTCAAAAGAAAAACAATTTGGGAAAATCAAATTTTTATATTAGACAATCTAGTTCCCCTAGATTTTTGAATGGAAAAGTTTTTAGAAGTATTTGGGTCCCAAAAGGACTAAGTACTTCAACTAAAAGGGATGAAATTGAAAAATGGATTCCTGAGGGGACTAAAATATGTACAACTAACGTCTATGGATCCAAAGCAATTTGGATACCAAAAATTACTTGATTGTCTTGTTTAGGTGTGATGGAGAATGATCAACAAGTCCAAATTTGAGGGGGAGCTCCATGCACACAAATAGAGCACTTGAAGAAGGAAGGCTTCACATCCTCCCTTGGATTCAAGTGTGGTAAAATTTAGTTGAATTCATTTGTTTTTCATTTGATTTATTTTTTTTTAAATTCAACTAGATTATCATATTGTTGGACTAACAATATTTGATACTTTGAGTAAGGGGGAGCCAATTTTAAAAATATTATTTTTGTTAAAAAAATTAACTCTCCATTGTTATGGACTTCAAAGTTTTCAAACATAGTTTGAACCATTTTTTATATAACAAAAATGGGAAGAATATTTTGAAAATTTGAATTTTCAAATGCATAAGGGGGAGCTTTAATTGATTTTGAATTTTAATTCTCTTATTCAAAATTTATTTCACTAAGGGGGAGAACCCCAAACAATTTTTCAAGATTGGTTTTATTATATCAAAAAGGGGGAGATTGTAGAACTAACGTTTTGATATAATAATTGAAAAATAGTTTTGGACTAATTTGAAGAGGTTTGAAAAATGATTTTAAGACCAAACAACTTGAAATTATGTTTGAGGGTGTTTAAAAAGGTTTTGGCAATGTTTGAAACGTTTTTAAGTAGCCAACCCAATGTCTTTAAGGTACTTGTTTCGATATAGGGCCAATCTATATCGATACAATTTGAAACTGCCAAAACGCATACTGAAACAGGGCTTGCCCATTTCGATACGATATAGTGCTGTTTTGAAACACCCTTTGTGTTTTGATACAGCTAACAGTCAAAACCTCCCTAGTGGTCATGTTTTCCCAACGATATTTTAAATGCAGCTCAACTGTCACTCGTACCAAAATGGTTTGTAACCGTTTCGATACAGCTCAATACCGTTTCGATACAACCAGAGGCGTTTCAATACAGCTTTGTTGGGTTATTCGGTGCTCGATTCCTTCAACCGTTCTTGCTCGCCAAGTGGTGGAGAAGTGGAATTTTGGGTGATAGAGGTGTGGAAGCTAAAAAGATAAAGACAAGATGATTTATAGTGGTTCAACCTTCTAACCAAGGTCTACATTCACTACCTTAGCTTCCCACTAAGGATTTCCAATCAATCCACTATTGATTCGTCCCCTTTTCTAGGCTTAGGAGTAAACCCTTACAAACCGATCAAGCTTTCTAGCCAAAGCCTTGATCAAACCCTCTTTACAAAGAGATAAAAATAAGCAAACTCAAATCCCTCTAATAGGTATTTGTTTGTACAATAAAGTTCTCACCCAATCCTAAAACACTTTAGCAAATCTAACAATTTTGGCTCACTTAGTGTTTGTCTAGACAAAGAATTGACAATTAAGCACTAAGACACATTTTGATCATATGTTGTATTACAATTGAAGCATTAAACATTACTAGATGCTTGGAGGTCCCTTTTATACTCCTTAATGAGTTTGTAGCCGTTACTAGCCGTTAGGGTTGAATTGGAGCCGTTGGAGACTTCATTTCCCACCATAAATGCAGTTTTGCAGCTCCCCGTTTCAAAACGCTTGACCCCGTTTTGAAACACTATTGAAATAGAAAGAGTCGTTGCAGTCTGATGTAGCACCCGTATCGAAACGCCGTTGGCTGTATCGAAACGCTCGTATCGAAACGCTTGTCCCCGTATCGAAACGCTCTATATTTAAAAGGTAGTTGGGAAATAGCCGTTGGGGTTTATGACCGTTGAGGTCAATGCCACATAGGCATATCGAAACGGCAGGGGTCGTATTGAAACGCTATGCAAAATCTCACCCCAGAATAAAGTTCGTTTCGAAACTCGTTTCAAAACGTTTTGACACTGTAAAGACCCGTATCGAAACACCTAGGTGTGTTTCGAAACACCTGGATGGTTTTGTTGGATTTGGCTTTGAAAACACTTAAAACCCTTTTGAAATATCCCCTAAACATAGTTTCAAGTTATTTGGACTTTAGAAATGGTTTTGAATCCTTTTTAACTTTGTCCAAAACATTTTTCAATTATTATATCAAAACATTAGTTCTACAATCTCTCCATTTTTGATATAATAAAACCAACTTGAAAAATTGTTTGGGATTCTCCCCCTTTAAGTTTAAAAATGTGAATAAGAGATGAAAATTTTAAAATCAAGTAAAGCTCCCCCCTATTCATTTGAAAATGCAATTTTTCAAACCAAACTCTCCCCTTTTTGTTATATCAAAATGGATTCAAAAGACATTAAGTTCAAAATAACTTAGGAGGTTTAAGTTTTGAAAATATTAAGATGTTTGGTTTTAAAATGGCTCCCCCTTACTCAAGGCATCATCAAGAATGTTAGTCCAACATATATGATCATCTAGTTGAAATAAAGAAAAAAATAAATCAAATAAAAGCAAGAACATCTAGATTTTTACCACACTTGAACACAAGGGAGGATGTGAAGCCTTCCTTCTTCAAGTGTCTTTCTTTGTGTGCATGGAGCTCCCGCTCAATGTTCGACTTGTTGATCACTCTCCATCACACCTATCATAAGACAATCAAGTAATTTTTGGTATCCAAATTGCTTTGGATCCATAGACGTTAGTAGCACAAAACTTAGTCCCCTTAGGAATCCATTTTCAATTTCATCCTTTTAGTTGAAGTACTTAGTCCTTTTGGGACCCAAATACTTCTAAAACATTTACCATTTACAAATCTAGGGGCACTAGATTGTCTTACATAAAAGTTTGATTTTCCAAAATTATTTTTCTTTTCAAGCTCTTTGGAAATCAAATCTTTTTCTTCTTGAACTTTATGAAGCAAATTTTGTAAATCAAAACATTTTTGTTCAAACTCTTCGAGTTTTGCTTCAAGTTCAAGTTTGGTTTTAGAAATCAAATCATTTTGAATTTTCAACTTTGAAATCATTTTATTGTTTTTCAAAATGTGATTTTTAAACTATAAAACCAAATCATCATAGGCATCTTGTAATTCATCAAAAGAATATGAACATGAAGTGGATGAATTAGAAGTTACCCTTGAATCTTCTTCGATGGCCATAAGGCAAAGGTTGGCTTGTTCATCGTCGGTGGAGTCTTCATCACTCCAAGTGGACATATATGCCTTCTTCTTATGGCTTGAAGTGATTGCCCTCTTCTTCTTCATAGATTCTCGTTCAATCTCTTTCAAGGCTTTCTTCATGTAAGGGGCACACTTCTTGAAGAGATGAACTATCTCTTCTTCTTCATCCTCCTCTTCACTTGAATTTACATGATGCAATGTGGAGGATTTGAGAGCAATGACATTTGTGTTGATGCCAAGTCCTTTGAGCTTCTTCTCCCTCATAGCTCTAATTTCTTCCCTCTTCTTCTCCTCTTCTTTATTTTTCTTCATAATTTGGTGAGTGAGAAGTGACCCAATGAGTTCATCAAGCTTCAAGGTCTTCAAATTCTTAGCTTCCATGATGGCGGTCATCTTTGAATCCCATGACTCGGAAAGGGAGTAGATGAGCTTTCGGACAAGCTTCTCTTCCGGGATGGCTTCTCCATAGCCTTTGAGACCATTGGTGATAGTGGAGAACCTATCAAACATCTTCTCGATGTTCTCTTCCGGATCCATCTTGAAGTTTTCATACGCTAGGTTGAGGAGGCCGACCTTGGTCTCCATTACTTCGTCGGTTCCTTCGTATGTGACTTCAAGCTTGTCTCACACCTCCTTGGCACTCTCACAAGAAGACATCTTCTCATAGATGTTTGGGCCAAATGCACAGAATAAGATGTGCAATGTAACCCCCTTAACCCGGCCTAGACGGTTGACCCGAATTAAGAAAGTCACACGGGGAAAACCAAAGTCAACCCGAAAGTCAACCTTGATTAACGACCCTTTTTTTCTTTTTAATCTTGTCTAGATGCACGTTAGCCCTAATTGTGATCACTCAAACATCATACTCAAAGATCACAAACATCAGAGATCAAACAGGGACCCAATTGAACAAATTACAACTTCAGGGACCAAATTGTAATTTCTGATAAATATGAGGGCTTAATCCAAATTAAAGTTACCAACTTGAAATTAATTAGGTTTCATGCTTCACTGTCAAATTTTAGCTCAAACGGACATTCCAAACTCATACAATTGCACAAACAAGATTCAGGACCAAAATGCAAACAATTCAAAACATTTAACTGCCAATGTCAGCCCCCAGCGGTCACCCGTTTCGAAACGCGGGGCCATTCTGCAACGCGTACCGAAACACGGGCTGGCAGTAGCCAAACCGTTTCGGAACGGTCCCTCCCGTTTCGGACGCCTGGGCTTGTTTAAGGCACCTGTTCCGAAACGGGTGATACTGTTCCGAAACACCTTGCACAGATTGCCCCAAAATGCATTCTTAAACATGCAATTAAACATCCAATCATGCTCCAAATGCTACCAAACTTTACCAACATGCAATACAACATATATAAGACATACTTGCATCAACAATTCATCAAAACAACATCATATACGAAAAGCCCCAAATCTATAGGCATGCTTCCTACACAAGCAACCATTCAAGCATAAACTTCCAATTCAAGCATATAAAGGCCAACAACAAAAACCAACATTCTCAACAACATTCAACATACTTAGGGAGTTCAAAACATCTCCCAAAACATACACATAGGTCCCCCATTGCCAAATTACCAAAAGCTAAGAATGTACTTAAGAAACCTTCCATACTTTGAGCTTTACTTTCACTTGAATGCTTGCCCTTCTTGCTGCCCTCAAAGTACTCTAATGTTCTGCATTATTGAATTAAGAAAACGAAAGAGAGCGTAAGCTAAAGCTTAGTGAGGAATGCTCATAAAACCATTCAATAATGCATTTATAAAACATTTATAAATCATGCTTCGAATCATCAATTGCACATGCTCAAAAGCATACTTAAAACAAGCATCTCATGCTTCATATCATAACATGTCATATTGGTCACAAGTGATAAGTTCCATTTCTTTAAAAACAAGTTCATCAACTTTCACCCCAAGGACTTTTAAACACCTTGGCCCCAAGGACTTTTAAACACCTTGGCCATGGACTTTTAAACACCATGAAAGAGGACCACACAAGGACTTTTAACCACCTTTGTGTCCGCATCAAGTTTCACCCCAAGGACTTTTAAACACCTTGGCCCCAAGGACTTTTAAACACCTTGGCCATGGACTTTTAAACACCATGAAAGAGGACCACACAAGGACTTTTAACCACCTTTGTGTCCGTATCAAGTTTCACCCCAAGGACTTTTAAACACCTTGGCCCCAAGGACTTTTAAACACCTTGGCCCCATGGACTTTTAAACACCATGGCTCCATGGACTTTTAAACACCATGGAAAGGATCACACAAGGACTTTTAACCACCTTTGTGTCCATAACAAGAACCATCCAAGGACTTTTAACCACCTTGATGTTCTTAAGTAAACAAGGCTCACTCAAGGACTTTTAACCACCTTAGTGACCTTAACCTTTTCAAAACATCACTTGCCAATATACATCATTTTCATCAATTAATCCACTGTTTTAAAGCATTAATCCAAGCCATATACATCATGCATTTAAAAGCATCAAACCACATTTTATCAATGTACAAAAACAAGGAACTCTTACCTTGAGCTTCCTTCAACATATGGCTTACAAAAACAGCAAATACCATGCTAAATCATGCTTTCAAAACAGTATTTAAATCATGCAATAAACCACATTGCATCACAACAAAACCATGGCCACCACTAGAGAGTATTTCCAAAAACTTACGCTTGAGCTTAGCAAAGTTGTTTAGACTTAAACTAAGCTCCCAAGACATTGGTTTCAAAGCCGAAAACCCAATTTCACTCACCGATTCCACTTCGCCTCTTGCCGAAACACCAAATCAAGCTTCCGGATCAACAACTCTTGGATCCAAAGATGCCTCCCCTGTTTTAACACATGAAAGCAGAGGATTAATGCATCATCATGCATTAATTGCTTCAATGAAAGCACCTAAACTCGCTGCTCTCATCCACACTCCATTTTCGGCCACCAAACACAACCGAAAATGCATCCAAACCACTTCTCAACAAAGCCCAGCCATAAACCATCAAAACCTAACATCTTTTAACATCACTTAACATCTAAAAAGAACCTATTAACATCCTTATACCTCCAGCAACACCAGATCCACAAGATCACCTCAAAAACAACCAAGAATCACAAGCTAAACTTAGGAAACTCAACCTATCCAGGATTGCATTAATCAAAACTCAATTCCTTATCAATTTAGTGTTCAATTAACATCAAAAACACATCTCAAATCACAGATTAATCAGATCAAACGAAAATCATCAAAAATCACCAAATCTTGCATTATAAGCCAAGATCCATTTCACATCTTAAAAGCCTTTAATAAAACATCAATTATGGATTGAAAACTTAGGAATTTCAGTAAAGAACTGATAGTTTAGAGGAGAAGGACGTTCTTACCTCCAAACTTGAGTTTCTCCTCTTTTTGGAATCAAAAACCTTGATGAATCAAGTAGCAAATGATGAGGTTTTGTAGATATGATGATTAGGAATCAAAAGAGAGTTGAAAGGAGAGATTTAGGTGAGAAAATCAGAAACAATTCTCTGGAAAGATAGTGTTTGGGTTGAGAGAAAATGAGAGAAAAGAAAATAGGAAGTTAGTTATCAAAATGGCCAAAATGGCTTTCCCTCCTCTTTTGATATGTTTTAAAATCAGAATATAGCTTAAAATATCTTAGAAAAATCTGGAGAAACTACTTTTGGAATAATAGCTCCTTAAAGATTCAAAGTTTCAACCCTTTATAAAACAGTCACCAAACTTTCAAAAATTACATTTTGGTCACTAGCCAAAATGTCACCCTTCCAAAACTCATTTTCCAAAATTGATTTCACAGTTCACTTAATTATATTAAAAGATGATTTTAGAACATTTTTCCATATTTTTAAAGCAACCCGAACTAGGCTTTCCTAATTTCACCTCTTTAGATTCGAACGGCACTTTGACCAAACCGGTCAACGCCAAAAACTCCTAAGCCCAAAACCGGGGGGTTACAACTCTCCCCCCCTTAAGAAATTTCGTCCTCGAAATTTACCTGAAGGAAAGAGATAAGGAAACTGCTTCAGCATGTCTTCCTTCCGCTCCCACGTGGCTTCCTCAACACCTCGATGCTTCCACAGCACCTTCACCAACTCAATGGTCTTGCCACGAAGAACCTTGCTATCCGAATCTAGAACCTTCACCGGTTCCTCATCATAGGTCAAATCCGGATTCAATTCCACTTCCTCCACAGGCATCACATGCGAAGGATCAGATCTATACTTCCGGAGCATAGAAACATGGAACACATCATGAATCTTCTCCAACTCTTGAGGTAACCTCAACCGATACGCAACAGGACCCACACGCTCAACAACCTCATATGGTCCAATGTACCTAGGGCTCAACTTACCCTTCCGGCCAAACCTCATCACCTTCTTCCAAGGCGAAACCTTCAAGAACACACGGTCACCCACCGCATACTCTATCTCCTTACGCTTCAAATCCGCGTAAGACTTTTGCCGATCAGAGGCAGCCTTCAACCGCTCACAAATGAGCTTCACCTTCTCAGTGGTCCCTTTCAACAAAGCCGACATCGAAACCAACTTTTGACCAGTTTCAGCCCAACAAAGAGGAGTCCTACACTTCCTCCCGTACAAAGCCTCATAAGGTGTCATCTGTATACTCGCCTGATAACTATTGTTATAAGCGAACTCAACCAAAGGCAGATGCTTCTCCCAAGAACCTTGGAACTCAATCACGCAGCACCTCAACATATCCTCCAAAATCTGGATAACTCGCTCAGATTGACCATCCGACTGAGGATGATAGGACGTACTGAAATGCAACCTTGTACCCAAAGCTTGATGCAAACACTGCCAGAAACGCGATGTGAACCTCGGATCCCTATCCGACACAATCGACTTAGGCACACCATGCAGCCTCACAATCTCAGCAATGTACAGCTCTGCCAGCTTATCCAAAGAAAACGTAGTATGCACAGGCAAGAAATGCGCACACTTCGTCAGGCGATCCACAATCACCCAAACAGAATTCTTCTTCGATGGAGACAAAGGTAAACCAGATACAAAATCCATGGTAACCCTCTCCCACTTCCATTCAGGGATTTTCAACGGTTGCAACAACCCTGAAGGAACCTGATGTTCAGCCTTAACTCGCTGACACACCAAACACTTGCTCACAAACTCCGCAACATCCTTCTTCAAACCCACCCAATAGTACTCATCACGAAGATCACGATACATCTTAGTACTACCAGGGTGCATAGCAAAAGGACTACTATGGCTTTCAGTCAGAATAGCACGCCTCAACTCAGCATCATTGGGCACTACTATCCGACTCCCAAAACACAACACACCATCATCATTAAAACAGAAATCCGAAGGTCTACCCTCCGCGATATCCTGAACATGAGACACCAAGGAATCATCCAGCAACTGTTTATCCTTGATCAACTGAACCATAGACGGCTTCACTTGCAACTAAGCCATAAGGCCACCATCACGCGAAATACTCAAGCAAGCAAACATAGCTCTCAGCTCAACAGCTACTTTCCTACTTAAGGCATCCGCAACAACATTAGCCTTTCCAGGATGGTACTCAATCGTCAGATCATAATCCTTGAGCAACTCCAACCAACGACGCTGCCTAAGATTCAACTCCTTCTGAGACATCAGATACCTTAAACTCTTGTGATCCGTGTACATCGTACACTTCTCACCATACAGATAATGTCTCCAGATCTTCAGAGCAAAAACCACTGCAGCTAGCTCAATATCATGCGTAGGATAATTGCGCTCATGCACCTTCAACTGCCGCGACGCATAAGCAACCACCTTACCCTCTTGCATCAGCACACATCCCAAACCAACATAGGATGCATCACTATAGACCACAAACTCTTTTCCCGATTCAGGCTGAATCAAGATAGGAGCTTGCGTCAAAGCCACCTTCAGCTTCTCAAAAGCCTGCTGTCTCGCTTCCGTCCACTCATACTTAACATCCTTTTGCAACAGCTTTGTCAAAGGAGCAGCAATCTTGGAAAAACCATCCACAAATATTCGGTAGTATCCCGCCAAACCAAGGAAACTACGGACCTCATGAACAGACTTAGGAACTTTCTAGTTCATCACTGCCTCAATCTTCTGAGGATCAACACGAATCCCCTCAGCTGAGACTACATGCCCAAGAAACACCACCTCCTTAAGCCAGAACTCACACTTGCTCAGCTTAGCATAAAGTTGATTCTCCAACAAAGCTTGCAAAACAATCCTCAAATGCTCTTCATGCTCCTCCTCAGTACGCGAGTACACGAGGATATCATCAATGAACACCACAACAAACTTGTCCAGGTATTCATGAAACACACGGTTCATCATATCCATGAAAGCAGCAGGAGCATTTGTCAAACCAAATGGCATCACAAGGAACTCATAATGCCCATACCTTGTCCTGAAAGTTGTCTTAGGCACATCCACATCCTTCACCTTCAACTGATAATACCCTGACCTCAAATCAATCTTAGAGAACACAGCAGCTCCCCGAAATTGATCAAAGAGATCATCAATCCTTGGCAAAGGATACCGATTCTTGATAGTCAACTTATTCAGCTGACGGTAATCAATGCACATCCTCATAGTGCCATCTTTCTTCTTCACAAACAAGACCGGTGCACCCCAAGGTGACACACTCGGCCGGATGAAACCACGATCAAGCAGCTCTTGCAACTGCGTCTTCAGCTCCTTCAGCTCCTTAGGTGCCATTCTATAGGGAGTAATGGACACAGGGGTTGTATTCTCATACAGCTCAATTCCAAACTCCACCTCGCGATTAGGAGGTAAACCAGGCAACTCCTCAGGAAAAACACCAGGAAACTCCTTCACAACTCGGATATCTTGCACCCTCAGCTCCTTAGAGCTAGGATTCATCACAAATGCTAGGTAAGCTTCACAACCTTGCCTCAGCATCCTGCTCGCCTCCAAGGTAGACACCACATTGGCAAGAAACTTCACATTCTCGCCAACCACAACCACTTCATAATCATCCGCAAGCTTCAGCAAAACTCGCTTATTTTCACAATCCACAACAGCACGATGCTCAGCAAGCCAATCCATGCCAAGGATCACATCAAAACCATAAAAGGGCAACTCCATAAGATCAACATGAAAAACATGTTCTTGAACAACCAAGGGACACCTTCTATAAAGCTTTCGAGTCACAACAGTTTCACCAAAAGAACTAGTGACACGAACACCAACATCCAAAGACTCAACAGGCAAACCAAGCAACTCAGCATGCTCACGCAGAATGTATGAATGCGTAGATCCAGAATCAATCAAAGAAAGCAATGACAAGGATTGCAAAGTAAAGGTACCTGCAATCACATCTGCATCATTCCTTCCCTCACGCTGAGCATACACTCTCACTTGGCCTCCACCTTCAGGCTGAATAGCCACAACATGGGCTACTCCACGACCACCTTCCTCACGCCTCTGGAAATTACCACGGCCGCGCCCACGACCTCTCTGCGGTGCAGCAACAACAGGAGCACGCACTTGATCACCAGCCAACCTCGGACAATCTCGCCTCAAGTGGTCTGCAGAACCACAATTCCAGCACCCATTACCAGCTGCCGCAACAGGAGCTTGCACCTCCCTCACAGCACGGGAACAGTCACGCTTCATGTGACCACGTGAACCACAGATCCAACAAGCACTTGGATCAGCTCTGGCATTGCCTCCTCTAGCAGGTGCACCACCACCTCTCTTAGCTGAGGACTGATACTTCTGATCACGTCCCATCTTGTTCCGTCCACCACCGGAACTAAACTCAACTGATCTTTTCCCAGCACTTGCTCCAGCACCTCTAGCAGATAAACCCAAGTTCATCTCTATGTCCTTGGCTCGGCCCACCAACACATCAAAATCATCATATTCGGTGGCCAGCACATACATTTTTACATCCGTCACAAGACCATAACGGAACCTCTCGCACCTTGCCCGCTCATCAGGTATCAGCTCCGGTGCATATTGACTGAGTCGCACAAACTGCACCTCATACTCAGCCACACTCATGCTCCCTTGGGTAAGAGACATGAATTCACGCTTCTTCTCATCAAGATATCTCACACCAAGATATCTCCGCTTGAACACATTCTGAAAGAATGTCCAAGTGATATCAGCTTCAGCCATCCCAGCTATGGTGGCCGTCCACCACGTATACGCATCGTCCTGCAGCAAGGACACAACACAACCCAGCTTTTGCACATCCGTGCAGCTCATATGTCCCAAGATTCGCTTGGTACTCTCTAACCAAGCCTCAGAACTCTCAGCAGACATACCCCTGAACTCAGTCCCACCAAGACTGCGCAGACGCTCCAAAGGTAGTCTAACTCCGGCATCTCCCTGATGCCCAGCTCCTTGAGCTCCAGCTACTGCTGCTCGAAAAGCACCCGCAATAGCTTGTACTAACATAGACATATCAGGCATAGCTTGCCCCTGACCAACCTCAGGTCCAGCAGCTCCAGCACCAGCTGCAGCTCCAGCTCTCTCCCTCTCAGCACCACCACCATCAGGTGGAGGAGGAGGTAACACCGCACTACCCGCATTTTCCTCGTTCTCATTCTCATTAGGAGCCGTAGCTCGCACATTACCTCGTAACTCTCTACGTGGTGCCATACTTTTACCATGCAATAACAATGCAAATAAAACAAGTCAGGCCCAGCAAGATAAGCAATCCAAGTATTCAAGCTCATTTTCCTTCAAAATCAACATCATTTCTTTAGCTTTGATTTGGCAATGGGTACCCTCAACATGCTACATCACAGCATACAACTCAATTGCATCCAAATCACAAGCCACTAAACATGCTTTCGAACAACAAGCATATAAGGCATACATACTTCAATCATGCACACATTCACTCCCATTTACTCGAGAACTCAGCTCTGATACCACCAAATGTAACCCCCTTAACCCGGCCTAGACGGTTGACCCGAATTAAGAAAGTCACACGGGGAAAACCAAAGTCAACCCGAAAGTCAACCTTGATTAACGACCCTTTTTTTTCTTTTTAATCTTGTCTAGATACACGTTAGCCCTAATTGTGATCACTCAAACATCATACTCAAAGATCACAAACATCAGAGATCAAACGGGGACCCAATTGAACAAATTACAACTTCAGGGACCAAATTGTAATTTCTGATAAATATGAGGGCTTAATCCAAATTAAAGTTACCAACTTGAAATTAATCAGGTTTCATGCTTCACTGTCAAATTTCAGCTCAAACGGACATTCCAAACTCATACAATTGCACAAACAAGATTCAGGACCAAAATGCAAACAATTCAAAACATTTAACTGCCAATGTCAGCCCCCAACGGTCACCCGTTCCGAAACAGGCAGAGCCCATTTCGAAACGCGGGGCCGTTCCGCAACGCGTACCGAAACACGGGCTGGTAGGAGCCAAACCGTTTCGGAACGGTCCCTCCCGTTTCGGACGCCTGGGCTTGTTTAAGGCACCTGTTCCGAAACGGGTGATACTGTTCCGAAACACCCTGCACAGATTGCCCCAAAATGCATTCTTAAACACGCAATTAAACATCCAATCATGCTCCAAATGCTACCAAACTTTACCAACATGCAATACAACATATATAAGACATACTTGCATCAACAATTCATCAAAACAACATCATATACGAAAAGCCCCAAATCTATAGGCATGCTTCCTACACAAGCAACCATTCAAGCATAAACTTCCAATTCAAGCATATAAAGGCCAACAACAAAAACCAACATTCTCAACAACATTCAACATACTTAGGGAGTTCAAAACATCTCCCAAAACATACACATAGGTCCCCCATTGCCAAATTACCAAAAGCTAAAAATGTACTTAAGAAACCTTCCATACTTTGAGCTTTACTTTCACTTGAATGCTTGCCCTTCTTGCTGCCCTCAAAGTACTCTAATGTTCTGCATTATTGAATTAAGAAAATGAAAGAGAGCGTAAGCAAAAGCTTAGTGAGGAATGCTCATAAAACCATTCAATAATGCATTTATAAAACATTTATAAATCATGCTTCGAATCATCAATTGCACATGCTCAAAAGCATACTTAAAACAAGCATCTCATGCTTCATATCATAACATGTCATATTGGCCACAAGTGATAAGTTCCATTTCTTTAAAAACAAGTTCATCAACTTTCACCCCAAGGACTTTTAAACACCTTGGCCCCAAGGACTTTTAAACACCTTGGCCATGGACTTTTAAACACCATGAAAGAGGACCACACAAGGACTTTTAACTACCTTTGTGTCCGCATCAAGTTTCACCCCCAAGGACTTTTAAACACCTTGGCCCCAAGGACTTTTAAACACCTTGGCCATGGACTTTTAAACACCATGAAAGAGGACCACACAAGGACTTTTAACCACCTTTGTGTCCGTATCAAGTTTCACCCCAAGGACTTTTAAACACCTTGGCCCCAAGGACTTTTAAACACCTTGGCCCCATGGACTTTTAAACACCATGGCCCCATGGACTTTTAAACACCATGGAAAGGATCACACAAGGACTTTTAACCACCTTTGTGTCCATAACAAGAACCATCCAAGGACTTTTAACCACCTTGATGTTCTTAAGTAAACAAGGCTCACTCAAGGACTTTTAACCACCTTAGTGACCTTAACCTTTTCAAAACATCACTTGCCAATATACATCATTTTCATCAATTAATCCACTGTTTTAAAGCATTAATCCAAGCCATATACATCATGCATTTAAAAGCATCAAACCACATTTTATCAATGTACAAAAACAAGGAACTCTTACCTTGAGCTTCCTTCAACATATGGCTTACAAAAACAGCAAATACCATGCTAAATCATGCTTTCAAAACAGTATTTAAATCATGCAATAAACCACATTGCATCACAACAAAACCATGGCCACTACTAGAGAGTATTTCCGAAAACTTACGCTTGAGCTTAGCAAAGTTGTTTAGACTTAAACTAAGCTCCCAAGACATTGGTTTCAAAGCCGAAAACCCAATTTCACTCACCGATTCCACTTCGCCTCTTGCCGAAACACCAAATCAAGCTTCCGGATCAACAACTCTTGGATCCAAAGATGCCTCCCCTGTTTTAACACATCAAAGCAGAGGATTAATGCATCATCATGCATTAATTGCTTCAATGAAAGCACCTAAACTCGCTGCTCTCATCCACACTCCATTTTCGGCCACCAAACACAACCGAAAATGCATCCAAACCACTTCTCAACAAAGCCCAGCCATAAACCATCAAAACCTAACATCTTTTAACATCACTTAACATCTAAAAAGAACCTATTAACATCCTTATACCTCCAGCAACACCAGATCCACAAGATCACCCCAAAAACAACCAAGAATCACAAGCTAAACTTAGGAAACTCAACCTATCCGGGATTGCATTAATCAAAACTCAATTCCTTATCAATTTAGTGTTCAATTAACATCAAAAACACATCTCAAATCACAGATTAATCAGATCAAACGAAAATCATCAAAAATCACCAAATCTTGCATTATAAGCCAAGATCCATTTCACATCTTAAAAGCCTTTAATAAAACATCAATTATGGATTGAAAACTTAGGAATTTCAGTAAAGAACTGATAGTTTAGAGGAGAAGGACGTTCTTACCTCCAAACTTGAGTTTCTCCTCTTTTTGGAATCAAAAACCTTGATGAATCAAGTAGCAAATGATGAGGTTTTGTAGATATGATGATTAGGAATCAAAAGAGAGTTGAAAGGAGAGATTTAGGTGAGAAAATCAGAAACAATTCTCTGGAAAGATAGTGTTTGGGTTGAGAGAAAATGAGAGAAAAGAAAATAGGAAGTTAGTTATCAAAATGGCCAAAATGGCTTTCCCTCCTCTTTTGATATGTTTTAAAATCAGAATATAGCTTAAAATATCTTAGAAAAATCTGGAGAAACTACTTTTGGAATAATAGCTCCTTAAAGATTCAAAGTTTAAACCCTTTATAAAATAGTCACCAAACTTTCAAAAATTACATTTTGGTCACTAGCCAAAATGTCACCCTTCCAAAACTCATTTTCCAAAATTGATTTCACAGTTCACTTAATTATATTAAAAGATGATTTTAGAACATTTTTCCATATTTTTAATGCAACCCGAACTAGGCTTTCCTAATTTCACCTCTTTAGATTCGAACAGCACTTTGACCAAACCGGTCAACGCCAAAAACTCTTAAGCCCAAAACCGGGGCGTTACAACTCTCCCCCCCTTAAGAAATTTCGTCCTCGAAATTTACCTGAAGGAAAGAGATAAGGAAACTGCTTCAGCATGTCTTCCTTCCGCTCCCACGTGGCTTCCTCAACACCTCGATGCTTCCACAACACCTTCACCAACTCAATGGTCTTGCCACGAAGAACCTTGCTATCCGAATCCAGAACCTTCACCGGTTCCTCATCATAGGTCAAATCCGGATTCAATTCCACTTCCTCCACAGGCATCACATGCGAAGGATCAGATCTATACTTCCGGAGCATAGAAACATGGAACACATCATGAATCTTCTCCAACTCTTGAGGTAACCTCAACCGATACGCAACAGGACCCACACGCTCAACAACCTCATATGGTCCAATGTACCTAGGGCTCAACTTACCCTTCCGGCCAAACCTCATCACCTTCTTCCAAGGCGAAACCTTCAAGAACACACGGTCACCCACCGCATACTCTATCTCCTTACGCTTCAAATCCGCGTAAGACTTTTGCCGATCAGAGGCAGCCTTCAACCGCTCACAAATGAGCTTCACCTTCTCAGTGGTCCCTTTCAACAAAGCCGACATCGAAACCAACTTTTGACCAGTTTCAGCCCAACAAAGAGGAGTCCTACACTTCCTCCCGTACAAAGCCTCATAAGGTGCCATCTGTATACTCGCCTGATAACTATTGTTATAAGCGAACTCAACCAAAGGCAGATGCTTCTCCCAAGAACCTTGGAACTCAATCACGCAGCACCTCAACATATCCTCCAAAATCTGGATAACTCGCTCAGATTGACCATCCGACTGAGGATGATAGGACGTACTGAAATGCAACCTTGTACCCAAAGCTTGATGCAAACACTGCCAGAAACGCGATGTGAACCTCGGATCCCTATCCGACACAATCGACTTAGGCACACCATGCAGCCTCACAATCTCAGCAATGTACAGCTCTGCCAGCTTATCCAAAGAAAACGTAGTATGCACAGGCAAGAAATGCGCACACTTCGTCAGGCGATCCACAATCACCCAAACAGAATTCTTCTTCGATGGAGACAAAGGTAAACCAGATACAAAATCCATGGTAACCCTCTCCCACTTCCATTCAGGGATTTTCAACGGTTGCAACAACCCTGAAGGAACCTGATGTTCAGCCTTAACTCGCTGACACACCAAACACTTGCTCACAAACTCCGCAACATCCTTCTTCAAACCCACCCAATAGTACTCATCACGAAGATCATGATACATCTTAGTACTACCAGGGTGCATAGCAAAAGGACTACTATGGCTTTCAGTCAGAATAGCACGCCTCAACTCAGCATCATTGGGCACTACTATCCGACTCCCAAAACACAACACACCATCATCATTAAAACAGAAATCCGAAGGTCTACCCTCCGCGATATCCTGAACATGAGACACCAAGGAATCATCCAGCAACTGCTTATCCTTGATCAACTGAACCATAGACGGCTTCACTTGCAACTCAGCCACAAGGCCACCATCACGCGAAATACTCAAGCAAGCAAACATAGCTCTCAGCTCAACAGCTACTTTCCTACTTAAGGCATCCGCAACAACATTAGCCTTTCCAGGATGGTACTCAATCGTCAGATCATAATCCTTGAGCAACTCCAACCAACGACGCTGCCTAAGATTCAACTCCTTCTGAGACATCAGATACCTCAAACTCTTGTGATCCGTGTACATCGTACACTTCTCACCATACAGATAATGTCTCCAGATCTTCAGAGCAAAAACCACTGCAGCTAGCTCAATATCATGCGTAGGATAATTGCGCTCATGCACCTTCAACTGCCGCGACGCATAAGCAACCACCTTACCCTCTTGCATCAGCACACATCCCAAACCAACATAGGATGCATCACTATAGACCACAAACTCTTTTCCCGATTCAGGCTGAATCAAGATAGGAGCTTGCGTCAAAGCCACCTTCAGCTTCTCAAAAGCCTGCTGTCTCGCTTCCGTCCACTCATACTTAACATCCTTTTGCAACAGCTTTGTCAAAGGAGCAGCAATCTTGGAAAAACCATCCACAAATCTTCGGTAGTATCCCGCCAAACCAAGGAAACTACGGACCTCATGAACAGACTTAGGAACTTTCTAGTTCATCACTGCCTCAATCTTCTGAGGATCAACACGAATCCCCTCAGCTGAGACTACATGCCCAAGAAACACCACCTCCTTAAGCCAGAACTCACACTTGCTCAGCTTAGCATAAAGTTGATTCTCCAACAAAGCTTGCAAAACAATCCTCAAATGCTCTTCATGCTCCTCCTCAGTACGCGAGTACACGAGGATATCATCAATGAACACTACAACAAACTTGTCCAGGTATTCATGAAACACACGGTTCATCATATCCATGAAAGCAGCAGGAGCATTTGTCAAACCAAATGGCATCACAAGGAACTCATAATGCCCATACCTTGTCCTGAAAGCTGTCTTAGGCACATCCACATCCTTCACCTTCAACTGATAATACCCTGACCTCAAATCAATCTTAGAGAACACAGCAGCTCCCCGAAATTGATCAAAGAGATCATCAATCCTTGGCAAAGGATACCGATTCTTGATAGTCAACTTATTCAGCTGACGGTAATCAATGCACATCCTCATAGTGCCATCTTTCTTCTTCACAAACAAGACCGGTGCACCCCAAGGTGACACACTCGGCCGGATGAAACCACGATCAAGCAGCTCTTGCAACTGCGTCTTCAGCTCCTTCAGCTCCTTAGGTGCCATTCTATAGGGAGTAATGGACACAGGGGTTGTATTCTCATACAGCTCAATTCCAAACTCCACCTCGCGATTAGGAGGTAAACCAGGCAACTCCTCAGGAAAAACACCAGGAAACTCCTTCACAACTCGGATATCTTGCACCCTCAGCTCCTTAGAGCTAGGATTCATCACAAATGCTAGGTAAGCTTCACAACCTTGCCTCAGCATCCTGCTCGCCTCCAAGGTAGACACCACATTGGCAAGAAACTTCACATTCTCGCCAACCACAACCACTTCATAATCATCCGCAAGCTTCAGCAAAACTCGCTTATTTTCACAATCCACAACAGCACGATGCTCAGCAAGCCAATCCATGCCAAGGATCACATCAAAACCATAAAAGGGCAACTCCATAAGATCAACATGAAAAACATGTTCTTGAACAACCAAGGGACACCTTCTATAAAGCTTTCGAGTCACAACAGTTTCACCAAAAGAACTAGTGACACGAACACCAACATCCAAAGACTCAACAGGCAAACCAAGCAACTCACCACTAGAGAGTATTTCCGAAAACTTACGCTTGAGCTTAGCAAAGTTGTTTAGACTTAAACTAAGCTCCCAAGACATTGGTTTCAAAGCCGAAAACCCAATTTCACTCACCGATTCCACTTCGCCTCTTGCCGAAACACCAAATCAAGCTTCCGGATCAACAACTCTTGGATCCAAAGATGCCTCCCCTGTTTTAACACATCAAAGCAGAGGATTAATGCATCATCATGCATTAATTGCTTCAATGAAAGCACCTAAACTCGCTGCTCTCATCCACACTCCATTTTCGGCCACCAAACACAACCGAAAATGCATCCAAACCACTTCTCAACAAAGCCCAGCCATAAACCATCAAAACCTAACATCTTTTAACATCACTTAACATCTAAAAAGAACCTATTAACATCCTTATACCTCCAGCAACACCAGATCCACAAGATCACCTCAAAAACAACCAAGAATCACAAGCTAAACTTAGGAAACTCAACCTATCCGGGATTGCATTAATCAAAACTCAATTCCTTATCAATTTAGTGTTCAATTAACATCAAAAACACATCTCAAATCACAGATTAATCAGATCAAACGAAAATCATCAAAAATCACCAAATCTTGCATTATAAGCCAAGATCCATTTCACATCTTAAAAGCCTTTAATAAAACATCAATTATGGATTGAAAACTTAGGAATTTCAGTAAAGAACTGATAGTTTAGAGGAGAAGGACGTTCTTACCTCCAAACTTGAGTTTCTCCTCTTTTTGGAATCAAAAACCTTGATGAATCAAGTAGCAAATGATGAGGTTTTGTATATATGATGATTAGGAATCAAAAGAGAGTTGAAAGGAGAGATTTAGGTGAGAAAATCAGAAACAATTCTCTGGAAAGATAGTGTTTGGGTTGAGAGAAAATGAGAGAAAAGAAAATAGGAAGTTAGTTATCAAAATGGCCAAAATGGCTTTCCCTCCTCTTTTGATATGTTTTAAAATCAGAATATAGCTTAAAATATCTTAGAAAAATCTGGAGAAACTACTTTTGGAATAATAGCTCCTTAAAGATTCAAAGTTTCAACCCTTTATAAAACAGTCACCAAACTTTCAAAAATTACATTTTGGTCACTAGCCAAAATGTCACCCTTCCAAAACTCATTTTTCCAAAATTGATTTCACAGTTCACTTAATTATATTAAAAGATGATTTTAGAACATTTTTCCATATTTTTAATGCAACCTGAACTAGGCTTTCCTAATTTCACCTCTTTAGATTCGAACAGCACTTTGACCAAACCGGTCAACGCCAAAAACTCCTAAGCCCAAAACCGGGGCGTTACATGCAAGGCTTTGCAATTAAGCTCCATCTTCTTGCAATCTTCGGCACTCCAATCTACCTTGCTTTGTTGAGGCACGAACGGACCATCTTCTACTATGTCCCAAAGCTTGTAGTCCCTTGACTTTATGAAGTACTTCATCCTTGTCTTCCAATGGGCATAGTGAGTTCCGTCGAAGAAGGGCGGTTTGTCGATTGATTGCGCCATTGAGCCGGTTGAGTGAAATGATGGTCGAGCTTGCCGGATCTTCTCAATATGATGTTAATCCTCTTCAATTGAGCCAAGCTCTGATACCAATTGTTGGGTTATTCGGTGCTCGATTCCTTCAACCGTTCTTGCTCATCAAATGGTGGAGAAGTGGAATTTTGGGTGATAGAGGTGTGGAAGCTAAAAAGATAAAGACAAGATGATTTATAGTGGTTCAACCTTCTAACCAAGGTCTACATCCACTACCTTAGCTTCCCACTAAGGATTTCCAATCAATCCACTATTGATTCGTCCCCTTTTCTAGACTTAAGAGAAAACCCTTACAAACCGATCAAGCTTTCTACCCAAAGCCTTGATCAAACCCTCTTTACAAAGAGATAAAAATAAGCAAACTCAAATCCCTCTAATAGGTATTTGTTTGCACAATAAAGCTCTCACCCAATCCTAAAACATTTGAGCAAATCTAACAATTTTGGCTCACTTAGTGTTTGTCTAGACAAAGAATTGACACTTAAGCACTAAAACACATTTTGATCATATGTTGTATTACAATTGAAAAATTAACCATTACTAGATGCTTGGAGGTCCCTTTTATACTCCTTAATGAGTTTGTAGTCGTTACTAGCCGTTGGGGTTGAATTGGAGCCGTTGGAGACTTCATTTCCCACCATAAATGCAGTTATACAGCTCCCCGTTTCGAAACGCTCGACCTCGTTTCGAAACACTCTTAAAATAGAAAGATCCGTTGTAGTCTGATGCAGCACCCGTATCGAAACGCCATTGGCCATATCAAAACGCCTGTATCAAAACGCTTGTCCCCGTATCAAAACGCTCTGCATTTAAAAGGTAGTTGGGAAATAGCCGTTGGGGTTTATGATCGTTGAGGTCAATGCCACATAGGCGTATCGAAACGGCAGGGGCCGTACCGAAACACTATGCAAAATCTCACCCATAATAAAGTATGTTTCGAAACCCATTTCGAAACGTTTTGACATTGTAAAGACCCGTTTCAAAACACTTAGGTGTGTTTCGAAACACCTGGATGGTTTTGTTGGATTTGGCTTTGAAAACACTTAAAACCCTTTTGAAATATCCCCTAAACATAGTTTCAAGTTGTTTGGACTTTAGAAATGGTTTTGAATCCTTTTTAACTTTGTCCAAATCATTTTTCAATTATTATATCAAAACTTTAGTTCTATAAGCTTGCTGCATCAGGCTTCAACGGCTAGTTCTGAAGAAGGTCGTTCCGATACGGGCTTGTGTGTTTCGATACGGATAGCTCCATAACAACATTTAATGAGGGAAATAAAGGCTCAAACGGCTTCAAATCAATCCTAACGGTTCTCAACGGTTACAAACTCAATTCGGAGTATAAAAGGGACCTCCAAGCATCAAGGGAAGACTAATGCTTCAATTGTCAACAACCATATGATGTCAAATTGTCTTTAGAGCTAAATTGTCATTCTCTTGTATAGACAAAACAATAGTAATCCTAAGTTGTCAAATTTGCTCAAGTGTATAGGTTTTGGGTGAGTGCTTAGAGTTGCAAACACATACCTACTAGAGGGATTTCTCTTTTGCTTTGAATTTCACTTGTAAGAGAGTGTTTGATTAAGCTAAGGGTAGATAGCTTAATCGTTGTAACGGTTTCCTCCTAAGCTGAGAAAAGGGGACGAAATTCTTAGTGAATTTGGGAAATCCTTGGTGGCATTCCAAGGTAGTGGATTTAGGCTTTGGGTTAGAAAGTCGAACCACTCTAAATCCTCGTGTTTAATTTTTAATTTTTTCCACCAACTCAAACACCTAAAAATCCAACCTCTCCACCACTTGGCAATCCATAACGGTTGAAGGAAATTGAGCCTATCAAGCCTAACACGACGTTTCTTAACTCCCTCTGAACCAGCGTCCGGTTCCTGAATCATTATGGCCGCATGTGACCCAACCACAACACTTCTCGACTGTTGGACAGTACTAGCCTCATTACCCCCCCATGCTCGGAACCACTTGGATCGACTGTGGATCCCCACCTTTACCATTCTTTTTTTCTCAGGATTGAAGGCCAAGTAAGCCGCATTTTTTTAATCCTAACTGCCAAATTGGCTACACCTACGCCATGGACCTTCGTAGCTGGCGCCACTTACTCAACGACCCTCGCTTTTACCTCATCCCTTGTTTATTCTCTCTAGTAACCTCATTCTGTTCCCCCACGTCCGTCTGCAAGGAATCAAAATGGGAACCCAAACTTGCGTATATTGCATTCCCAGAGTTATTCCCAATTTTAATCCCATTAGTCGGTCGCCAACGGCGATTCTCAACAACTATTCACGGCCCAAACAATGTGTTCTCTAAAATCTCCTCCATTGCTTTCACCTTAGGTGACAATTCAGGGTTACCCACCCCATCCTCTTTTTCCTTTGAAGTATCACAAGATTCCTTAGTATGCCCATAGATACCGCATTCAAAAAAAATATTCTACAACCCCTCATACTCTAATTTCTGAATAAAACCATCGATCCTAATGTCCGTCAATAACGGTTTTGAAAGATCCACCAAAATCGTCAGTCGGGCAAATTTCCCTCGTTCACCAGCTGAGTATTGTAATTGATTTTAACAACATGCCCAATCAAAGTACCAGTGTGTCGGAAAATACTCTTGGTGTAATATCGAAACGGCAACCCCAGGAGTCTGACCCAAACAATAACCTGAGAAGGATGTTTTTCAGACGTCAGATAACTACCGTATATTGTCCAAGGCCCCTGTGTAAGCACCTTAGTATAATCTCCTTCATTAGTAAAGCGCACAAAGAAATAATTATTATCCATATCGATAAGTTGTAATTCACCAACTGGTTTCCACAACGCATGAATCCTATTCTACAAGGTATTGAAACCAATAGTACGGCCTTACAGTCTCACAATAATTGCGTTCCTCATATTCCGATCGATCTGGTTATAAACCCTGTCCGAAAATTGGATCGATGGAATTTCTCCATTTCTTTTCAAGATCACATCCTCTTCGATAATTACTACTTCCTCATCAATCGCTGCGATAGGGGTGCCGGTGTACGGCAACCCTGGTGGTTGTCTGCCGGAACAACAACCACAAGTGACGTTGCAACCGGTTTTGGAGCGTCCAGCTTCTCCAACGCCTCTGGAGGAGCAACCGAGATCGAAGAAGAATAAGAATGAGGATGGGCTTAATAGTGATGCTGATATTGCAACTATAGACGCTAATAATGGGAACAGTCAACGCGAGGAGGTGAT
Source organism: Hibiscus tridactylites (assembly GCA_958450335.1). NCBI lineage: Eukaryota > Viridiplantae > Streptophyta > Magnoliopsida > Malvales > Malvaceae > Hibiscus > Hibiscus tridactylites. Next base: position 51,328,851 of record OY288290.1, read on the forward strand.
TCCCAGAGATGTTGAGGGGGAAAATGCAGGCGAAAGGGAGAATAAGAAACCGTCCTATGTTACCGTGATTATAATTTTAATTATTAATGGTAGCTAAAAGTGTTTTAACTATAAATTATAAAAATATTAAATGAATTATAAACTTTACCCAAAATATTATTAAACATTTTAACTAACTCAATGATAGGCAACTCCTACCCCCAACTATATTGTACTATTATTAAGTCTTAAATATTGTTTAGTTTTGTTAATATTTTTAATATTTTTTATTATTTTAAATGGCTTTGTAAAATACTAAAATTAAAAAAATAGTTTTTTATATTTTAAAATAATTTTCTTACAATTTTAATAATATTTTTTTATAAATTAAAGACAACTATGTAATATTTTATAGTTTTAAATTTTAAACATATCAAAAATTTAATAATATGCATTTTTTTAATAATTTAAAATACATTTTCAGAATAAAAATGACATTTTTATAATTCTAGATAAATTTTATTTTTTAATATTTTTAAATAATTTTAAAAATAAAAATCTGCAAATGTCATATATAAGTTAGTCAAGGTCAGTCAAATAATCGCGTTGATTTTTTTTTTTTTTGGATTTGAGTGCTTAATTAGTGCAAAAGTTTAGGGAGTGAAATGTTATTTTTTTCAAAAGTTTGAGGGTCTCTAAAACCATTAAGCCAAAAAAAAAAAAAAACAAAAAAAAAAACAAGAAGCAGTATTTGCCTTTTGCTGCAGCTACACTGGAGCAATAAAAGCACGTCCCACCTTCCCCCACTCTCTCAAAATTTCTCGTATAATTCTCTTTATTTACTTTCTCAAATTTCATACTCTCATTCCAAACATCTTTTCTATTTTCCTCAACTCTTTCCAGCAGATCCTCTTTTTCCACCTTTTTTCTCTCCAGAAAAGAAAAGTAAAGGAAAACTCTTTTCGCTGCATTGTTGCGGTCGATCTTCGCCGCGTTTCGTGGATCTACAATCGCGGCGAGCTGCATTTTCTTAATCTTCTCCTTTTCTAGGGCTTTTTTTTCCGTTGCTCGGCGGAACAGTGTAGCAGCTTCAGTTTTGTTTGGTTTATGAGGTGTGTTGGTTCGCGCGGAGAATGGTATGGTGGGACCTTAGGAGTCTCTGGTGGCTGTCCGGCGAGGCTCGCGTGGTTCGAGTTGGCATTTGTTTTTGACGATGGTAGTTTTGGACTCTGGTTCGGCGAGAGAAGATGCCTGCTTTGACTCTGTTCCAGTTGTTTTTTGTTTACTTACTCAGCTTTCTCTCTTGTTCTTGTTTAGGTATATCACTCTTTCGGGATACTTGCTCTTTTCTTTAGTTAAATTTATTTATTTATCTGTTTGGTTACTGTAAATAGAGTAGAAACGGATGAATGTGGAGCAAAATCCATTTCTGGTCTAGCTTTAATTTTATTTGGAATTTGGAAATAAGTTAAAAAAAAAGGCAAAACATCAACATGTTTTGTTAAGCTAAGTAGACTTTGCTTAGTGCTGATTGGCTCTCTTACGGCCACTTATTTGTCCACTATGAAGTTCCTCCCTTTATCTCACTTGCTGTCCTTCGCCAAGAAAAATGAAACATGTAAAAAATGCGTTGCTTTTTGAATAATCATTTAGTAACCAGAACTAAGTATCTAAAGGTCTACAATTTTCCCGTTCCCTATAGTTTTATGAAAAGAATTGGGATTTTTTTTTTTTTTTTTGGGGGGGGGGGGGGGGGGGGGGAGGACGTAAGTTAATTGATCAGTATTTTAGCCCCTTCAGCAATATACGGTTCCATGCTGTAGTTGAATTTGCTTATAGCATGTATACGACTTTATTTCGTTGTAGTACTATTTAAAGGGGAGTATGAGCGTTAATTATCTTATTAAAAACGTTTTTAGCATTTATATTGAGTAAATGATCTAGATTTGCTACTCTTGGAACTGTTGAAATCTTTGTGATGATTAACGAATTTGACCGGTTGGTCAAACTGCTCATCTATGTTCCTTCATATTCCCTTAGGTCACGGTTCTAGACCCACTAGGGGCACCCCTTTCCTTCCTAGTATTAGTATTAGAATTAGGATTTATCAGACCAAAAAAAGTACTTTTATATACCATTTGGGGTTTTATGGACATTTTTAAAATATTTTTTAGATAGTCCGTTTTCAAGTTTTATACCAAATTATATATTCATTTGATAGTTATAGTTTTGAAAATTTATGTTTATATAAATATAAATGCTTGTGTGTTGAAGGTATATTGAATAAATTTAATTTTTCTATTAATTAGGTAAATACCATAATTTAATGAACATATTCGATTGTTGAAAGAGAATGTGAAAAAAATAATTATGAGAGAAGAGGCTTTAATAATTAGTTAAAAGAATAAAAAAGTAAAATAAAAATAAAAATCTACCAGTGCCTACAGGTATGAGTTGGTACAGACCAGAGTACAATTGAATGTACCAGTTCTAAAACTGAAACGGTATAATACTGGTACAAATAACTCGAATTCAAATACAGACATGGACATGTATCAGTATAGTTAATGAAGGAAGATTAACATCTGTGCCATTTTATTTTACTTTTATTTCAGGGCTGCGAATATTCTCGTATCCTTTACAACCAGTGCATCAGTTGTCTGCTGTGGAAACAATAGTTGACCGTGGTAATCATTTATTTCATTGATTTTAAATGTTAGTGCAGTTGAACAAAACTCTTTTGTTTTCTCCTCCTGTCTAGACTTGAAAGAACCTATTATGTCCAAATAGCTTGATGTAGATATATAGTATCCATGAAATATGTTAACCAAAGATATTTGAAGTAATATTTTTTGAGTGATAATATATTTTTTTCTGTGTCCTAGACCACTGAACTTGCTCTGAGCCTGTTTAGCAAGTATAACACAGGACTGAAAATATTGAAAGATGCATATGGTTTCTACTTCTAGTTGATGGATTGGCATGTTCCTGCTAAAAAAATGTTGTCATTTTGGACAAGTTTGTGGTTTTTGTTGTACAGTTGTCTATGTTCTTCTGCCCACTAATTGTTACAGCTCAAAGATTAAGGATCTTTGTGTATTCTGTTCAGAATAGGAACACTTACCTGTCTATTCATGAAGGATGCGTTAGTAATGAGATATATTATTATTGTGCATTTGTTACCTGATTCTCTCCTCCCAGTGCATCTGATCTTTAGAAAGCTTAAGAGGAAGCTTCTTATTTTTTGTCTAACTCCTATTCTTCTTAGGTCAATGTTATCTAAAGGTTTCTGGATTCTCCTATTAGTTGTTCTGGTATATAACCCAGTACGCTAAATTCATGATTTACAGAAAACAAAAGGGTGCAGGTTATGTTCCCAGTTTATGTATATGTGTGCTATAGGTTATTGGATTACTTTTTAAAGGAATTCTAACTTTCTTTTTTTGGATAAGTCATTCTAACCTCCTTTCATTATTGTGTGTTATTGCTTCTCATATGGATTAACAATAAGGTTGCTTCAATCGTTGCAGCTAGGTCTATTTCAATGCGTGCACTATTTTCTCAACCAAGATCACCCCAAGAACAAGTTAATCCTTCTTTTGGACCTGCCTCTGCACCTGTGCCATCTCCTATCCATCAAGGTACTTATTGTAATCCGTTTCCAACTCATTGCTACTAAATTAATGCTGCCACATGGCTCATGTATATTGCACTGTAGCTCCTGTTGCTAGCCCCAGTAGCCCTGTGGCATCCAGACATCATCATCATGGTGGTCACCATCGCCATCGTCATGTTACACCTCGAGCAGATGCTCCATCACCTTCAGAGCAAGGTAACATGTTATGAGCCTTAAGCAATGTCTAGAGGAAATGGCCTACTGATGCTTGGTTCTTTTTTTCTTGCCAAAAGTAAAACTAAATTGTTGTTTTAACTTTAACCTTAGTTGATGGGTCTGCAAAACTTCTTGTTTGTCTTGGGGATTATGGTGGGATTGATATGTTCATTCGCCTAAGGAGCTTGTTTGAATAATCAATTAGTCTTACCATATCCCTACCTTCACATGGTATGATGTGCTTGCATTTAAAAAAAAATGTTTTACACCCTAAGCGCTTATTTTGATTCTTTGTGGTTTTGATTATAACACTTTGTCAGGTTGTGATCAAGTTTGTGTGGAGCCACTTACTGCTGCTCCTTATGGTTCACCTTGTGGCTGTGTTTTCCCAATGAAAGTCAAACTTCTTCTAACTGTAGCTCCTTATGCTGTTTTCCCTGTGATGAGTGAGCTAGAGATTGAGATTGCTGCAGGCATATATTTGCAACAAAGTCAAGTCAAAATAATGGGTGCCACAGCTGATACTCAAAATCAGGAGAGAACATTGGTTGAGATTAACTTGGTTCCACTTGGAGAGAAATTTGATAATACAACTGCAATTCTTACATATGACCGGCTTTTGCATAAAAGACCATCTCTAAATTCAACTCTTTTTGGAACATATGACGTGGTATCCATCAGTTATCCAGGTGGTTATCTCTGTTTCTTTTTTGTTTTAAATAACTTATTGTCATGGTTGTAATTTAAAAATATGTTTTCAGGAGTTCCTGCTTCGCCACCATATGGTAATTTTCTTGGGAGTGGTCCAACTGGAAGTACTGGAGATCTCCCAACCACAGCTAATTTTGTTAACAAGAACAAAAAGATGAACATCAGGGTCATTGCAATTATTGTTTTATCTGCTTTTGTGCTCTTATTGGTTTTAGCTGGAGCAACCTCTGTCCTTGTAAAATGGAGGAAGTTTGGCAGACCATCAAATGCCGTTAGTCCGGCGTTTCCTTCCTCATTGAACAAAAGATCTGGTAGGTCAGATAGTGAGCTTTATGTTTGACATTTAGATTCTGTTGCATGGAATTGCAATGTGTTGCGATGTTGTAACTGGTTTTCCACTTTTGCTGTTTAGACACACATACAACCCTAAGCTGATGTGTCTTTATGTATTTCAGTTACTGCAACAATTGAACTGTAATGGTTAATCATTCTTAAAGCTGTGAAGTTGGAACAGATAATTGGAATTTTGATGGATGGATCTAAGCTAGTTATATTTCCTTCTTGTTGTATGGACTATTTTGATATATTTGAAGTGGGAGTATATGATAATCTGGTCTTCATGTTAATGCAGGCATTGGTTCTATTTTGTCAAGCAGTATGGCAAGCTCTCCATCAATGTCACTCATTTCCTCCATGGCTACTTGTGCTCTCCCAGTTAAAAAATTTACGCTTGTTGAGCTTGAGAAGGCAACAAACAATTTCAGTTCAAAGAGGATTCTTGGTGAAGGGGGATTTGGACGAGTTTACCATGGTATTATGGAGGATGGAAGTGAGGTAGCTGTTAAGTTACTTACTAGATATAATCAGAATGGAGATCGTGAATTTATTGCAGAAGTGGAGATGCTAAGCCGATTGCACCACCGTAATCTTGTCAAACTTGTTGGGATATGTGTTGAAGGACGCACACGCTGTTTGGTGTATGAACTTGTTCCCAATGGAAGTGTGGAATCACACTTGCATGGTATAACTTGTTAAGCCAGCTATTGTTTTGTCTGATCCATTTTTTGGACTGATTGCTTGTTCAATTTAGGCTTAGTTTGCCGTTGCAGTCCCGAAACGCCTGTTTGGGCGAAAAATCGGTGGGTGAACGGCCGTTTGGAGCCAAACGAGGGTTGTTTGGGGTTGCTGTTGCTGGTGAACGGGCTTTTCCCACCGCAACAGCAACCAAAAACGCAGCCTTAGTATTTTTCATTATGTTAAGAAAGCTACCTAATAACTTATTGTCCAGAAAAAAAAAATAACGGAAAAGAAAGAAAAACGCACTGTTATTCCCTATCTATATTGCCTAGGTCACCTACTGTTGAATTGCTAATGGATTGACCTTTAATTCAAGTTTTCTTTATATAGTCTTTGTATTGATGGTTTAGGTGTTGACAAAAACCAAGGACCACTTGATTGGGATGCACGGCTGAAGATTGCCCTTGGAGCAGCTAGAGGATTGGCTTATCTTCATGAAGATTCTAACCCTCGAGTGATTCACCGAGATTTTAAGGCTAGTAATGTTCTATTAGAAGATGACTTCACTCCGAAGGTCTCTGATTTTGGTTTAGCAAGGGAAGCGACTGAAGGAAGCCAGCACATTTCTACCCGGGTCATGGGAACTTTTGGGTAACTATTGTCATATGCTAGCATTAAATTTCCTTGAAATGTCTTTGCATACCACAACATATCCTCCAATTTACTGGACAGTGAAACTAACTAGTATTGTATATGTTAATTAAAAGTTAATTTATGCAAAGTTTATGGACTGATCCGTTAGAACACATGATATAATGTTTACAATTTCTTATGCCTGAAATGTCATTTTCTTAATCATCAATTCCTGATATCTCGTGCAAGTTTTGAAGTCTGGTTTTCTAACAAATAAATGTCGTGTCTGAATGTATCCCTTAAATAACATATCCCCACTCCCCAAACACTGATATCTGTGATCACAATATAAAAATCTTGCAACTCCCGTGTCTTCTGTCTGATTGCTTTTCAAAATATTGTTAAAGGCGAAGTTTGTGAATTTGCAGGTACGTAGCTCCTGAATATGCTATGACAGGGCACCTACTTGTTAAGAGTGATGTTTACAGTTTTGGGGTTGTGCTTCTTGAGCTTTTGACTGGAAGAAAACCCGTGGATATGTCCCAACCTCAAGGACAGGAAAATCTAGTAACTTGGGTGCGGCCTCTACTGAGCAGTCGAGAAGGTGTACAGCAGGTGGTAGATCCTTCCTTGGCCGGAACATATGACTTTGACGACATGGCTAAGGTGGCAGCCATTGCTTCCATGTGTGTCCACCCAGAGGTGACTCACAGACCTTTTATGGGTGAAGTTGTGCAGGCTCTGAAGCTTATATACAATGACACCGATGAAACCGGTGGAGATTGCTGTAGTCAAAGGGAGTCCTCTGCCCCTGAATCCGACTTTAGAGGGGATTTGGCCCCTTCTGATAGTAGTTGGTGGAATGCTGGTGAGATCACCCCCCGCTTAACTTATGGACAGTCATCATTTCCTTTTGTCACAATGGAGTATAGTTCTGGTCAACTCGACCGAGACGGAAAACCGTCCGTTTTCAGCTTCAAGTTTGGTTGGAGATGGAACATCATTGCCAATAAGACATGGTAACAGATCAGGTCCATTGAGAACGGTTCGAAGCAAGCCAAGCTATTATACATTAAGAGGGAGCATGAGTGAGCATGGGGGGCTCCTCCCGAGGCGAATTTGGAGCGACGCCAACTGGGTTTGAGCATTCCTTTTTCCCAACTATTTTTTCCTGAATTGTAAGCAGTCGATCGTAGTCTAGCATTTGGGGATTCTGGAGTGTTTGCATGTTCATTGAGAAGCAGAGACCCGACCTTGGCTACTTGTTATCTTGATTACTTACCATACAAAAAAATGGAGATGTAAGTTGAAAAACTTGTTGACTGCTTTCATGTTTATTGGCAAAAGGTTTAAATTCTTGTTATCTAATTCTAATGCCAAATCCAATCCAAGGGCGATAGGTTCATTTACAAAATTCCCTTTCAATTTTTAATTGTATTAATGCAAGGGAAACTTAGGGAAATTAAAGTGAACAAATTTTAAAATATACAATATTTGGGATTTATATTTGATATACAAATGGTAGAAACAATTTTTTTACAAGGTCTTAGTATTAGGGTTTATAGTTAGATTGTAGGGTTTAGAGGTTAAGGGTTTATGTTTAGGGTATAGAATTTAAGAGTTGTAGTTAGAATTTAGGGGTTAGATGTTAGGGTTTAGAGTTTAGGGTAATATGATTAGGTATTTTGCTTTTAACCTACAAACCTTAAACTCTAACAACAATTTATCAATTTTAAACTACTAAACCTAAACCCTTAACCTTTAAACTTTACAATATAACCTTAAAATTAAGATGCTTGTACAAACCTTTTATTTTCACATGTGTATGGAATAATTATCCAATATTTTATATAACTATTTGATATATAATTTATTGGTTGATTAAAATGAAATTGAGTATTGTAGAGGTCTATAATGTGGGCAATCATTGTAATTTAATTTTTTTCATTAACACTAGAAAACATTATTCCCAATCTATTTTGTTTCATTCATAATAACATGACTGCAACAATCATTATAATTAGAATTAATTGCTCTGCTTTTTAGCACGTTTTCTTTTTGCTTTTTAGCACGCTTCTTTTTCGCACGTTAATATCCATTGTGAATGGATTGTTTTGTCTTGTTTCTTTTCTGTAATTCATGGTTGATGTCGTGAGTACCATGGCGTCTCTCGCGTTGGATGATGGCGAATAGGAACTGTTGCAAGTTGACAATGAGATTTCCACCCCATCCCTATCTCTTGAAAATTATCTGGATGAAACGTTTCTCACCACTAGTGTCGTAAAGTTTGAATTGATGCGATCCACCCTGGCCAACGTATAACGTCGATTGGAGGTATGTCTGTATCAGATATGGGTGAGGGTAAGTTTCTTTTTTCGTTTCTATAATGTTGTTGATGTGGATAGGATTTTCGATGGTGGGCCTTGAAATTTTAATGGGCATCTTCTCATCCTTCATCGGCTCTAAGAAGGGAAGGATCCCTTGACTATTCAGTTGGTGTTTTTGAATCTCTGGATATAGGTCCATGATCTATTATTTGAATTCATGTAAAAATCGATGGTGAAGCAATTGGAGAATTTTGTGGGAACTTTTATTGAGTATGATGCCAAAGTTGTCTCGTAGGCTATCAATGTATTATGAAGATCAAAGTTCACTTTGATACTCGTCTACCCCTGAAAAGAAGGAAGAAATTGGCTATAAAAATGGTGATCCGATCTATGTTAGGTTTGAATATGAACACATCAAATTATTCTACTTTCTCTGTGTGAAGCTGGGTCATGGGGAGGCTTTCTGCCCAATTTGACTCACCGTCGCTTCCAATGATAACGTCCTCCATTGGGATCTCTCTCTCTGGGATACTGAACGTCGACCAACGTCGGTGAATCGTTGGCTACGTGATGAGGCGGATGAAAGTTATCTTGGATTTCAAGAATCTGGCACAAATCAAGGGATTCAATCGCCCTATTTCTGGCTAATTATGGTAAGAATTTTCAGTAGAATTTTATAAGAGAATCTTCCTTTTCAAATAAGTCAGTATGGGTAATTACGTGAAAACAGGGTTACAATATAGATATCCAAATGGGCTTTGCTAAAGAAGATAACCCGATGTTACAACCCTAGTGTCACAAATGAGTCAGGACTCAAGACTTAGTATCAAAAGTTTCTAATAAGATGGATTCTACTGGTGCTCCAATTTCCTTTTCATCAGTCGATCTGCATGATCATGCCCACCGTTCACAATAACACTCCTAAGTTGGAATGTTCGAGGCCTATGTGAACCTCGGACAGTTCGCCAGCTCAGGCATATGTTGAGAGACTTGAGCCCGAATGTGTTTTTCTTTATTGAGACTAAATTATCTGACGTGCGCATGGAGAGAGTTCGCCGTAACTCGGAAGTGTGGTTATTCACATGATTTTGATGTTAGTTCTTGTGGATGTAGTGGGGGTCTTAGCTTGGGATGGAAATCTAACTGTAATATTATGGTAAGGTCTTCCTCTCCGAAACACATTGATTTTTATATTATTGATGATTTGGCGAGATTCTTTGGCGGTGTACAGGTTTCTATGGAGACCCAAAAGAAGCAAACAAATGGATTCTTAAAACTTGATGCGACAACTTAATGAATGCAAATGAAAAACAGGGTGGCCTTATCCGAAGTAACCGACAAATGGAAGCTTTTTGGGACATGTTAAATGATTGTGCTTTGTCTGATGTGGGGTACTCATGATCATGGTTCACCCGGGAAAACGGGCGTATGGCCTCGAATAATATCCGAGAGAAGCTAGATAGAGGCATGGCAAATGCGGCATGGTGGGAAATGTTTCCTAATTTCCATCTGTCCCACTTGACACATGCATTCTCGAATCATTTCCCTCTGTTAATGGTGTTGGACTCGACAACTGCGAAAGACTCATGTCGATGTCACTTTCGTTTGAATCGGCATGATTTATTGAAGACACTTGCGAGCCATAAGTTAGCTGTTTATGGCTTCAATCCACTGGTACTGTCCTTGAACGTCTGACTGCACTCAGTATTGGGTAAGATGCGTGGTTTACAAGAATTAAGCGCGAGCATCGGTTGACAGAACATGACCTTCGCAACCTAGAAGCCTTGTCTGATTTATTCCCTTCGAAAAAGGTGACGCATGATGTTGGTAAAATGAACTGCAAAATCGGCTGTTAGCACTGACTGGAAATTATAAAAAAAACAGAACGTAAAATATGTGGACCGTGTCGTGGTATGGTGGCCACTGCTTTAGAAACAAAACTGCCCCGAACATTGTAGTCGCTTCACGGGCAGGCTGTCCCCCGAGGTGCACACGGACGCTCCTGGAACCGTACACTCGACTCCCGGAGTGAACAACAGTGGAACTGCTCGAACAAATGGAGGAAACAGAGAGAATTGAAATGCTTTGTGATGTGTTTGATGATATAAAATGGTGCATGCAACACCTCTATTTATAGGCTTGGATAACATGTCTATAATAGATATTTCACTGCACAAATAATTACAGAATTAAATCTGTATAACAGCAATCTTAAATCTGCTGTAACAGCTTCACATAATCACCATTTTAATTCTGTAATAATCATGCAATAACAGTGTTGTTACACCTTGAATTTGACTGAAAAAACAGTCTAAATTCATCCACTGAACAGTCTGTACATATTCGAATAAATTCGAATAAACTGCACTGGAATCAAACCGTTCTGAACGTTCGAATCAAATCAAATAAATATTCTGAACGTTCAAATCAAATAAATACGGATTGATTTATCAAAAGCCTAAAATAAGAAAAAATTCTTTCACATATAGTCTTTTGTTCATAAGAAAATTCCTACGAATTTTCTCCAAAAAGAATATATACGCGCGCGTACGTGTCGAAGACACGTGTTACCCGAGCCCGAGCCCGAGCCGGCCAGACGGCGGCGGCGCGCGAGGAATTCCCTTGTTCTTTCCCACTCAACAAGGGAGGGAGGAAGCATGGGTATAAATACCCTTCCCTAGCTATTTTCCCAACCAATGTGGGATATAGCTTTGGTAACTTCTTGAAGCATTACCAACATTCCCCCCACTAATGCGAAAGAATTCATCTGTATCTCAAACACAGCCCTCCTCAGACGAGAAGTAGCGGAATTAGTTGCTTAAGCACTAGTGAATGTATCTTGAACTAGTACATAGTGATAATGAGCGATCCTTCTCTTAGATAAGTGAAACTAGTCTTGAACTTTCTAAGATAGGGGTAAACTCATAACACACAACTAACTCCTTCATCCACCGAAGTTCTCGATGTGTAAGATATATATACACAAGTGTATATTTGGCCATCTTACCCTCAGGATTCTAGTAAGTGTTTTAGAAAAACGGCCCAACGTTTTTCACAGAAGGTGGCTAATCCTTCTCACTTACATAGGTTATTTCATTAGGTTTATCTCAATATAAACCACCCTGAATCTGGGCTATGAAATAAGGGTAAACTACTGCATGAGTCACTTACGTTTAGCATCTGTACAGAGTTAGTCACCACTTTTGAAAAGTGCCTATTAGTAGTCCTCTACATTTTCGATGTGTAAATACTTGGTCACTCCGACGTTAACTCCGTTAGTCCCCTAACGGATTGCTGATGTGGCGAAATTAAAATAAGGATAAATTACTGCAATAGCCATTAAAATTTATCTCATGTACATTTTTTCTCCTCAATTTAAAAAAGTAAACATTATAGTCACTAATAAAAATGTTTCTTTATAATTTCACCCTTAAATTTTTAAAAATTCAAAGGGTATACTTTGGGTACCTATTTTTCATCTAAGCATTTATAATATTATTGTACTAATAAAAATGGATGTGAAACTTGCTGATAAATCAAACTAATGGTTTTCTTCATTTCTTTTTGGCTTTTATTTCTTCTTCTCTTTGATTTTTACCCATGAACTATGGATGATTTCATTGGAATTCTTTTGGCAACGTTGCAGTGGTTTCATCTGCTAGAGATTCAAGTGAGTCCGTTGTACATGCACAAGAATTAGAAACATATTCTTCTGTACCGGCTAAGGAGGATTCTTTGATTAGTAATCATCCCATTTCAAGTGAAAGCAGCACAACTTTGTCTGAATCCTCTAGTCTTGCCATTACTGCCTCTACTAACCACGATAGAATAGCAAGGGCCTCTGCTGGAGATCCATCTGACATAACTGGTGCAATTGTACAATCAAGTCATAACGGGCAAAATGGGATTTCAATTTTTCAAGGGTACAGATTCCTGTATGCTTAATTTTGAATGTCTTCTATGGGAAATTTGTGAAAATGGATGTGATTTGAAAATGCCTTCTCATAATATTTTAAATAGTTGTAGTTACACATGATGCTAAAAGGTCAAAATATTTGCAGTTTTTAAGTTCCACATATGATCTCAATGGAACTACTTTTTGGTTAAAATCATAGACTTTTTTGTTTAATAATCTCCCTTTTTTCTTTATTATCTATTCGTAGTGCTTCTTAGTGCAGAAACAATTTTATTTATGGGTATTATATCGGATAATGAATTATTCCAATTTTTCAACAAAAAAATATCTCAGGCTTATTTGAATTTTTAGGATTGAAAAATGAATTTTTAAAAATTTAAGGGTGAAATTATAAAGAAACATTTTTATTAGTGATTATAATGTTTACTTTTTTAAATTGAGGAGAAAAAATTTACATGAGATAAATTTTAATGGCTATTGCAGTAATTTATCCTTATTTTAATTTTGCCACATCAACAATCCGTTAGGGGACTAATAGAGTTAACGTCGGAGTGACCAAGTATTTACACATCGAAAACGTAGAGGACTACTAATAGGCACTTTTCAAAAGTGGTGACTAACTCTGTACAGACGCTAAACGTAAGTGACCCCTGCAGTAGTTTACCCATGAAATAATTAAGAACCATTTGTAATGGTTCAACCTCTTATAGACTTATGGTGATTTCTTCAAGTCCATTTAAAATGAACCACCCAGTATTGGGATAAGAAATCATTAAGAATAAATATTCAACCTCATTGTCGGTGAATTCAAAATGTCCTTCTGAATAGGATCATTTAAACTTTGAATTCATTAAGAGTTTCTTGAAACTCAACCTTTCTGGCGGTAAGTCCATATTGTCCTTCTCAATAGGACAACACATTCATACTTGTGTTATGAACTTATTAAGAATAAGTATTCAACCATGATTCAGTAAATTCATCAAGTCTTTCTCACAAAGACCACCCAAAACCTGGGCTATGAATTTATTAAGAGTAACAATACTCAACCTGGACATGTACATTATTCATCATAGGGATAGGCAGTGAGAAATGTACACTATGAGTCTTTCTATTGTTTCTTTTGACCACATTGAACTTAGATAACTAAGATGGGTATCCACCATGAATTCCTCAACCAATGGGCTTTAAACCCATCCCCCTCGACGAATCAGGGACCAATTTCCGACTTAACCCTTTCGTAAGCGGATCTGCTAGGTTTCTTTCCGACTTCACATACTCTAAAGGGAGTACTCCATTCCTTATTAAGTGTCTAACAGATTCATGCCTTATGTGAATGTGTCTCTTTTTACCATTGTAAACTTGACTCTTGGCAACACAAATCGCGGCTTGTGAATCACACAACAAGGAAACAGGAGGAGTCGGAGTTCCCCACAACGGAATATCGGCTAACAAACTCCTTAGCCACTCAGCTTCTTGCCCAGCTAAGTCAAGAGCTATAAACTCTGACTCCATAGTAGAGCGAGCAATACAAGTCTGTTTTGAAGACTTCCAAGAAATTGTTGCTCCTCCCAAAGTAAATACATACCCACTCGTAGAGCTTACTTCATCACTATCGGAAACCCAGTTGGCGTCACAATATCCTTCTAATGTAGCAGGAAAGCCAACAAACTCAAGTCTCCAGTCCATAGTACCCTTAAGGTACTTAAGTAAGCGTCTAAGAGCAACCCAGTGCTCACCACTAGGGTTATGAGTATATCTACTGAGTCTGCTAACATCATAGGCAATATCTGGCCGAGTATAATTCATTAAGAACATCAGACTGCCAATTATTTTGGCATATTCCGTTTGAGAAACGCTACTTCCTTCATTCTTAAAGAGATGTATGCTAGAGTCATACGGAGTTCGAACAGGGACGACATCAAAACTGTCAAATTTCTTTAACACTTTCTCAATATAGTGTGTCTGGCTTAAAGAAAATCCCTTTTCAGATTTGATTACTTTGACTCCTAAGATTACATCGACTTCTCCCAAGTCAGTCATCTCAAACTTAGTGGACAAGAAACTTTTTGTTTTGTTAATGGACTCAATGTTAGTACTAAAAATCAGCATGTCGTCAACATACAAGCTTATGATGACACAATCAGTACCAAACATCCTCGAATACACGCATGCATCCGAACCATTCACAACAAAACCAAAACTAAGAATAGTTTTGTGAAATTTCTCATACCACTGTTTAGGAGCTTGCTTTAGGCCATAAAGTGACTTTTTAAGTCTACATACTTTGCCTTCCATACCAGGTGCCTCGAAGCCAAGAGGTTGCTCCATATAGATCTCCTCATCTAGATCCCCATTCAAAAATGCAGTCTTTACATCCATTTGATGTACTTGCAACTTGTGAATGGAGGCTAGTGCAAACAATGCACGGATCGTTGAGATTTTTGTGACGAGAGAGTAAGTATCAAAGAAGTCTTGACCAAATCTTTGAGTGAACCCTTTGACTACTAGCATTGCCTTATACCTTTGGATAGAACCATCTGGTCTAAGTTTCTTTCGAAAGACCCACTTACTGTTAATGGTTTTGAATCCTCTAGGCAAGTCAACTAATTCCCAAGTATGATTAGACATTATTGATTCTAGTTCATCTTTTATAGCGCTTTTCCAGAAACTAGCATCAATAAATCGTATAGCTTCTTCGTAAGTTTTAGGATCCTCATCTAACAAATAAGCTTGAGCTATAGGATCAGAAAGAGTGTCTAAATCATTTATCTCAGAAATGAAGTTATGAAGTCTGGTCCAAAAGGGTTTCAACTCTTTGTCTCTTACTTCTTCTAGGCTCAAATTCAATCTCTTGAGAAGACCTAGCAGGCACACTAGAAGAAGTGGATGGCAAGTTTTCTATTTGTGTTTCAACAGTTAATCTAGGTTTCTTGAGAGGAAAGATTTCTTCAAAGAAAACAACATCCCTAGATTCACAAATAGAGAAGTCTTGTAAAGTCACAAATCTGTATGCGGCACTGTTAGAAGCATAGCCTATAAACACTGCATCAACGGTCTTAGGTCCAATGGTGGACTTCTTAAAGTCTGGCAACCCCACTTTGGCCAGACACCCCCACACTTTCAGGTATTGTAAATTTGGGGCATACCCTTTCCATAATTCGTATGAGGTAGAATCAATTTTCTTATGAGGTACTCGGTTCAGAATATGATTAGCCGATAGAATGGCTTCCCCCCACATGTTGTCAGACAACCCAGAACTTATCAACAATGAGTTCATCATCTCTTTTAAAGTTCTGTTTTTCCTCTCGGCTATACCGTTCTGTTGAGGGAAATAAGGGGCTGAAGTTTCATGTATTATGCCATTCGTCTCACAAACCTCTTTTAGAAAATTAGATCCATATTCACCACCTCTATCAGACCTAACACGTTTTATTCTCCTATCTAACTGATTTTCAACTTCTGCCTTATAAATAAGAAAGAAATTTTCAGCTTCATCTTTAGTTCTTAGGAGATAAACTTTTGTATACCTAGAGAAGTCATCTACAAAAGTTATGTAGTAGTGTTTTCCTCCTTTACTTTCAGTGTTTCTAAAGTCTGCTAGATCAGTATGAATAAGTTCTAACAGTTCAGTCTTTCTTTTAGAAACATTTTTAAAGGTAGGTTTTGCATGCTTTGCTTCTACACAAACTTCACATTTATTATAGTTTGTTATGTCTAGTTTAGGCAAAATATTCATATTCATAATTTTCTTTAGGGATTGAATATTTACGTGTCCTAATCTAGCATGCCACATATCAACAGACTCAACAATATAAGCAGAAGTTGTAGCTTTATTATTTTCATTAAGTTAAGTTTCTATGACAAATAAACCTTCGCTTAAAAAACCTTTCCCGACATAATCACCGTTACGGGAAAGTACAAGTTTATCTGCCTCAAAAACTAACTTAATGCCTGCCTTATTTAAGAGGCCACCACTAATCAAATTTCTACGCAGGGCAGGCACATATAGAACATTGTTAAGGGCCAAAGTTTTACCGGAAGTCAGCTTGAGTAAAACCTTGCCTTTGCCCATCACTTGAGAGCTGCTGGAGTTCCCTATGTACACACGTTCACCATTTTTCACGTCCTCGAACTCGGTGAAGAACTCCTTCTTTGTGCAGAAGTGTCGAGAAGCTCCGGTTTCTACGACCCACTCGGTGTTCTTCTCTACGAGGTTAACCTCCGAAACCACCGCGGCTATGAAATCATCATCCATGTCCTCCGTCACATGCATGCGTGGTCTAGTCTCATTCTGGCGGTCCAAGCGGTGCTGACATTGGTACGCCTTGTGACCAGCTTGCCCACACACGTAGCACTTCATGGTTTTCACGTCGGGCTTGGCCTTGATGGGCTTCTTGAAGTTGGTAGTCTTCTATGGTTTGGGCTTTTTGCTCGGAGGGCCTTTCTTAAAGGGCTTTTTGGACCCTAAAGCACCACCAGACTCAACTATGTTAGTTTTAAAAGATAAGTGACTAAAATTGTTCGTAACCTTATCATTCAAACGGTTGGCCTCCTCGATTTTTATGTGACCGATCAGCTCCTGAAGTGGTATGTCCCTTTTCTTGTGCTTGAGGGAGTTGCGGTAATCGGACCATGATTTTGGCAACTTCTCGATTAGAACATTTGCTTGCAAAACTTCACACATTTGCATGCCTTCCGCTATGATGTCCGAGACAAGATTCTCATAGTCATGGACTTGGTCCATGATGGGCTTGTTGTCGGTCATCTGGAACTTCAACCATTCGCCCACGACATATTTTTTGAGCCCCGCATCATCGGTGCCATACTTGGTGTCCAAGGAATCCCATATCGCCTTTGCACTCCTCTCCTTTAGATACATGTCAAATAATTTGTTGGACATGTGACTAAGGAGATGGCCACGGACCGTCTTGTTGTCCTTCTCATATTTGGCAAAGGTGGCAGCAGCAAGGGCATTGGCGGCAGCATCAGTTTGGCCTTGGTTATCGGCAGGAACAGCAACGGAAGGTGGTGCAACTGGTGGTTCATTGAGCAGCACATAATCGAGGTCCAATTGCTCAAAGAAAATCAGTATGCGCTGGGACCACCTTCGATAGTTGCTGCCATCTAAAGCATCGAGCTTGGAAAGGTCGGGAATGAGCTTGCTTAGTAGTGCGAATGAAGAAGCCATTTTGCAGAATCGGAGATGAGTTTTGTTTCTAAATTGTTGGTAAAATGAACTGCAAAATCGGCTGTTAGCACTGACTGGAAATTATAAAAAAACAGAACGTAAAATATGTGGACCGTGTCGTGGTATGGTGGCCACTGCCTTAGAAACAAAACTGCCCCGAACATTGTAGTCGCTTCACGGGCAGGCTGTCCCCCGTGGTGCACATGGACGCTCCTGGAACCGTACACTCGACTCCCGGAGTGAACAACAGTGGAACTGCTCGAACAAATGGAGGAAACAGAGAGAATTGAAATGCTTTGTGATGTGTTTGATGATATAAAATGGTGCATGCAACACCTCTATTTATAGGCTTGGATAACATGTCTATAATAGACATTTCACTGCACAAATAATTACAGAATTAAATCTGTATAACAACAATCTTAAATCTGCTGTAACAGCTTCACATAATCACCATTTTAATTCTGTAATAATCATGCAATAACAGTGTTGTTACACCTTGAATTTGACTGAAAAAACAGTCTAAATTCATCCACTGAACAGACTGTACATATTCGAATAAATTCGAATAAACTGCACTGGAATCAAACCGTTCTGAACGTTCGAATCAAATCAAATAAATATTCTGAACGTTCAAATCAAATAAATACGGATTGATTTATCAAAAGCCTATAAATAAGAAAAAATTCTTTCACATATAGTCTTTTGTTCATAAGAAAATTCCTACGAATATAAACGCGCGCGTACGTGTCGAAGACACGTGTTACCCGAACCCTTACCCTTACCCGAACCCGAGCCGAGCCGGCCGGATGGCTGCAGCGCGCGAGGACTTCCCTTGTTCTTTCCCACTCAACAAGGGAGGAAGGAAGCATGGGTATAAATACCCTTCCCTAGCTATTTTCCCAACCAATGTGGGATATAGCTTTGGTAACTTCTTGAAGCATTACCAACACATGAGACCATGGATGTGAAACTTGCTCTGAATTTGAAAATGGATAGAGATTAGCTCTATTGAGAGCAAAGAGCAAGGGCTAATTGGCTATCGAATGGGGATAGGAATACGATGTTCTTTCACTGGTTTACTTCTCAGAGACGTCACCGTAACCGTGTTGCCAGGTTGAAAAATGAGACTGGGCAGCATTTCGAGGATCCTTCCGATATGGCTACGGTAGCTACAAATTATTTCCACCAGCTTTTTTTTTCTCAATTGACCTCGAATTGGGACATGTTCTCCATGGTATTGATCATTGTATCTCACATACTATGAATGATAATCTTAGATATGCCTTCACTACGGATGATGTTTTTGTAATCCTTAAATTGATGAGCCAGCAACAGAGGAAGATGGCTTGGGGGAAATTTTCTACCAACGATTCTGGCTTGGTTTTGGTAATGATGTCGGTCATTATTGCATCGATATACTCAATGGGGTCCATCCAATATTTGACATAAATCATACACATATTGTACTAATCCCCAAAGTAAGTAACCCAATTTCTATGTCAAATTTTCGACCAATAAGTCTTTGTAACATGCTCTATAAGATTGTGGCTAAGATGCCAGTCCTCTGTTTCCAAGAAGTACTCCGTCTTTGTGTGGATGAAGAACAAAGTGCTTTCGTGCCTGGTCGCTTTATTACTGATAACTTACTTGCTGCTTATGAAATCCTGCATTCTTTTCTGCAGAAATGGCATGGTTGTAAGGGCTTGTTTGCTCTTAAACTTGACATGAGCAAGACCTACGATAGAGTCAAATGGGTTTTCTAGATACCGTTCTCTCTCGGGTGGGTTTTGCTAGATCATGGACCGACCGTCTTCTATAGTGTGTTTCCACAGTCTCTTACTCGGTGGTCCTTAATGGTGTGGTTGGCTCTCGGTTCTCTCCTTCACGAGAACTTCACCAGGGGACCCATGTAGCCTCTATTTGTTTCTAATTTGTAGTGAAGGTCTGTCGTCTCTTCTGAGGAGTGTGAAATGCTCGATGTATTCAATCGAAATTAGCATCGATGAAGGGTGTAAAGGTTTATTTTGAAATTGGGAAAAGAAAAAATCAAAAAAGAAATGACAATTTGACACATTCGATTTTAGAGTGGTTCGACCTTTGTAACCAACATCTACATCCATTACCTTAGTGTTGCGTGTAAGGGTGCACTATAATTTATACGCAAATAGTGCAAGTATACACGTCGAGGCAAGTAGTAAAGCGATGAGTGAGTATCATCTCCACACGGATATGAGGTATTCCAAGTTAAGTTTAAGCACAAAGGTAAAGACCGAAATATAAATGAACTAGCAATTGGAAATATATGAATAAATGTGATGGCAATTGGGAACAGGGTAAGAAATGTGATAGCAAACAAACAACGTAAGATTGAACCAAAACAAGGATATTTCAAGGGTCCTTTCACATGTACGAAACTCGTTAATGGAATGATAGGCTGGGCTTGCTAAGGACTTCCATATCTAACCCTAAAGAATGTCTAGAGCTACCTTACCCACAACATGCTCGACAGAGTTTACTTAGATGTTTTTAAACTATCTCTAGCAAGAAACCTGACAGCCAGAATGCTAATGCAATACCTCTCAGCGTGAACCCTAGCAAGCTACTTATCGATGAAGTTCTACTCCTTTTAGTCGCTGAAAATCTATCCTTATCTCTAAGGTGAGTTAGGGTTTTGCCTCTCCGCATCAAACTCCCATTGTCCACGTAGATCTAAGCCTAACTCTCTCGAATATTAAGCTATCCAATACCTAAACTAAGGCTAACTCTCGAAAGCTCTTACAAGTTTAGGGCAACCAAAGAATGGACAACACATGTAAAGGATAAGAAAGCAAACCAAACATTCATTTAAACTTAAACATAAACATCTATAACAAGCCCAAGCCACTTAAAGACAGTTCATGGCTGGGAAAATATCATCCACAGTCATTCTTTTAAAAAACCCATCCTAAAAATAAGAAATGAAACATCACAATCAACTAGAGTAAAAGAAACTCCCAAGCCGCTTTGGACTGCTGTGAACCGCTCAAGCTTGCTGCTTCTCTCAAAGGCCAGCAAGAACACTCATTGGAGCTTCAACAATGGAGAACACCACACGAAGAAGATGAAGAAAGGAGCCGCCTTTCTCTCTTTCTTAGCTCACTCAAAAATATCCTCTTTTTCGGCTCTCTCTTTAATGTGGGTGTCTTGTCCTTTATATAGTGGGGGCTTCTAGGGTTTTGTGCCCTAAATTCCAAGGGAATATTCCATTCACATGTGGGCTCACAGTTGGCTAATTGGTTCACATGTCAGACTGCACAGTGTCCTCGTCTCCTTGTCCTCTAGTGCGCCTAGAAATGCTATCCAACATGTTGTAGCATTCTACCTCTGCCCTGCTATGCTTCTCATTTCCATACACATCACCACAACAACCCAAACCTTCCCAAGCAGCATCATTCAAGGAAATAAACAAAGAAAACTAAACAAGCGACACCAAATGCAACTATATGAACTAAATGCATATATATATATATATATATATATATATATATATATATATATACTATGAAATGAGATGAAATGGGCTTGTTTACTTACAATAACTTAAGTAAAAAGGTGTAAAAAGTTAACCTTTTGCAAGGTTAATACACACACCCCCAAACTTAAGCTATTGCTTGTCCTCAAGCAATGAACAGAAACAAACAGATAAATGCTACAACATAAAATCAGATCACGACAAAGCTATGGCTAAATTTCAGTCCTCAGAACAAATATGCTCAATCATGAAAGACAACTTAAGATTTTAAAAACTACTCCTATAGGGCAAGATCCTAAGGAATGCAAGTGTGGTGAATACATGTTCTTCAAGCTTAACAAAGTTATAAAATAATTGGTTAAGTTCTCAAGTCTGCCCTGGTTTTTTTGTGCTTTGATGGGTGCAGCACATCACAACTATTGTCCCTAACTCTAGATGAGTATGGAGCAAACATCTCACCCCCAAGCTGGTAGATAGAGTAATCATGTGATAACTTTCATTCACTCATTTGAGTTGTTACCATTTATTTAAGTACAGAATCCATGCAAAACAACTCAAAGCGAAGTGTCCCTCTTAGCTATGCTTTAGCATTTATTCACACTTCAACAGAAATAGAAACTACTTAAGCCTTTTAAGCCTTCATTTTTTTGAAGCTCATTCTATACATTTTTAATCTAAGGCATACGAGTGTTCTTTCACCAAAAATCATCTAACCTCTATAAGTATAAAGAACATGCAATCGTGTAACGTCATAGGGAATCAAGTCCTATAGGCAGTTCTACCAATATCAAGAGTCATAAACATTCAGTCAAATTTATCCATAACAATTAAGTTCTCATTATCGAACATCCTCAATTTATTCATAGAACTGTCATTGACCTAACAAAATGCTATAGCAAAAATGTGTTCATTACTAAATGCTAATGTGTTGAGTGTGTAAAAGTTCTATTATTTACACCCTTTTAACCCATATTTCTGCTGCATTAAAGCACCATTTCATTGCATTTAGGTCAGTTTACAGCAAAACATCACAAATATATAAAAGACACAGATTCTACTAAAAATGGCTATTTTTGGCAGGTTTCTGCCGTCGTAGACGGTGAAGGCAGGCGCAGGGCAGATAAGCAGAAGAGCTAAACTAGACAAGCAGACGAAGAGGACGATGCTGCCATGGTTCTGCCGTGACAGCATGGTGACAGCAGTTTTGCGGAGAGAAAAAGCAAAGTGGACCTCGATAGATAGAGAAAATTATGCTCGTCTGTCGTGTGAAAACCATATATTTTTCCAAGCCCGGGATCAAAATATATGTCAAGCCAAAGCTCAAGGAGAGAAAATCCCAAGAAACAAGGAGGACGACTGAAAAGTAGGATCCTTGAAGATTAAGTCTTTATTAGAATCATACTTTTAATTAAAGTTGTAATCCTTGTTACCTTAGATAACTTGAGCCCAAAGCTTATATAAGGGCATGTATTTTAACCTAGGGATATCATACTCCAATCCCCACATCATACCCCATAACCGACAACCAAAAAACCCTCCGTCGTTTACCCGCCGTCGACATGTTCTAAAACCTCCTAGGGCCACGGGTTGATTTGTAAAGTAGTTGCAAGGATTGTTTTGTTTTAGGATTTTTCAGTTCAATAAAATAAACTTCAAGTTCTCTTATTTTGGTTATTAATATCTTGCAAGAGCATCGGGAGAGCATTGCGAGGTTATCTATTTACTTAGCATCGGGAGAGTTAAGTATACGAAAGAAATAAGAGCAAGTTCTCTAGTTTATAGTTGAACTATCTTGTGCCTAGGGATAGGGCAAGGTTAAGTGGCTAAAGAAGAATTCATATACATCGTTGTTCATCCTTTGATTCATGCCGGGAGGTATCATCAAGACGTGATCATCGACAGACTTGGACCTAGGGATAGGCCAAGGCAGATCTGGGATTCTTGCCAAACTTGAAGTACGGATTTGGTGTGTTTGCTGCCGCGACAGCCAACGGACAGCCGCTGCGACAGGTGCTGTCGGCGACGGGCGCGACAGGTGCTGTCGGCGACGGGCGCGACAGGTGCTGTCGGCGACAGGCGCGACGATAGAACTGGATTTCCTAAGCACTGAAATACCTGCACTACTGAGCAATTCAATACCAGCCCATTCTCTCTATCTTAATTTCTCTACTTTTATTTTCCAGTATTCTTTATTATTTTCGTGACAATATCTTAATCTATTCTTTTCCCCTTGTGCAGATAGCGAAGGAAAGGGTTAGCCCAGTCCCTGTGGAGACGATATCCGATACTCTAGTATCACTTTATTACTTGCGACGTGTACACTTGCACTCAATTGCGATAGACTCTTTTACACGCAACATAATGCGAATGTATAACTATAGGCACTAACACCCCAAACATGAAAGATGCAGTGTCCTCAATGCATAAAAATAAAATGAACTAATCTAAAATGCAGATGCAAATTACCTCCTAAAAATCTAATTTGGTGTTGTCGTCTTGGTGGCTTTGTGCTTGATCTTTGGCTTCTTCCTAAGTGCTGCAATGGGCTCATCAGCCTCATCTTATGGGTTTGGTTGGTTGGGCGGATCTTCCTCAATTGGCTGGTTGGGCGGATCTTCCTCAGTTGGCTGGTCACCGATAGCATCGCCGGAATCGTCATCAGATGGGGCAGTACATACATGCCCTACTGTGCACTTTAGGCGACTCATTGGTTTTGTTGTAGCATTCGGAGTCGGGGCAGGTTGCGATGCTGGAGCATCTCCAGCTATCTCTTCACCGTCGCTTCCAATATAGACAAGCTCTTCGACTGGGGGTTCTTGTGGTAGCAAGGTGCTCAGGGGAGCTTTTCCTTTCCTTTCCCTCATTGTCCGAGGGCTTTGTCGCACAATGGCAGTAGCTGGTTCAGGAGCAGGTGTTTGGTGCAGAGAAGGTTCTTGATGCAAGGCAGTTGGTGGGCATTTTGCTGTAGTTTTCTTTGGAGCTGGTGCAGCTTGCGTGTCTGGCTTGTCCTTTTTTGGACAGAAACAACTCATCGGGGAAGGGTGGGAAATCGATCTCCATGTGCGGAAGCATCTCCTTGAAATCATAGTTGAAAGCCACACCCCTTTCCTTGACATACTTGAAATAAGTCGCCGGGCTTCCCTTTATCTCATCCATCTCCTCTTGCATATGTTTGGCGGAGACAATAAGGGCTGCTGTTCTTGCTATTGCAATAGTTTTGGCTCCACCCTTCAATGTTTCTGCTGGAGCATCCTCATTGAATTCCATCAAACCAGGAATTTGGTCTGGGGTTATAAGACCCTTTCCCGTGTCGATCTCGTCTTCTTGAGGGTCCTCATAGACCTACTTCTTGCGGCACAGTGCCGTGATGAGGTTGGGTAAGATGAGTCGGCTCGATTTCCTCTTTAGGCATGAATAAACTTCATCGACGATGGTTTTACCTACATCTACCAGTCAGTTGTTGAGGATGGAATGCAAAAGGAGCAGCATAGAGAGATGCACAATGGCCGTATGGGAGGTGGGCATCAGACGTGTTTTGAGGTAGTGGTTCCAAACCTTGGCCTTGGGCTTCAAGCGTCTGCGGTCTACCGACCTAGTGGTTGGGTCCAACTCCGTCCCACTGAAGCACATGTTCTCAAGGACTTTCTTGTATGTTTGGGCATCAGCAACTTCAACAAAAGGGTTGTGTTGATCCACCACATTCTTTAGGCCAAAGAATTTGTTGATTGATGCAACAATAAACTTCACCTGGTCGCCTCACACATACACGCCAGAGTTGGTAGGGCTCATTAGGTGCACGTAGAACTCCCTCACAAGGGGTACACATATATCGCCTGGGTGTTTGAAAAATGACTCCCAGATGTGCTCAATGATGACATCCATCACAAGGGGTACACATGCAAATGCTATAGCATAAATAGTAAGGGTAAAAAGATACAAACTCTTTAAGGATCCTGAAGAAGCATGGTTGATTTGTCTCGCAAGATATGAGCTCCATTGTAAAGCTTCAGCCCTTGGCTGTTAACCATGAAAATTGTGTCATCGTCAAGCTTCTTGATGTCTACCGCTTCATGAGGATAAACCTTGTTTACTATGAAAGGGACTGACCATCGTGCTTTCAGCTTGCCTGGGAAGATCTTGAGCCGTGTGTTGTAAAGAAGCACTTGTTGGCCTTCAGAGATATGTTGTGGCAAAATATACTTGTCATGCCACTTCTTTGTTTTCTCCTTGTACAAGCGGGCATTCTCATAGGCTTGGGCTCGAAACTCATCCATTTCGTTCAGCTCTAACAACCTTCTTTCTCTAGCTAGTTGGGTGTCCATATTGAGCTTTTTAATGGCCCAATATGCCTTATGTTCTAGCTCCACGAAAAGATGACATGCCTTGCAATAGACGAGCTTGAATGGATGTAACCCCCTTAGCCCGGCCTAGACGTTTGACCCGAACTACGAAGATTACACGGGGAAAACCAAAGTCAACCCGAAAGTCGACCTTGATTAATGACCATTTTTTTATCTTTTCTAGATGCTCAATATTAACCTATATGTTTAGCAAATTAATTCAGCAGAATCGGCATAGCGAACGAAACCCGAACATGGACTCAATTGAATAGAATCATCTTTTAAGGACTAAAACGTAAATTTTTAGAATTATAAGGACTAAATGAGTTTTAATGTTACCAGTCCAAAATTAATCATATAACATGCCATCAGATCAAATTTCAACTCAAACGGATCATTCAAACTCATTGAATTAAGCAACCAACATTTAGGGACCAAAATGCAAGAAACAGAAACCCAAAACAATTCAAAATTCAAACCCAACGGTCAGCGTTTCGATACGGATGGCCCTGTACCGAAACGGTCGTTTCGAAACACGGTTGACCGTTTCGATACCCGGGTGCATTCCGAGACCCGTATCGAAACACCCCCTTCTAGTAGCAAAATCGTTTCGATACGTCCTCACCCGTTCCGAAACCTCATAGCCATTACAGGCCCATGTTCCGAAACAGGCAAGGGCATTCCGATACGCCTTGCCCTGCAACATCAGATTTTGCTGGTTTTTCATGCTTATACACACTCAAATCATCCCCGAGACATGCCACATCATACATACAACATGGATACACACTAACAATCATCAATTCAAGGCATTAGCTATAACATGGCAACCAACATGCAAGTATAGGTACTAAAGGCATGCTCCCTAGTCCACCAAAGCAATAACAAGCCAAAACCATCATCCATAACCAAAATCAAACCATAAAAGCCAATTACATCTCAAAAGTAACTATCAAACATGCCCAAAGAAAAGGGAAAACATTCTCAACCATGCAATAGCATAAACCCCACCCATTGCCTTTTATTACACCGAAGTAAAGCCACATACTTTGCAAGATTAAAAGCTTGGATTCCTCTTGCTGCCTTCAAAGCCTAGTTTTCTGCATTGATGAAACAAAGAGCGTAAGCACAAAGCTTAGTGAGGATCGCTAAATAACATTCATCAATGCATGTCTCATATTTTGCAAAACCAACACATTACAGCACGATTTTGGGAATATTTGCATCAAGCCTTAGGTACACGGTTGAATTTCAGTACTTCTTATCATCCTCAGACGGATGGACAGTCGGAGCGCGTGATTCAAGTGCTGGAGGACATGTTGAGGTGATGTGTGATAGATTTTCAGGGTTCTTGGGAGAAGCACTTGCTGTTGGTTGAGTTTGTATATAATAATAGTTACCAGGCGAGTATTTGATCAGTGCATAAAAGTTCTATATTTTACCCATCATTTATCCTTATTTTTGCTGCACTCAAGCATGTTTAACTGTATTTTAGGTTACGTTTTGCATCAACATCACATTTAGATAAAATTGCACAGATACTGCTAAATTTGGTTACTTTTGCAGGTATCTGTTGTGGCAGCATCCAGGGCAGCAGTCGTGGCAGCATCCTAGGCAGCAGTCGTGGCAGCATCCAAGGCAGCAGGGGAACATAAGAGCTGGAGTGAAGAAAACTGCCTCATACATCACTGTCGTGACAGATGCCGTGGCAGATGCCGTAATAGTGATGCCGTGACAGTGATGTTGTGGCAGTGATGTCGTGACAGTTGTTGTGACAGAAGTGGCGACAGTGTTGAAGCAAACTGCCTTATAACTCGCTGTCGTGACATATGCCGTGACAGAGGTGGCGACAGTGAAGAAGAAGAGATGGAAAATGTGAAGTGGAGTTCGACTGATAAAAGATTTCAAGCCTAATTTTTAGAGATCACTTGCATAATTTTTGGAGCCCAGAAGCACAAGAAAGGCCTTGCCCAAAGTTTGAGGAGAAAGTCAAAGCAAGAAGATATGGCGAACTAAAGGACGTTTATTCAGAGATTTAGTCTTTAATGAATTGTACTTTAATTAGAACTAGTATTCTTGGCCATTAAGAAAACTTGTACCCAAGGCCTATATATATGATTGTAATTCGACCTAGAGAAACATCATCACATCCCATACCTCTCATCTCAAAACCCTAACCGTTTCTCTTTCTTCACCATGTTCTAAACCTCCCCTAGGGCAAAGGGTTGATATTGTAAAGTAGTTGTAAGGGTTGTTCTGTTCTTAGGATTTTTCTGTTCAATGAAATAAAACTTCAAGTTTGCTTATTCTGGTTTTCAACATCTTGCAAGAGTATCGGGAGAGCATTGTGAGATTATTCATTTACTTAATATCGGGAGAGTTAAGTATACGAAAGGAATAAGTGCGGGTTCTCCAGTTTATGGTTGAACTATCTTGGACCTAGGGATAGGACGAGGTTAAGCGGCTAAGGAAGAATTCATAAACATTGGTGTTCATACTTCGATTCACGCCGGGAGGTATCATCCAAGACGTGTTCATCGACAGAACTTGGACCTAGGGATAAAACAAGTTAATCGAGGGATTCTTACCGAACTTGAAGAAACTGAGTTGCTTATCGCTTCCGCGACAGCAACAGACCGCTGCCATGACAGGTGCTGTCGTGACAGGAGCCCGACACAGAACATAAGTCCTTGAACAATGCAATACCTGCACTACTGAGCAATTCAATTCCTGCCTATTTTATTATCTCGATTCTCCTATTTTACTTGATTATTTTCGTGACAACTTAATCAATCTATTAAATCTCTTCTTTTCCCCTTGCAGGTATTTGAGGAACCAACGTTGTGGATTTAGAATCATCGATATCTCTACTGATGGAGATCTACGAGTGGCCAACAGAATTTGATATAGAGAGTGATGGCACTTACCAATGTCCCATTGACCTGCAAAGTAACCTGACAACAGACTGTCAAAATAATTGGCTGCCGTAGTAGCAGGCACGACAGCAAGGGCTACATTCCACCACAACAACATTCAACAAAAACAAGGTAAGCTTGTGGTCGAATATCAATTTAATTTTTACTAATCATATATTCATGCCCTCAAAAACTTTACCAAAAATGGAGGACTTCATGGACTACAAAGGGAAGAGAAAGAAAGGAGCCCCCACCATGAGAATAATCACCAGATGGAGGGTGCGGATGGACTTCAAGAAGTACCAGAAACGACCCCTCAAACATCAATAGAACAGGGAGCAGTTACTTTAGGAGATGCCCCTCAAGGCACTCCTAATTTAACTTAACTTATTGTATTTTAATTTTATCTTATTTTATCTTTATTGTTTTAGGAATTAGAAATTTGATATTAGTTTTTAGTTTGTTTGTGTTATTAGGTAAACAGAGAAAACCCTTGCAATGACGATACAAGCAACCCGAGGAAGCTCTGCCTCCACCCTTGCTGCGGCATCACTCATACTCTCAGGGCAGCACCCACAGCTCCTCCGACAAAGTTCAAGGAGACTGCCCGCCGACAGCTTCTCATCCAAAGCTCCAGTAGCAGCGACGACAGCCGCACAACTTAACTTTTCTTTTTCCTTTTCTCTACCGCCTGCTGTATATATTATCTTTTTGTGATGTTTCACTTTTCTGTCATTTTTATTTTCTGTTTTTCATTTTTATGTCTTGTGTCATGCATTGAGGACAATGCAACCCTTGAGTTTGGGGGTAGGCAGTCCTCCTAATTATTAATATAATATTGCATTTAGTTTTAATTGTGTCGCATTTATTTTTATGCAAAAAAATTGGCTTAATTTATTGAACTTTTATTATCTGCCTCTACCATCTCTGTCGTGACAGCCCCTTAAAAATATTTTAGGAAGTAAGTAGAGCCTTAGTATAGTTCTGAAACACTTTGTGACTTACTTGATAACAGACTTTCTCTAGCATACTTAGAATAGAAAACTTAGAACTTAGAGTAGAAAGAGACTAGAAACTCAGGAAACCTAGAGGTGCCTATCACTGGATCTAGGAAAATAACCAGAGAAAAACTTCTAGAGGTGCCTATCACCGGCTCTAGATAGTTAACTAGAGGTGCGTGAAATACTGGCTCTAGTAGAAAAGAGAAAAAATTAGAAAAAGAAGGAAAACAACTAGAGTTGCCCGATACTGGCTCTAGTAATAAAAAAGAATTAAGTCTCGAAGGAAAACTCTAAACAAGCTAAGTATAATATTCTAGTTGCTAGGGAAGTCTATATTCATGTATGTTCACAATAAATGCACAGACATGCACGAGAACTATACTTTTGCTCTAAGTAGATCCTTAAATATTTGAACAGGTGCTAAACATGATAGGGACAGTGTTGTGGGTAAGGATTGTTCACTAACTTAAGCCAAGAAAAAAATAATATATATATATATATATATATATATATATATATATGTATGTATGCATGCATGTTAGTTAGGTTGCATTTGCTTGAGGACAAGCAAAGATTCGAGTTTGGGGGTGTGATCAGTGCGTAAAAGTTCTACATTTTACCCATCATTTATCCTTATTTTTGCTGCACTCAAGCATGTTAAACTGCATTTTAGGTTAAGTTTTGCATCAACATCACATTTAGATAAAACTGCGCAGATACTGCTAAATTTGGTTACTTTTGCAGGTATCTACTGTGGCAGCATCCATGGCAGCAGTCGTGGCAGCATCCAGGGCAGTAGTCGTGGCAGCATCCAGGGCAGCAGTCGTGGCAGAATCCAGGGCAGCAGAGGAACAAAAGAGCTGGAGTGAAGAAAACTGCCTCATACATCACTGTCATGACAGATGCCGTGGCAGATGCCGTGATAG
Organism: Hibiscus tridactylites; assembly: GCA_958450335.1. Taxonomy (NCBI): domain Eukaryota; kingdom Viridiplantae; phylum Streptophyta; class Magnoliopsida; order Malvales; family Malvaceae; genus Hibiscus; species Hibiscus tridactylites. Next base: position 51,359,150 of record OY288290.1, read on the forward strand.
ATGCCGTAATAGTGATGTCGTGATAGTGATGTTGTGACAGTGATGCCGTAATAGTTGTCGTGACAGAAGTGGCGACAGTGTTGAAGCAAAGTGCCTTATAACTCGTTGCCGTGACATATGTCGTGACAGAGGTGGCGACAGTGAAGAAGAAGAGATGGAAAATGCGAAGTGGAGTTCGACTGATAGAGGATTTCAAGCCTAATTTTTAGAGGCCACTTGCATAATTTTTGGGGCCCAGAAGCACAAGAAAGGCCTTGCCCAAAGTTTGAGGAGAAAGTCAAAGCAAGAAGATATGGTGAACTAAAGGACGTTTATTCAGAGATTTAGTCTTTAATGAATTGTACTTTAATTCGAACTAGTATTCTTGGCCATTAAGAAAACTTGTACCCAAGGCCTATATATATGCTTGTAATTCGACCTAGAGAAACATCATCACATCCCATACCTCTCATCTCAAAACCCTAGCCGTTTCTCTTTCTTCACCATGTTCTAAACCTCCCCTAGGGCAAAGGGTTGATATTGTAAAGTAGTTGTAAGGGTTGTTCTGTTCTTAGGATTTTTCTATTCAATGAAATAAAACTTCAAGTTTGCTTATTCTGGTTTTCAACATCTTGCAAGAGTATCGGGAGAGCATTGTGAGATTATTCATTTACTTAATATCGGGAGAGTTAAGTATACGAAAGGAATAAGTGCGGGTTCTCCAGTTTATGGTTGAACTATCTCAGACCTAGGGATAGGATGAGGTTAAGCGGCTAAGGAATAATTCATAAACACGGTGTTCATACTTCGATTCACGCTGGGAGGTATCATCCAAGACGTGTTCATCGACAAAACTTGGACCTAGGGATAGGACAAGTCAATCCAGGGATTCTTGTCAAACTTGAAGAAACTGAGTTGCTTATCGCTGCCGCGACAGCAACATACCGCTGCCACGATAGGTGCTGCCGTGACAGGAGCCAGACACAGAACAGAAGTCCTTGAAAAGTGCAATACCTGCACTACTGAGAAATTCAATTCTTGCCTATTTTATTAAACTAATTCTCCTTTTTTACTTGATTATTTTCATGACAACTTAATCAATCTATTAAATCTCTTCTTTTCCCCTTGTGCAGATAGCGAAGGAAAGGGTTAGCCAGTCCCTATGGAGACGATATCCGATACTCTAGTATCACTTTATTACTTGCGACGTGTACACTTGCACTCAATTGTGATAGACTGTTTTACACGCAACAGTATTCAAATGGCTCCATATGAGGCTTTGTATGGGAGAAGATGTAGAACCCCTCCCTGTTGGGCAGAAGCTGGGCAAAAGTTGATTTCAATGCCAATTATGCTTAAGGGAACCACCGAGAAGGTGAAGCTCATTTGTGAGCGTTTAAAGGCAGCATCGGATAGGCAAAAGTCTTACGCGGACTTGGAGCATAAGGAAATTGAGTTCGCGGTTGGCGAACGTGTGTTCTTGAAAGTATCGCCTTGGAAGAAGGTGATGAGATTTGGGCGTAAGGGTAAGCTTAGCCCAAGGTTCATTGGACCTTACAAGATTTTGGAGCGTATTGGTCCTGTGGCATATCAGTTGAGATTGCCTACGAAATTGGAGAAGATACATGATGTGTTTCATGTCTCCATGTTGAGGAGGTACAGATTGGATCCTTCGCATGTGATGCCTGTTGAGGAGATAGAGTTGAATTCGAGTCTGTCGTATGATGAGGAACCAGTGAAGGTCCTGGATGTGAGTAGCAAAGTTCTTCGTGGTAAGACGATAGAGCTTGTGAAGGTGTTGTGGCGACACCGAGGAGTTGAGGAGGCCATGTGGGAAAGCAAAGCGGACATGCTGAAGCAGTTTCCGCATCTCTTTCCATCAGGTAAGAATTTCGAGGACGAAATTTCCTAAGTGGGGCAGAGTTGTAACGCCCTGGTTTTGGGCCTAGATGGTTTAGGCATCAGATCGGACCGGTCGAGAACGGTTCGAATTGCATAAGGTGATATTTGGAAATCAAGGATCGAGATAGGATAAAAATGTTATAAAAATTGCTAAAATCCTCTAAAAATATATTTAAGAGGTTGGTCAAATCAATTTTACAAAAAGGGTTTTTGAAAATGGACATTTTGAGTGGTAACCAAATTGTAAAGTTTCAAAATTGGGAAAATGTAATTTTTAAGGTGGAGGCGAAAATCTTAGAATCTTTAGGGGGCTTTAAGTCAATTTGACCTTTTCTCAACGAATGACAAGTTTTCCTTAGTGAAATCTTGAAGAACTAAGAGAGATTTCTTGAAAATGATTTAGGAAATGTTGAGAGAGTTTTTGAAAGTAAGAATTCTGGAAAAAGATGAGTGAATTTGTGTTTGGCTGAAAATGAGAAAGATTTTGGTAGTTACGTAATTGAAATCCATTAACTACCTTTTAATTATTTTAATATAAATCCAAATAAAATCATTTAATTAAAAACCCTTTTAAAACACATGTCATATTGAGAAAATGTCAAATTGACTTAAAGCCCCTAGAGATTCTATGATTTTGGCCTCCACCTTAAAAATCACATTTTCCCCAGTTTTGAAACTGTACACTTTGGCCACTCAAAATGTCCATTTCCAAAACCCTTTTTGTAAAATTGATTTGACCAACCTCTTAAATATATTTTTAGAGGATTTTAGCAATTTTTATAACATTTTTATCCTATCTCAATCCTTGATTTCCAAAAATCACCTTATGTGATTCGAACCGTTCTCAACCGGTCCGATCTGATGCCTAAAACATCTAGTTCCAAAATCAGGGCGTTACAATGGAGAAATTCCCAAGGGTGTCTTGAAAGCTGTCCGATAAGCCCATAATGCTTCTACGAGTCTTAGAGACCAGTCCTTCCACTTGGGATTGACCACCTTTCTCTAGAACTTGTTTTATCTCTCGATTGGAGATCTCAGCTTGACCATTGATCTAAGGGTGGTATGCCATAGAATTTGTATGCCTCACTCCATAACGTTGCAATGCTTTAGCAATAAGCTTGTTGTCAAAATTGGTGTCTTCATCACTTATGATGGCTCTTGGGGCTCCAAACCTTGTGAAGATGTTCTTGTTAAGGAACTTCAAAACAGTCTTGGAGTCATTCCTTGGTGTAGCTATTGCTTCAACCCATTTTGACACATAGTCTACGACTAAGACGATGTATAGATCTCCAAAAGATGATGGGAATGGTCCCATGAAATCTATTCCCCATACATCAAAGAGCTACACCTCCAAAATGCATTGCAATGGCATTTCATGCCTTCACGATATTTTACCCGTTCTTTGGCATCTATCACATGCCTTGCAAAATTCATGCACATCCTTAAAGAGTGTGAGCCAATAGAATCCTGATTGTAGGACCTTTGAAGCCGTCCTAGCTCCTCCAAAATGGCCTCCACACGAAGATGAATGCCAATGGAATAAGATCTCCCTTTGTTCTTCTTATGGGACACATCTCTGGATCATTTGGTCCGCACATTGCTTGAACAAATACGGCTCGTCCCAAAGATAGAATCACACATCATGCTTGAATTTTTGTTTACCCTGGCTATTCAAACTAGGAGGAAAAATACCACTAATGAGTAAGTTAACAATATCAACATACCATGGAATTACTGTAGCATATAGGATTTTCTCATCAGGGAATTCCTCCTTAATTTATGGGTTATCCTTACTTTCAGCCTTGTTTTCTAGCATAGAAAGATGATCAACAACTTGATTTTCAAAACCCTTTCTATCCCTAACCTCTAAGTCAAACTCTTGCAAGAGAAGTATCCACCTAATAAGTCTAGGTTTAGCATCATTTTTAGTCTCTAAGTACTTAATAGCAAAATGATCGATATGTGCAACGACCTTAGTGCTTATCAAGTATGCTCTAAACTTATGAAAGGAAAACACAACAACAAGTAATTCTATTTCAATGATCGTGTAATTGATTTGTTCATCATTTAGAGTACGACTAGCATAATAAATAACATGGAAAATTTTATCTCGACGTTGTCCAAGGGTTGCCCCCACTGCATAGTCACTTGCATCACACATAAGTTCGAATGGTGAGCTCCAATCTGGTGGAACAACTATGGGTGCTGAGATAAGTTTTTCCTTGAGTTCATTGAATGCATTGTGGCAAGCATCATCAAACACGAAGTGTTGGTTTTGTTGTAGCAAAGTGTACAATGTCTTTGAGATCTTAGAGAAGTCCTTGGTGAACCTCCTATAGAAGCCAACATGGCCCAAAAAGATTCGAATGCCTTTCATGATGGTTGAGGGAGGTAGCTTTTCGATCATCTCAACCTTTTCCTTGTCCACCTATGTTCCTTTTTGCGAGATTTTGTGGCCAAGAACAGTCCCTTTGGCAACCATAAAATGAAACTTCTTCCAATTGAGGACCAAGTTCGCTTCTTCATATCTTTTCAGCACCTTTGCTAAATTACCCAAACATGACTCGAAGTCATCTCCGGAGATCGAAAAATCATCCATGAAGATCTCTAAGAACTCTTAAACCATATCTGAAAAGATGGCTAGCATGGAGCTTTGAAAAGTAGCTGGAGCATTGCAAAGACCAAAGGGCATCCTTCTAAAGGCGTAAGTACCATAGGGGCATGTGAACGTTGTCTTCTCTTGATCCTTTGTTGTTATAGTAATTTGGTTGTACCCTGAGTATCCATCAAGGAAAATATAAAAGGCCTTGCCCGCCAATCGATCCAACATTTCATCGATGAATGGGAGGGGGAAATGGTCCTTCTTGGTTGCCTTGTTAAGCTTTCGATAGTCCATGCAAATCCTCCACCACGTGGCGGTCATTGATGGTGAATGTTCATTGTCCCCGTTGCTTACTACGGTCATGCCTCCCTTCTTTGGCACACATTGCACCGGGCTGACCCACGAACTATTGGATATTGGGTAAATAACTCCATCATCAAGCCACTTGATGATCTCCTTCATCACCACCTTCTTCATGATTGGATTAAGCCTTCTTTGGGGATCAATAGAGTTGATGTGGTAATCATCAAGCCAAATTTTGTGCATACCATTCAAGTTAGTCATAGTCTAACTGTTGCGTGCAAAAGTGATGCGCAATTAGCGTGCAAGTGTACATGATGCCAAGTTATAGTATTTAAGATATCGTCTCCACAGGGATTGTGACAGCTTTTTGGAGTTCAGTTTTCTACACAAGTAAAGTAAAAACACGGATATTAGGAGTTGGTTTGATTGAAGCTAAAACTAGAGCAAGTGAACTAAATTGAGATATCAGAGTGAGAGAATGGGTCAGTATTGGATGTTTCATAGTGTGGAGAATTGATGTACTGTCTCGGCACACTTTTGCAGACCAACTTAACAACTTTCAACAGTCGCCCACGACTATGCCTCGGCAGGCGCCCGCCTCGGTAGAGAGCAAGTGACTGCCTAGGCAGTTAAGCGATGACTCAAGGTTCGGCAAGGCTCCCTTCTATGACTCCCTCTTCTCTCGAAGATTAAAGTACTATTGGCGAACACGTCTTGGATGATACCTCCCGGCGTGAACCTAATGGGCGAACACCAACCGATTATGGATCATCTTTTAGCCGTTGAACTTCTTAACTTATCCTTAAGCCGAAGTAGTTTTACCCTATGGTTGGATAAAATTATGTTTACTCGTTTCGTGAGTTCAACTCTCCCGATAATGAACAAATGGATTGAAGCCCTCTTCTCTCCCGATAAAGATTGCGACAATGAAGAACCAAGAGTAAACAAACCTTGAATCTTATTGCAAAACTGAAATCCTAAACGAATACAACAAGACTCTCACAACTACTACACAACCAACCCTTAGCCCTAGGGAAGGTTTAGAACATGGTGAGTTTGGACAAGACTAGGGTTTCGACAAGAAGAAGTTTCTCTCAAATCTCAATTATCTTCTCTCTTTCAAGTTGATTGCATATATATAGGGGAGGAGCCTAGGTCTAAGTCGGCTTAGGGTAGGAATAACTAGTTAGAGTATGATTACAACTCATTAAAAGATCATTAAATACTCTTAGATTCCCGTTTGACTTTTCTTCAACTTGACTTTGACCTGGCTTTTCTTTGTCTGTTGGGCTCCAATGCACGTGCAAGTGGTCTCTAAAAATCGGGCTTGATAAGCTCTTTCTATCGCATACCACTTTGCATTTTTCCATTCTTCCTTGACGTGCTGCCTCGGCGGCAAGTAGTTGACTGCCTCGGCGAGGGTATGGACTAGTGTGCAGGGGTTGGCACAATTCTGCATTCTGGTTCTTTCCTCATGGATCAGCTCTCATGATACTCCAACAGCTTCCTCCTTCAGCTCCTAGTTTTCTCTTCATCTGCCCTCTTTGCTGCCTCGGTGGGTACCTACGCATAGGGAGAAAACACACTTGAGCAGTATCATATATATAAAATCAACGAAATTCATCAAATAAGGCAGATTGTCTAATCTATGCTATTTTGTGTATGTTACCTAATAAATGCAACCTAAACTATACTTAAGAACAACAAGAATTGAGCTAAACTAGGGTATAAACATAGGACTTTTGCGCACTTAATACACCTCAAACTCAAACAATTGCTTGTCCTCAAGCAATGTAGTCGAATAATAACATGCCAAAACTTAAAATCATATGCAAACTAAGTCGAGAAAGCATCTTGAGCAACCTTTACATACCGTATAGATTTATGCCTACTTAGCAACCCTTTGAATGAAAAAAGATTTACCCGAAACCGAACGATGTATCTCGTGAGTGTGTATGTGTTCCTTGTGATAAGCATGATTCTTCGGCTTCTAAGTAAACCTTCGATAAACACCTTAATTCCCTTGGGTTTCCCTCTAGTTTCTTTTCCAATTTAACCACTAGTCGCCGGTAATAGGCTTTTCTAATTATTGCAATATATATATATATATATATATATATATATATATATATTCTCTAGAGCCAGCTTCGGGCACCTCTAGCTTATCCTAGAACCAGTTTCTAGCAACTTTAGGACGTCTGGTTTTTTCTTTCATTTTTTTCATTTTATTCAAACTTCAAGTTCTACCCAAGTTTACTAGGTGAAATACCTAAGTTTCCTAGAAGTCCTAAAATCAAACTAGTCGCAAAGAGTGTTTTCTTTTTAAGTTTAGACCATTGTAGGATTCTAAGTTAACCTAAAGTCATGCTAAGGTTACCGCCTAGGCGGGCCATCTACCGCGGCGGGTAAAGAATACTCAAGATTTTTTCTCAAACTAAGAGTTCATCAGGCTTTAAATAAAGGCATGTTACAATTAGAACCTAATTAAAACAGAAAAAAAAACTAGAAAATACAAGAAAAAAACAAAGGAAAGAAAAGACAAAATTAGAGGACTAATTCCCCCCCCCCCAAACTCGAGAGGAAAATTGTCCTCAACGCATGCCTACATACACAAAATTAATGCATAGATTAGATAAGAATAACAAAATTAATTTGGTTTGGATTCGGAGGAGCTGTCGTCGTTGCCAATAGACCTGGAAAACTTGACCCGAGACCCAAAACCCGAACTGAAACTGAAAGTCAACCCGAAATTGACCCGAAATTTGATCCAAAATTTGATCCAAAACCCAAAATAAACCGAACCGAAACTGAACCGAATTTAGTTGAACCGAATGGACCTGAACTGAATAGACTCGAACTGAATAGACCCGAACCGAATAGACCCAAACCGAATGGACCCGAACTGAATGGACTCAATTAATAGAAATAAAGAAAGATAAAATCTGAACAGCCGCACAAGTCACTAAAATGTCAAATATATTGACTTTATAAAGTTATATATAGGGTGTAAAAATCTGACCAACCTAAAAATTTGACTAAAATCGATTGATCTCTCATTGAACCGACAATAACCGAACTGAAATCAACTGACGCGAAATGACCCGAAACACAATAGACCCAAACTAAAACCAAACTGAATCTGAATCGAAAATATCAGACCCGAAATAACCGAAACCGAAATGACCCGAACTGAACCCGAACCAATTGACGTGTTTGCCACCTCTTGTTTCCAATGATCACCCTCTTCCGTGCTGCCATCTTGAAGAACTTGGCCGCCCTCGGCGGTTGTTGGTAGGAAGGCGAACTGGGTTGAGCCTTCTGTTTCACCTCTCGTTCGCCACCGTCTTCACTGTCTGGGCAGACTTTTGTGGCGGTGTGTGTTCTCTTTGCTCCTGGGGAGAAGGATAGTTCGAGCTTCCAGGTAATGGATCAAACCGTGACCTGCCATATGGAGTCGTCGGAGAGGAAGTCCTTGAGGTACCCGGAGTCGGATGGTCCTGGTGCGTCGGCTGCTACCCTAGACGTCTGCCCTTGGTCTTTGACTGGGATGCCACCGTGTCTCCTTGGTTATCAGAGCTAGAAAGGACCTCAGTGGTCGTGGCTGCTCTAGAGGCTTGGGGCTCGCTTGATATGGGGGCGGTCAGAGTTGAAGAGGCTGCCGGATGTGTTGCCGAGGCAGAAGGTGCGATAGTTGTGTTCGGTGCTACCGGGGCAAATATCTCGGTAGGGAACTCTGGAAAGTTAACCGTCGGGAACTTTTCCTCTATATTGGTGGCGGTGGCTTTGTTGAAGTCTCGAATATATGCCATGAAGGTTAGCTAGCGGCGTTCCATTCGATCTAGTTGTGCTGCTAAGCCGCCGATGGTGGTTGCTGGAAGTGTTGCTGACTGTCCATTTTCGACGCAAAAGTAAAATTTTTATGGGGTGGCTGTTGTGATCTCCATCTTCCGAAGTCGTCCACCCGGTTCATTCAGGGTGTCATGGTGTCGGTTAGGGCGGGTGCAACATGTGACTTTTCGCACAATGTCATGATGAGGCTGGGGAAGTAGAGTTGTCACTTCGTTTTCTACCCACACTCGTAAATTTCGTTAGAAATAATTGAACCCACATTGACATACCTTTTATTGATGATGGAGTGGATGAGTGCCAATCTGGGTTTGTCGACGATGGAGTTGTGGGTTGTGGGCAGCAAACGCCTCTTCACAAATGTGATCCAAAGCTTTTCCTCGGGCAAATAATTATGCCGGTTAACGGTGCCTTTATTTCTACCCTCGTTCCAAATCATCCTTGGTTCGCATAATTCTTCCTTTATTGCCTTGTAACCATCCGGTGTGAGGGAGGCAAGAAATTTCGAGTGCTGGTCTTCGCGGATATAGAGGTCGTAGTAGAGATTGATCTTGTCTTCATCGATTAAAATCGGCCGCCTGTGAACATTGACTGTCAGCACGTCCTCCGTTGGCCCATGGGCGTAGTATTCGCGCACCATGGTTTGATTTGCTGGCCAGGGTTGTTGGGCAAAGATTTGCCGCCGTTAATGCTCGATCTTGGAGTAGATGAATTTCTCGAGCCCTAAATATTTCTTTCCTAACTCGTAGAAGAATCCCTGGTCCTCACACACCGCTCTTTCCTTAAATCTTTCGTTGTGGTGGGCTTTGATTTCTGGTGTGTGAAGCGATGGAGGATTCCTCCGAATCTTCTTGGACAGCACGGCGGGGGGGGGGGGGGGGTTCTTGCCATTGTTTAGTTGGGCTTTTTGGTGTGCAAGAGAGTTATGAGAGCTTGATCAAAAGAATTGATGAAAAAGAAAAAAACTGAAAGCAAAGAAAATCTTGTGAGACAATAAGCAAGAGAGAGTAAATAAGAGTGAATAGTAGAAAAAATGAGGGAGTTTAAATAGAGGAAGAGTGATGTCGTTTCGTCTGCCAAGGCAACCGTTTCCCGGGCAAAGAGCCATTGGAACGGAACGAGCTTCTTCGAACGGCTAGTCTGCAACGGCTAGTTCTAACGGGAAGCAACACCTGTCTTCCGTGACAGTCTTGGAAGGCAGGCTTGAAATGGTTTATGAATTTGGGCTTTCTTCTATTCCCTTCTCTTGGGTTATTGTCTCTCCTAAAAAAACTGAAATAAAAAAAATTTATTAGAGAATAAGCAAATACGAAAATTAAATCTAAGTCTTAAAAACTGGAAATGCAAGAAATTAAAATCTAAATCCTAAAACGTAAAATAAAATAAATTAAGGAAACTTTAAGTTATGTTGGGAATGCATTTGAATGCATTTCCCAACACAACCACTTCCTGGGCTACTGCAGCATCTGCTTCACTCTCTACCAGGGCGGATCTTTGTGTTTCTCTTGATCATTGCTGCTGCCATGTTTCCCACTCGGGCGGTTGTGGCTGGAGTGCTCTATCTTAATGCTAGGTTTGATATCTACTGAATCTTGGATGTCCTGACTTTCTTCTTTGTCTTCAACTTTCTTCGAGTGCTGCAGGACATTAAATTTAATTTCCCGGTCATCCACCTTCATAGTAAGCTCTCCATTCTCCACATCTCTTACGGTTTTGCTTGTGGCTAGGAATGGTCTTCCCAGGATGACGAGTGCTTTGTTGTCTCCTTCACAGTCCAGAATTAAGAAATCTGCTGGGAAGATAAGATTGTCTACTCTTACTAGGATGTCTTCGATCTTTCCTTCTAGTTGTACGTAAGAGTGACCAGCTAGCTGGAGTATGACGGTGGTGGATCTAACTCTTCCAATTCCCAGTTTTTCAAACACCGTTTGGCATCATATTGATGCTTGCCCCAAGGTCCCATAAGGCCTTCACTTCATATTGGCTCCCAATAGCGCAAGGTATGAGGAAATTGTCTAGATCTCTTAGTTTGGGCAGTGTTTTATTGTACAGCATGACCAAGCATTCTTTCGTCAAGGCTATCGTTTCAAACTCCCTGATTCTTTTTCGTTTGGAAACCATATCTTTCAGAAACTTTGCATAGTTAGGCATTTGTTGTATGGCTTCCACTAGGGGGATGTTGATGTGCACTTGCTTGAGAATGTCAAGAAATTTTTTGAACTGGTGATCCTGCTTATGTAGTTTCAGCTATTGTGGGACAGGTGCACGCACTTCTTGTTTCTCGGGAATGCCTTTAGAGGCTGTCGTGGTGGGTCGTTATGCGTCTACTACGGCGGGGTTTCTTGCTTCCATAAGGGCAACTGATTTGATGGCCTTGCATTGCTCATAAGTGGGTTTCCTCGTGACTTCAGTATCGCTGGGCAGTCCTCCCATAGGTATGGTGTTCAAGACTTGAGCAAATTGTCCCACTTGAGTTTCTAGTGACTTTACAGTTGCTTCATGATTCTGCATTCTCATCTCGGTCCTGTCCATGAAGGCTTCGGTTTTCTTAACAAATAAATCCATATTGGACATATAGGTACCTGTCTGAATCATGAAGGCACTTAGAGTCTGCTCCAAGGCACTGGGTGATGCATGTTGCGGCGGTAGCTGTCGCGGCATCGTCTGCTGAAATCCTTGCGATTGATTTGTCTGAGCAGCTGGGTTCGGAGCATTGTTGGGGTTAGTCTATGAAAAGTTAGGGTGCCTCTTCCAACCAGGGTTGTAGGTGTTCGATGTAAGGTTGTTGTTTCTGTTGAAGTTTTCTACAAAGCAGCTAATCTTTGTCCCTTGTTGGCACTCAGATGAGTCATAGTCTCCCCCACATTGGTCGCAAAAGGCTTCAATTGCTTTGACTTGTTGTGTATTATTCTGCCCTTGCATTGCTTCTACCATCTTCGTCAACCGAGCGACTTGTGCAACGAGTGCATATAATGTTCCTAGCTCGTTTGTTGTAGCCTGCCTTTTTATGCCGCATCGGCGGGCATTAGGAAAATGATAGTCGTGTTTGGCCATCCTGTTCAAAATTTAGATTTCTTCAGCGGGCTCCTTGTCGAGCAACGTACCATTAGCAGAGGAATCCAACATCATCTTTGTTGGAGTGTTCACACCGTTGTAGAATATAGATACTAGTGTCCATTTTGGAAATTCGTGGAAGGGGTATTTATTCAGCAATTCACAATATATCTCCCATGCCTCGTACATTGGTTCATCGTCTGCCTGTCGAAACATAGTGATGTCAGTTCGTAGTTTATTAGTCAAATTGACAGGATTAAATCGAGCTAAGAAATCTCGGCATAATTTTGTCCTTCTAAGATCTTCCTCCAGGTAGTCTCTAACTAACCGCCGAGCGGCAGGAAGTTGTCTGTCATTGACCGCCACGGCATTGTCACCTGGGGTGGAGGAGGTAGGTTCTGGACGTTTTCTGGATCAGCCATGGGTTCCTTGTTTGCTTTTCTTAATCTGTGTGCAGTATGTTTGGGCTCTGGATCGTATTCTCGCAAGGGTGATTTTTGATTGGCTCTGGTCATAAACCAAAGAAAACTAGGAGGTTAAACGAAAAAAATAAAAAAGTGCAGAAAAATAAAAACAAAAAGTTGTACGCCAATCACTGGTACCGGCGCCAAAAATTTGTTGCGTGCAAAAGTGATGCGCAATTAGCGTGCAAGTGTACACAGTGCCAAGTTATACAATTTAAGATATCGTCTCCACAGGGATTGTGACAGCTTTTCAGAGTTCACTTTTCTGCACAAGTAAAGTAAAAACAAAGATATTAAGAGTTGGTTTGATTGAAGCTAAAACTAAAGCAAGTGAAATAAATTGAGATATCAGAGTGAGAGAATGGGCCGATATTGGATGTTTTGTAGTGTGGAGAATTGATGTACTGTCTCGGCACACTTTTGTAGATCAACTTAACAACTTTCAACAGTCGCCCACAACTAGGCCTTGACAGGCGCCCGCCTCGGCAAAGAGCAAGTGACTGCATAGGCAGTTAAGCGATGAATCAAGGTTCGGCAAGGCTCCCTTCTATGACCCCCTTCTTCTCCCGAAGCTTGAAGTACTATTGGCGAACACATCTTGGATTATGGATCCTCTTTTAGCCGATTATGGATCCTCTTTTAGCCGCTGAACTTCTTAACTTATCCTTAAGCCAAAGTAGTTGTACCCTATGGTTGGATAAAATCGTGTTTACTCGTTTTGTGAGTTCAACTCTCCCGATATTGAACAAATAGATTGAAGCCCTCTTCTCTCCCGATAAAGGTTGAGATAATGAAGAACCAAGAGTAAACAAACCTTGAATTTTATTGCAAAACTAAAATCCTAAACGAATACAACAAAACTCTCACAACTACTACACAACCAACTCTTAGCCTTATGGAAGGTTTAGAACATGGTGGGTTTGGACAACACTATGGTTTCGACAAGAAGAAGTTTCTCTCAAATATCAATTGTCTTCTCTCCGTCAAGTCGATTACATATATATATAGGGGAGGAGTCTTGGTCTAAGTCGGTTTAGGGTAGGAATACTAGTTAGAGTATGATTACAACTCATTAAAAGATCATTAAATACTCTTAGATTCCTATTTGACTTTTCTTCAACTTGAATTTGACCTAGCTTTTCTTTGACCGCTGAGCTCCAATGCACCTACAAGTGGTCTCTAAAAATCGGGCTTGATAAGCTCTTTCTATTGCATACCACTTTGCATTTTTTCATTCTTCCTTGAAGTGCTACCTCGACGAGGTATAGACTGGTGTGCAGGGGTTGGCACAACTCTACATTCTGGTTCTTTCCTCCTCCATCAGCTCTTCTAATACTCCAACAACTTCCTCCTTTAGCTCCCAGCTTTCTCTTCATCTGCCCTCTTTGTTGCCTCGGCGGCATCTGCCTGGGCGGGTACCTACGCACAGGGAGAAAACACAATTGAGCAGTATCATATATATTAAATCAACTAAATTCATCAAATAAGGCAAATTGTCTAATCTATGATATTTTGTGTATGTTACCTAATAAATGCAACCTAAACTATACTTAAGAACAATAATAATTGGGCTATACTAGGGTATAAACATATGACTTTTGCGCACTTAACACTAACATAAAGCTTTTTTATATTGAGATAACACATTTATCAAGCTAGACTCTTGCTTAGGTGTAAGACTAGAAGAGATTATCACATGCAAAGTTTCATTGCAACCCAAATAAGCATATTTAAGGTGTGATGGTAAAGGTTTTAATTCTAATGTTGGTGCCTACTCAAGTGAGGATTTTGGAGGTGTAAATTCAAAAATATCTAATGGTTTGAATTGCATACATGGTCTAGATATGAGCAGACTGGATTGTTGCACCTCTATTGGAAACTCCTCAAGTTCCTCGAACTCTTCGACCTCCTCGAAGTCCTCGTTGCTATCCTTATTGAACTTCATATAATCTTTTATTTGTAGAAAATTACTGAAGCAAAATTCTGCAGCTTCCTCTTCTAATGTAGCATCCATGTATTGACACTCCACATGTTCATCCACATACTTGAGGGTGTTGAACATAGTTATGGTCACCTCTTGATCAACCACTCGCATGGTGAACTCACCCTTTTCACAGTCTATCAAGAATGAGGAAGTCAATAGGGAAAACATATTTGCCAACCTTCATCACAACATCTTCTATTCTTCCTTCCGGACGAACTTGTGATCGGCCCGCTTATTGCAAAATAAATTTGGTAGGCCTAGTATTTCCCATACCAAGCTTTATAAACACTGACTTGTGCATTAGATTCACACTAGATCCAAGATCACATAGGGCTTTTCCCACATAATTATCACCTATTGAACAAGTGATGATGAAGTTGCCTGGATCATTCCGCTTTGGTGGCAGATTGCTTAGCACAGAATAGCATTCTCTTGTTGTAGCAGAAGTCTCTAGCCTCTCAATCTTCCTCTTCTTGGTGACAATATCCTTAAGGAATTTCGTATAAGTGGGCATTTGGTTAATAGCTTCCAAAAATGAGACATTGATGTGCAACTGGTCAATGATATCTACAAATTTCTTGAACTGAAGATCTTCATTATACTTCTTTAATCTTTGAGGGAAGGGTGGTGGGGGTCTAACTTCTTCCTTTACTAGTGGAGGTCTGTCTTTTGCTGTAGCAAAACTATGTCTTCCATCAGCAGGTTCACTGGTCGAGCTTCACTCTTATCCTTTTCAATGGATGAATCTTCTTGCATTTTGGGTTCTTCTTGGACAGTTTTGGGGTTGGAATCTCCAGCCTTCTTCTCCTCCCCCCTAAACTTATCTTCCTTGTTAAGTTGAGTACCACTCCTTAAAGTGAGTGCACTACATTGTTCCTTGCCGTGAGGTTTAGTGACTTCAGTATCACTAGGCAAACTACCATGAGGTCGAACCTGTAGGGCTTGTGCAATTTGACCTACTTGAGTTTCCACAGAGTCATTGGCCTCAAGCTCGAGTGTCCCATGAGTTTTCCTCCCCATTCCAAGTCTAGTAGTCGAAAATTGGTAGTCATTGTTTGTTATTCTATCAAGGATATCGAATGCTTCTTCGGGTGATTTGTCTAGCAAAGTTTCATTTGCTGAAGCATCTAGAATCATTCTTGTGGGAGCATTGACACCATTGTAGAACATCACAACTTGCGCCCAATCTTGAAAATCATGATTCATACATTTGCGAAGCAATCCCTTATATCCATCCCAACACTCGTACATCAATTCATCATCAGCTTGACGAAAGGAAGCAATGTCATTCCTTAGCTTGGTGTTCATGTTGGTTGGGCTATATCGATGCAAAAAGCTTTTGCATAGATCTACCCATGTCTCCATTGAACCAACGGGTACTCCACTCAACCACTCTCTTGCTCGATCACGCAATGAGTAAGGAAATAGCTTAAGCTTCAACACATCTTCATGCACACCTTGTTGTTTAAATGAGTCACACACTTCCAAAAATGCACGAATGTGTTTCCTAGCATCTTCATGAGGCGATCCACTAAATTAACCAATCGAGTTCAACATGTTGAACTTCACCGGTTTGAGATCGAAAAGGGCTGCCTGAATTTCAGGAGCTACAATCCCAGGGTTGAGATCTTCCAAAATGGGATTCAAATGATCTCTAATAGCTCATGGACGAGCTACAGCTCTATAATTTTCTATACCATCAGGGTCTTCAGGATTATCGCCATGTTGACCTCATTGATTACGACCTCTATAATAGCTCGTGGACGAGCTACAACTTTATAATGGTCAATCTAAGGAACTAACGATAGTATGGGTTCGTTGGGTCTTCCTCGGGTCATGGACCAGCACAACACCTGAAAAAGATAAACACAAACAACTAGTTAGTTATACAAAAAGAAGAAAAGTGATGAGTAAGTATCATCTCCACAGGGATTTGAGGTATTTCAAGTTAAGTTTAAGTGCAAAGGCAAAGACTAAAATATAAATGAATTAGAAATTGGAAACAGATGAATAAATGTGACGGCATTTGGGAATAGGGTAAGAAATGCGATAGCAAACAAACAACGTAAGACCGAACCAAATCAAGGATATTTCAAAGGTCCTTTCACACGTACGAAACTCTCTAATGGTATGATAGACTGGGCTTGCTAAGGACTTATATGTATAACCCTAAAGAATGTCTGGAACTACCATACCTACAACATGCTCAACAGAGTTTACTTAGATGTTTTTAAACTATCTCTAGCAAGAAACCTGACAGCCAGAATGCTAAGGCAATACCTCTCACCGTGTAACCTAGCAAGCTACTTACTGATGAAGTTCTACTCCTTTTAGTCGTTGAAACCCTATCCTTATTTCTAAGGTGAGTTAGGGTTTTGCCTTTCAGCATCAAACCCTCATTGTCCACGTAGATCTAAGCATAACTCTCTCGAATATTAAGTTATCCAATATCTAAACTAAGGTTAACTCTCGAAAGCTCTTACAAGTTTAGGGCAACCAAACAATGGACAAAACATGTAAAGAATAAGAAAGCAAACCAAACATTCATTTAAACTTAAAACATAAACATCCACAACAAGACCAAGCCACTTAAAATCATTTCATGGCTGGGAAAATATCATACACAATCATTCGTTTAAAACAACTCATCATAAAAATAAGAAATGAAATACACAAGCAACTAGAGTAAAAAATTCCAAGGGGTTATTCCCTTCATATGTGGGCTCACAGGTGGCTAATTGGTTCACATGTCAGACTGCACAGTGTCCTCATCTCCTTATCCTCTAGTGCGGCCAGAAATGCTATCTAACATGTTCTAGCATACTGCCTCTGTCCTGCTCTGCTCCTCATTTTCCTGCACATCACCACAACAATCCAAACCTTTCCAAGCAGCATCATTCAAGCAAATAAACAAAGAAAACTAAACAAGCAACATCTAATGTAACTATATGAACTAAATGTATCTGTATACTATAAAATGAGATGAAATGGGCTTGATTCCTTATAATAACTTAAGTAAAAAGGCATAAAAAGTTAACATTTTGCAAGGTTAACACTTTGCATCCACACTAAGGATTTCTCAATTCACTGACAATGAATTCTTCCCTTTTTACGGGTCCAAGGGGTAACCTTACATCCTTATTTTTTCACGAGCTAAGATAGAACCCTCTCCCTAGTTTTTATAAGGATCAACTAGAACTTATCCCTCAATTATGAGGTCTTAACAATGTAAACTAATTACATCTCTAGGTGGGTGTTTACACATTTTGGCTCACTATGATTGGACTAAATTATAAGAGATTACAAAATAGACAATGAAGAACTCTACTTTCTTGATCTTTAAGCTTGGATATTCATCATCTTTTTCTTCAAGTGTCTTGGGCTTGTATTTATAGAGTGGAATTAAAATCTAGCCGTTGGGGACTTTAATTCTAGCAATAAATGCATCTATGCAACATTAGGTATCGATACTCGAAAGTGGGTATCGGTACCTGCCAAAACAAGAAAGAGTCGTTGCACATAAGGTGTCAAGTAATATCTGCCAACGTGCCAACCTTCCTGATAGGGTCGGGGCTTCTATCATGAACTTTAGTGGATCCAGTTTTGAAATTAACCATGTAGTGTGGTACAACATATACTGCTTGAGCCTTTTAGATGCCCACACCAAAGCGCAACATAGCTTCTCAATTGAAGAATATCTGGTCTCACAGTCAGTAAACTTCTTACTCAAGTAATATATTGCCTTTTCCTTTCTTTCGATCTAATCATGTTGCTCTAATACGCAGCCCATAGAATTTTCGTACACCGTCAAATAGAGGATCAGTGGCTTCCCCGAAACATGTGGTACTAACACATGAGGGTTGGTTAACTTCTCTTTGATCTTTTCTAGAGCCGTCTGGCATTCTTCATTCCATGTCCCTGGGTTACTTTTTCTAAGCAACATGAATATTGGATCACACTTATCTATTAATTGGGAAATGAAACAAGAGATGTAGTTTAATCTTCCTAAGAAACCCCAGACATATTTATGTGTTTGAGGTGGCAGGAGTTCCTGTATGGCCTTTATCTTATCAGGATCAATCTCGATTCATCTTCTACTCACAACGAAGCCCAATAAATTTCTAGATATAACCCCAAATGTGCGCTTGGTAGGGTTGAGCTTTAACTGGAATTTTCTCAACCTTAGGAAAAGTTTTTCTAGGTTCACCAGGTGTTCTTCTTCAGTTCGGGATTTAGCGATCATATCATCAACATATACCTCTATCTCCCTATGCATCATGTCATGAAATAGGGTGACTATGGTCCTTTGATAAGTTGCCCATGCATTCTTCTAGCCAAA
Source organism: Hibiscus tridactylites (assembly GCA_958450335.1). Classification (NCBI taxonomy): domain Eukaryota; kingdom Viridiplantae; phylum Streptophyta; class Magnoliopsida; order Malvales; family Malvaceae; genus Hibiscus; species Hibiscus tridactylites. The sequence continues at coordinate 51,377,623 of OY288290.1, forward strand.
GGGCATCACTTTATAGCAGAAAGTTCCCTAAAATGTTATGAAGGTGGTTTTTCCCATATCTTCTACGCACATCTTGATCTGGTATACCCTAAAAATCTATCCATAAAAGAGAAAATGGAATGACCTGTCATGTTGTCTACTAAGGTGTCAATCTGTGGGAGCGGGAAATTGTCTTTAAGGCTTGCCCTGTTGAGATCCTTGTAGTCTACGCACATACTTACTTTTCCATCTTTCTTTGGGACTGAGACAATGTTAGCCACCCATTCAGGATACTTGGCTACTTCGAGGAATCATGCATCATATTGCTTCTTCACCTCATCTCTGATCTTTAGAAGTGTCTCGTTTTCATCCTTCTAAGCTTTTACTTTATAGGCTCGCATCATACCTTTATAGGAATCTGATGCATGACAATGTCAGTGTCGAGGCCAGGCATATCTTGATACGACCAGGCAAAAATATCCTTGAATTCTTTTAGGAGCTCAATCAGAATTTGTCAGGTCTTGGTTGTAATGGTGATACCAATCTTTGTCTCTCGATTCTCTTCTTCAGTGCTGAGATTCAGTATTTCTAGCTCCTCTTGGTGAGGTAGAATCTGCTTTTCCTCCCCCTCTACCATTTTGAGCAAGTCACTTGGCAGGTCATATTCTTCCTCGTCGTCAACATTTCCAACTTCTTCTAAGCATATAGGTATTTCAAAATCAAAATCCGAGTCAGAATTGGAGTCATTTATATCGTTGAAATTTGAATACCGGGAAAGGAATAGGCAAAAAATATATACAAATGGAAGAAATAGATGAATGATGGAATGATTTATTTTTAGTTTTCACATTTTTATGGTTTTTATTTGTTTTTTTAACTGCGAAAAGAGTTTGCCACACAAGAAAAATCATCATTTATTGAATTTCAAATCATAAGTTTTGACATAGGCCCTTTTACATAAAATCCCCTATTGTCTCTGGGCTTGGAGCAAAGGGTTGGCTTTAAGAATTACTCTGGATTTTTTTTAAAGACTACAAGAATTTCTTAAGCGGTCCAGTTGTCAAGTTCAAAGTAGGGGCTAATCATGGAGAAGTACTTGTTCTCTCCTTCCTCGTCTGTCACGGCATTGATGCTCGGCTTCTCAAATGCTTCACATAGGTCATTCTTTCCTTTCTCCTCCTCATTAACTTGGGCATTAAGGTTCCAGAAAGCCTCCGGATCTGAAATTATGGCTCATAGGTGGGAATGTCATAGGCTCCCACTCAATTTCTTCCCTTTTCAACCTTGCCCTTCTCCTTTCCTGGCGCTTCCTAATTTTTGCCTTTCTTTTCCAATGGATGGGCTTGAATCCTAGCCCAAATCGACTAGTCTTTGCAGGAATAACCACAGGGTACAACCTCCCTTGGTGTCTCTTCCCAAATCCTTTTCTAACTTTAGCTCTTTTTTCGAGAGTCTGCTTCACTTGCATCCTCGCGCATCTGGATAGTTCTGGTTCTGGCACTTTACTCCCCTCGGTGACAAAGGTCACATTGACTAGCTCCAGTGTCCTAAAGTGACACTCGAGCGCACCCTCATCTATCTCGATAAGGGTGCATCACTAGTTACTGATGCAATGATTTCCTCCTCTGCGCTGAATGTTTTCAATTATCCATCAATTACAATTTTCAACTTCTGATGTAAGGTAGAAGGGACTGCTCCTGTTGTGTGGATCCATGGGAGCCTAAGTAAATAGCTATAACTATGCTTTATGTCCATGACCACAAATTCTACGTTGAAGGTTGATGGTCCGATATGCAAAGGCACTTCAATATTTCCCAACACATCTTTTCATGTTCCATCAAATGCTCTTATTGTGTTTTGATAAGCTCCCATATTGGAGCTATCTATAGGCAACTTCTTCAGTGTTGCTAATGGGAGAACATTCAGGGCTGACCCGTTATCAATAAGGACACCCGATAACATGTATCCCTTGCATCTTGTGAAGATGTGTAGAGCTTTGCACGATCCTCTCCCTCAAACTCTATGCGATTTGGTTCAGATTTGAAGCAGAATTTTCCCCTTGATTCGAGCCTAGGGTTTGACCATTTGTTTCGGTTTTTTGCAGATTTCGGCGACCACAGAAAGCGGTGACGAGCGGCGTTGGTGCCATTGGGTCAACGACGGCGAGACACGTCGACTGACCCCAACGGCGACGGCAGCCGTGGTCGATGGACGCCAGACGACCATCTTCAATGTGTCGACCAAGGGTTTTTGGGGAACCAGCCCGCGCGCGTGCAGCTCACGCGCTGGCACATGACACAAGCCGGTTCCCCCTTTTTCCTTTTTTATTTATTATTATTGTTGTTTTTTCCTTTTTTGTGCTATTTTATTCTTTATTATATTTTCATTTATTATTTTTATTGTCATTTTATTTCCCCTTTTTTCTCTACATTTATTACTACCATTATTTATTATTATTATTATTATTATTATTATTATTATTATTATTATTATTATTATTATTATTATTATTATTATTATTATTATTATTATTATTATTATTATTATTATTATTATTTTTCTCTTCTTTTTCTTTTTAAAAATGATGGGCTTGTATTTCAAGGTGTGCTTGTTTTCTTTTGAAATAGGCTTTACAAAAATGGGTTTTTTGAGATGGGTTTTTCTTGTTTTTATTTCATAAAGGGTGGGCCTTTTATTATTTTAAGGGAAATGGATTTCTCTTTTTGTTATTTGTTTTTCAAATTATTTAATATTGGGGGTGAAAATCTAGTGACAAACCTTCTTTGCTTATCATTGTTCAATAGAGATAAAGCAAAGACCAAAAGACACTGATTTTCACCGATTTTCCTGTTGGCTCCATTCTCATGTTGCCCGAATGGATAGGCATGTTCTATTCTCTAGACGCTCAAATAGATGAGCGGATTCCATTCTCCAAACGCCCGATCGAGTAGGCTGGTTCTATTCTCCTTTTACCCGAATAGATGAGCGGATTCCATTCTCCAAACGCCCGAACGGATAGGCTAATTCTATTCTCCTTATGCTCGAATAGCTGAGCTGGATTCTATTCTCCCAAATGCTCGAATAGCTGAGCTGGGTTCATGCTCAAACGGATAGGCTGATTCCATTCTCTTTACGCTCGAATAGTTGAGATGGGTTCTATCTCCCAAATGTTCGAATAGCTGAGCTGGGTTCTATCCTCCCAAATGCTCAAACAAATAGGCGAATTCTTCTAAAAAAATCATCCCCTTATGCTTGGATGAATAAGAGAACAGGCTTCAAAAAATTTCATCCTCCTTATGCTTGGATGAATAAGCAAACAAACTCCAAAAGATTCCATCCTCCTTATGCTTGGATGAATAAGCAAAACCTCAAAAGGTTTCATCCTCCTTATACTCGGATGAATAAGCAAACAGACTTCAAAAGATTTCATCCTCCTTATGCTTGGATGAATAAGAAAAACCTTAAAAGATTTCATCCTTCTCATGCTTGGATGAATAAGCAAACAATCTCTTTCCTCCCGAACAGATAGGTGAATCTTCTGAAAAATGTCATCCTCCTTATGCTTGGATGAATAAGCGAACTCCATCCTCCGTACGCCTGAACGAATAAGCGAATCTTCTGAAAAGTTTCACCCTCCTTATGATTGGATGAATAAGCGGGTTCTATTCTCCTTGTGCTCGAATAGATAAGCAGATTCCAAAAGGGGTTTCATCCACCTTACGCTTGGATGAATAAGCGGGTTCCATTCTCCAAATGCCCGAATAGATAGGCGGGTTTTTTTGCTGAAAGGTCCTTCGTGTACTTGAAAAATGTGATATTCAATGCAATTATGATGTGCATGCCCCTAGGAATGCCTAAAACATGAATGTGTGTCTCATTTCTTTTGCTTTTTGAATTCTTTTTCTCAAAATTAATCTTTCCACTCGTTTAATCCAGAAGCAGTTATATTTCTTTGACTCGTGGAAAACATTTGACTTTTGCAAGTTTGCTCACTTAATCTAGTGATCTTGTACTCCTGGTTGGAAAGACGGATTTCTTCAACTGACATAGCTTCGCCATTCTCATTCTTTATATCTCTTTGCTTTCAACGAAAAAATCTGACCTTGGTAGGTAAATGTCTCAAGATCTACTATCATTGTAGTTGATACATCAATATTGAGTGAAAGGCTTCCTGGTATGGTCTTGAAAGCTTCAAGTCTTCATATGCCCTTAAAACATTAAGCATCTTCAATGCTTCTTATGAATTCTCAAATTCTTGCCCCCTGCAGGACATCTTGAATTGCTTGCATGTGAAATCTTATTTCCACCTTGAATATCTTCGAATGATGTTGGCGCTTTAATCTCTTCCTCTCGCGCCTATTTATACTGAGGGCCTTAAATCATTGGCCAACGTAAACTGCCCCAATCTAATGGCATCGCTTGCTTATCAAGTGCAATTCTATCTCTTTTCATGCTTTTGAGCTTTTTCATCTTATATGTAGATCTTATTTGACAACATGGCTCACTTCAAACTCTTCAACGCATGTGCTTCTTCTTTTTTTTTTTTTTACCTTCTCATGCAAGGCGTTGCCCCCATTCAAACTAAGGTTCAATTGTTTTCTGAAGTGATGAAAACATTCGTTAATGGTCTTCTACAGTTGAGATCAATACCAAGAAATCTTTTGCTTTACATGAATCTATGTCAGCCTACTTGTAAGATGCAAGAAAAGGCTAAAAATGATAGTTTCAAGAAAAAGGTCATAACAAACGCAAGAAAAGGCTAAAAATGGGGATCTTAAGAAAATAGTCATGGAAAACACAAGAATAGGGAAAAGTCAGATGCCCCAAAATTCAAAGCATGAATGATTCAAGAATCCATCAACTAGATAGTGCCCCACTTTTGTTTCTCTCTTTTACTCACACACTCCCCAAGTTTAAATTTTCCCACTTTTCTAATCTCAATCAGACATTAGAAGCTTGAGGTCCCTGAAGAAAGGTTAACTCAATTAGATGGAATGTGTTCTAAAGACAAACTCATTTTCTCAAATATCCATGTGTGATCCAAATGGTCTTTTAAGGCTTGTAATGTAGGGTAGGGTCGGGTTTCCAAGGAAAGGATATAAAGGCTCAAATTTATATTTTAAAGGTGATTAAATCAATGATCAACTTTTCCTAATGACATCGATGTTCTTCTTCTTTTATTCTTTGGACCACTCTAGACTGTCCATTTTGGGTTTTCACCCTAGAGTTCATTTCCTTTTCTGGCAAACATCTCATTTAAAGGATTTATTTCAAATTTTCCTTCGTATTTCTTCTTTTCTTTTTTCTATCTTTCTTCTCTTCTTTTTTCTTTTTCTTCTTTTTCTTTTTTCTTTTTCTTTCTTCTTTTTCTATCTTTTTCTTGTTTTTTTCCTTTTGTGTCCTTTTCATTTTCAATTTAGGACATTTACTTAATTTGTCGTGTTTTTCTTTGCAATTTTCATCCTCTTTGCCCCTCAGTGTGGGGAGTGATCCTTGTTTAGGGTTAACACAAGAAAAATAATATCAGGCTCAAAGGGGGACAACAAATGGATTTTCATTTTCTTATTCGTGAAGGGAAATGAAGGAATGCCAAGTGTCAGTTCACATACAAACATCATCGAAGAAAAGTCGTCTTCAGTTGGTAGATGTTTTAGAGTTATCACTTCATTCAAGGACCCTAACAACAATGTCTGAGAGGAAAATTCACTCATAATATGTATATGGGATTTCCCCATTAATCCTGAACACTCATTTTGCCCCCTATCTCGGGATTAGATTCAAGAATCATTCATACAATCAATAATAGGGACTCTGCAAAGAAAATGTATGCTTGAAAAGAAATTGATGAAGAACAAAAATGAAAAATGTTTTCCATTTAAAAAAATATGCATCTTTAATCAAGTAAATTGACATAGAAGCCCTTACAAAAGATCCCTAATGCCCGCGGGGAAAAGCAAAAGGGTTAGTTCTAAGCATGATCCCAACTGTCTAGAGAAAATTATGCATTATTCTAGGAAAGCATGAATTTCAACCAATCTTGCCTCCAGCAATCTTGGTGACAAAATTCTAAACACGTTCGACATCTTCTTTCTCTCGAGTCTTCCACTTCTGATGGCTACCAATATCAACTCTCCATTCATGGCCATGTCTACAAAACCTTCAAAGGCGTGATTTAACATGTAAACATAGAAAGGACCATTTAGAGTCTCCACAAACATTAGAGTAACCTCATTTTTCGATAGTGGGGGTTGAACTTGGGCTGCCACATCTCGCCATCTATGGGCATACTGGCAAAAGCTTTCATTCGGCTTTTTTCATATTCTACAGTGCAATCCTGCTTGGGGCCATATCTATTACATACTCGTATTGTTTGAGGAATGCTTTTGACAGATCTCTCCAAGTGCGTATATTGACCCGACTTAGTTGAGTATACCATCAGATAGCAGACCCAGATAAATTGTCTTGGAAGCAATGAATCAATAATTTCTCATTTTCCAAGTGTGGTGACATTTTCCGACAGTACATAGTCAAGTGTGCCAATGGGCATGTAGTTCCATTATATTTTCCAAATTCAGGGGCCTTGGACTTTGGAGGAGCCACCAAGTCGGAAACTAGACTCAAATCTTTAGCATCCCTGCCACCATAAATACTTTCTTCTTGATAAGATTTAATTATTTCCACCAGCTTCTAGTAGTGGTCTTCCCATTTCTTCTCGACCTTTGCCATGTCAGTTTCTTCATTAAGGTCAGGCATCTCGCGTATGCGAATCTCATTGATGTTGTCTTCACTACGGGTAGAAGATTCTACAAAATGGGGTAAGATCTTGACTTTAGGTGAAGCCACTTCCTTTTGCATCTGTGCATGTACGAAGGCCATCCCCGAAAAAGTGTTGGTGTCTTCTCTCGCTTCTAGGTCTTTGAACCCAAACATGGTTGCGATTTGGCTGACTGTTTTCTGGTGTGATATCTCAATCTCTTTATTCAGATCATTTTCCATTTTCTCAAGCTTATCATGGATGCTCTTCTTATTTGCTTCCATAGTTGTCAACCTTTCCTCAATGTTCATGGCTTGAGTTGTGTTTGCGCGTGATCTTTTCTACTTAAATGAAATTTCCAAAATTAATCATGTATGAATGCAATGATTGAAATATTATTTAGTGTAAACAAAAAGTATATACATGGAAGCAAATGTATGTATGCAAAAGCATGAAAGCAAGCGAAAGGTCATCAATTCTATTAAGGTGTTGCTCTTAGACGCAGCTTCCATTGGATGACGAAGGTCCTACGAGTACGTCCTGATCTAAGCACTCATTTCTTTATTCAACATTTGAAGCCTTGGTCCTACCTTTTTAGGGCTTCGACGTTTTTAGTCCTTTTGGGACCTGTCGAAACCTTTTTTTAGGGCTTCAACGTTTTGGAAAAAAACTTTTAAAAAACACACGGAGTTGCCACCAATCTTTTTGAAAAAGTGTGATTGGATCACTTTAAAGCGAGGTTATTTTAAGAAAACCAGAAAACATGTTATGGGTTGGTTACGCGTAGGGAAGGGTTAGCACCCCACGACGCCCAAAATTGGTACCTAATTGATTTCAAAATCGTTTTCAAAACTGGAATTTGCAAGTTCACGAAGGTTCGACTTTATTTGTATGTTTAATGAATATCAAACTATTTTAACAGCCTCATCGCCCGGGAGATGAACTTTAATCACCGCCAACATTTCTGGCGCTAACCCGTTATTCATGTTTGATAAGACACCGCATTAAATTAATTTCACTTTTTCAAACAACAAAGAAAATTTGATGTGTTGAGCATTTTTTTTATTTATTCTAAGTTTGAAATTATTTACCTAAAAATGTCTAACTCTTTTATTCCTAATTAAAGGTTTAAGTTTGCTTAAGTGTGTTTTATTTTTTCAGTGAATTAAATCTTTCAACAAACGTATCTCTATCTAAGCTTTAAAACCTAGTCCTAAATTTTAACCTGTTTCTAAGAAAACAAACAAGAAACTCAATTTTTTTTTCTTTTGTGTTTTTTCCTTTTTATTATTTCTTTTAAAAAACCTTTATTTCTTTTTTTTACTTCTTAAAAACAAGATCCATATTTCCCCTTTCTACATTTTTTAGCTTTTTTCATTTTTATGTTTTCACTTTTTTATATTTTTATTTCAAAATGAATTTCCTTTAAAACTTTTATTCTTATTTTTTTTTAAATTCCTTAAAGTATGACTTTTTAATAAAACTTTTTTTTGAAAAAAAAATTCTCTTTAAGCTTTTTCAAAACTTTATTTTCCTAAAACCCTAAAGTTTTATTTAAAACCCTTTTTAAAAAAAAATTGTTTTCTTGTTTTCTTGAAAACTTATTACTTATTTCTTTTTAAATAAACACCTTTATTTACTTTTTCTTTTTAAAATCACTTAACATAATTTATTATTAAAACTAAATTTCAAGAAGAAAAAAAAACCCTTTTATTATTTTTTATAAATCAAGCCCATTTTATTATTTCCACTCATGCATTATTATTTTCTCCTAATTAAATCCCTAACTTTAAGTTTTTTAAAATAAAACCACATTTAACTCAAATTATTCTTGCATTTTAATAACAACACTTTTGAAAACTCATTTTTTATTTCTAAGATCAAAACACTCCTTAACAACATTTTTAAAGCATGCAAGTTTTTAAAGATTAAACCAAAAATTAAACAAAATTTTTAACGAAAACATTACCGGAATCGCGAAACGATTTTACGACTTCAAGAACACAACCTAAAATCCACAAAAAACACAAACACAAAAATAAGCATGAAAAGTACTAAATAACAATTAAAAGGAAAGATAGAAATTTTACCGAAATTAAGAACGAAGAACTCGAATATGAACTTCTCGAAACGCTCCCAATTGCCTTCGAAAAATTGCCTCCAAGCTCGAACTTCAACTCCAAAATTTCCAGCAACTCTTGAGAATTTTTAAAGAATTTTTCGGAATTCTTTTCTAAGCTTTTTGCTTTTTCAAGTGTGTTTTCTCTTGAAATTGGGTGTGATGAACAACGGAGAAAAGAGGGGTATTTATACTAGCTTTTGAGCTTGAGGATCAAGCACAATTCGGATTTCAATCCCCAAATTGGAGCAAAAATCAGACAAGGAACTTGATTCTCGGCAAAACCCCTCAAACTCTATGCGATTTGGTTTAGATTTGAAGTTGAATTTTCCCCTTGATTCGAGCCTAGGGTTTGATCATTTGTTTCGGGTTTTTTCAGACTCTGACGACCAGAGGCGGTAGTGACAAGCGGCGTTGGTGTCGTTGGGTCTGCGACGTTGAGACGTGTCGATTGACACCAATGGTGATGGTAGCCGGTAGACGCTAGACGACCATCTTCAATGCGTTGACCAAGTGTCTTTTTGGAACCAACCCACGCGCATGCGGCTCACGCGCTGGCGCGTGACGCGCGCTGGTTCCCCCTTTTTCCTTATTTTTTTATTTTTTATTTATTTTTATTGCTGTTTTTTTCTTTTTAATGTTTTTTCTTTGTTGTTTTTTCATTTATTATTTTTTATTTTCATTTTATTTCCCCATTTTTCTCTACGTTTATTACTACCATTATTAATTTTTTATTATTTTTTTCTCTTTTTTTTCTTTTTAAAAAGGATGGGCTTGTATTTCAAGGTGGGCTTGTTTTTCTTTTGAAATGGGCTTTACAAAAATGAGTTTTTTGAGATGGGTTTTGGTTGTTTTTTATTTCGTAAAGGGTGGGCCTTTTATTATTTTAAGGGAAAAGGATTTCTCTTTTTATTATTTTTTTCAAATTATTTAATATTGATGGGGTGAAAATCTAGTGACAACAGGACCCAAATACTTCTAAAAACTTTACCATTCAAAAAACTAGGGGCACTAGATTGTCTTACATAAAAATTTGATTTTCCCAAATTGTTTTTCTTTTGAAGTTCATTGAAAATCAAATCTTTTTTCTTTTTAAGATCATCAACTTCTTTTTGATGGCCTTTCTCCATCGTTTGAAGCAAATTTTGTAAATTTAAAACTTTAAGTTCAAAATCTTTAATTTTTGCTTCAAACTCTAGATTTGTTTTGGAAAGAAAATCATTTTCCTTTTTCAAATTTGAAAGCAACTTTTTGTTTTTAGAAAATGATGCCTTAAATTCCAAAAGCAAATCATCATAAGCATCTTGTAACTCATCAAATGTATATGAATTTGAAATAGATGAGTTAGAAGTTACCCTTGAATTTTCTTCGATGGCCATAAGGAAAAGGTTGGCTTGTTCATTATCGGTGGAGTCTTCATCACTCCAAGTATCCACATATGTCTTCTTCTTATGGCTTGAAGAGCTTGCCTTCTATTTCTTCCTCGATTCATGCTTGGATTCATTCATTTTTCATTTCATGAATCGGGCAAACTTTTCGAAGAGATAGGTCATCTCTTCCTCTTCACTTTCCTCCTCACTTGATTCAACATGGTTGAACTTGGAAGACTTGAGAGCCATGGCATTAGTATTGATGTCAAGCTCCAAGTTTTTCTTCTTCCCCATCTTCTTTATCTCTTACTTATTATTCTCCTCTTCTTTTCCTTTCTTCATAATTTCATGAGTGAGAAGAGACCCCATAAGTTCATCAAGTTATAAAGTCTTGAGATTCTTTGCTTCGATGATGGCGGTCTTCTTTGAGTCTCATGACTCAGGAAGAGAATAGAAAAAGCTTTCAGACAAGCTTATCTTCCGGAATGATTTCTCCATAGCCTTTGAGCTCATTTGTGATGGTGGAGAATCTATCGAACATCTTCGTGATGTCTTCATCCGATTCCATCTTGAAGTTCTCATACTTCAGGTTGAGAAGACCGATCTTGGTCTCCTTTACTTCGTTGGTTCCTTCGTATGTGACTTCAAGCTTGTCTCATACCTCCTTGGCATCTTCACAAGAAGACATCTTCTCATAGATGTTGGGGCTAAATGCACAAAAGAGGATGTACAATGCCTTGCAATTAAGTTCCATCTTCTTGTGATCATCTGCATTCCATTCCGCCTTTACTCTTTGTGGCACATAAGGACCCTCTTCAACAATATCCCAAAGCTTGTAGTCTTTGGGTTTGATGAAGAACTTCATTCTAATCTTCCAATGAGCGTAGTTGGTCCCGTCGAAGAATGATGGCTTGTTGATGGATTGCGCCATTTGACTGGTTAATTGAATTGATTTATCGAGCTTCCCGGATCGCCTCAATAGGATGTTAATCCCCTTCGATTGAGCCTCGCTCTAATACCAATTGTTAGACTTGATAGGCTCGATTTCCTTCAACCGATTTAGCTAGCCAAGTGGTGGAGAAGTTGGATTTTTTGGTGTTTGAGTTGGTGGCAAAAATTAAGAATTAAACACAAGGATTTAGAGTGGTTCGACTTTCTAACCCAAAGCCTACATCCACTACCTTGGAATGCCACCAAGGATTTCCCAAATTCACTAAGAATTTCGTCCCCTTTTCTCGGCTTAGGATGAAACCGTTACAACGATTAAGCTATCTACCCTTAGCTTAATCAAACACTCTCTTTCAAGTGAAATTCAAAGCAAACATGAAATTCATCTAATAGGTATGTGTTTGCAAATCTAAGCACTCACCCAAAACCTATACACTTGAGCATACATAAACATTTTAGCTCACAAGTTTTTTTCCTGTACAAGAGAATGAAAATTAAGCTCTAAAGACGATTTGACATCATAATGTTGTTACAATTGAAGCATTAACCTTTCTTTGAAGCCTGGAGGTCCATTTTATACTCTCAATTGAGTTTGTAGCCGTTGAGGATAGTTGGGATTGAATTGGAGCCGTTGGAGACTTTATTTCCCTCTATAAATGCAGTTCTGGTGATGTCTGTTTCGATACACGTGTAGCTATATCGAAACGCCCTTCTTCAGAACTAGCTGTTGGAGTCTAATATAGGGTGCCGTATCGGTATGCCCTTATCAAAACATCTAGTGTCGTATCAAAATAGCCTGCAGTTTAAATAGTCGTTGGGAAATAGCCGTTGGGGTGTATGCCACGTAGGCGTATCGAAACACCAAAGGGTGTTTCGAAACAACCCTTTTTCGTATCGAAACAGGTAAGCCTTGTATCGAAACAAATTTTGACAGTTTTAAAATGTATCGATACAGATTGTGCCTGCATCGAAACAGGTACATTAAAAGCACTGGTTTGGCTACTTAAAAACGTTTCAAACATTGCCAAAACCTTTTAAAAACACCTCAAACTTATTTTTAAGTTGATTTTAACTTAGAGGGTATTTTAAATTCTTTTCAATTAAGTCCAAAACATTTTTAATTATTATATCAAAACATATATTTCTACATGTATGGTCTCATAAGCTGCTAAAATATTATCTGATATAAGTCACCCTGGAATAAAATCATTTTGCGATTCATCAATGCAAAGCGGGGAGGACACTCTAGAATCTGTTTACCAATACCTTCGATATTATTTTGAACAACACATTACAGAAGCTGATGGGGCGAAATTGCGACATGTCGATTGGGTTATCAATTTTCGGGATCAACATGATTCTTGTACGATTGAAAGCATCCATAGGGTAATCCACTTGCAGAACTAAAATGCAAAATTTCGAAACATACGCCCAACTATAGGCCAAAAACGTTGATAAAAAAGAGCCCCAAGTCCATCCTCCCATGCAGCCTTTAGGGGACTCATAGATTTTATTGCCAAATAAATTTCTTCGTGAGTAAATGGCTTGAGCAGATTATGATTCATTTCCTCTGATATGCGACTAGATATTCCTGAAAGAATGCGAGTACAGTCACCCATACCCTGGGAGGAAAAAAGACATCCAAAATAAGAGCACGCCACTGAACTAAGTTCTCATTCATTTGAAATGTTTACTCCATTCTCGGCGATTAGAGACATAATTTTGTTTCTCTTTTTCCTTTGGGTGTTCGTTTGATGAAAGAACATGGTGTTGTGATCATCATGTTGAAGCTATGTAATCCGAGCCCGTTGCTCCCAGTAAAGCTCCTCTCTGTCAAGCTCCAAATTTAAAGCCAATTTTGTATCTATTATTTCCCCTAGAGTGTCATCTGTTGGCGCCAAATCATTAAGCCTCTCCGGCTTCTCTTTGAGATCATTCATTGTACGTTTTCTCTCGCGTTTTACCCGAAGAAACCAAGCATCCAAACCATGGTTGAGATGGCTCAAACGCTTCAGCAAATTGCCTGATGAATCAACCCATAACTAAGCCACTGTAGTCTCACAAGATGACTCTATTAGCCATGAGGACTCAAAACGAAAGTGCCATTGTCTATTGCCCTCGGCAAAAATAGAGGTCGTATTTAAAAGAAGGGGTAGTGGTCGGAAAAGGAATGCGTTAGATGCTTCAGCTGGAAATTAGAAAAAAGCTCCCACCATTTTGTATTGACCACTCCTCGATCAAGTCGTTCGTGAATATTTTTAGAAGCAAAACGACCTTTTTTCCAAGTAAACCAAGGCCCAAAATAACCAATATCCAAATATCACAGTCATCTAGAGCAGCGTGAAATGAATCCATCTGTCGAACATTGCGAGGCAGACATCCTTGTTTTTCAGAATCATAAAAAGTCTTATTAAAATCCTCGATAACCAGCCATGGGATATGAGGCATGTCATTAAGAATTCGAAGTAAATTCCACGCTTCTAATCTTCGACTCTCTTCCGGCGCTCTATAAAAGTCAGTGCAATGCCACTAATAACCATTCGAGTCATCCGTAATCATTATATCGATGTGTCTAACAGAGTAGGATCGAAGGGAAACCACACATGAATCTCTCTAGCCTATAGAAAGGCCCCCACTGTGACCTATAGAACCGACATCAATACCATTGGAAAAACCACACTTCCGACGAATACCTTTCATCTTAGAAGCCGACACTTTTGTTTCAATGAGAAAAAAGAGAACCAGATTTTCTTCCCTAACCTTTTTTCAGAGACGACCCATTGTCCGGGATTTTCCCAAATCCCAAACATTCCAGCTTAAGAGTTTCATAGTGCCCGGCGGACCTGCATTTGCAAATTGGTCAATAAAGAGTCAGATGCACTAGTTGAATCAGTCTGATTCGGAACGCCTAATGCATTATATTAAACATGTACACGTTTAAGCCCCTCCACATGTTTAATCAGGCAGCTCTCATCCTCTATTATCATTGCGTCCATACGAGCAAGAGTAGGCCCAGAATTAAATGGTAATAAAATCGGCCCTTGTGTGAACCCACCCAAACTGTAGCTTGAATTCTTTCCTTTAAAAGTAGTAGTTGACTTTCCTTTTGTATTCTGTGAATCTTGGGATATGAAATTTGATTGGAATCCCTAATTATTCTTTCCATTTTGTGATCGAGTAGGGTCAACCCGAGGTTGTGCGTCAACCGCCACCGCCTCTCAAAGCCAGCGACTCGTCGTTGCCTGAGCACCCTGTGGTAACGCTTAGAGAGAGGCATCCCATTCCATTATAATTGAATTTGGATCCAAAGAGGCTCGTAGAGGGCATAAACTCTCCCGATGCCCCAGGTTTCTATAGATAAAACAAAACAAGGTCAACTTCTCATATTCAAATCAAACATATTGGTCCTTGCCATTTGCCAATCTGATTTTTTTCTGATGCTTTAGGGGCAGTCTAATATCCAGACGAACACAAATTCGTAATACCCTTTTGTAGCCCAAAGAAATGGCTAGTGTATCATAATCAATGATCACACCAATAAAATTACCTAATAATCGAGCAAACATCTCAAAGAAAAAACCATGTGGGACATAACGAACAAGAATCCAGTAATCAAGATGATCGATGGGTACCAAATTCGGGTCCTCGCCTTCTTGCAAACAATGCAGAACTAACAGATGATTATTGAAATTCATGGTCCTCCACTCGCAATCATATCCGCATCAACAAAAAGATACATTCGAAACAAAAACATGCCTTCCCCCAGATCTAAAATCGAGATTCCCCCTACTGAATGCCATACATTAGCCAAGGTTGATCGCTGTTGAGTGTGTAAAAGTTATATTATTTACACCCTTTCTAACCCATATTTCTGCTGCATTCAAGCATCATTGCATTGCATTTAGGTTAGTTTACAGCAAAACATCACAAATATATAAAAGGCACAGATTCTACTAAAAGATGGCTGTTTTTGCAGGTTGCCGCCATAGTAGACGGAGAAGGCAGGCGCAGGGCAGAGAAGCAGAAGAGCTGAACTGGACAAGCAGACAAAGAGGACGATGCTGCCATGATGTTGCCGGGACAACATGGTGAAAGAAGTTTGATGGAGAGAAAAAGCAAAGTGGACCTCGATAGATAGACAAAATTCTGCTCGTTTGTCGTGTGAAAACCATATATTTTTCCAAGCCCCGGATCAAAAGATATGTCAAGCCAAAGCTCAAGGAGAGAAAATCCCAAGAAACAAGGAGGATGGCTGAAAAGTAGGATCCTTGAAGATTAAGTCTTTATTAGAATCATACTTTTAATTAAAGTTGTAATCCTTGTTAACTTAGAATACTTGAGCCCAAAGCTTATATAAGGGCATGTATTTTAACCTAGGGCATATCATATCCCATATAACCCATAGCCGATTTCCCCAAAACCGACTACCAAAACCCTCCGCCGTTTACCCGCCGTCGATATGTTCTAAAACCCCCTAGGGCCACGGGTTGATTTGTAAAGTAGTTGCAAGGGTTGTTTTGTTTTAGGAATTTTCAGTTCAATAAAATAAACTTCAAGTTCTCTTATTTTGGTTATTAATATCTTGCAAGAGCATCGGGAGAGCATTGTGAGGTTATCTATTTACTTAGCATCGGGAGAGTTAAGTATACGAAAGAAATAAGAGCAAGTTCTCTAGTTTGTAGTTGAACTATCTCGTGCCTAGGGATAGGGCGAGTTTAAGTGGCTAAGGAAGAATTCATACACATCGGTGTTCATCCTTCGATTCACGCCGGGAGGTATCATCAAGACGTGATCATCGACAGACTTGGACCTAGGGATAGGCCAAGGCAGATCTGGGATTCTTGCCAAACCTGAAAGTACTGAGTTGGTGTGTTTGCTGTCGTGACGACCAACAGACTGCTGCCGCGATAGGTGCTGTCTGCGACAGGCGCGACGACAGAACTGGATTTCCTAAGCAATGCAATACCTGCACTACTGAGCTATTCAATACCAACCCATTCTCTCTATCTTGATATTTTTACTCTTTTATTTACGTTTACTTTATTATTCTCGTGAAAACTTTCTTAAATATTTCCTTTACTTTCGTGCAGTGAATTTAGGTGAAGCTGTTAGCCCAATCCCTATGGAGACGATATCCGATACTTCGTATCACTTTACTACTTGCGTCGTGTACACTTGCACTACAATTGCGATAGACTCTTTTACACGCAACAAGTTTTTGGCGGCATTGCCGGGATTGGCAACATAACTCTACCTTTCTTTTATTGCACTTTTTGTTTTTATTTTTTGTTTTTGTTTTTATTTTTATTTTTCTGTTTTTTCTTTGGTACATTCAACTCTTTCTTTTCACAAGGTTTTTCTTGTTTATGCGCAGATCTAAAAGAGGTGAAGATCCTGAGTATCCATTAGATCCGGAAGTTGAACGTTCCTTCAATCTTAAGAAACAACTTCGTCACCTTCTAGCCATGAACGAGTACCTTGAAGAACAGCTTGAGAGGATGGCCCACGTTGGAAACGACCCGCCTGTCGGCGAAGTTATACAGCCTGTCGGTGACCCGCCCGCAGCAGCCGACAGACGGTTCTATCGTGACTACATGCTGAACGATCATGTAGAGCTGGAGACCACGCTACCGGATATTGATGTTGATAACTTCGAGCTTAAACATGTCATGTTTAGTATGATCAACAATGTCGGGCAGTTTAGTGGTGCTGTTACAGAGGATGCTAGGGAGCATCTCAAAACGTTCCAGGAGATCTGTGGTTCGTTTAGACTGCCAGGAGTTAATCCAGAGATACTGAGGCTTCAGTTATTTCCCCATTCATTAAGGGACAGAGCTAAAACTTGGTGGAATAAACTAACGTCGGGTTCAATTAGAACTTGGGCAGATTTATCTCGTGAATTTTTATCTCGTTTTAATCCTTCGCATTTATCTGAGCGATTACGTAATGAAATTGCTACTTTTCAACAGGAAGATGACGAGCCGATGCACGAGGCCTGGGACAGATTTACTACTCCTCTACGGAACTGCCCAATGCATGGATTCCCCGTCTTGAATCCTGTTACAAAGTTTTATAATGCTGCCAACTTACAAACTCGTATTCGAATTGATTCAGCAGCAAATGGACTATTATTGGATAAAGATTCGGACGAGGCAATGCAAGTATTGAAAAATCTGGCTAAGAATGAAGAGCAGTTTTCGACAGCAAGAAGAAGGGGTAAACGGGTACTTGCTGTCAAGGATTATGAAGCCGACAGCACGATGAAATCACAGGTAGCATTCCTTACTAAATCAATGAAACGGTTATTGAATGATGATGGACAACATGGATTTGCTGTTGAGGAGGTATGTGAAATCTGTGAGGGAAATCATGGTTCGGATGAGTGCCTGATACAGTTAGAAGAGGGAAAATATGTTGGAAACTACAAGCCAAATTACAACTCCAACAATTATAATCCCAATTGGAGGAAGGATCCCAAATTTTCTTGGAGCAATCCTAATAATGCCCTGAATCCACAAGCACACAATCAGAATCAGGGAGGACCTAGATTGCTGACGCGACAGCAACTGCCCCCGCAACTGCCGTCGCACCTGCCGCCGCAGCAGCAACAGCAGCCACCAACTGCCACGAGCAGTATACTGGGACAAACTCTGGCCACCTTTATGTCTCAGACCGGTACTTATATAGAGAATATGAATCAGTTTGTCAAGAAGATAGAGAATTTCATGGATAAAACAGAGATGCGGATGACAAATCATGAAGCTACTCTGAAATCTTTGGAGACACAAATGGGTCAGGTTTCCCAACATATTAAGCTGAGGCAGACTGGAGGATTCCCTAGTAATACTGAAAATGCTAGGCAGCCCACACATGAGCAATGTAAGGCAATTACTACTAGGAGTGGGAAGAAACTATCAGGGCCGGAAAAGGAAGCAGAAACAGTAAAGGATCCAGTCTCAGACAAACCTGTCGAGGAAGCTGCCCCGACAGATGATAAACAGACTGTTGCCGATGAGCCTGTCACGACAGCAGAAGCAATAGAGGAAAAAAAAGATGATTACCGTACTCAGATTCATATGCAGTGGGAAGGACGTATTGCTGATTATCGTCCCCACCACCTTTTCCCCAACGGATACAGCAAGCTAAGCAAGAATCTCAGCTCAAAAAGATTTATGATATTTTAAGCAGATTCATATTAATATTCAGCAGTTAGATGCCGTTAGGGAGATGCCCGGTTATGCTAAATTTCTCAAGGATGTTATGTCGAAGAAATCTAAACTTGGGGAATTTGAAACGGTAAAGATGACAGAAGGTTGGATGAGTATTCTTCATCGGCAGCCACCCCAAAAAAAGAAGGATCCGGGGAGCTTCATCATACCTTGTGTAATCGGAAATAAATTTGTGGGTAAGGCACTTTGTGATCTTGGTGCTAGTGTTAATCTAATGCCCAAATCTGTTTTTCAGAAATTAGGTATCGGAAAGGCGCGGCCCACGACAGTAGCTCTGCAGCTGGCAGACCGCTCTTACGTTCATCCAGAAGGAAAAATTGAAGATATTCTGGTAAGAGTGGATAAGTTTATTTTTCCTGCTGACTTTCTTGTTTTAGATTGTGAAGCAGGCGAAAACGCACCAATCATCCTTGGGCGACCCTTCTTAGCCACGGGAAGATCATTGATTGATGTGGAGAAAGGAGAACTCACCATGCGAGTGAACGATCAAGAGATTAAGTTGAATGTTCTCCAAGCAATGAAACATGCTGATGTGGACGAGGAATGCAAGGCTATCACTGATTTTACCCTTGATCAACCCTGCATCAGGTCGGGCTGTCATGATATTCAATTTGGTCACTGTCGCGGCAGCCACCTACAGGCCTGTCACGACAGCAACGACGATAGCACCGACGACAACAACTCCTCTGAATCTGATACATCGGATACTGAAGATCAAGAGGAGGTAAACTGGTTAGGCAATCGTCCAGGTAAGTTATTCGAACCTTTGAATTATACTTCGGATAACCATTTAATCCAAAAGCCATCTACTGTTGAACCACCTGCCTTAGAACTGAAGCCCCTGCCAGGGCAACTTAAATATGCTTTTCTTGGTTTAAATGATACGTTTCCCGTAATCATATCTTCTAAGCTGCCGCAGGAACAGGAACGGCAGCTCATCGGCATGTTACGGCAGCACAAAAAGGTAATTGGATGGACGATCGTTGACATTCAAGGCATTAATTCGGCGTTATGCATGCACAAAATCCTTCTAGAAGAAGATCATAAGCCGACTATAGATGCCCAGAGGCGCTAAACCATGCGATGAAGGAGGTGGTGCGTAAAGAGATAATCAAATGGTTAGATGCTGGTATTATTTACGCCATCTCCGACAGTAAATGGGTAAGCCCGGTGCAATGCGTTCCTAAGAAAGGAGGAATGACCGTGATTACCAACGAAAACAATGAGTTAATCCCAACCAGGACTGTGACCGGTTGGAGGGTTTGTATGGACTATCGGAAACTTAACAAAGCTACCTGAAAGGACCACTTTCCTTTACCCTTTATTGATCAAATGCTTGATAGATTAGCGGGTAAACCTTACTATTGTTTTCTTGATGGTTATTCAGGTTATAATCAAATTGCTATCGCACTGGAGGATCAATAAAAAACGACTTTCATATGCCCCTACGGAACGTACGCATTTAGGAGAATGCCATTTGGATTATGTAATGCACCTGCCACCTTCCAAAGGTGCATGGTGGCCATATTCTCCGACATGGTGGAGGACTTCCTTGAGATTTTTATGGATGGTTTTTCAATCTTTGGAGACAATTTTAAGAGCTGCCTAGGCAATCTACAAAAGGTACTTGAAAGATGTGAAAAGGCAAATTTGGTCTTAAATTGGGAAAATGCCACTTTATGGTGGATGAAGGGATAGTCCTTGGTCATAAGATTAGCTGCCGTGGAATAGAAGTCGACAGGGCAAAAATTGAAGTAATTGAGAAGCTGTCGCCGCCAACTACAGTCAACGGTATTAGAAGTTTCTTAGGGCATGCTGGTTTTTATCGAAGATTCATTGCAAATTTCTCAAAAATCACCAAGCCCCTATGCCATCTTTTGGAACAAAACCGACCCTTTGACTTTAATGAAGAATGTACTGAAGCATTCAAGGTTCTGAAGGAAAAATTGGTAACAGCCCCCATAGTACAGCCACCAGACTGGACACAGCCATTTGAGATTATGTGTGACGCTAGTGACTATGTTGTTGGGGCAGCACTTGGGCAGCGCAAAGATAAGTTGTTTCATGTCATATATTATGCCAGCAAGACATTGAATGACGCCCAAGTGAACTATACCACCACAGAAAAGGAGCTGTTAGTTGTGGTGTTCTCCATTGACAAGTTTCGTTCTTACATACTTGGGACGAAAGTAATAGTGCACACAGACCATTCTGCCCTGAAGTATTTGTTCGCAAAGAAGGATGCAAAGCCTCGATTGATACGGTGGATCCTGCTATTGCAAGAATTCGACCTTGAAATCAAGGACAAGAAAGGGACAGAAAATCAGGTGGCAGATCACTTGTCAAGATTGGAGAAGGGACAGAGTCTGCCAATAGATGAGACGAACATACTGGAGACCTTCCCAGATGAGCAGCTCTTTGCTGCCGCAATAGCTATGGCGGCAGGTAAGTCTTCTGAACTCCCCTGGTACGCTGATTTCGTTAATTTTATAGTTAGCAGAATACTTCCTTCTGATCTTAATTATCAAGCCAGGAAGAGGTTCCAAAATGATGTTAAGCATTATTATTGGGACGAACCTCTTCTTTTCAAAATGTGTGCAGATCAGGTTATAATGAGGTGTGTACCATAAGAAGAGCAAGAAGACATTCTCCATCACTGCCATGCTTCACAATATGGAGGTCATTTAAGAGGCAACAAAACTGCTGCCAAGGTGTTGCAGTCAGGGTTCTACTGGCCGACACTGTATAAAGATGCACAGGACTTCTACAAGAACTGTGACAGGTGCCAGCGGACAGGTAACATCTCGAGGAGAAATGAGATGCCACTGCAAAACATTCTAGAAGTCGAGATCTTCGATGTTTGAGGGATTGATTTTATGGGACCTTTTCCATCTTCATGTGGAAATTTATACATCCTCCTAGCAGTGGATTATGTCTCTAAGTGGGTTGAAGCTATCGCCACACAAAGGAATGATGCCAAGATAGTCCAAAAATTTCTACACAAAAACATCTTTTCTAGGTTTGGCATCCCTAAGGCGATTATCAGTGATGAAGAGAGACATTTTGACAATAGGGTTATTGATGCCGCCTTGAAGAAATATGGTGTCAAGCATCGGATCGCGACAGCATACCACCCACAGACCAATGGACAAGCTAAGATATCCAATAGGGAAGTTAAGAACATTCTTGAGAAGATGGTTAAGCCAACCAGGAAAGATTGGTCTTTACTTCTAAATGATGCATTATGGGCATATAGGACAGCTTTTAAGACTCCATTGGGCATGTCTCCATACCGATTGATTTATGGGAAAACCTGTCATCTGCCTGTCGAGATAGAGCACAGGGCATACTGGGCAATCAAGGCAGTGAACATGGACTTGGACAAGGCATGCAAGAAAAGGCTGTTAGATCTGAACGAGATTGAAGAAATACGGACAATGGCCTATGACAATGCAAGAATTTACAAGGAGAAAACTAAGAAGTTGCTGCCACGACAGTTCTGCACAGGGCAGCTTGTGTTGTTGTTCAATTCTAGACTGA
Organism: Hibiscus tridactylites; assembly: GCA_958450335.1. NCBI lineage: Eukaryota > Viridiplantae > Streptophyta > Magnoliopsida > Malvales > Malvaceae > Hibiscus > Hibiscus tridactylites. The sequence continues at coordinate 51,399,562 of OY288290.1, forward strand.
AACTCTTCCCAGGGAAGCTAAAATCTAGATGGTCTGGCCCGTTCCAAGTGGTACAAGTTTTTCCCCATGGTGCCATCCCAATCCGATCATTAAAAGACGGGCACCAATTCAAAGTCAACGAACAGCGCCTCAAGCATTATCAGGGGACTGAAGCCCCAGGAATACAGGAAGTGGTTACCTTAGGAGATGCCCCACAAGGCATCCCTAATTTAACCTAAATTTTATTTTTATTTATTTTTATTATTTATTATTTATTAGGTATTAAGGTTTATTTTATTCGATTAATGTTTTTATATTTTATGTTTTTAGGAAATAAAGGAGTCAAGAAGAAAAGGAGAAGTGACCCAAGCCCACCACCCATCCATCAACCCAACAGAGCCCATTATTGAAGCCTGTCGTTCCAGCTGCCGCCGCAGACACGGATAAGACAGGCTGTCAACAGACTGTCACGGCAGGCGTAGAAACGTGTGACAGACGCGTAACAGACGCATAAATGCGTGTCAGACGCATCAGACACGCTAAAGCTCAACAGTCGCCCCGTTATTCACGCCTGTCATTACAGCATTAAACGGGTAGCAACCCTTCCTCTATAAAACCCCGTCTAATTTTCATTTTCCTCACTTCTGCTTATTCTTACTTGCTCTCCCCTTTAGTTTTTCTTTGTTTACTTTACTTTCATAAAACCCTTGCAACTAACATGTCTTCCAAAAGAACCCACCGCAGTGCTGCTTCAACCTCTTCACCGGCAGCACCCACCCCGCAGTCCTTCGCAACTAAGGACCTCTGGGAAGAATTAGGCTTTATCTACACGCTTAAGGCAGTGAATATGGGGCTCAAACCGTTCATCGCAAGGGCGATAAAGGCTATGATGTGGGATCAATTTGCAGAGCAACCAGCAGAAATGAATGAAACGCTGGTGAGGGAATTTTATGCCGCCATCGACAGTAGGACGGCAACAACAGTAACTGTCCGAGGGACAGAGGTATCATTCACAGCTGAGAGCATCAACCATATATATGGCCTCTATTTTGGTCCCAACGACGATGCCCACCAGCAGTTCCTGGACACCCTCGACACTGCCGCCTTCGATGTTGTTATGGCAGAGGTAACAGAAGAAGGGACTGAGTGGAACACGAGCAAGAAAAATCCAAACACCGTCAGACGGGGGCAGTTGCTGCCAGAAGCCAGACTATGGAACGCTTTCATTAAGAAGTGAATTCTGCCATCCTCCCACCACACGAAAGTGGACCAGTAGAGGCTAGCCCTAATCCATTCTATCATGAACAAACGGCCCATAAATGTGGGACGCTACATGAGGGAGAGCATCTTGGACTGCACCCACAAATCAACCGCCCTCCTCTGTCTGCCCTTCACGATCACATCTTTTTGCTGCTGCTCTGCCATACTAGAAGCCACCACCGATAAACTAGTAAAGGGACGGGGCTGGACAGACAAGAACATTATCAGCCTCATGGAGCTGACGGTAGCAACCACAATCTCTTCCGTCCACCCTAATGCCGCCCCAGCAGAATCCTCCGAGGAGCCCAACACTGAACCTGCCGCAGCAGCCGCTCCGACAGACCAATCCACTCAGATCCTTGCTGCCATTCGAAGGATAGAGGACAGACAGCTGGGTCTGATGACATTCATCAGGGATTTCGCAAACTCTACGGTAAATTTTATTACCCATACTTTAAATTATCCTGATGTTGTCTTCCCCACCTTCCCTGCCCATTATTTCACAATCCCCACCCCTGCCCACACACCTACACCACCTCCCTCCCCACACACACATTCTGTTGCTTCTACCCCATCACCTGCCCCGACGGCAGCTGGCAGTCCTCCGGCTGACACATCCGCTCGAGGAACAAAGCGACAGCCCTCAGATGACCTCGATGCTTTTGTAGCTGGTTTCTCCTCTTCCTCCGTCTAGGCTGACAGCGAGGCAGAACCTCCTATTCGGAGGAATTTGGAGAAGGAATTCACGCATGTCAAGAGGCAGAAAAAGATGGCCGACAGAAAGCTTATGCCAAAGGCCAGCACCACCAGCAGCAGCAGCAGCACTTGGGACAGCGGCAGCAGCTCTGACATCCAGGTCGTGGAGCAACCAGCCCAGCCTGCCCCACAACCCAGAATCCGCCGCCAAATCCGTGTCAGCAGCAGTGAAGACAACGCTTAAAATTTAAGTCTTTTCTTTTCTTCTTATTGCTGCCTGCCTTTTCTATATTTTGTGATGTACTGCTTCATTTTTATTTTGTCATTTACATTGAGGGCAATGCAACCCTCGAGTTTGGGGGTGGCAACCCTCCATTTTAATGGAGTCTTACTACATCTTAATAATTGTTGTGTCTTTTATTTAAGTTCTTAAAAAAACAAAAAAAAATCAGAAAAGATTGAAAATTTGGCTTAAAACTATGATTTGAACTTACCTATCGTGGCAGCATCTTTAGGACAGTTTAAGGAGAAGTTTAGAGCCTTTCTATAGTTCTGAAAACTTAAACACCATTGTGACTGTTATATTGCTTATATTTCTTTTAGCCAAACTAGAATATGAAGCTTAGTACTTGAATAGCCCCTAGAGGTGCCTAACACTGGCTCTAGGAAAGAAGTTTAGCAAAAGATACTCAAAAAACCTAGAGGTGCCCGAAATCGGCTCTAGGAAGTTAACTAGAGGTGCCTAAAACTGGCTCTAGTAAAACTTAGCTTGAAAAATAGAAGAATCGAGTCAAAATAGAAGAAAAGAAGCATGAAAATGTGCATTCAAAAATAAACTTTGGCATAAAAATTCAAGTTAAGAGTTGAATATTCTAGTGAAACTAAGAGAGTCTTAGCATATAACTGTTCACAAGTATGCACACACTGCACGAGGATTATAGGGAGATTTCGGACAGATCCTAAGTTATCCGACAGGTTGCTGCCGCCACAGGGAACGAACGACGGGTAAGGGAAAGTTCACTGTTGAAAGCCAAAACAAAAATATTCTTTTTTCTTTTAGGTCTTAGTTGCTTGAGGGCAAGCAAAAACTTGAGTTTGGAGGTGTGTTGAGTTTGTAAAAGTTCTATTATTTACACCCTTTCTAACCCATATTTCTGCTGCATTCAAGCATCATTGCATTGCATTTAGGTTAATTTACAGCAAAACATCACAAATATATAAAAGGCACAGATTCTACTAAAAGATGGTTGTTTTTGCAGGTTGCCGCCATAGTAGACGGAGAAGGCAGGCGCAGGGCACAGAAGCAGAAGAGCTGAACTGGACAAGCAGACAAAGAGGACGATGCTGCCATGATGCTGCCGGGACAGCATGGTGACAGCAGTTTGATGGAGAGAAAAAGCAAAGTGGACCTCGATAGATAGAGAAAATTCTGCTCGTCTGTCGTGTGAAAACCATATATTTTCCAAGCCCCGGATCAAAAGATATGTCAAGCCAAAGCTCAAGGAGAGAAAATCCCAAGAAACAATGAGGACGGCTGAAAAGTAGGATCCTTGAAGATTAAGTCTTTATTAGAATCATACTTTTAATTAAAGTTGTAATCCTTGTTAACTTAGAATACTTGAGCCCAAAGCTTATATAAGGGCATGTATTTTAACCTAGGGCATATCATATCCCATATAACCCATAGCCGATTTCCCCAAAACCGATTACCAAAACCCTCCGCCGTTTACCCGCCGTCGATATGTTCTAAAACCCCCTAGGGCCACGGGTTGATTTGTAAAGTAGTTGCAAGGGTTGTTTTGTTTTAGGAATTTTCAGTTCAATAAAATAAACTTCAAGTTCTCTTATTTTGGTTATTAATATCTTGCAAGAGCATCGGGAGAGCATTGTGAGGTTATCTATTTACTTAGCATCGGGAGAGTTAAGTATACGAAAGAAATAAGAGCAAGTTCTCTAGTTTATAGTTGAACTATCTCGTGCCTAGGGATAGGGCGAGGTTAAGTGGCTAAGGAAGAATTCATACACATCGGTGTTCATCCTTCGATTCACGTCGGGAGGTATCATCAAGACGTGATCATCGACAGACTTGGACCTAGGGATAGGCCAAGGCAGATCTGGGATTCTTGCCAAACTTGAAAGTACTGAGTTGGTGTGTTTGCTGCCGTGACGACCAACAGACTGCTGCCGCGACAGGTGCTGTCCGCGACGGGCGCGACGACAAAACTGGATTTCCTAAGCAATGCAATACCTGCACTACTGAGCAATTCAATACCAGCCCATTTTCTCTATCTTGATATTTTTACTCTTTTATTTACGTTTACTTTATTATTCTCGTGAAAACTTTCTTAAATATTTCCTTTACTTTTGTGCAGTGAATTTAGGTGAAGCTATTAGCTCAATCCCTGTGGAGACGATATTCGATACTTCGTATCACTTTACTACTTGCGTCGTGTACACTTGCACTACAATTGCGATAGACTCTTTTACACGCAACAATCGCGTTGAAACAAAGTGAATCACACTAGAGGTTAGGAAAGAGCCAACAAAACAGTTTTCATAAGAGAGTCTAGGATCCAACACATCTTGATCATCTTGGAGCACAACATCCTCGCCTGTATCTATGGTTAAACGCACCAAGTCACTATCAACGTCAGCTATATGACATAGAACTGGAAAAAAACCAGAGAAAAAAATGTAAAAGAGATCAAAAGAAAAACGTGCCACTTAGAGCAGAGAGAAAAGCGTGCCACTTAGAGCAGAGAGAAAAGTGTGTCACTTTTTAGTATGTTAAATGACATAATTGTAGTGTGTCACATGACAATAATATCTATAGAGAAAAAGGTCAAAATTGATGGCTAAAATTGATCAAAAGGCGTAATTGATTCAATTTATTTGTTTAGAGGCTTAATTTGGTGCAAAAAAATCATGGGCTTAATTGATTTTTTTTTTAATTTCAAGGGCTTCAAACACCCTTAAACCTTAAAATATGATGTCATCAAATCTAATGAGTGGTCCAATGAATGTTAGATGAGTTGAGAAATTTAAGTTTGATTCGGTTAAAATTCAGTCAACATTCGACTTAAATTGACTTGATTCGAACTTGAGTTTGACTTGAGACTTGAACTAGCCGAGTAAGGCCCAACTCGAATCAATAGCTCGCAAGCAACTCGTTAATTTTGTTTTAATATGTTAGTATTTTTTATTGCAACAAATTTAATATGTTAGTTTTTTTTACAACAATTTTAATACGTTAGTTTGATGTATTTGTGGATTGTTACTTTGAAATTGCTTCACATAATATTTTAAATTTTTTGGTTAAATTTGTTATTTTATGTATATTAAGTTTTATATAGTAATACTAGATTTTACATATATTTTTTAAAAAATAAGGTACAAATTCTGACGAGCTTAACAAGCAACGGATTTTTTACGAGCACGAATTGACTAAAATTTTATCGATTTTATCGATGAGTATTGAGTTGAGTCGAACAATTTTCGAGCCGAGCATTGTTTAACTCGTGATCGGATCGCTCGATAAACAACCCTAGTTTTCTTAAAGATAAAAAGTTACATATTTCATTTAAGTGTTTTGAGTTTGAACAATTTAGTACAAGTGCGCGTGAACTTATTCAAATTTGAAATGGACACATATATTACCTTATATTGATAAAAATGTAAAAAAAGCACATCATACATGTTATATATATATATATATATATATATATATATATATATATCACTAATATTTATTTATTTTTCCTTGTACATATCCAAACAACAAATATATGATTATTTGCTAACATGCCAAAAACAAATTTTAAACAAATAGTTTAACTAGGGTACTATATAAATTGGTCTATGAACTTTTAAGAATTTTATATTCGGCTTAAGGGTATCATAAGCCCTTAAATTTTTGAAAGAAAATCAATTAAGCTTTTCAATTTTTTTGCACTCAATTAAGTCCTTATACTCCAAAATGTCATCAATTCACCCCTTTGACCAACGTTGACTGTTAAATCTAACAGGTTTGTTTTGGATTAGTTGGTGCAACGTGTCATGTTACAGTGTTGTCACTTGGTATTTCTAGATTTTTTATTTTATTTAAACAAATATTTAAAAGTTATAAAATTTCTATAAAAATTATAAAAAAAAATAATTTTCTAGAAAATCTATAAATGTCACATGACAGAATTGTATTGTGTCACATGACAATAATATCTTAAGAAAAAATCGTCAAAAATGATGGTCAAATGTCTTAATTGATGAAACTTTAGAGTATAAGGGCTTAATTGGGGGCAAAAAAATTAGGGGCTTAATTGATGTTTTTAAAAAGTTCAAGGGCTTATGATACCCTTAAGCCTTTATATTTTGGTCATCAAATTTTTAAAATTTGTAATACAATCATTGAACTTTTAATTCTTTCTGATTACTATTATCATTCATCGTTAAGGAAAACTGACATGACACACTCCTTTATATATTTCATTAAACCCTAAAAAACCTAAACACCCTTTTCCAAATTGAAGCTCATTGCTCGAATCATCGACACCCTCTAGTGTTCTTTTGATTGTCGTCACTACTAAACACAACATTCATTATACTCAAGAGCTTCATCATCTTTCCACAATCGTCGAATCATTCATCACCATCATTTCATATAAATCTTAAACACAATCGAAACTCCCTCACGATCTATGACCAAACCAACCAAAATTCAAGACACCACCAGCAATCTCGTTCAATCATTGTCCACAACCACTAATAACATCAGAAATAAACAATAACAAAAAACAAGCAAATAAGTAAGAAAAAAAGAGAGAGAAGGAAAACTACTCATCTCAACCTTGACGAGTTTTGGATGAACATAGCAACCGTTGATCAATCTTAACGGGGTAAACTTCGTTTGGCTAGAAGATTAACATAATTTAATTTCAAATTAATCTGACGTTTGATAGTGGCATATCATAAACTTTTTACTTCTAGTTTTTTTTTGAAATTTGACAAGATTGAAAGGTTTTTTGACGAGTTTGAACCAAATAAAAGAAAGAGAAGAAATAAAGGAGTAGTTCGATGATTTTTTTTTTACCAAATAAACCATCGGACAATGGTAGAAATGACAACAAAAAGGAAGAGCGGTGGTTACCAGTTTGGAAGAAGACAAATTAGAAAAGCTTAGGGTTTTTAGGGAAATGAAAAAGAAGAAATGGACTTTAACGTGTCACGTTAGTTTTTCTTAACGGCAATGACCATATTGAAAGAGAATTAAAAGTTACTAACGGTAATATAAATTTTAAAAATTTTCTTACCAAAATGCAGGTCACTAAAAGTTCAAGGACCATTAATATAGTTTACCCTTTGATTTATCATTAGAGTGACACATGCTCATTAACCCTTGCTGGTTTAAAATTTTCAATTGAACCCCACTGGGTACGTGAAAAACCTAGTTGCGTTGCTCATAAGCAGGTCTAAACGGTAACCATTACTGTTAACACGATTTTTTAATAGCCTCAATCTAATTAGGTAGTATTCGACTATCTGTTTATATTTTTTTAAATTTTTTGATAAAACACACTTTGCAGATAAAACTATTTAAACCGGAGTATTTTAAAATGAACATCGTTATACTTTTCACTAAAATCACTGGTTGAATTGACTATTAACGAGAATTTAATACTCTATTATTCATACAAAAACTAATACTACATTTGAATGGACGGTGTAACCATACCATTTATATGGAGCGCAAGTAAACAAGATTCTATAAACATTATTGAAAACCATAAAGTGTAGGCCCCGACCAAATGAAAAAAAAACAAACAAGCAAATGCAAATAATTTTATATTTGAAAGTTAGTATTTTACCTTCAGTTTTAGGAGTTTATTCCTTCTACATTTTAAATTTAAAATTCAAAATTAATTGTTTACATTGTTAAAATAATTCTATTAAATTCCTTGATATAATATTTAAAAATAAAAAAAATACTAGTTCGGAAGCTATACCACAAAATAAATGATATTGTATTGAATCTGTTATATTTATATTTTTTTAATTTCATATTATATTTATATTATTTTTTTACTATTATATTTGAATTATATTAGTTTGTCTTCTCGTAAAAGATATGTGTTTACTCCTAACAAGATTGATTTAAGTGATAAACAACGTGATATTGTTTAAATAGGTCTCAAGTTCAAGGTCTTGTATATATAGAAAATTCTTGCTGGAATAATTCTCTACTAAAGTCAAGTGTACAACACGGATCAGTCCAAATTAGTCACGACAAAGTCTTAAAAAAAATCAAGAGAGTAACAAGAAACACGTGTTTACGATTTTGAAAAATGAGATAAGTTTTTTTTTTTGTTTTTTTTTTACAAATCCTATGCCTACCTATAGGGGACGGGAGGGGAAACTCTAGGGTAAGGAAGGGGGTGCTCCTATCGGGTTTAGAACTCATGACCTAAGGGAATGCGAGAGAACAAAGATGAGTATCTTGGCCAACCGATCAAATGTGCTTGCTAGATAACGTTTTTAGTTAAACCAATATTATCTTGTAATCATTTATATCTTTGGATATATATACAACACACAATCAATGAAAACTAAAAGTTTCCATAAGTGTCTTAGTTTTATGGTTTAGAGATTTAGTTTAGGGTGTAGGATTTAGAGGTTTATGTATATGGGTTTAGAATTTATAGGTAATGGTTATAATTTATAATTTAGAGTTTAGTTCTTAGGGTAATATGGTGAGAGATTTAGGTTTTAATTTATAACCCTAAATTTTCATCCAAAACCATAAATTCTAACCACTATCTCTAAATCTAAATCCTTAAACTCTACCTCCTAAAATTAATGCTCTTATAAAAATTTTAAATTTTGGGAGGTAATATTCGTATTCTAATGAGTTGTACCGGCCGGAAAGAAGCGAAAGGGAAAAACTGAGTTGTCGTCAAAGTTCGTAATCATATTCCAAATCTAGGACATTTTCGGAATTCCACTCTTCATATTAAGGTTTATTTAGGCTTTATAACAAAAATAAATATTTAAATTATATATATATATATAGATTAATATCCTATACACTGGCGGTGGAATTTTTTTATTTCTACAAGCGCTTCAATTATAGGGTTTAGGGTTAGAGATTAGTGTTTAGAGTTTATGGGGTTTAGTGTAAAGGTTAGTAATTTAGGGTTCATGTTTATAATTTAGAATTTAGGGTTATAATTTAGGGTTTAGGGTTAGGGTTTAATTTTAAGGTAATATGGGTAGGGATTTAGGTTTTAACCTATAAACCCTAAATTTAAACCCTAAATTCAAAATTCTATCAACAATCCTTAAATTCAAAACTACTACACTTATACCCCTAAATTTTTAACCCTAAACGGAGTCCCTAACCCCTAAAATTAAGACGCTTGTGTAAAAAAATTTCCATAAACGCTTGTGTATAGAACAATTATCCTATGGCCCTGTTTGGTAAACAGCGGTTTGGGTAAAAATTAGAGGTTTGAGGTATAATTAGAGGTTTGACTAGTCAAATCCGCTAATATTGATGTTTGGTAAATAGCGGATTGAAAGAGCGGATTGGGGTGAAAAAGCTAATTTTGAAAAAGCTCCTAATATGAGCCTTTTGAGATTAGAGGTTTGGTATTAGAGTTGTAATGACTCTTTTACCCTTAACAATTACCAAAAATCTCCAAATAACCTAAATTAAATAATAATATTTTTAATATAAATAATAACATATTAAATATTGGACTTATTTATTGTTACTACTAATTTATATGACGACATTTGTAAGTTAATTTTATTTTTTTATTATCACATATTTATATGTGTATATATTTTTTTAATAATTATATAAATAATAAATTAATATATAAATCTTTCAAATATGTTTAGAAAAATTATATTAAAAATAATTTTTACAAACCTAATTAATATTTATTAGATACAAAATATTCATAACTGATAAATTATTCAAATAAGTATTGAATATAATCATGTCCTTATATGTCATTTTAGTTGTTTAAATAATCAAACAGCTATCAGCTATCAGTTAATTTTACCAAACACTTTTATACAATCAGCTAATACAATCCGCTAGTCAAATCAGCTAATGCAATCAACTATCAGCTATCAGCTAATGCAATCCGCTATCAGCTATCAGCTATCCGCTAATTGCCAAACAGGGCCTATATATATTTAGGTTTTTAAACTATTATTTTGATTTAATAAATAAGATTATACCATTTGATTCTATACTCAATTTTATGTCACACTCAATCAATTTTTACCAATGAAATGTATGACATGTGGCACCCGGTTATATTTTCCCTTTTCCCCCTTATATTTTAAGGAAATTAAAAAACACAAAAATCGGAATTTGATTTCTTTTTCATAAATTAAGCAATCACAAGTCTCAAACACTTCGATTTTAAGATCCTATCTATTTCGGTACATCAATTTCAATCTATGAGTCTTCATTCTCATCTTTTGTGAAAATAAAAAAACATAAATTTGAAAAATGTTTGAAAAATACTTTGATTGCAAAATTCATCTATACGAAAGTGAAATCAAGGCTTGAACTCTAAAAATTTATTGCACAACACTTCAATTTTACTTGTAATGACGAGCTTAATAAAAAAATCTAAAGATAAAAATACAAATAAATAAATAAATAAGCTATGTTGATTTAGATTAGATGTTAGTCTATTAAGTAACTAAGGGTTTAAATATTGACATTATAAACGAAGCAAACGAGTTAGAATGATCTATTAGGCTCATAATAAACTTTTATTATGTCCGGTCTTTTTTTAACGGTTGTCCGATCTTAATTGATGTATAATGAGTCTAATAATAGTGATAATAATAAAAATAAATAAATTGGTAATAATTTTTTAAGGTAAATTAACAATGTTAATTATAATGAGTTCATACTATTAAGACCAGCCCTAGGAAGAGGGAAGAAAAAGATATGAAAAGGATTAGAAAAACGTAGAAACTAAGAAAACAAAACTAAAAGCTACAACCAAAACTGCTATCATAAGCAGAGAACGACGGAGGCTTAATCTCTTCTTCAAGATAAAATTTTAGTAGTATTTTTTATATATAAAATCTTCGTTGGATAGGTTTAAGCTTCTCATTTTTTATTCTTTCTTTTTGTGGATTATTTTACAGTGTTATTCATCGATTATTATTGGCACTATTTTGCTGATTGTTGCGAATAGACCAGTTCAAATAGTTTCATTCGTTTTAAGTGTTGAATTGAATGATCTTTGTTCAACGCATTGGGAGTAGATCGAGGAGCAACGCGGGTTTCTGATCCGATCAAAAGAAATGGTAATGTATCGGTGTTATCTTTTGCTTTTTATTGCATTGCGCTATTGTATTATTATTTCTGATTTTCTAGCTTTGAACGGTATGGATTTAGTTTTGTGAGATTTAAAAAATTTGTCTATGGTAATTTTGAGTTGTCGTTGACTGATCTGAACTGGTTTTGAAGCTGGCTATTATTCTGTTTTGATCTGTTCATTTTATTGTTTCTCGAGATCCACCTTTTAAGGTTTGCTGTGCTAGTTGAAAATAGTGGACAGTGTTTTAGAAATCATACTGCCATTGACCGGAACTTGAAGTAGTACATTTTGGTCTAATATGAAGTAATCCGCCTTTGAGCATCTTTTACGAGTTTGTGATTTTAATGGGTTAGTGGAGGCTTCAATGCTGGGTTGTGATTGTTCGATCTGGTGGCTTGTCTGTTGTTCTAACTAACTTTGGAGCATGAAATCTAGGACGTCTTTTTTGTTCATATGGTAATAGAGCCATGTAATTGGCTACTTAGGCCAACCTTTTGCTTTATACACATTCCAGTTTAGAAGTGTAGTGTTTCTTAATGGACTCTGTATCTCTAATGAAGCCTGAGCAGTAGCGTGCACCTTGATAAATTAATCCCTAAAAGATTTTCAAATTTGAAGGGTTTTAAAAGAATGAATGTTTGGAGGGTTTTAGATGGGTCATGCTTCTGTCAAAAATCCCTTCATCTCCATTATTGTTTTTTAAACAAGAAATAAAGTAATCTGAACCGAGTTTTTAATTTTTGAATTTACTTCGTTAATGAAGTTGGAACTATGATTGCCTGATTTTTGCTAGTGCATGCTTGTTTTCTGCACTACCCCAAGACTTGTTCAAAGTCATTTTGAGATTGGAAAGTAAGAACTTATCTGCATGGTAATGCCTTAATGTTTGAATCTTTAGTGAAAAGTGTATATAAGGGATGTCAAATGAATTGGTGAATCCTGGGCCATCGTTGCTTTTGTAGGCTACCATGACCAGTCTTGCAGTTGGATCTCTCGTCTGGGTGGAGAATTCTGACATTGCTTGGATAGATGGCGAAGTCGTGCAGGTTAAAGGTCAAGATATTAATGTTCTGTGCACTTCAGGGAAGACGGTGAGTTGCTTTGTAAAATTTAATTGGATATTTTATGTGCATATGAATCTCATTTTTATTCTGGTGAATGCTAATTATGTTTTTCTAGTTCTCTTGCTACAATCATGTTTATGTGGCTTAAGATTTTCTCCTCTCTCCCTTGTACATGTCATGCAAGTCCGTTATGGTATTATAGGAATTCATGGGGCACATAGGGTCCTTGGATGAGCTAGTTGCTTAATTGGACTTCCGTATTTCACAACTCTTTTTGCAACAGGTTGCTGTTAAGGCTTCAAATGTATATCCTAAAGATGCCGAGGCCCCATCATGTGGAGTTGATGATATGACAAAGCTGGCTTATTTGCATGAACCCGGAGTCCTTCAAAATTTAAGATCAAGATATGATATGAATGAAATATATGTAAGATTTTGACGGATGTTCACCTTATTCTTTCAATGTATTGGTGTTATTTCTGTCTTTATGTTAATTTTTTTGAAATGGATGTATGTGTTGCCTTTTCTGTGGCAACATACATTGCATTGATGAATGTTGGTGAGATCGTTATGTTTCATCATGTTTTCAAAATTTACTGATACAAGAAGGGAATTGCTTTAAATGGTTCTTCCAGACATATACAGGAAATATATTGATTGCTGTGAACCCATTCCGAAAGCTACCTCATCTTTATGATAGCCATATGATGGCACAATATAAAGGGGCAGCCTTCGGTGAGTTGAGTCCACACCCGTTTGCTGTAGCAGATGCTGCATACAGGTACCCTGTTGTTCTGACCAGAAATTCATTTTATATGATTGCTTGTATTTGACAATGAAACATTTTTCATTAATTCAGATTAATGATCAACGAGGGAATAAGTCAGTCGATTTTGGTAAGTGGTGAAAGTGGGGCTGGTAAAACAGAAAGCACAAAATTGCTGATGCAGTATCTTGCTTACATGGGAGGGAGAGCTGCTGCTGAGGGAAGAACAGTTGAGCAGAAAGTTCTGGAGGTAAACATGGCTACAAATTTAGATTTGTGTGACAATAAGTTCAATGTTGATAGTTTGAACGTCATCCAAGTAACTTTGTTTAACAACAGTTATTTTTGTTTTTGACTAATCTGCAGTCCAATCCTGTTTTAGAAGCATTTGGCAACGCAAAGACTGTTAGGAACAATAACTCAAGGTGAGGGTATTTACTTTTAACAAGTTTTACACCCTGCATGTTCTGTAGATTCTACGTTATAATGTTTATTTTACCTGTACATGCATGTTTTGAATGATGTAGTCGTTTTGGTAAGTTTGTGGAGATTCAATTTGACCGGAAGGGAAGGATTTCAGGAGCTGCTGTCAGAACTTATTTGCTAGAAAGGTCACGTGTTTGTCAAGTGTCTGATCCAGAAAGAAATTATCATTGTTTCTACATGCTTTGTGCAGCACCACCGGAAGTAAGTAGTTTTTTATTTGTTTAATCAAGTGGCTCATAAAATAGTTGATACAATATGTTTTTGTATAGTCATACCATCGGTAAACATTTTCCATGTTTAGTTTTAAAGATATCTAGATTATCTTCTGTTTTAAAGATTTCTAGATTATCTTAGTTCCAAAATGTACGTCCAGAAAAGGATTTGTGCTGGGAAATTGACTTTTGAGAATGGTCTTTCCCATATTTTTACCTTCAAACATCAATCTATTTGGATATGAATCATATGATTAATGATTGAAGGTTGTAATTTGGGTCTAACCATGAACACTTTAATATCTCTCATACTTATTCTGTCCTTTCTGTTTGATTCTCCATCTCCCTCTTACCTTTTGATTTCTTTGTTGGTGTCATTCTCTTAGCCAATAGGAACAACTTACAAGTTAATGAGTTTCACTTTAACATTCTCTTAGCCAAATTTATTATTGTTTAATTGGGTTTTTTTATGTGATCTATAGATTCTGGGATCAATTTCAGTTGTCGACTTCTATCTCTCATTTTTATTATAGAATTGGGGAGGTACTATGGAGGCCTTGGGATAACAGTATTATGCGATTGTGTGATGGCATCCATTTGATGTGATTGTAGACATGAGTCATAAATAATTATTTAATCTTTACCTTGAGTACAGCTTATTGCTCTTAGTCCACCTTTTTTTGGTTTAATTCTAAACGGTAATTTGGATCTGAAAGCTGTATTGGTGCATCATATCTTTTATTTTCCTAGCATGTCAATGGTCTCAAGAGAAATTCGCGGCTTGTCATAGTTGTGGTATAGAACATAAAATATGAGGCAGTTCCTTGTTTCTTTTAAACCCCTTTAGTCTTTTGTTGAACTTCTCTGTAGTGAACGAATAGGAAAAATTTCTTGGCCTGTATCTTTGTTCAGTTATGGATAGTCTGTAGTTTGTTGTTCACATTTCTTGTCTCTGTAAAAATAAGAGCAAATTTATCATACATGAGATTCTAATGCTTCAGATCATCAACTCTTATACAATTGTCTTCCCTTGCTTCAGGATATTCAGCGGTACAAACTGGGAAATCCAAGAACGTTTCACTATCTGAACCAATCTAATTGCTACGAACTGGATGCAATTGATGATTCCAAGGAATATACTGCAACGAGAAGGGCAATGGATGTTGTTGGAATAAGTTCTGTGGAGCAGGTATTTTAATGAAATAGGAACTTGGTAGTTGGTATGCAATCCTTAAGCATGATGTTTTTGAAATTAATTTGTCATCTTTTTTGTTTTTGCTTTTGTCCCTTTTTAAGGATGCAATATTCCGTGTTGTGGCTGCAATTCTCCATCTTGGGAACATTGAATTTTGTAAAGGGAAGGAAATAGACTCATCAGTGCCCAAAGATGAAAAATCATGGTTCCATCTAAGAACTGCTGCTGAGCTTCTCATGTAGGTGGACAATTTCAGGGTTGCACTAGCATATACTGGAAGACATAATTCTTTGATATTTGTTCACTTCATGTGCTTTGTTAGATAAGAAATGGTCGTTTAAACGCCAGTTTTTTTTAGGTGCGATGAAAAGTTACTAGAAGATTCTCTATGCAAGCGTATAATTGTAACTCGTGATGAAACCATTACAAAATGTTTGGATCCAGAATCTGCTGCACTTAGTAGAGATGCCTTGGCTAAAATTGTGTACTCAAGGTTGTTTGACTGGTACGGTTTCATTCTTGCTTTTTGAGGATGACATTTCAAAGTTGACTGTGCTTAATATTTTGTTTTTTGTTCAGTTGTGGACATTTTTACGAGACAGTGGGTTTCCTTTTCTAATTTTCACAGGATTGTGAATAAAATCAATAGTTCAATTGGTCAAGATCCTGACTCGAAGTTCTTAATCGGGGTGTTGGATATTTACGGTTTTGAGAGTTTCAAGACAAACAGGTGCTTAAGCGGTATGCCTGTTATTTTTATGATTGACTGAAGTTGGTTTTCTGAAACCAATGGATGCAAATGGAAGTTGTTTCTAAATGAGGCACATTTGAAACACTTACGGTAGTCATGCATTAATTGAGACTAAAAGACACAGTGATTTTAGGAAGTAGGAACCCTATTATTTCACCAAATATGCCTTTTGAAAAATGGCAGTGATTTGAGAGTTCACAGAATGATAGTTCCAATTGTGCTTCACTGTAATAAATAAATTTAATTGTGATTAAAAATCAGAGACACTGTGATCTTGTTGGATGTTTGCTATTTGCTTCTGTTTATCTGACGATGTACCACTTCATTTTGCAGTTTTGAGCAATTCTGCATTAACTTGACAAATGAGAAACTGCAGCAGCATTTTAATCAGGTTTGTTTCTGAAAACATGCTCACATTATGTTTTACATATCTCAGTATTTGTTTTGTAGTTTGTGATGCATAAGTTTTTGGCTCCTCAGCATGTCTTCAAAATGGAACAAGAAGAGTATACAAAAGAAGAGATCAATTGGAGCTACATTGAGTTTGTGGATAATCAGGATATTCTGGACCTCATTGAAAAGGTGTGTTGGATCTACCTCTTCAATTTATTTGATTGGCCTTTTACAGACTGTTTCAGTATTATATCATCTGCACCTACAATATTCATCCCCATTCAAGTGATTCTTTCTATAGCTGTGGAGTTGGTAATGTGTTGTTGACTTTATCTATATTAAAGGAAATTTGGGATACAACCTACTATTTGTAACCCCCTAAACCCGACCTAGAAGAAAAGACCGAATTTAGTAAGTCACGTTTGAAAACTTAATCCTCAAGAAATTCAATTTTGGAAATTATATTTTAACTTAAAATAAAATGATAGTGATTTAATAAATATCTTATAGTAAATAAAAATAAAAATATCATAATAAATATTAGAATGTTTATATAAAATCTCTGAAATAAAATCATAGTAAAAGAATTCTAGAAAAATAATCCCAAAACATATTTATTCTTTTTTTTGATAAGAAAGGGAGGCCTCATTAAAAAACCCCTTCATAACTGTCCGAAACCCTTGTAAGGGGATCGACAGTCAGTGGAAGGAGGAAAAGAGTGCCTCAAGTTTTATTCATAATAGATTCGTACTGTATAATAAAATAACCTGAATAATAAATAATAATCTGAATAACTAAAAATAGTTTCGTACTGTATAATAAAATAACCGGATAAAATATGAGATCCTCCAAGTACCGATTCACCTATGGTCTGAGTATCTGAAAGAAAGACTAAGGGGAGTAAGCTAGAGAGCTTAGTTTGTCTCTAAAGTGCAAGAAAATCATAGTCGTAAAAACATAGTAATATTTTCTTAAAATTAGTAAGATATTGAGATGGACAGAAGAAAAGTTTTCCTTGATTTAATTCTGTCGAATAGGGGCCTTTATATAGGCTACAAGAGTTGGAATTAGACTAATAATAAAACTCCTATGTTAGGTAAAACTCTTACCAAGATAAGGCTAACTTAAAGTAGGACTCTAGGACTCCTAGTTAATCTATACAAGAGTAGAGATAAAGTTAAAGTCCTAATACAAGTAAACTATGTATATACAAATCTGCAGGAAGAAATAATTAAATATTAGAGTCCTAATCGACAAGTATATTCCTACACTCCCCCTCAAGCTGGCTTATATACATTGTATATGCCCAGCTTGGAAATAAACGTAGTAAATGTTGCTGGAGGCAAAGCTTTTGTGAGTAGATCAGCGAGTTGGCTAGCGGATGGTACGTATGATAGTCGAGCAGTCCCATTCTTGACTTTTTCCGCAATAAAGTGTCTATCAACTTCAACATGTTTAGTACGATCATGTTGAACTGGGTTCTTAGCAATTTTTATAGCAGATTGGTTATCACATGCCTTGGGCTAGTGCTCGAAATTCAGCTTCTGCACTACTTCGAGAAATGACATGTTGTTTCTTACTCTTCCATGTCACAAGATTACCCCAAACAAATGAACAATACCCAGTTGTGGATCTTCGATCTGTCAAATTTCCTGCCCAACTTGAGTCTGTATAGATCTTAACAGATCTGTCAGTACCTTTCCGAAAAATTAAGCCATGTCCGGGCGTCTTTTTGAGATATTTGAGGACTCGATAAGCTGCTGCCATATGCTCTTCAGTGGGGCTGCTCATATGCTGACTTAAAACATTAACAGAGAATGTTATATCAGGCCGAGTAAGGGATAAATAAATGAGTTTCCCAACAAGCCTCTGAAATCTTTCTTTATCTCGAAGAGGAGGAGCTGCCGAGTTGAATGAAAGATTAGCATCCATAGGAGTATCGACTGGTTTGCATCCAAGTAAACCAGCTTCTTGGAGAAGATCAAGCACATATTTCCGTTGATTAATGACTAATCCTTGCTGAGATCGAGCTACTTCCATTCCCAAGAAGTACCAAAGTTTGCCCATGTCCTTAGTCTCAAACTCCCTCTGAAGTGTTTGTTTGAGTTTAGAAATTTCTGCTTCATCATCTCCGGTGATGATAATGTCATCGACATAGACAAGTAGAAGGATCTTCTTCCCGTTCGAGCATGCTTTAAAAAAGAGTGTGTGATTGGCAAGGGATTGATTGTATCCACTTTTGAGGATAACCATAGTAAATCTTTCGAACCAGGCCCGTGGAGATTGTTTAAGCCCATATAAAGACCGATTCAACTTACACACTTTCTTTGCTCCTCCAAAAGCTTGAAGTCCGGGAGGAATCTTCATATAAACTTCTTCAGCAAGATGCCCATTGAGAAAGGCATTTTTGACATCAAGTTGATGTAGGTTCCAATCAAGATTGACAACAATGCTAAGAAGAACTCTGACAGTATTAAGTTTGGCCACCGGTGCAAAAGTCTCGGTAAAATCAATGCCATGAGTCTGTGTGAAACCTTTAGCCACTAACCGTGCCTTATATCGTTGAATACTCCCATTTGAATTATATTTGATCACAAGATATCCATTTGCATCCGACAGCTTTCTTCCCGGAAGGTAAATCAGTAATCGTCCAAGTAGCAGTTTTTTCAAGTGCCGAGAGTTCTTCTTGGACAGCTCTCTTCCACCGTGGATCACTAAGAGCTTCATCAATATCTTTAGGAATTTTGTGGGCATCAAGGCTAGCTGTAAATGCTTGAAAAGAGGGCATGAGAGAAGAGTAACCAACAAACTTTTGTATAGGATGCTTAGTACATGTTCGAACTCCTTTACGAATGGCAATAGGTAAATCATCTAAATTCTGTGAAGAATGCTTACTTGTCTCATTAATATGGGCTGCTGAATTCATATCCAATTCTTAGCGCGTAGTAGATTGCAAGATAGACTCAGGGATACGTTTTCGTCGGTTGTAAACATGAACAATAGGTGGGACAGAAGTTGTGGACTGTTTTGTGACAGTTTCGGGTGATAGATCATGCTCGGAAGAAGAAGGAGTGGGCTGTTCTGGCTGTAGTAAAGAAGGCGACAAATTTGATTTTGGGAGGGCAAGGAAGGTGATATTACCTCGGAAAGTGGTGAGAGAGGTTGAGAAGACTCCCCCTGAGCTCTGGTAGGTTGGAAGTAAGGCTCCTGTTCAAGAAAAGTCAGGTCCATAGTGACAAAATATTTCTTGGAGGGAGGGTGAAAAACTTTATACCCTTTTTTCCTGGAGGAATACCCAACAAACACACATTTAATAGCTCGGGGTTCATGTTTGGTTTGTGATTGTGAATGAAAGTAGTACAACCAAACATTTTTAGAGGAAGAATAGAAGAAATAGGTTTGAAACTAGGGTAATACTTCAAGAACAAAAATTGAGGTGATTTAAAGGCAAGAACCTTACTTGGCATTCGGTTGATAAGATAAGTCGCAGTCAATAAAGCATCACCCCAAAGATAATGAGGAACATGATTAGTAAAAAGAAGGGCTCGGGTTACCTCAAGGAGATGACGGTTTTTTCTTTCGGCAATACCATTTTGTTGAGGGGTGTCAACACAGGAACTAAGCTGAACAATCCCATGTTTGTGAAAGAATGATCCCAAGGAGTGAGCAAAATATTCCCTACCATTGTCAGAATGAAACTGTTGTATTCGGGTATGAAATTGGGTTAGAACCATATTATAGAATTGTTCAAAGATGACAGGAGTATCAGATTTTTCTCGCATAAGAAAGGTCCAAGTAAGACGAGTATGATCATCAATAAATGTAATAAACCACTTACAATGGTTCGCATTTTGTACTCGAGAAGGTCCTCAAATATCACTATGAATCAAAGAGAAGGGATGCGATGGTTTGTATTTAGATGGAGGATAAGGTTTCTTAGTATGTTTCGCAATAGAGCATGCATCACAATGAAATAAACTTGGTTTTGTATTAACAAACAATGAAGGCAGAAGTTTAGCAAGATAATGAAAACTAGGATGACCTAAACGATTGTGCCATAACATAACAGAATTTAAATGCGAAACAGTAACTAATGTGGGAGAACTTTGAGAGAGTACGTAGAGCCCATTTTGCAACCTAGCTGCACCAATCCTCTTCTGTGAATTCAGTGCCTGCAAAGTACAACCAGAAGCATTAAAATAGCAATTGAAATCTTTAGATAATTTGCTCACAGAAATGAGATTAAATGTGAGATTAGGAACAAGGAGAGTATCCTCAAGGATTAAGTTATCCACTTGAATGGATCCACGGCCTGTGATCTGAGAAATAGTCCCATCAGCAGTTCGAATACTCGTACCAGTTGTCGGTTGAAAGGTAGAAAAGAGACTTCGATCCCCAGTCATATGATCTGACGCACCGGAATTCAAAATCCAAATTGGAGTTGTTTTGGAAGTAGTAAGAGCAGAGGAGAAAGGAGTACCGTCTTGTTCTGCAACAGTTAAATGAGCCTCACGAGTTCCTTGAAATTTCTCAAACAATTTCTGGATTTCCATCATCTGGTCTTTAGTGAATCGGATACCAGAAGATGAAGATTTGGAGGGAGCCCGACCAGAATAAACAAGGCAAGAGGAGAAAGGGAAAAAATCTGTCTAAAAGGACAGAAAAAATATTCTGTCGGTTCAAGAGGAGGGGAAAATTATCGGGAGGTGAGGGAGAGAAAAAAAAAATTCTCAGAGAGGAAGAATAAAATAAAAAAAAATTTTGTCGAAAAAGGGACAAAAAAATTGCCAGGAATGTAATTTAGGCTGATACCATGTAAGATATTGAAATGGACAGAAGAAAAGTTTTCTTTGATTTAATTCTGTCGAATAGGGGCCTTTATATAGGCTACAAGAGTTGGAATTAGACTAATAATAAAACTCATATGTTAGGCAAAACTCTTACCAAGATAAGGCTAACTTAAAGTATGACTCTAGGACTCCTAGTTAATCTATACAAGAGTAGAGATAAAGTTAAAGTCCTAATACAAGTAAACTATGTATATACAAATCTGCAGGAAGAAATAATTAAATATTAGTCCTAATCGACAAGTATATTCCTACAAAATTCTTTAAAGCACAACACATAAATCACAAGCGCAATTACAATGCACCCAACTACAACCGCCATAAAAAGAGGTAGGTTCCCCAGAACCCCTCACTTCAACGTCACCAATCAATGTGTGGTAAAAACCACTACTTCCTCCGTACAAATCCAACCCATGCTCATACATACATGATGATTAAAAATCAAATTTCATAAACTCAGTTCCATAAATTTGATATTCCGTAAACATACTTCATAAACCATAGTCCATAAATCATAGATCCGTAAATCCGATATTTCATAAATCAAATATTCCATAAGTCATAATTAAAACACGTTTTGAAAATTGTATGCACGTGATGTTAACCATACAAGCCATAATACATATAAATAATCACATAAGGGGTAAACACCAACACATAGAAAAATAATATATAATTTATTTATAGCACCGGAAGAAAACACACCTCGCAACAATAAAGCTTTAATGATGAACAAAGGGCGGTTGCGGCTTCGATGTAAGGTGATGGTAGCGTCAATCCGAGAGGATTTCAGAAAACATGAGAATAACTAAGAGCGACAACACTTTAAAACTTAAGGCTTAGGTTTATTTCTGTCTGTAATAACTATGGCTATATATATATATATATAGTTGAGCGGTGGTAATCTAAACAAATTAGATTTAGAATATAATAATAATAATAATAATAATAATAATAATAATAATAATAATAATAATAATAATAATAATAATAATAATAGTAGTAGTAGTAGTAGTAAAAACAAGAATTTAAGCTGAAAAAGGAGAGTCAATTCAGCTGTGGGAAAAAAAGAATTAGAATTCAATTTGAATTAAAAAGGTTGAAAAAAATAAACAAATAAAAAAAAGACGGGTGAGAGAATTGAAATTCAATTTGATAAAATGATTATATATGGAGTCAGTCCTTAAACTTTCAAGAAATTTCATATTAATTTTCAAGTTTGATAAAAATTCTTATTTAGTTCCTTATAAAGAATTAGGGTTCTGAATTAAAAATTCTCAATTGTTACGGTTTTCAATTAGGGATTTCAAAATTAGGTTTCTATATTAGTGATTTTTCAAATCTAGGGTTTACAATTTGGGCGTAATTTTTGGGTGTTACACTATTTCTATGCACCCTTGCTTCTAAAATATTTGATATCTTTCTAGTTTTTCTTGCATCCATCCGGCATTCTCTGCTTTCATGCAACACATGCGGGATGCGGTGAACGAACATTATATGTAATGTGATCACATCTCCTTCCAAGATCTTTCGATCGTCTCCTTGACAAATGAAATTGCCATAACTTTTGACAAGACAAAGTGCCAAACTCTTCTCTTTTTACCTGTTAGATGTTGCATGAACTGCATATTGTTATTTTCCTGCAATATAGAAGATAAAGCGGTCGTGGCATCTTTGATGCTTTATTCTTCTAAAACATGTGAAAGACCTGATTGGTGAGGATTCTGTTGTAAAATGCCCAGCTTCAAAACAAGATAAGCAATTTGGTGGACAAAAGATGGGAAAAGAGAAATCTAAAGGGAGAAGATGGATTAATTGTCTGGTGTTGAAATGGTTGTAAAGACACCAGCTATAGTCTTAAATACAAACTAGACCAAATGATATTAGTTTCATTTCGAAATAATAAGTCCAAGATGAGTTTCTTGTACAAGCAATGCAAAATAAGTATTGTCTGCTTCCATCAAAGTGACGTGGAAATGATATGAGTGATGGTTCAGTCGATAGTTCTAGTAGAGCAAATTCTTTTGACTTTTAAATCTTGTATTAATTTCTCTCTTGTATTCTTGTAGGATTGTCCCTAGTGATTTATTAATTATTGTTGGATCCCACTTTGGGAATTTCTGGTGTGAACTTCTTGAGTAATAATATGGTTGTATTTTTTCTTATCTCTTTGCTTGAGAAACTATGTTTCTTCAAATGAGGTGATCGCTTTCATGCATTCCTGTGTGCTTGTAATTTTGTCATTTCCTTTCCTTTGCACTCAAAAGACAATGGCCATGTTTGGTAAATAGCTTTTTGAGCTAAAATTAGAGGTTTGAAGCATTTTTAGAGGTTTGACTAGTCAAATTCCCTAATTTTGATGTTTGGTAAATAGCGGATTGAGGTGAAATCTCTCGTTTTGAAAAAGCTCATTTAGGAGCTTTTTGAGTTAGAAGTTTGAATAAAAGACTTGTAAAGACTATTTTATCCTTGATAATTATAAAAATTTCTCTAAATAACATAAATTTAATTAACTAATAAAATTAAAAAAATAATTTCATAAATAAGAAATTAATATATAAATTAATAAATACATATAAATTTAATAATTAATAAAATTATTTTTAAAATTTAAATTTCATAGATAAGAAATTAATATATACATCTAAATTTAATAATTATTAAAATTATATTAAAAAGATAATTTCACAAATTAAAAATTAATATGTATAATAATATTAAAAACTTAATTTTCATAATCTAATTAATATTTATAGGTACACGATGTTAATAACTGATAAATTATTCAAACAAGTATCAAATATAATCATGTCCTTATATGTTATTTTGCTTGTTTAAATAATCAAACAACTATCAGCTATCAGTTAATTTTACGAAACACTTTTATACAATCAGCTAATATAATCCACTAATCAAATCAGCTATCACTATCAGCTAATGTAATCCGTTGTCCGCTAATTGCCAAACAGGACCAATATCGTAAAAGGTTTTTATTTAATTTGTTGAACATGCTTACCTAACATAGTCCTGTATAGCAGTGGACTTTGAGCAAACAAATCAACAAATTAAACATGTTAAATGCTCCATGCATTTTTGTGGTGGTTATTTGATTTATTTTATATATTTTAAAATTTTCCTGTTCTTGATTTCCAGAAACCAGGTGGCATAATTGCTCTTCTAGATGAGGCTTGGTAAGATGTAGTGAGCTTTTTACTTGTATTTGACATCTAAAAACTGGAATAAGCTTTCTTTCAGTAACTTAACTGTATATTAATAATAATATTATCTGACTGTTGTGGTGCTGTTGCTAAGTTTTTTTCCCTCTTGCTTGTTTCTCTTTCAAATTTAAAAGCATGTTTCCAAGATCAACACATGAAACATTTGCTCAGAAGCTGTACCAGACGTTTAAAAACCATAAGCGCTTCAGCAAACCCAAATTGTCCCGTAGTGACTTTACAATTTGCCATTATGCTGGTGACGTAAGTTTGTTTTCTATTTTTCGTAAATTCATGCTGTAGAAAGAAACTAAGAACTTAGAAGTGAATGGATTTCTGTTTATGAACTAAAAACAGAACTTATGTACTATGCAGGTCACCTATCAAACTGAATTATTCCTTGACAAGAACAAAGATTATGTTGTTGCTGAACATCAGGCCCTTTTGACTGCTTCCAAATGTTCCTTTGTTTCTGGTTTATTTCCACCTTTAGCTCAGGAGTCCTCCAAATCTTCAAAATTCTCATCAATAGGTTCTCGATTCAAGGTGTGCTGGTATTTCTGTTTCTTAAAAGGCAGATTATTTCCCTTTTTTCCAGTCTAATGAGTTAGAAAGTGGCGCTCTTTTTTGTATTATACAGCAACAATTACAAGCACTACTTGAAACTCTGAGTTCTACAGAACCACATTACATACGCTGTGTAAAGCCCAATAATCTTCTTAAGCCTTCAATATTTGAGAATAAAAATGTTCTACAACAACTACAGTGTGGGGTAAGAATGATGACATTCTATGTGGTTGAGCTGAAATGTATATTGGTATTTATTTAATTAGATCTGCTTGCCTAGTTTATTCACATTGTTTATTTCATATCAGGGAGTTATGGAGGCAATCAGGATTAGTTGTGCTGGATACCCTACTAAAAAACCATTTGGTGAATTTGTAGACCGGTTTGGCCTCCTTGCACCTGAAGTTTTGGATGGAAGGTAAGTTAATAGTTCTCTTGGCTCTCTAGAGGTTTCTTCAAAACTTTGCTGACTTGCTTACTATACATGTTAGTTCTGATGAGGTTGCTGCTTGCAAGAAGCTTCTTGAGAAGGTGGGACTTCAAGGATATCAGGTACATATCTGATGGACATTCAAACAATCTTTTGTTGGTCAATTGAGTTCCTTGCCAATTCTAGATCAATTGTGTTTCCTGGAAAATACTGGATTTCCTCTTGAATCATTAGGATGTATCTTATGTAAAGAAGAAAAAAAAACCATGTCCTTAATATGCCAATAAAATTTAGCATACAGACAATCAATTGGCAAAGATTTATGTTTGGTGGCCTTTGGTTTATGCCCGCTGAAAATAACAATACCAAGGAAATTCCACTCTACTCATCCGTTTATCGGGCGAAGACTGTTAACATGTTATTGGGTGGAAGGAAGTACTCAAGTTTGGATTAGGTTATGAAACAACACTAAGACTGGGCCCCAAGACGAGAAATTTCCAGAAGCTGGCAACTGTGAGCAAAGAGCAAAGCACTTTTCTTGTACAGAATCTAAGTTGGATTCATGACACAAACTTGATGTCATAAGGTGCTATATTGGTTAATGTTATTAGCTTTACCGTTACTTTCTTGCGAAAGTACACATGGAATTGATACACGCTGCTTCCGAGTGAGAGTTCATTCCTTGTTCCAAATTGTATATGCTTCCATTATTTTACTGTTTACTCAAATGTTCTATACATATGCATTCTGGTTGGATTTGGGAAAGGCCATACTGATGCCAGTTTATTTTTGGCAGATTGGTAAGACAAAAGTTTTTCTCAGGGCTGGTCAGATGGCTGAACTAGATACCCGTAGGAGTGAAGTCTTAGGAAGATCTGCTAGCATTATCCAGAGGAAAATCCGTTCTTACTTAGCTCGTAGAAGTTTTATCATGCTCCGTCGATCTGCATTACAGATTCAATCTGTCTGCAGAGGTACATTTGTGCCTTCTGTGTGCGGCTGTTGTAAATTAACTAAAATTTTCTCCCTATTAAGGCTTTTGGTATTATGTACATTTGTTGATAGTTTTTTTTTGTCCTGATTTTAGGACAACTTGCTCGTAAAGTTTATGATGGCTTGAGAAGAGAAGCTGCAAGTTTGAGGATCCAGAGACATTTGCGTATGCATCTTGCTAGGAAAGCTTTTAAAGACTTGTGTTCCTCTGCTGTTTCCATTCAGACAGTTATGAGGGGGATGGCTGCTCGCAATGAGCTATGCTTCAGAAGGCAGACCAGTGCAGCAATTATAATTCAGGTTAAATTTCTTATATCATGGTTTACATGCAATGGTTTTTTAAGAAAAGATCTCATACCTTTTCAATTTTTCTTGGAGAGGCTGACCCTCCTTTTGTTTTTATATTAGTTACATTCTTTAGCTTGAAATGACATATTTTGTACATACCAGAGCCAATGTCACAAGTTCTTGGCCCAGTTGCATTATATGAAGTTGAAGAAAGCGGTAATTGCAACACAATGTGCATGGAGAGTAAGAGTTGCTCAAAAAGAACTGCGGAAGCTTAAGATGGTATTCTATCTCTATCATCTTTGGCATTTCTATAGAACCTTTTGTTATAAAATCCATTAGGAGATCTATATTCTCTTCTGCTTCTAGATCTTTAAAAATGCTTTGCTGTTGGAACAGTTGTTTTCTACGGCATGTCGGCATCTTCTTTGCTTAAAGTTGATACCAGAACAGTAAAAAGTTGTATCCCTGCTAAGTATAATTTTGTTCTTCAAATTTGAGTTTGATTGCCGTAGTTTTCTCTGAGAAATCTATCTTATCAACGATCAAGATTATTCAGTCTTGCCAGCTTACATAATGGGGTGAAAAAAAGAAACCAGACAAACCTTTTCTTCTCTATCTGCTAATTTTGTCTTCTGAAACAACTTAGTATGTCTAAAACCTAAAGTATGCTGATATCTTGTTTCATGTGTGTATCACTCAGATTTTCTGCTGTTATTTTTATTTGCAGGCTGCAAGGGAAACTGGAGCTCTGCAAGCTGCCAAGAACAAACTGGAAAAGCAAGTTGAGGAACTGACATGGAGATTACAGCTGGAGAAACGTATGAGGGTAAGCATGATAATAAATAACTGAAGCTATTTTTTTCTTCTTTTGGTTGTAGCTTGCAGGACAGTGAATCTAGTAGGGGTAAGAAGATGCTGAACTGAGGGATGTTATGTGCTTGACATGTGACATACTTCTCTATTCAATTGCCATGTTAGTTGAGAGAAGGTGTTAAATTGTACATGCATCATCTCTTTCTCCAAATTATGTAGGTTATGTGGCTGTCAGTTTCCCAGCTTAAGTTAGTTGTTTTAAACAAATATTTTGATAATTGATATTGCATTTAGTTGCATGTGTCTATATGAGCCCTGCCTGTAGATTCCTCCTATTTGGGCTGGACTTTAATATTTTTATGTCTTAGGTTAGCCTGGTCTGAATTAATTATTTACTAAATAATGTATTTCCATTTAAATTTACTTAAAAATTGAATATTAATATAAACGAGTTCTAATATTTTCAATAATATAAGTGTCCTTACCAGTGGGGCACTGCTTCTATAATTTTCTTTTCTCATAATTTGTATATTCTTTTCTTACTCTGTAGGCTGACATGGAAGAGGCTAAAACAAAAGAAAATGCAAAATTACAGTCTGCTTTGCAAGACATGCAACTTCAGTTTAAAGAAACCAAAGAATTGCTGACCAAGGAACGTGAGGCTGTCAGAAAGGCAGCTGAGGTGGTCCCTGTAATTCAGCAAGTTCCAGTGGTGGACCACATGATGCTTGAGAAGCTTACAAGTGAGAATGAAAAACTGAAGGTGAGGAGGCTGAGTCTAGCATCTTTGTTTTGCACAAAGATATAGTGAACATACAATAATAATATTGGATGTCTTAAACCTGGTAGAAGACTAGTATCATGGTTTATTTCTCATGTGCTGATTATGCAGGCAATGGTGAGTTCGTTGGAACAGAAAATTGGTGAAACAGAGGAGAAGTTTGAAGAGACAAACAAGATCAGTGAAGAAAGGTTGAAGCAAGCTTCAGAAGCAGAATCAAAAATAGTTCAGTTGAAGACTGTTGTGTACAGGTACGTTGCGCCCTTACTGTGGAAAGATCAGATAGATTCATATTGTTAACTCCAAGAACCTGAGATAGTGCTTTTCGTGCATTTTTGTGAAGCTGCAGTTATTCATGTATTTCTCTTTCGTCTCATTTTCTCCTGGTCATCATTGTTTCTTTTGTTTGCAGGCTTGAAGAAAAAATTTTGGACATGGAATCTGAAAACCAAGTTCTGAGGCAGCAAACCCTGTTAAATACACCTGTTAAGATCTCAGAGCATCTGCAGATTCCAGTCACTCCAGTAAAATATAGCACATATATATATATTTTTTAATCTTCCTGCCTCTTTTGTCATTATGCTGATATTTCCTATTATCATTTTTCTTTACAAATTTGCAGAATCTGGGAAATGGTTACCATATAGGTGAACTGAACAAGTCAAATGTATGTTAAACATTTCTAAACATATGGTCATAATGTAGTTTGTATGATATGTCCATTGACGACCTGTTATTGCAGGAATCACAGAGTGTGACACCAGTGAAGAAGGTTGGCATAGAATCTGATGGCAAGTTGCAAAGATCCAATCTTGAACGCCAACATGTATGTGTTTGCTACAGTCGGTTTCTGCATCTTCAAGCTTTATAATTTTGTGCAGTGTGTCAGATGTTTTCTACCATTCTTTCAACAGGAGAATGTCGATGCACTGATCAATTGCGTTGCAAAAGACATTGGGTTCAGTCATGGAAAGCCTGTTGCTGCACTTACTATTTATAAATGCCTTCTCCACTGGAAATCTTTTGAATCGGAAAGGACCAATGTGTTTGACTGTCTCATTCAGATGATTGGTTCTGCAATTGAGGTAATCGAATTATCATTCATAGTCATTGTTTGTGGAGTTTCTCCTTTATTTTCCTTTATTATTCTGCTGTGCGTACGGCTTATGTTTTGTGCTGATTTTGATTAATTTGTATTATTTTTTTTATATTAATTTAATTTCTGATTGTAGTCCTTTACAGCCAGTTACTGTTCTTGCTTCTGATGGGCTGTGACGTGATTGTTGAAGATTCTTTTACTTGCATAATTTTTTGCCCTTTTCTTAGGTTGCCTTAATCGTATAATTTTAAAATAGTTGCTTTAGAAGCTAACACTTCTGTTTATTATTTCTACTTTCTGGTTCTTTATGCTGGAGAAAAATAAATATGAAGGTGTCATTAGTGGTTGAGTGATGAAAACTTCATTGGTTGTAGAATGAAGAAAACAATGGTCATATGGCTTATTGGTTGTCCAACACATCAGCATTGTTGTTCTTGCTCCAAAAAAGTCTAAAGGCATCTGGTGCAAATGGTGCAACTCCTAGTCAGAAACCACCAACTCCAACCTCTCTGTTTGGAAGGATGACAATGGTATCTGAAATTCTTTTCTTTGCTGCTAAATATATCATTTTTAAGGAAGAATAAAACTGTTTTTACATTCCTTTTTCTCTTAACTCAGAGTTTTCGCTCGTCTCCTTCAACAAACAACCTTGCTGCGGCTGCTGCACTAGCAGTAGTTCGCAAGGTAGAGGGAAAATATCCTGCATTGCTTTTCAAGCAGCAACTTGCAGCATATGTGGAAAAGATCTATGGAATTATTAGAGATAATTTGAAGAAAGAGTTGTCATCTTTGCTTTCATTATGCATCCAGGTATCTTGTGATCCATTTAGTTTCTGGTCAACAATTTGATTCTGCGTAGTCAATTGTTTGGTGAGTACTTAATTGTGATTCCTCTTTTTCCGAACTGGTCATGATGAATTTCAGGCACCTAGAACATCTAAAGGAGGTGTACTAAGATCTGGACGGTCCTTTGGCAAAGATTCTCCTTCAACTCATTGGCAGGGCATTGTTGATAGCCTCAACGCCCTCCTATGTACTTTGAAAGAAAATTTTGTAAGGAACCTGAGTTTTTTCCTCACTGTGTTTCATAAACTTCCATTGCTGTATAGAGGTTTTTACAGTTGTTTCTTGGTTTTCAGGTGCCTCCGGTTCTTATCCAGAAGATCTTCACTCAAACATTTTCATACATCAATGTACAATTGTTTAATAGGTAATCTTTTGTTTTATTGTAGTCCCTTTGTGATTTTAATTCAAACGGTTTGGTTTTCTGCTCATAAGAATTAGTTATAATTTTCCAGTCTCCTCCTGCGCCGTGAGTGTTGTACATTTAGCAATGGAGAATATGTCAAGGCAGGGTTAGCTGAGTTAGAGCTCTGGAGTTGCCAGACGAAAGAAGAGGTGAGGCCTTTTTTTGCTCTCATTTGTATTTGTACTTGGGAGTTGCTGCAGAATTTTGCTGGACTGTTTCCTTTCTTTTTATGGCTTACTTACGTTCACTTGCCTTGAACTCCAGTATGCAGGGTCATCATGGGATGAACTTAAGCACATAAGACAAGCTGTTGGATTCTTGGTATGTTGAGTGGCACTCTTTAACAATATATATGACGTGATGGGTTGTTTTAGTTTGTTTATCGTTGAACTTTTTTGTTTTTGTAGGGTAAGAAATATCTTTGACTTTCTTAGTTATTAGGTCTCGAGTCCTGGACTTTTAGGTCTTGTCCTACTGATGAAAATGAATTATTTAGCATAATTACAAAGTTTAAGGTAATACAATCATATTGATCATTAATGGTTCTCAAATGCCCCCCACCCCCAATTCAGAAAAGGCAATATGACCCGGAAATTAGTAAATTGTACATAGAAAAGTGAACGCTTTAACTTTTAACTTTCTAAACCATGACAGTCTGGGAGGGTAGGTGTGGCAATATACAAGGACTGGATTTATCGTATATTTGTTATTTCCTTTTGGATGTTAATTGTAATATTACTTTATTCAGATCATTATATTGTGATTAGTAGTTTCCTCATTTTTACTACTCGGAGAACATGTCGTACCTTTGGATTTTCAATAGCAATAAATATAAAGTTATGCTCTTAATTTGAATTGTATCAAAATCTGATAACAGGTTATACATCAGAAGTACAGAATTTCATATGATGAAATTTCAAATGATCTCTGCCCTGTAAGGCCTTCTCTCTCTTGCTCGCTCTCCTTCTCTTCCTTCCCCAGTTCTCTCATTCTCGCTGACGATAACTTCTCGTTTCTTCAGATTCTTAGTGTACAGCAATTGTACAGAATATGTACTCTGTATTGGGATGACAACTATAATACACGAAGTGTTTCTCCGGATGTAAGTTTTGTGTGGCAAGCTTTTTGTCCTCGAATTGTTTAGGGAGTTGATAAAGCTGATATGGTAATCGGCAACCTGCATTTCTTTACAGGTTATTTCCAGCATGAGAGTACTAATGACCGAGGATTCCAATGACGCTGTTAGCAGTTCCTTTATATTGGATGATAATTCCAGGTAAAAGTTCCTTTTCATCTAGACCATTTGAAAACAAGTATAATTGGCCCAATGATTGTCATAACTAACTGCATGTTTCCACAAACAACTTAGATTGATTGTAGAAACCAACTAATCAATCCTTCTTAATACAGCATTCCCTTCTCCGTTGACGATCTTTCCAAATCGCTCCAAGAGAAAGAATTCTCGGAAGTCAAACCGGCAGACGAACTTCTTCAAAATCCAGCCTTTGAATTTTTACACGAGTAAGGCTTTAGGAAGCTTAGATGCGCTCTCCCGTGGCAACGGAGACTTGAAACAATTGCCAACTAAATGGATGTTGTAAATTCATTACATCCAGTCAAAGTTGTATTGCTTTTATCATTTTTTGGTTGATAGGGGTTTTTCTCTTTATTATTTTACATTGGTTATTCTTTTGCCATACAGGCTAGCTATTCTTCTTCTTATTATTATAGGAAGCTTAGTGGCAGAAACATGGTCTTTATTGTATAAAGCAACCCGATTGTATGGAAACGGTACATATATAATTATAATTATAATGATGGTTAATTTTTGTGTCGTTTTTTAGTCTTGACGCACCCTAGACTCATCCTGTGGTGGGAATTTAGGAGAACAAAATACTTATAAGGGTACTACTATCGAAACTTGAATTATTTACAAGTAATTATTCTTTTTTTAATAGTTTAAAGGTGATTACAAGGAAACATATATTTAACCCTTTGACAATGCATACACTCTTTGAAAAAACAATTGAACTCGAGTCTCTTATGATAAACATCATTTATTTTTTTCACTGGAACCACTTATTGGATTCTACAAGTAATTATTCTTAAATCTAATATTTCATTCCGATCTCATTTTAAAATTTTGATGTTATTTATGTTAAAAACCTGTTGCCCAATAAATGTATGATATATAACTTGATTTTTAATTGTTTTTTACTATAAAATAATCTTTCAAACATATACAATACAATGTAACTAATAAATTAGAGGCTATAAATTATACTTAAAAATGTTACATATCAAGTTATAATGGGCTAATGTTTTATTTTAATTTTTATAAAAGATAATTAAAAATTACATCATGGGTCATGTTTTTATATAAATATCTGAGTATTAAAAATAAGTATTAAATAACCAACAAGTGTTAGGTGCATTGGTAAGGCACATTGTACTTTCGAGGAGTAGACACGAGTTCAAATCTTAAAGATAACATTGTTGGGAAAGGCAATCTTGCACCACAAACATGAACCATAAGACAGAATATAATCAAAAAAAATATTAAATAGATTAAATTACATAAAATTGAGCATGCACATGAAATCTCAAATTTTATTATCAAATAAATTATTTTTTGAGCATTCTTAATTTTCTTCTATGGTAGTGTTAGTCATTAATAAAATTTAAGCACACTTTACAATTAAAACCGATTGATTTCGGATCAAAAAATGTCATTATCGAAAAAGTGCAAAAGAATAAGAAGAAGATAAGAAATATTAAAAAGAATGAAGCTATATGCATGATGATAACTACAATGACAAGGTGACAAGCAATCAAGTATGTATGAAATGAAAATATTAGATGTTTGAACTTTGGGGTGATTTGATAATCCATGTGAATTCCTCATGGAATTGTATAGGTGAAGGACCATGGTAAGGTATTTAGGCTCTAGCTCAAGGACCCCAACTGGACCATCCAATCCCTGGAATTTCATGGTCCAAATCCATGTATAGATTTTGGTCAAATTTCAAAGAAGATCCATGCACTATGTTCTCTTTTACAGATTTAGTCCCATCATAATTTTATCATTTCCGGTCTTTCAAATAATTTGATCACTATAACCATATATTACGTTACATTATTTGATCACTATCACCGTATGTTAAAAAACAAAAACTACGTTATATTATTTGATGGAATTAACATAAAAGAGTTGACATTGAAACTAAAAATACACATTTCGAGAATCCAACAAATGACTCTAGTTAAAAAGAAGATGATGTTAAAGACTCGAGTTCAAACATATGTATGTGCAAGGTGCACACACATTGTCAAAAGATTAAGAGAAAATATAAATAGATATTAATGTAATCACACCAGTATATTAAATAAATAAAAAAACGTAGAACTTGAAATGATGACGTTACAATAGAGGGACTAAATTCGCTAAAAACACATTAGAATTTGACCATAGATTTTCATTTGTTGACCCACTACAAAATGAATAGAGCCATAGAGGGAGGGTTAGGTTTGGATTTGGTCAAATGGTCAAATGGTCCCCCGTTGAAGAAATGCCATTGTGTCTTTAAGTTTTGGTCTAACCCATTTACCCATCCCTCTACTCTCTAGAGTTGGGCCATGGCTTTTATAATCATAGGGTCTCACCATGTCACTCTCTATGTCCATTTTCAATACCACACTTGAAACATTTTCTTTTTCTTGGACCCATTAAGTGGTCCATAGAAAAAGAAATGTTGCAATTACTAGATTATTCAGATTCAAATAATTTATTTGCACGGTGTATATGTATAATTAAAAAAATAGGATTAATGAAAATAGTCGTAAAATGAGTATATAAGAAAAAAATAGTAGATCAACCCCAATCAAGCCAAATTAGTTTCTTTCAAATCTAGCTGCCCCATTTGTCATTTTCTTTTTTATTTGTTAAAAAATATGGATATTATATTTGGCTAAATGCTCAATGACAGTTAGCCTTTTAGATACCGTTCATATAAGCAGGATGGAGCCGTGATTTGGGGTTAAGAGGCAAACTATAAATATTTGAAAGTGGGGGGCAAGTTCATAAATAAACAAATTTTTTTAAAAAAAATTAAATAAGGGGACAAAGCTGAAAAAAGAATTTCTTCTAAGGTGGGAGATGATTGCCCCACCCCACCCCTATGTAAATCCGTCCCTGCATATAAAGGATTGATCTTTTAAAAGGGACAAATAATTCTGTAAATTGTTTCTATTCTTTTTCTAATTTAAGTCGCACTATATGAGCTTTTGTCTGGATTTATTCTAAATTAAATTAAGATGCATTTCGATTATTAATGTAATTGTACATTATAATTATTGATTCTTATTATAATCATTTGAATATCTCAATTATGATCATAATTATTGTTACACATATAAATTTATAAGTGCAGATAACCTCTTTAAAAAATCACAAATATTGGCCTATTTTCTTGATTTTTCCATCTGCTTGCATTTTTTTTAAATATCCATCTACTTAGATCCGTCAAGATCTTTTAAAACACAAATCTATAATTTTAAATAATTTGAATTGATGTTAATTATGAAGAACAATTTAAGTAATAATTAGTTGGTCAAGAACAGAATAACTGACTCTACATCTACATGTAGCAGCACATGACAGTTTTAATAAGAAACCGATTTTACAGTTTCATGTCAAAGAGATGAGAACAATGGTGTGATTATTTAAAACGAGAGAGAGGATTGGCAAAGGAGAGACGGTATTCTCGTTATTTTATTAATAAATCTCGTAATATTCCAAAAATGAGATTAATAGGTATTTATATAAGAATTATATGTATTAGCTTAAAAACGACATCTTAACAATATTTCCTAACCGTTTCAGCTAATACAATAACAATTTAACTGACTCTTTACGCAAACACTTACCTATACACCCAGGGCCGTCCCTGGGCCAGGGCAATAAGGGCAACGGCCCAGGGCCCCCACCTTATACAAAGCCCACATCTAAATATGTTAGAATATGTTTATTAGACACTTGAAATAAGTTTAAAGAAATTTGAAGCCCATAACAATAATTATATATATATATATATATATATATTAAAATGTTAGAATAAAATTCTGCATGGTGTGGCCCCACACCATTATTATAGGTAAAGGCTACACGGCAAAAATGAAAAATGACTGCATGGTGGGCCATATTATTATTAGTTTTTTTTTTGGATTATTCATTATTGTGAGTTTAATTAAAAAGTAAATCTTAAATAACCAATCTAATACCATCACTATGTATTGTATCGTTAACTTTTCTCTTGAAAATGAAAATTGTATCGTTAGTTTATTTTTTTTAAGTAGAAATTCCATTATTCTTAAGACGTAATGTTTTCGAAACATAATTGGAAACCTCGTTAAAAAACCTCCCTAAATCTAATTGAGGAAAAAGAGTGTTTCCAATCATGTTCTTACAATTCCTTCCAATCTCACTATCGAAACATACAAGATCTGCCACACACATTTAATATACTGGAGTCCAATATGCGGCATGGTGATGACTAAACCAGACATACTCGCCTTGCATAAGCATACCGGATAAACAAGCTGAGGAGAAATTGAGACTTGGCTTTGTTAATACCTCACTGAAGATCCACTGGGTCGAGATCGACGATAAGAGCTGGGTGTCTATGAATGCCTTTTTTGGCCAGCAAATCTGCACAACTATTATTCTCTCGTTTCACATTGTTTACTTGCCATCCTTCTCGGTCGATCATATCGCAACATTCTTGAACCAAAACTTTGAAAGCTAGAGGGACGTTTTGGGATCTTGAGAGCCAAGATAGAGCTAATGCACAGTCACTTTCGATTATCAAAGAATGATTTCTCGCCCATCTCGATGCTTGGAATAGTAAGCATACCTCTCGAATAGCCAATAATTCCGCTGTCGTAGGATCCGAATTACCAGCGGCTTTTGAGAAATAAAGAAGCCACTTGCCGGTTGAATCGCGTAGTAGACCTCCAATACCTGCGTCTCCGAAGCTACCGTTTACTGCACCGTCTACATTGAATTTCAACCACTGACCGGTGGGGGGAATCCAACTTACAGAATTGTTTACAGCTTTCTCAATTCTATATTCGCATAGCAGTCTCGGATTAGAGATAAAATCTCTAATATTTCCACTAGACAGTAGACCTTTAGCTTTACACCACATACACAATCTCACGATGCATAAATCGAAAGTTTGATTAAGATCAGCTTTCGTACCTCTAAAAATGAGTTCGTTCCGCACTAACCATATAATCCATGCGATACAGTAAAAACTCAATCTCCAAATAGCGATACTGTAGTGCGAGATCGACATATGTATCCACTGTGTTAAAAAACTTCTCAAATCTCCCGGCGCCACCCAATCGATTTGCCAAAAAGAACACCATATAGACCATAGGTTCCATGAAAATGTGCAATGTATCAGGAGGTGA
The DNA here is from genome assembly GCA_958450335.1 of Hibiscus tridactylites. Taxonomy (NCBI): domain Eukaryota; kingdom Viridiplantae; phylum Streptophyta; class Magnoliopsida; order Malvales; family Malvaceae; genus Hibiscus; species Hibiscus tridactylites. The sequence goes on from OY288290.1 coordinate 51,436,473, forward strand.
GAAATTGTTTCTGAGGACTTGTTGCAAAGAGCACATATATCCGATTGACTTGAGAGACAGTTTTTTTAGCTAACTCTGTCTTTGTGGGTAATCTACCGAGCAAGGCTTTCCAAATAAAGGACTCGACATTGGGCGGAGCAAGATTCGACCAAACAAGATTCCAGCGAAAGTCTGGGTTTGTATTTGATGTAATGAATGAGGCGTAGAAATGTTTTGGCGTGTAAATACCTGACGAATGGCGTTCTTCTAAGAGGAATAACCCATTGTCACTCCCCATTAATCAAGTAGCCGAAGTCTGAAATAGAACCATCCTTCTTCGAAGATAAGGCGAAAATTTGAGGAAATTTGCTTTTGAGCGAGAAATCTCCTGCCCAGAAATCCAACCAGAAGTTCACTTTATTACCTGATCCAAAAACGAAACCGAACTTGCTGCAAAAGCCATTGGGGTTATCCGCTTGTTTCATAGGCTCTATAATAGCTTTCCAGCACCAAGAAACCTTGTTAGCTGGAGTATTGATCGAGAGCAGAGAGGAGACCGGTTGATTATATTTTGCAGCTATAATTTTCCTCCAGAAACTGTTAGATTCTGACCCAAAACGCCAAATCCATTTATTCAGCAACGCTCTATTCTTGAGATTAAAGTCAAACAAGCCCAAGCCTCCAAAAGATTTGGGCAAACACATACGATCCCAACTAACCCAGTGTATAGATTTCTTATCCAACGAACTCCATATGAATCTTGCGATGATGCTGGAAAGAGAGGAAGAAACTGATTTTGGAATCTTGAAAAGCGACATAAAGTAGATCGGCAAATTTGATAGAACAGATTTCACTAGAACGATTCTTCCTGCGAAAGTCAAGGAATTCGCCTTCCATCCTGCCAACTTCTTGTTCAATTTAGAAACGATGGGGTTCCATAGATAGACTTGGTTTCTTACTGCCCCTAAAGGAAGACCAAGGTAAGTGCAAGGCAATGATACTTTATTCTTATTGTAAATTATAATTAGTATAGGTTTTAATAGCTTTTAGGATAATTATTAAGCTTTTAATAATAATTTATTTTTTAAAATAAGAATAAAAAATTTAAACACACCTATAAATAATTTTTGTATTGTTGTTGTTCTTTACATTTTAATTTCTCTTCAATTTTCTCTCTTTCTTATGTTATTTTTTCACAATTTATTTTAGTTTTTATATATAATTTTTATTTGATATTTTCTCACAATTTTATGTATTGATAAAAATATGTTAGAACATATTAATGTAGACACTATTATTATTGATTTTGCATCTAAAAATCTCATAGAAATTATTTTGTATGAGTAGTTGGATTTTAATAAAATTTAATGATATTTTTCTTTTGAAATTTTATGTATTTATTGGATAATTTTTTATTATAATAAAAACTATAATTTACAAGTAAATTAATTTATTTTTGCAAGCTCTTATTATTATTATTTTTTTAATAATTGTTATTAGGGCCCAAATTTTTGGTTCGCCCATAGGCCACTAAAATCTCAGAAACGGCCCTGTATATACCTATCAAGTTTAGTACAAAACAACCTAAGATGTTGGGGGAAAAACAAATCTCAAATTTTGATTAAATTTCAATACCATCAATCTCATGCAAATCTCTTAGTTATTTTCTATACTTATAAATTTCAAAGGTTTTGTATCTCTCCATGTGGTCTCATATACTTCAATTTTCACTGTATAATATATGATAATATTTTTTTTGAATTAACGTGCTTAATATTATTAAATTTAACTATCAATTTGTTAAAAATATTAATCGTATTAAAATTTATACAAACATATAAAATTAAATTTAATACTTTAGTAATATAAATAGAATTTTGAATGATAAAAATATAAATAGAATCATGTGTACATATATTTTTGTATAATCGTATGTATTTGACTTATTGATCAATTAAACTCGATTGAGTACTACAACTATAAATGTCTATTATAGGGGTCACTCTACCAATCCAATTTACTTCATTCACAACGTATTAGAACCATTTGCCTTGCTTAAGAGATCTAGCATGTCGTCTCGTAAGCAATGTCTAGAGTTCAAATCATTGGATAGTGAATGGAACAAATTAGATTGAAATGATCGTACTTATAATGGACCCCTACAAATCCAATTCTAATTAGTTAACCAATAAGTCAAATTTTAATGGTTATACCAAGTATATATTAGAGATGGTCATGGGTCGGGTTGAGTTGGGTTTTTGGCCAACCCACACCCGACTCAAAAATTCAAAGTCTCCACCTGACATGACCCAACGTTCTACGATGCTCAACTCAACCCGAATTTTAGGGTAAAAATTCACCTCCAATCTAGGGATGGCCAAATAACCCGAACCAACCCGGTCGGGTTTTAGTCTTGAATTTCGGGAATCGGGGTGGGTTATTTATAATGTTGAGTCGGGGCAGGGCAGGTTCAGGTGTATGCTATAAATTTCCCGCCCCGCCCCATTATATATATATATATATATATATATATATATATATATATATATATATATATATATATATATTATATTTATAAAAATACCACTATATATAAACACTTTTATGGTTGTTAAGGTAATTTTTTTGTTTGTGTTTATCGTAAAAATAATTTTAGATGTTGTTCAAGTTTTAACATATCTGGTTCTGACGGTCAATGGTTTAAATATTTAATTTTTCATGTTGGTAATTTAAAGTTTGTTTTTATTTTATTTTTATATAGGTTTAAAGTATTTTGAAACTAAATTTTGTGGTTGTAATGGTGGATTGATCGGATCTAACTTTTATCGTTGTCAGAGATTATTTTTTTTCAATATTTCGGGTCGGATTTAAGAGTTAGTATATCGGGGCGGGTAAACTAATATTTTAATCTCGGGTGGGGTTAGGTTTAGGGGCTTATAGATCGGAACGGAGTCGGAGTGACCAAAAAATTAGCCTGCCCCGCCCCATGCCCATCCCTACTCTAATTCGACCTAACATAAATAATTTTTTTCCTATTCTTTTTCTTTAAAATAGGAAGTTAACTGAAAAAATAGAGAGATGAACAATATAATAATAATAATTCTATTTTTATTTGACGAAATATGGGATAATTGAAAAAATGAAAAAGGAATATTATAGTAATTATAAATAAATATTTAAAATAAAATTGTATTATTATCTCAAATCATATTATATCAAATATTTTTTACCCTAAATTAAAATTCGATCTAAACTCTATTTTTTTAAATCTGACCCTATAAAATTATGTAGCAAGGTCAAATTACCCTCCGTGATATAAATATGAACAGAAAAGTCTACTTATATAAGGGTCAAACTTGTTTCGTGAGGGATGGAATTTGAAGCATAAATCCACGTTTAGGGTTCCACCTACAACGAACTCCTGGTTATGTTATGCTACGATTTGATTTGAATATTTTTGTATATTTAGTGACACCATTTTTTATGAATAATTAATAAGATTGTTTTAAACTCAACAAGTGGTTCTAGTGAAAAAATAGATGATATTTATTTTAGGAGACCGATGTTTATTTATGATATCTGCATAATGTGTGTACATTGTCAAAAGGCTAAGAATATCTATGAACAGATACTACCTTACAATCACCTTTAAGCTTTAAAAAAATAAGATTATTTGCTAATCTGAGTCAAACTGAAGTCTGCCTACTCCTTCCCCAACAAACTGCAAATTGTTCATGTGTGATCTGTCGAGTCAAACTCATCAAATCCTTCTATATATATCTTGATTCACTTTTCTTTCGAATATAGTAAAATATTAATATTTATATTTTTCATAATTAATTTTATCTTAAATTGAAATATATTTAGATTAACAGTCCAGTTATCTATTAGTCAAATATGTATTATGTGTATTTGTAACCAAAGAATATTTTCAGAAGAAAAATAGATATGATCATTTAAAACGAACCGAGTCATCGAAAATGTTAACTTTAAACATGTTTAAAAGGTATTTTATTTGTTCTATTAATTTTGTCCCTTGTCGAAGTCAATGGTTTAAAATTTTGACTATTATTATTTTAAATATTTTAAACAAATAAATTTTATAAAATATACATTTTAAAACTAATAGATTGAAAGTTTATAAAATATATATTTTTATAATAATAAATTTTAAATAACAACGAGTCAAAGTTAAAGAAAATTGACACAGAAAATTAATAATGGACAAATTTAATGAGACAAAGAGAGTTTATTGTAACATGAAACCTAATTGACTTAATTTCTAGTTATTTTTTATTTAAAAATAATAATTGAACTTTTAATTATAACACATCACATGGTCTTAAAAATAAATAAAATAATTTATTATTACATAATTACAATCGGGTGGTTATATGACCAGTCTTAAGACTTTGCTTTAATTCTCTCTCAAAACAATGATCGCCCTTTGGATTTTGTTTGTCCGGTGCATGTGCTTCAAAGTTCTCTCTTACAAAAAAAAAACCCATAAAATTAATCATATTAAGATTAATTTAATTAATATTATTTTTTTATTAAATAGAGAGGTATTATATTTTTATGTCGAGATTTAAATTCATATAAAATCAGACAATACGAGCATCGACTAGGCATGTTGAAGCATAAAGTCGAGCATGTTGAAGCGTCTAATACTTTTAATTAGTAAATCTCTAATATTATTTTGATATAATACAAAAGAAAACGTAAAGTCGATCATGTTGAAGTGTCTAATACTTTTTTATTTATAGATGAAAAATGAAAAATGAAAAATTTAAAATAAGAAAACTTTTTCAATTTTATAAAATCATTTTTAATGGAAAATAATGATTTTTTTTGTTTTTCATATGTTTTATTTATAAAAAAATATCAACTTTTAATTGTACAACTAAACTCATATAACATTTTCCTTTAGTATTTTCCAAGAAAATGGAACCAAATATCAACACATTTTTTTTTGGGGAAACCATACATGAAAGTTGAAACTGCTGAAATTCTCTTTTTAAAGTTCCATAAATACCCGAAATTCTCTTTTACTTTTACATGTAAATTTATTTCTAAAATTTTGTAAACTTTAATAAAAAAAAAGTAAATCATCTCTCATCCAAACACAACCTACAAAAAATATAAATAATTCATGGGATGGATTAACTCTTCCCACCCTTAAACATTTCTTCCTGCAGAATAATTAAGAATCAATATGTAGTTTCTCAAGGATGATTAAAGAATGATTATACATAGGGCGGCCTTAAAATAGAAGCAATTAACAATAGAAAATATGGAAATGAAGGTAAATAATAATTTCGATAAAATATTTTTTTTCGGGTCTCAATATTATAGAGGTTTTACTGTAGTGATAGGCTCCTTGATTCAACGACGTGGGAATGTGCATGAATCTTCACTGTTTCTCTCTGCCTGCTTTGGCCTTTGGTTCAGATCCTTATTAGGCTTTAAAACATGCTTGATTCGATTTAAACGGATTTGTTTAACCGGTGTTTACAATTTATAATTTATTTTTTAATTTTGAGATCCACTAATCGGTTGCGTGACCAATAATTCTCATACTATCTAATTGGATTTGAATCTCGATGTTTACCTAGGAAATATAATATCTCTATACTTAATAAAAAAATCTGTTATATTAGAAAATGTAATGTAAATGAATTTGCAAAAGTATGGTAGATTAATTTAACATGTTTGTTATTGTTGTCGAAAATTTATTAATTATAACATGAATTAAAAATATGCCGAATATATTTGTTATATAAAAATATATTAAATGTGAAAAAATTATTTTACTTATTTTTAGATATATTAATTATATCATAAATTACAAGTATATTAATCATATTTATTTTTATAAAGTTATATCAATTATGACACAAATTATAAAAGGATTAATATCCTATATACAAGCGGTGGAAACTGAAAGTTTTCACAAACGCCTTAGTTTTAGGATATATGAAGTTAGTTTATGATATAGGGTTTAGGGATTTAGGTGTAGGGTTTTAGAATTTAGGGATAGCGGTTTTAGTTTAAGGTTTAGGGTTATAATTTAGGGTTTATAGGTTAGGGTTTAGTTTTAGGGTAATATGGTGATGATTTATGTTTTAACTTATAAACCCTAATTTATAACCCTAAACCTTAAATTGAAACAACTATCGCTAAATTCTAACCTCCTACACCTAAACCCCTAAACTTTATACCCTAAACTAACTCTCTATACCCTAAAACTAAGACGCTTGTGAAACTTTCAGTTTCCACCGCCTGTGTATAGAATATTTATCCATTATAAAATACATAAATTATATTTTTAATCTATGTTATAATTGATATATTTTTATATAAATAAAATTTTATAAGAATATATTTATAATTTATATTGATGTCATCCCTTTATTATATAAAATATTAGAAATTCGGTGAAAATGAATTGAATAAAAGAGAGAAATTTAAAGTTAAAACATGAAACAATGTTCATCGATTTGATCGAATTGCTTGAATTAAAATGTTTATCTCAACTTTAACTTAAAAATTATATATTAATTAAATTAACTCGAACAATTTAAAATTTGATTTCAATTTTTCATCTAATAAAATTTTGGTCACCCTTATATTTAACACTTCCTTTATGAGAATTTACTTGGAAAATGGACATTAAACAATGATAGTTTATTCTCTCCAGGCTCTTGGGTTAAGTTTCAGCCTCGGGGGTAACTATTCCTTTTCCTTCTTTTTATAATTATGATAAAAAAATCTCGATTAACCCTAAACCTTATTTGTTTAAAATATGTAAATTATTAATTTAATTCAATGATTTTTATCATAATTTATATGAAATAAACTTTATATTTGTATTCAAAACACGTCATTAGATATGGAATAACCCTTTAAAAAATCGTAGTTCAATTTGAACAAAATATGGCAACAAAATAACTTTAAAAATTATTGTCCAACGTAGTAGACATTGCCTCAACCACAAGTGAAAAACAAAATAAATTACAAATTATTTTATACCAACAAAACTTAAAAAAAATTAATTGTTAAAAACTATAATTTGATTTACGAAATAAATTACTAATATATGATCATGTGTTATATACGTTTAACTAGTCTATCGATTTTTTTAATATGCTGGTGTGATACAAATGTAGCATTTGTTTAATTTTCTTGGTCTTTTTTTAATAAGGCACACACACCGCGCAGAACTAGTGCTCGAATTCAGGTCACCTAAATGAATTACATCATCTTTTATCACTGAGACAACCAGGGACAGATCTATGTTTATGGTGGGAGGGGCAATTGCCCCACCCAAAATATATGGGTTAATTATATTTTAGGTCCTTAAAATTTTGAAACCATTACAATTAAGTCCTTTTTTCTTCCTTGCCCCTCCCAAAATTTTCATGGCTTATTATTTTTCAAAGCCATGTAATCTAAAATTAATAAAATTTAACTTTGAACCCCTTCTTTTTATGGTTTAATTACATTTTAAGACCTTTCAATTTTAAAATTTATAAAATTAAACCTAAACTCCCTTAATTTTTATGATTTAATTACTTTTTAGAACCTTATTATTTCAAAATTAATCGGTCTGCCCCCTCCTCGTTTAATCCTGGCTCCGTCCCTGGAGACAACAAAAGGTGAGCCCCGAGTCTACCGAATTAAATGTGAAATTGTTTAGAATGAACATGCATTAATAAATGAGATATGAATATACAATGATTTTTAATCGTCTCAAAGGCACTTATTAATCAGTCTCATGATTAACATACTATAAAGTTTACCATAATGTAGGAAGGGAATATATATTATATTGAAACAATGTATAGACACTTTGACTTTAATCAAGTTATTATACTTAACTAAGTATAGAAGAAGAAGAAGAAAAACATAAAACTTCATGTGACATGCATGGAATGTAGAAGTGGATAAACATTGAGAGGAAATATATAAATAAGGATAGAATTCAGTTATATAGCGTAAAATTCTTTTTTACATTTTTTTAGATTGTTAGATAGATGAAACGGATGGCTGAGATTAACAGTAGAATATGTGAAGATTATCACTTGAGAAAAAAAGAAGTAAGGAGTTAATCTCAGTCATCTGTTTTCCCCATTCAACGATCCAAAAAATGTGTAAAATTCTTTAAATTTTACATTGTGTAAGTGCATCCTAACCCATATATATTAGGATCCCTTACCCATAATGTAAAACTCATAGTTTTACATATTTTTTAGATCATTGGAAGAGGATAAGGATGACTGAGATTAACTGCTTCCTTTTTTTCAAGCGAAATTCTTCACATATCCTACTATTAATCTCAACCATCTGTTTCACTCATCCAACGACAAAAAAAAACGTGTAAAACTTAAAAACTCTTACACTGTGTAAGTGAATATATATATATATAATATCTCATATATGGTTAGGATTCACTTACATTGTGTAAAACTCAATTACTTTTACACTTTTTGAACCGTTGGACGATGGTAATAAATGGCTAAGATTATTTCCTTATATATTTTTTTCAAGTCATAATCTTTACATTTTTTACTGTTAATATCATCCATTCATTTACATTCATCCAACGGTCTAAAAAAAGTGTAAAACCTTCAAGTTCTACATAGTGTAAGAGGATCCTATCTCATATATATATATAAAAGAGGATCCAATTATACAATGTAAGAGTTTTTTAACTTTTATACGTTTTTTGGATCGTTGGATGGGTGAAATAGATGACTGAGATTAACAATGGGTAATGTGAAGATTATCACTTGAAAAAAAGAGTAACGAGTTAATCTCATCAATCCATTTCACCCATCCAACAATCCAAAAAATGTGTAAAATATATGTTTTACATTTTGTATAAGTGGATTATATATATATATATATATATATATATATATATATATATATATATATATATATATATATATATAAGCCTTTTAGTTTCTGGGGATAGATGTTTAGTTTAAAGTTTAGGGTTTAGTGTTTATGATTATTGTTTATAAATTTATAATTTATACTTTATAGTGTAAATATGCTGACTTGTGTAAAATAAATTTTACATAACTAATGTATCAAAATATAACTTATATATATATATATTAAATGGGTCACCACATGCACTTTCAACCTCAAATTTCAAACCTTAATTCCCCTCTTTTCTCAACTTGGAAAATCTAAATCCATGGGAGGGGCGGCACCTAGAATTGAGAGAAACTATTTGAAAATTCACCTAATTAAAATAATCCATTTCTATACTTAGGGGATACGAATAAAAATATATGTTAAAAATGGGGGGTTCATATTTGCCACATGCAAAGATTTGGTTTTACAAGTTATTGTGCCCCTAACATGCTATCCAGAGATAACTTGGAGTCCCCAAAACACAAAGAACGAAACACTGAAGTATTTTTTTTTTGGGTATACCATGTTCAAATTACACAAATCTTTTTTACTTATAAATTAGAGGCTAAGTATACTCAAATCCACGTCCACATTTTTATGTATATTATCAAAAAGACTTTCTTGAACTTTTCACAAACGTGACTGAAACTATACTTAGATTTTAGCAAATAGCTTCTTGGTTTTGGTTTTGTATATTAATTAATACACCTTAATTGGAAATTCAAGTGTCGACCTCAATGGCACTGCACATGACCTTCGCCAATCACCTTCCTCGTTAAAAGTTCGTGTTTTGACGTACTTACCACATGAATCTAGAGATGAGTATTTGATCGAGTCAATTTAAAAAAAAATCGAATTAGTCGAATTGACGTGCCTTAGTTTATAACTCAAATTTATTTAAAAAAAATTTCAATCCAGGCCGACTTTATGAAATTCAAGTCGAGTAGTTCGAGTTTCTACTCAAATTAATTTATTTGTAAACATTTATCATATTATGGTACTAATTGGTTTCAATATAAACGGCTTTCTATAATCATATACGATATATATATATATATCTTCATATTTTTTATATACATACATATTTCTTTATATTTTTCCATGTCCGATGTACATTTATCAGACAAATTTAAGAGACTCGAATTTGAAAATCAATCCATTAATTATTAAAAATTCTAAGTTATATGCAGTTCCGTTTTATAACTCGAATTTCATTTGAAAGTTTTTTGAGTCAAGTCGAAATTATTTAATTTCGAATCAAATCAAGTCGAAATTTCAATATTTCGAATCGAATTTTACTCACCATGCGTGTCTAACTCACTCAATGCCAGGGGCATTCACCTAGTCCGAAAGCAAGACGGCCTTCCCACGTACTTGAAAGCTTTTTGTAATTTCAATAAGCCTAACAAATAAAACTGCATATTCATGCTTTGAACCACTACATTATTCTACCTTGTACTTCACAACTTCATCTTTTTTTTACCTTCCACCAACAATACTCTCTCTTCATCAACACACTCACGTACACCAATAAAAATTCTGTCTCTTTTTGGTCTTAACATTAAAAAAAAATTAAATTTTAGATTATAATTTTAAATTTTAAACCCTACAAATACACCTTAACTCAAATTCTCTAAATTTTAAATTTTAAATCTAATTTTTTAATGTGGGACATAAAAATAACAGAGAATTTCTAATATAATATATGTTGCATGCAACCTTTTTGTTTTAAACAAATTTGCAGAGCATTTTCAAGTGTGTGTAATTCTCACATACTACTAACACAGTGGAGTTGGTAGTGAAAGTGAAGTGATAAGGCAGATTTTCATGGAAATTAGCTGCTGTGTGAAAATTGGTAAATTGCAAAAGATGAAAGCTTGTGTTGTGTGGAGGAGAATTGGCAGAATGGGTTTGTTGGTGGAAACAGACTTACAAAAACACAAAACTTTATGTAAGGGGCGAACATATATAATAGTAAACTTATAAGCTTTAAAGAGATAAAAATATACTTTTAATAAAAAAATACATATAAAATTTTAATTAAATTTTAAATAATATATAAATTTTAAAATTTTAAGGAAAAATTGCCCCTCTAACTTTAGCCCCCTTGGCCCATCCTGCTTTCAAGTCCCAATCCTAAAGGAGAGAGAGAGAGAGAGGGTCCCCATGGAATCAGAATATCTGATGACTAGATGAGGATGCGTTCTATTGGTCACATTTTTCTTTTCTCCCTAATTTTCTTTATTGTCTCTCCAATTTTACAAAATTTTATCAAAATTAATTCAGATCGACCCTATCATACATTTAATTTTAGTAAGTAATTAATTTTTCTTTTATTTGTTATTGATTTTGACGGCATGGTGGGATTATTATGTTGAGAACCAAAGTTCAAATTTATTAAATTAAATTTAAATATTTTTTTAGCTTTCTACTTCTTAAAGTGATTTTTATGGGTTAATTTATAAATTTATATTTTTGAATAGTTACATAAATTTATTTTTGAATTGTGTTCAAAGTTGATTGTGCATTTAACTAAGTGTTTTTAGCATATGATATGATTTCATGATAGCATATTTTTATTTTTCTTAGTTCTTTGAGAAGGTACATATAATGACAGACCTACGCAATGGCGGAACATCACGGGGGTCCACGGGATGTGGCCCCGACAACTTTTTAATTTCTTAAGGGAAAAAAGGTAAAATTAGTGTTGTAATCCTTTAATTTTTATAAAATTTTATTTTAGCCCCCCTCAAAACTTTTAGTCTCATATTGGTCCCCTTTTTTACAAATTTTTAGTTCCGCCCCTGGACCTACGTGTAATTTGGGAGGGGATTTTGCCGCTCATGAACCAAAATTTTTTTACCTTCATTTTATATAATTTCTTTTATAAAAAATAAGTTAATTATATATTTGCCCCCACTTTTCAACATTATATTTTTCACCAACTTCTAATCTTGATTCTCCGTCCCTGAGTATATATATATACTTTGTATACATACGGTTTAAACATGAGACTTCTAAAAATAACTACATTTTATTTTTTATTATTAACTTTAAGAGTTATTAACTAAGTGCTTTTTGATGCTATGAGATTAGTGAAACACATACAATATAAAACATGCACATTTGATGTTGGGCACCAAACTCTTTGTTTTCTTCCCAAATTAACACTCCTCGTCACTAAATAAAAGGTTTAATCATTCATTTTTGAATGAATTATAATGAATACGAGATCGATTAATATATATTCCATAAAACTTAGCAATTGAATGTCATCACATGGTCCTTGGGACCAGGACCAGCTCCCCCTATTTAAACCCCTCTAATCCCTTCAGTCCCTCCAACAAATCAAACCACTTGTCAACAAACATCAAATCTCTTTGAACTCTACCTTTTCTTCATCAATCTTCACAAAAACCAAACTTAAACACTATGGACAACTTGTTCCGACTTGTTGATCAAGACCAAGCTTTCTTTCAGCGTAAATGGACTCTGGTCAATGGTCCGTTGATAGTCGGTGCCGGACCATCGGGGCTAGCCACGGCTGCTTGCCTTAGAGAACAAGGTGTGCCCTTCGCTGTTCTCGAAAGAGCCGAATGCATAGCGTCGTTGTGGCAAAAACGAGCCTACGACAGGCTAAAGCTTCACCTCCCTAAACAATTCTGCCAACTTCCTAATTTGCCTTTCCCTGAGGATTTCCCCGAGTACCCTACCAAGAGACAATTCATTGAATACCTTGAGTCATACGCTAAGCGTTTTGATATCAACCCAAGGTTCAATGAGTGTGTCCACTCGGCTAGGTACGATGAGACCAGTGGATTCTGGAGGGTTAAGACCATGAGTGGCGCCAACAAGACCGAGTTCGAGTATATTTGCCGGTGGCTCGTGGTGGCCACCGGTGAGAATGCCGAGTGTGTGGTGCCGGATATTGAAGGATTGGCTGACTTTGGTGGTGAAGTTATCCATGCAGGTGAGTACAAGTCCGGTGAGAGGTTCAAGGGTCAGAAGGTACTGGTCGTCGGATGCGGCAACTCCGGCATGGAAGTTTCTCTTGATCTTGCTAACCATGATGCTTCACCTTCAATGGTGGTTCGAAGCTCGGTGAGTCACCTTCTTAAAAGAAGGGACGGACATAGAATTTTGTGTTGAGGGGATGAAAATAGATTTTAAATAAAAAAAATTTAATATTTTTCTAAATTATATACGAATTTCAAATTTTTAGGGAATTTAACCGTGTTAAAAGGGATATATAAAGTTATAAACTTGATATTGAATTCTAATGGGGTTTCTTTTGTTCAACAGGTTCATGTACTGCCACGAGAAGTTTTTGGGAAATCGACATTTGAATTAGCTGTTTTGATGATGAAATGGCTGCCCCTTTGGCTCGTCGACAAGCTTCTGTTGATATTGGCTTGGTTGGTGCTGGGGAACATCGAGAAATATGGTCTGAAAAGGCCTTCAATTGGTCCATTGGAACTCAAGAACAGTAAAGGAAAAACTCCTGTGCTGGACATTGGTGCATTGGAGAGAATCAAATCAGGTGACGTCCAAGTTGTTCCGGGAATCAAGCGTTTCTCACGTGGACAAGTTGAGCTTGTTAATGGCCGGAAACTCGACATCGACTCGGTTGTTTTGGCCACCGGATACCGCAGCAACGTTCCCTCTTGGCTTCAGGTGAGAAAATGTTGTGAGCTCTAAGAAAAACTAACCTTTAGTAAAAATTGGTAATTTATGAATTTGCCCCCTAACCCCAAATACTGACTTTCCTGTATCTAGTAATTTTGTTTGAACAAACGAGTAAATGAGGCTAATGTTAGTTTTGGTGAACAACAGGAAGGTGAATTCTTCTCCAAGAATGGATTTCCAAAGGCAGCATTCCCAGACGGGTGGAAAGGCAAGAGTGGACTGTATGCAGTTGGGTTCACAAGGAGAGGACTCTCCGGTGCTTCCTCTGATGCCATGAAGATTGCTCAAGATATTGGCAAGCTCTGGAAACAAGAAACTAAGAAGCCCAAAAAGAGAACCATGGCTTGTCATAGGCGATGCATTTCACTGTCACACTTCTAAATTTTACATGTCTTTTGGGAAGAGATAAAAAACCGAGTGTTATTTATGGTGTAAAAAAATGTAAAAAATACATGTAGCATAGGATAAGAGAGCCCTCTCCAAAGTCCCAAAGTTGGTTTTTATTTCTTTGGGCGTTTTGTAAACTGAGTGAGATGATGAGGCTTTTTCCTTTCCTTTTTTTTCCTTTTCAATACAGTGAATGTACTTTATAACTCATGTAATAAAGTTGAAATGATACAGTTTCGGTTTCCCTTTCTTTCTGGGACAAATACTTCTTTCAATCTCTGTGGAGTGCTGTACATTACACATGCAGATATGCTTACAAAAATAACCATATGAAACTATGTAATTAAAGGTAAAAGCCCACTTGATTCAATGTTCCAACATCTGCAAGTTGCCTGTAAACGTTTTAGCATCGATGGGTAGGATCCATCTATTTCATAGACTAACTTATTCAAATAATCTAGAACTCAACAAATAGTTACAGTAGAGAAGATAATAATATTCATCTTAAGAAATTCGAGTTCGAATTGTTTTGTCTGTAGGGTGTGTACATTACCAAAGAGTTAAAAGAAAGATATAAACAAATACTATATTATAATCACCTTAAGATTATTAAAAAAATTTAAAAATTAAAAAATCTTACGATAAATTCTACATTTATATAATTTCTCTGAGTTTATGTCCCAATCAGCTGTTTCAACTTTTCTTCGGCCAAATTAAAAAAAAATGTAACTCAACAAAAGACAGGTTCTCCTTATTAATGATCAAGTTTAATGTCACCGTGACAATGCCAACATGTGTAAAGGTAAAATACATGGTCTAATTTATGTTATATGTGGCGAGGAACTCTAGCATGTACTCTCACATTAATCTTTTATTTTACTTTTGATTTATATAATAAACTTTAAAAAATATATATGAAAATTATACTTTGTCCTCTCGAAGTGATATTTTAACATCAACTCTGTTAGAGTTAGTATAAATTAGCCAAGTCAATTGAGTTAGTTGGGCTCTCCAGCCTGTCATATAGCAGGCCCGTTACAGCTAGTTATTGAGTTTGTTACATTTAGGCCGTTAGAGCTCTTGGTATAAATAAGGTTGTTGGGTTAGAATCCAAGAGCTGGAGTCTCTTTGTATTGATTCAAATATTCTTTCAGATTTAGTAAAAGAAGTAGCCCAATTTCCCCTAATTCTAGGGCACCCGTTTGCTCCCTTTTCCCCTCTTTCACATCGATTGTCTACCTTCTTCCACCGTCAACGGTGTTTATCATCTCACCGGAGCAAGAATAAAGCAAAGGCCATAAGCACTAATTTTATCCAACTTCTCTGTTTGGATCGCGAATCACCGTGCACTTGAACTAATGGCGGTTCGAAGGTTGATACAGGAAACACTTGGTCGCAAAGGCTTGAAGCTGCTCTGCTCATTTCGACATTCTTCAACCCTTCGAGGTTCGAATGGATAGACAATTGCTGAAATAAAACCTCTATTCTCTTTGCCCGAACGAATAGGCGGATTTTATTCTCTTCATGCCTGAACGGATAGGCGGGTTTCCATTCTCAAAATACAACAATACATAGCACTTAAACTGATTGTAGTGCTCCTTCCCACCAAGACAAGAAATGCCTATGTATTTTTGGTACCCAACACCTTGACTTGTTCGAAATCAGTTACCACCAAGCTTTGAACATCTCATATCGATACATGCCTTCTTTTGCTAGATGGCCCGCCATTCTGTTCCTATCTCTCGGAACATACACGACCTGTACCGATAGAATTTTCCGGGATCGAATATGTTCCACCAACAACACAGTTTAAGAAGCGGATTAAGAATCCAATTCAAAACCACTTGGGAGTCAGAATTCAACAAAGAGGCTCGCTTGCCTAACCAATCTACTTTGAAGAATACCTACAAAGCTTACTTAATCATCATAGTTTAACGAGCCTCGCTTACATGATCGCCATGTTACTACCCATTGCAAATCGTTTAAGCCAAATGACCTGAGCAACGCCATTGTTCTCTATATATCACCTCAAGAACAACACTCGTAGATCACAACTCAATACCAAAGTTCAGTTCCTGGCACATATAGTTCAAACACCAATAGACTTTGAGCCATTAATTGCACCATCAATTACCTTCGATATTACTTTCCAGCCCTTCATTAGAATGCAACATTCAAGGGACCAGACAAAATAATTCAGCCCACCACCAACAAGCATTAACTAAACTCCACTATCAAATAAAACCAAAATTCATGTACATTCTAAACTTTTACAATAGCTACACCACTGCTCCACCAGGTCCCCCATCTACTTTATAAAAGGGTGTCAATTGAGTGGCTTACCACTGCACCAAAGCTTTATTGACAAATAACCAACTATTTCACGGTCATTAAAATAAATTTTAAACATGTGGTAACTTCTCATACTTCATATAGAGTTCAAACAACCAACTATAAGAAAAATGATATAAAGTGCATGCTCCTGCTTGGAAAAAGTCTTTCGTAAAAGGAACCTGGCACTCCAGCGATAAGACAATGCCTCCTCAGGTCTCCCTTGTATTCCAAGAGCCTTGCATTGAAAGCAGGAACTGATCTGAAAACAGTGTTGAAGTCCTTTTGGGAAAGAAGGCAATTGTTGGCAAACCCTAGTGATGGTATCCATGGGAAGAAGGCGTTGGGACCCGAAGCACAACCCAAGTCCGCCACCTTAATACAAGTAACCGGCAAAATCTTGGTCAACATATCTTTGATGGTATCATGTAGGATCGGCCTCGTCTTCAACAGTACGTTTTTCTGGGAAAAAAAAGAAGAAACAAAGGTTGACATATTAGTTCAATAGACAGAATCTGCAGAGAGGGAGAGACTTGTAGTGAGGAATGATTGGCATAGCTGATATCTTTGTGTTTGGGATTCATGCAAAATACATTTACAAATGCCATAGCCAATGTCTGGTGAATTTCGATGGAGTAATGCATGCTCGTCTTATAAAGAGCGAGAAAAGGCGATGGAAAGGAGGGCAGATACCAGATATGTATTGACGCCATACTTTTTTCATTTGTGAAAATTTAGACAAGAGTAAAATTAGGTGTAATCATAAACGGAGAAAACTTTAGAAAAATTATTGTTAAAGCAACATAACAATTCTTCAATTATGTGTTTGCTCGTCACTGAAGTTAGATATGCCTAGTATAGAAACATCCCAAAAAATCACCTGCTAGAATTTGGAATTTTAAAGAAACATAGCAATTCTTCCATTATGTGTGCATGATTTTTGAGAGTGAAGTTGACTTCACTATCCTCGTTTAATTCGAGCTCATTGAGGAAGTCTTGGTTGAGGAAATTTTGGTTAGCTGGATGGAAGGGATAACCGTTATCCACAACTCCCGCACTTAATGAGGATGAAACAGGCAACTGTTCCATGATTGAGGGAGAGTAAATGGGAGAGTAAAATTGTTGAAACAAGACAAAAGGACAACACAAAGGTGTAGGGTAAAGACAAAGGAGTAACTGGCAGAAATAAGTGGATAAAAGGAAGAGAAAACAGTGGCTTAAGCCAGCTTCAGGTCACAATGGATCACGTCTTTCAGGCCAAACCTCACCTTTCCGTCACGAAAAATTTGGGTAAAGAGACAAGAGAGTGGATGTTATGAACATGGAGAGAAGCTTGTTTTCCTAGTTTGTTTTTTCAGAAATGACACATGCAACCTTTATTCCCCAAAGTACGACTGCATGGGAAAGTTCGGCCTTAGAGACTCAGATCTCTTGAAAATTGATTAAATTTCATTTTTATCCCTTTTCAAACTTAAAATTCAAATTAAATCCTTTAGACATGTATTAATTTCTCTTACTTTATATAGAGTCCATACAACTAATTATTTCATACTCATTAAAATAACCAGTGTCGTTTTTGGGCATGGGTAGGAAGAGCGCTCGCCCAGGGCTCTATTTTTCTATAATATTTGATATTAAAATTTAATTTTTTAATATTTATTAGTAGGAGTGTACTCTTAAAATTTATTTATTTAACACTTACTATTAGGACTCAATTTTTTTCCAACATTTGTTATTAGGGGCCTACTCTTAAAATTCAAGGGTCTATTTTTCCCAATATTTATTGTTAGTGGCATACTCTTAATGTTTTTCAATACTTGTTATTAGACCCAATTTTTTCTAATACTTATGATTAGGTGTTCAATTCCCCATATTTATTAGTAGAGACATTTTCTTAAAATTTATTTTTTTAATATTTGTTATTAGAGGTCCAGTAGGGACATTCTCTTAAAACTTACTCCTCGTCAAAATTAAACGACCATTCCTCAACGATAATCCCAATAACCTCTTCTTTGAAAAGGTTATAACAAGGCAGATTGAATGAACCTAGGACTTATAGTCATAGCTAGTCCAATCAACACACCATGATAACTCCATCTCGACACTTGTCCAAGTGATATAAAACTAGGCATGCAACCGAAAGGTACTAAGGCCCTCCATTCCCAGCACCATCACCACCAAAAAAGTAAGAATAACACTTGAGCTCTAACCCAGAACGGTCACCCCTATCACCATTGGACCACCGTCTCCGACCCCTGATCATTTTGGCCATAAAAAATTAGTACGGTGAGCGTGGACCCTTCACCTTTCGGTCTGACTCTAGAGAAGCAACGTAAAGCCACCCCAACAAGAGAAACCATGGAAGAACATTTGGAGGAAGAAAAAAGACGAAATGAGATGGAAGAGGAAACACCCCTCCTTCTCAGGACAGAAGCGATCGGCTAGCCAGCATGTAGAGCAAACTGGAAATAATGGAAGAGTAAACTCATACCGTGTTAAAACAGCTTAGACAACAACAAGAATATATATCAGAGAAAGAATGCAACGTTTGAAAGGAGAGCACGGTAGGGAGACTATGGAGAAATTCGGAGGCATTATGGCCAAGGAAATGGGGGAACAGTGTGCGCATGTAACAAAAAGCGGCCGAAGAGCCATGGCAGTAAGTTCCTCAAGAGATGCAACAGAAAGCATACAAAGTTTGGAACCCATAAACCACAACCAAGGGGAGGAAGCTTACTCACAAAGCAGAAACAAGGAGCTCAAGTAAGAAAAGGGACCATTCAACACGCGAAAAGCCAGGTCAAAAAAGGGTCACCGCTCAATTTTCGAACGTATCACCCTCTAACGGACCCGCCATCGCGTGTCCTACACCATGCAAAACATAAAAATATTTTGAAGCCCCCACCACAGATTAGGCATGTAACGCCCCAGGTTTAGGGGTCAGATGTTACTCAGGTAAATCGGGTTTTGGTCGTGGGCTCGTTTTAAACTAAATTGGGTCTTGGTTTTATTTTAAAAGGGTTTGTGGCTCATTAAGGGCATTTTGGTAATTTTGAAAATAAGGAAAAGATGAGAAAAAGGGGTTTTATTTCAAAAGAGCTCATCTTCCTCCTTGGTCTTCTTTTCACGTCAAAACCACTCTAAAACCCCAAAAACTATTCCATTCGATTCCTTCACCATTTCAAGTGTTTTCATCAAGGTAAGACTATTTTTGACTTGTCCTCTTCCTTCCTAACACATTGATGGTTTTAGATTTTAGAAAACACCGTGTTGGTGAAATTTGAGTTTTCAAAGTTTCAAAGAAAAGGGTGAAACTTTAATGGTTTTTCGTTTTGCTTTTGATATGTAAAGTTAAGTTATGAGTTAACCTTGCCCTAAGGTACATTATATCTTAAATTGGTGAGTTTTTATTAAGAATCTCGAAATGGGTTTTCATGGGTGTTTTTAAAGAGTCAAAACTTGTGTTTTGGTGTGGTTTTGTGAAAGGGAGTTGGGCTGGGGTTATAATGATATTAGAAGATTGTTTTGAAGGTGTTTAGAGGTGTTTTGAGTGTTGGAATCATTGATTTTCTGTTGGATTGTTGGGGAGTACGAAAATGGGAATTGTTGGTGTTGGCTTTGGTTGAATTTGTGAGAATTTGGCTTGTAGTTGTAGTTTGGGGTTGTGGCAGTGTTTTGTGATGTTTTGGCTGAGCAATGTATTGTTTTTGATTGGTTAGAATCAAGGGAAACCGTTGGAGAGGCTTCGGGCACTAATCCGAGGAATTTGGAGACTTGAGATCGGTGTTCGGCTTTCGTTTGGGTTGCATCGGTGAGTGGAAATGTTTTGAACTTGGTTTGATTTCAAAAAGGTTCTTGGGGGTTCGGGTGGAGCCTAGAGGGCTAACCTAAACCCAAGTGTAAGCTTACTAAATTTCATCTCGATTGTTAAGTGTTGGTGCATGAATAATTGTGGTGAATTTGTGTGATTTGTGGATTTCCTTTACCTCCGTTTGATGTTGTTGTGTAGTCGTTGTTGGTGTCGAGCCTCAAGTGATGGTTGTTGTGACTATGGTGATGTGTAGTCCCACCGATAGTGACTAGTATAAGAGTACCTTGATGTGTAGTCCCATCGGAAAACTACTAGTCGAAACGGTGATGTGTAGTCCCACCGTGTTTTGGTTGTGCATGTGCAAACCATGTAATTGTGTTGTTGTGTTTCTTTTCGCGCGTTTAAATGGCTTACTTATCAATTCAGAAATGTGTTTTGAAAACTGCATGATTGATGAGTTTTTAGAGCTTCACTCACTAAGCTTTCAAGCTTACGCTCTCCTTTTTCCAACATGCAGATCGTTAGAGTTTCGGAAGGCAAGTGGGCAAGAGAGGAGCTTTTTGGAGTTCTCAAGTAGCTCAAGTATGGTTTAAAGTCTTTGTAATAATGCATAGACAATGGAGGGTGTTAGACTTGTATGGAGTTGGTGCTAAACTCCTTATTTTGTTTTGTTGATGTTCTAGCATGTTGAATGATGATACAATGTTGAACATGTTTATGCCTTGGATGTGAATTTGTAAACCATGGTTATGATATTGCTTATGTGGTTGTTTGAAAGCATGTGAGACCTTGTTAAATGGTTATGTGTGTGTTTATTGCCTTTGATGGATATGGTGTAGTTATGTATGCTTTCATGTAAGAATCCTACCTAATTGCCTATCTTGTGTTGGATGCCATGTTGTTCGGTTATGTGGAATCACATGATATGTTTTGGTTGCTAAATGATGTATGAGAGTTGGAGGGTTGCGAGTCGAGTCGTAAATTGCATCTAGAGTCGAGTCTTGGGTCGTTTTGCAGCTAAATTGAGTCTTGAGTCTTGGGCTGTATCGATACGGTCCTACACTTAGGGCTAAGTTTAAGCCTAGCGTACCGGTACACGGGGGTGTATCGATACGCCAAAAGCTTTCTGGAAATCTGAGAAATTGATGGGATTTTGGTGTATCGGTACAGGTCTTAGGTGTATCGGTACGGTATTTTATCGTTGACCATGAGAAGTTGACTGATGAGGGCGTATCGACACGGTCAACCAGTGTACCGATACGGTCTCCCTAAGTTTACTATAGGCTGTTGACTAAGTCAAGGCATATCGATATGGTCTTCTAGCGTATCGATACGGCCTGCTGTAAAGAATAAAATGGGTTGTTTGAATTGCTTGTTTGGTATGCTTCGTATCGTTTCGTTGTCTTTCCGTTGTCGTGTCTCACATAGTATATATTTAAGCATTTAGACAAGATAATAATTGAAAGAATTTTCTAGGGTTGCTAGCTGAAGGGGAGCCTTAACGGGTTTCACTTTGGTTTTTCCCGTGTGGCCTACTCGGACCGATTAGTCGTCCAGACCGGGACGAGGGGGTTACATTTAGTGGTATTAGAGCCTCGGTTATGAGGTCTCCCGGGATAGGTAAGTCAGGTAAGTTAGTTTGAATGGTTGCTTGCTATTGCATGGTGTATGAAAGCATGCTTTAATGGCCTCGTTGGTTGTTAATGGTTAGTCAAATGTCCCCATTGTTAGGTGTTGTTGTCGGAAAATGGTTATTGGTTTAACGAGCTTGAGAACTTGAGTCCTTGCTCTTTTGTTAACCTAATGTTTTCCTTATGTGTTCTGTGTTTGATGTTTTAGATTCTCTCTCGATATGGTGAGACCGAGGGGGCGGCCTAGAGCGGCTGACCAGGCACCCGGGGGTGAGCTTCCTGTTCCTCCTGCTCCCGATGGTAATGGAGTAGGTGGTGAAGGAAATATGCCTCAGGCTGGTGCGCAAGTCGGAGGTGATGGTAATGGGCATCAGGCTGATGCTAATGTTGGAGGTGTTGGGGCTCAAGCGGGTCAGGGTCCAGCAGGCGCGGACATGACCCATTTGATTCAGACCATAGCCGAAGCTTTTCAGACAGCTTTGGCCGGTATGCAAGCGGTATCACCACCTCAAGGTGCGGGGACATGATTACCCCTAGAGAAGCTTCGTAGCTTGGGCGGAGTTGAGTTCCGTGGGTTGACTCCCGAGGGTTCAGAGGCGTGGCTTGAGAGTACTACACGCATCTTGGGTCAGATCGAATGCTCAGACGCCCGTAAGTTGGGGTGCATTGTCTCCTTGCTTCAGGGGGGCGTATATACTTGGTGGACAACTGTTACTTCAGGTATGGCCGAAGCGGATATCACGTGAAAGTTCTTCAGAAATGCTTTTAAGAGGAAATACCTCGAAGTTCAGTATTTGGATGAGAAGAAGAGGGAGTTTATGGCCTTAGTTCAGGGTAACAGGACCGTGTTTGAGTTTGAGGTTCAGTTTGTGAGATTGAGCCAGTATGCACCTGAGTTTGTTCCTAATGAGAGGGAACGGTGTGAGCGCTTCCGGTACGGGTTGACTAGAGATGTGAAGACCTACATGCTTGCCTCTGACTACACCGACTTTGATGTCTTGGTCTCTCGAACCAAGGATATAGAGCAGAACTTAGGCTCTAGTGCTCGTGCTAGTAGGTCCGATTCCGGGAAGAGACACACGAATTGGGATAGAGACCATGCCAAGAGGCATATGGATAGGAGGTATCAGCCCTATTCGAGACATAGGGGTGGTAACTATGGACGGGGCCACCAGGGCCAAGGAGCTGTTGTGCACACTCCGGAGTGCACTAGATGCGGGAGACGCCACCAGGGCGAGTGTATGGGTATCTACGAGTCGTGTTGGAACCGTAGCTCCCAAGACCATTTAAGGCGTGACTGTCCACACCCGACTAGGGGCGGACCAGCTCCAACTAGGGGTTTTGAGCATCAGAGAGGCCATGGGCGCGGTCGTGTTAACTTTCAGCCGAGGAACGAGGGTCAGAGGAACTTGGCTCACGTAGTGGCAGTTCAGCTCGGGGGTGGAGGACTGGCTAGGGTGTATGCACAGTGAGAGGTTGGGAATGACACAGATGTCATCACAGATAATTTCTCGTTACAGTCTTTGAGTTTTCTTTCCTTGATAGATTCGGGGTCGACACATTCATACATTTTGGGTGAGCACACAAGGTCTTTAGGGTTACCATGTGAGTGGTTAGAGGTAGGTGTAAATGTTACTAGCTCTTTTGGTGATACAGTGGTAGTTAGGAAAATGTATAGGAGGTGTCCTCTGATGGTTCAGGGCCACGTGTTTCCGATTGATATGATGGAGTTACCGTTCTATGGTTTTGACATGATTTTGGGCATGGATTGGCTCGTGGAGCATAGATCTAGGGTTGACTTTGAGACTAAGAGAGTCTCCTTGAAGCTTATAGACGATTTTGAGGTTGTGGTAGTTGGCGAGAACGTGAGATTCTTGTCCAATGTTGTTTCTGCTTTGGAAGCTCAGAAGTTGTTGAATTCGGGTTGTCAGGCCTATTTGGCTTATGTAATGAATTCAAATATGAGTGAGGTTAGACCGCAAGACATCAGGACAGTATGTGATTTTCCGAGTGTTTTTACAGAAGAGTTACCGGGTTTTCCTCTAGATAGAGCAGTTGAGTTTACTATTGAGACGTATTCCGATTCTACACCAGTGTCTATTGCTCCGTATAGAATGGCACCAAAAGAGTTGAAAGAGTTGAAGACACAACTTCAATAGTTGTCCGATAGAGGTTTCATTAGGCCTAGTATTTCTCCGTGGGATGCTCCGATCCTGTTTGTGAAAAATAATGACTGTAGTTTGAGGATGTGTATAGATTATAGGCAGTTGAACAAAGTGATAGTGAAAAACAAGTACCCTTTGCCTAGGATAGATGACTTGCTTGATCAGTTGAGAGGTGCTTCAGTGTTTTCGAAAATTGATCTGAGGTCCGGATATTATCAATTGAAGGTAAAGGATGTGGACATACCAAAGACAGCCTTCCGTACACGTTATGGGCACTATGAGTTCTTGGTGATGCCTTTTGGGTTGACTAACGCTCCAACAGCTTTTATACATATGATGAACCGAGTGTTCAACGAGTTCTTAGCCAGGTTTGTGGTAGTGTTCATAGATGACATCTTAGTGTACTCTAGGACCGAAGAAGAGCATGATGAGCATTTGCGGTTAGTGCTTCGGACTTTGCTGGAGAATCAGTTGTATGTCAAGTTAAGCAAGTGTGAGTTTTGGATTAGGGAGGTAGTCTTCCTAGGTCACGTGATCTTGGCTAATGGGATTAGTGTGGATCCCAAGAAAATAGAAGTTATAGTGAATTGGAAACAACCGAAGTCAGTGACAGAAATCCGTAGTTTCCTAGGTTTGGCGGGATATTACAGAAGATCTGTTGAGGGATTTTCAAGGATAGCGGCTCCGTTGACTAAGTTGCTTCAGAAGAATGTCCTGTATGAGTGGTCAGATGCAAGACAACAAGCATTTGAGAAGTTGAAGAAAGCTTTGACCAAAACTCCTATTTCGATACAACCTGAACCGGGAAGAGAGTTTGTGATTTACAGTGATGCCTCATACGTAGGTTTAGGTTGTGTGCTTATGCAAGAAGGTACGGTGGTAGCATATGCTTTGAGACAGTTGAAAGTCCACGAGAAGAACTATCCCACTCATGACATAGAGTTAGCCGTTGTAGTATTTGCTTTGAAGATCTGGAGACACCATCTTTATGGTGAGAAGTGTACCGTATATACCGACCACAAGAGCTTGAAGTACTTGATGTCTCAGAGAGAGTTGAACCTTAGACAACGTAGGTGGTTAGAGCTTCTTAAAGACTATGACCTTACGATAGAGTACCATATGGGTAAGGCGAACGTAGTGGTCGATGCCTTGAGTAGAAAAGTGGTCGTTGAGTTGCGAGCTATGTTTGCGAGATTGAGTGTGTCCAAAGATGGTGGCTTGATAGTCGAGCTCCAAGTTAAGCCTTCGTTAGTTCAGTAGATTCGAGAGAAGCAGTTGCGAGACGAGTCTTTGGCACCTCACGTGTAAGATATAGCCGAGGATAGGCCTACCAACTTTTGCTTTGGTGAGAATGGAATACTATGTTTCAAAGATAGGATAGTGGTTCCGGAAGATGCTGAGTTGAGACGTGCGATCTTGAACGAAGCTCATAATAGTCCTTTTGCTATGCATCCGGGTAGTACGAAGATGTATCGTGGGTTGAAGGAAGAGTACTATTGGGTTGCGCTGAAGAAGGATGTGGCCGAGTTCGTGAGTAAGTGCATGGTATGTCAGCGAGTTAAGGTCGATCATTTGTTTCCTTCAGGGTTGTTACAGCTGTTGAAGATTCCGGAATGGAAGTGAGAACGTATCACCATAGACTTTGTGTTAGGTTTACCGTTGACTCATTCGAAGAAGAATTCAGTGTAGGTTATAGTAGACAAATTTACTAAGAGTTCTCACTTCATACCTGTTTATACCACCAACACCTTAGATAAGTTGGCCGATCTGTACATCTGTGAGATAGTGAGATTGCATGGGGTACCAAAATCAATTGTGTCAAACTGAGATCCGAGGTTTACAGCTAGATTTTGGGAGTGTTTGCATCGTGCCTTGGGTACATGGTTGAACTTTAGTACTTCGTATCATCCGCAGTCAAATGGTCAGTCAGAGAGGGTGATTCAGGTGTTGGAGGACATGTTGAGGTGTTGTATCATCGATTTTCAGGGGTCTTGGGAAAAACATCTACCGCTAGTAGAGTTTGCATACAACAACAATTATATGGCTAGTATTCAGATGGCACCGTATGAAGCTCTGTAGGAAGTGTAGGACTCCGATTTGTTGGGTCGAAGTCGGACAGAAGCTTGTACCGATGCCCGATTTGCTTAAGGGCACCACCGAGAAGGTAAAGTTGATTTGTGATCGCTTGAAGGCAGCCTCAGACCGACAGAAGTCGTATGCCAACTTAAAGAGAAAAGAGATAGAGTATGTTCTGGGTGAGAATGCGTTTTTGAAAGTCTCACCTTGGAAAAAGGTGATAAGGTTTGGTAGGAAGGGTAAGTTGAGCCCAAGATTCATCGGACCTTATGAGGTAATTGAGAGGATTGGTCCCGTTGAGTGTAGATTGAGGCTCCCGACCGAACTAGAGAAGATTCATGACGTGTTCCACGTCTCGATGCTCCGAAAGAATAGATCATATCCGTCTCATGTAATGCCAGTGGAAGAGATTGAGTTGAACCCCGACTTGCCCTATGACGAAGAGCCGGTTGAGATTCTTGCTATAGACAAGAAAGTGTTACATGGAAGGTCCATCGAGTTAGTCAAGACAATAGTCTGAAATAATTAAAAGAGAGTTCATACTGAATTATAAAAATATCCGAGTAAAATGCGAGAAGCTCCTAGTACCGAGTCGCCTAAAAAAGTCTGAGATATCTGAAAAAGTAAAAACTAAGGTGTGTAAGCTAAAGAGCTTAGTGTGTCTCTGAAGTGCATACGAAAACAAAACGATATTTTATTTTCTGATAGACTTTTCTGAAAACACAACAAAACCGAATCATGATGATATGATGTCTGATGCACATGAATCATAGTACCCATCTCCGATACACCGAAAGGTAAGGTTCCCCAGAACTTACTTTCTCCATCGTCACCATCCGAAGTGGAACTCAACCCGAAGGGTGGAACCACTGATCCGAAGCGGAATTCAGCCCGAAGGGTGAAACCACTAAACTTCCCCAAACAAATCCCAAACCAAATACCCACAATGATATGATGCTGATTTTAAAATCCGAGTTTGATCCGAAACTTGAATCATGAAAATTCAAGTTGCACAATACTATAAATCCAATGTTTTACGATTCCGAAAATATGATATTTCACAATTTGGTAAGTCTGATTTCTCATTTAAATCACAGTATGACATGTTATGCATGATTTCTGAAAACATTCACCCAATCACAACAGAGTATGCACACAAAATGTACAAAACATTTACTTATATTAATACCAGAAGAAGCACATAAAATTTATAGCACAGAAAGAAACACACAAGTTTATAAACCATGAAGAGACACACCTTTAAGAAAAAAAGCTCTAATACCGAGAAAAGCGCATCTCACGCTCAGATCTAGCTGAATCAGGACCTACGAAGGTATGAATACTATATTAGTATTTATTACTAACACTAAGCCATCGACTAAAACACTAAGAACTAAACTAAAAATATTCTCACGTGAAGATCTCGAAGAGTGTGCACGATCGATATGAACAACTGGAGGTAACTCGTCGACCTCGAAGACGTTATCACCTGAACACAAGAATATTCCGAATCAGATTCTGAAATTCACAACTTATTAGATTTTATGAATAATTTACTGAAATTAGCAGAACGGAGCTTTCGAATTTGAATTTGACAAAACGAGCAGCGGATACAGACTCAGGACATCGAAAAAGGGTCAAGATGAACGTTTCCCGAAAAATTCAACTCTTGGCCAACTCTGGTCAAAGTCAAAGTCAAACTGGTCAAAGTCAACTTTGACGGTCAAAGTCAACGAGCCAACGGTCCAAGGTCAATGGTCAACTCTGGTCAAATAGGTCAACGGTCAAAGGGTCAAACTTAGTCAAAGGTCAAGTCTGGTCAATAGTCAAGTCAAAGTCAAACGAGTCAAAGAGTCAAAGTCCGGTCCGGTTATGTTCATAATTGGTTCACTGGTTAAGGGTCCGGTTTAGTTCAGGTTAGACGGTTCACTCAATTGGCCCGGTTTACACAGATCTGGCTCAACACCGATTGGCTCTCATGGTTTTGGGTTCAACCAAGCACACAAAGCCCACTTCTGATATGTTCTCACAAGGCTTGGGCAAAACTGTTGGCCCAACACTTATCCTCTTACAACCCATCAGAACAACCTAAAGCCCAACACCCATATCCAAACACATCAAGCCCAATAATACACTTTTACCACAACCAAACTAGGGTTTTCAGAACCTTTGATGGCGGCGGCAATAGAAGATGACGGCAAAAACGTCATAGTTTGACTAGACGAGCACGACAAACTACTCACCGGAAACATACACGATATCGGCTGCGCAACCAACCTTCGAGAAGGCACACATAAACAAAGACGACGGCGGCTCACCGGAAACATAAAACAATTACCACAATGGTTAAACACGGTCACAACACAAACGAAATCCGAAATCAAACCACAACTCACAAAAAGATTAAATGAAAAAGAGGCTAACGGTGGCTTACTCAAACTGACAAACGGAGACGAGGCTGCGCATGGAGAAACACAAGAGAACTAACACGACGAGGATGACGCCAACCACAACGGAGGAGGATGACGGTGACGCTTGTGAAAAGAAGGGCCGAACGATTTTAGACCATTTCCGAGTAACTACTCGTCGGTGAGGGTGAACAAGGGGGAATGTCGAACGATTTTATACCGTTTTCGAGCAAACGGCCGGTGACGGAAGATGATGGTTTGGTGGGTTTTGGTCGCAAAGGGAGGACGAGCACACTGGTGGTCTCAGGTTGACAAACAGACGGCAACACAAGCCTGATCGGAGTTTGATCGGAGAAAAAGTGAGGCATTGGTTTTTTCGGGAAAGCAATCGAAAGATGGAGCGGCTGCAAAAATCAAATGGCTTATCCCCCGCTTAATTTCTGATAAAAGAGATTATATACCCAACTTAATGGGTAAATTACGGAGTAAGACCTCAAAATAAATTAGGGTTTACACAAAGAACTCTAGTTTTACTCAAATTACAAAAAGACCCCTCAAATTCTATTTTGCTCAATTAATTCCCAAATTCAAATTAGGGTTTTCGATTATAAAATTTTCCCAAATTTTAGGGTTTCCGAATTAGGGTTTTCAAATTTTAAATTTTCAAATTTTAGATTTTTAAATTAGGGGAATTTTGGGGTGTTACACAACCAAACTCCTCGTATGACCATTCGAGTAAGACTACTAGAAAGTTGATTGCGAGCATATTTAAAAACAAGGAAATAAAGAAAACCAGTCTTCCTGCATATACAACTTACCTGACAAACGGCGAACATTAAAAGAAAATATTATACTGACTAGAAGCAAAAATCCCCCTAAAAATTAACTAATGACGCAAAACGCAACCCATTTTGGGAAGGCGATGTCGTTATCCCAACTTAACTAGTTCAACGCATAACAAAGATGTGCGTGGTCACATGATCCCCCCAAAAGAAATCAACTTGTTACGCGTAAAACAGGGTCTTTTAAATTATTTGTATACAACAAGAGAATATGGCATTAATATCTACCACCATTAAATAAATAAACAACGAATAAATCCACGCACGAGTAAGCAAATGTAAAACAACAAAACCTACCTCATGTAGGGGTAAGGATTCTCTCAATTTAAAATGTACAACAATACAACCTACCTCATGCAGGGGCAAGGATTCTCCCAATTTAAAATTTCACAAGTATACCCAACGTCAGTCGCCCCAAGAACACTATATCAAAACAAACGCCAATAAGCACAACATTATAAACCACACAAACAACTACCATTATCAAATGCGGATCCATAAATAATATCGTTGCTTCGCATTCCTATAAATCATGACGCTAAAAAAAAGGCACAAAATCACATAGAATATGCAACTCATATTGCTGCAAGCTATTCCTTCAAAGGTAGGGGGTTCACCTCATAGTTAACCCCTCCAAGTTGCACTCGCTATTAGCACAAAGAAACGAAAAAATATCTATCCAATTGTAATCACCTATTTTGTCCGGGATGTTAAACTCGTTTTCTTTTCTTTTTTAGTAATGGGCTTTGATATTAATTATATATATGTTGTGGTAAAAATTAAAAACTGAAATTAAAAAAAAGGAAAAAACAAAAGAAAACAGTATATATATATATATTAATATTATATACATATTATCATTACTATCATATATTATTATTGTTATCTATTATTACTATTAATATTATTTATTATCATTAATATTATTTCTTCTTATTATCTTTACTATTATCGTATACTAGTATTATCTATTATATTATTACTACTACTATTTATTATCGTATACCATACATTATTTTTAGTATTATCTTAATATTATTATCTACCGTATTATTATTATTATTATTATTATTATTATTATTATTATTATTATTATTATTATTATTATTAAATTTGAAAATTTGAAAACAAAAATACTAATATATAAATAAAGGCCCAATATATATTTATAATAATAAAGCCCAACAGTTTATTTAATAATGTCCATTACAAAAGAATACAAGGCCCGTTGGCCCAACTGCCTAACCCTAATCAGATAACCAAAAAAAACCCTAACTCTATGTTAGGTTCTGCGCAGCCCATCCTCGGCCGTCAGATCTGATCTAGACCTGACGGTCTAGATCACACCTCAGCAAAAAAAACCCTAGAGAGGCCCCTTTGCCCTAGCGCCGCACTAATCCCTGTCGTCAGATTCGGATGTAGATCAACGGCCAAGATAGAAGCTCGTAAGCCTCCAGAACCTCCACGTGCCGCACGCGCGACTCCCCAGCTTCTTCACGCGCGCCGTTTCGGCTCTTCACTCGCACGTGCATCACGCCCGGGCCCCTTCAGCTTCCCCACAACTCAGATTGTTCCAAACCGCTCTCTGGTCCCCTCCTCTCGTACGAGCGAGTAGTGCATGCAAACAAACAAAAGCGTCAGAACCCACAAATGCAACGGAAATGCAAAAGCAAAATCGGACATGAATAAAAACAAAAACAAATAGCAACAACCAATAGTTTTTTTGTTCGAATTTCATGTAATCCGAAATATGTAATTATCGGGCTTATAAAAGCCGAAATGCAAACGATGTAAAGGGGGGGATTCCATTCGAGTTTTTTCGGAGAAATTTGTAATCGAAAAGTTTCAGAAATACAAGCAGAGAAAAAGAAGTTAGAGGTATATCGATATCGTTTCTTTTTTAATTTCGAATCGTAAAATACAAAAAAAACAGAAAGGGATAAGGTTTTTTTACCATTCGCGTCTCTTCTTCTCCCTCTCGTTCGTTCGCCTCCCTCGCTGGCGACAAGCCCAGTGATCTCTCCGGAGATCTCGTGTGGTGAGCCGGTGAGGTGGCAACACGAAACAATTTTGGGTTTTGAAATAAAAAAGGATTTCGAAAAGGTTTTTAGGATTTTGGTTTTGGGTTTCAGAAGAGTAGTAAAAAAGGGGGTCGTTTTGGTCTTGAAAAGGAAGGAAAAAGTTTTTTTAGGGTTTCGGCACCGGTAACGGTGACTAGAACCCTGGCGGCGCTGGCAAAACAGAGGACAAGAGAGTCTCATCTTTTAAGGTTTGTAAAAATAGAAAAAAGTGCTGAAATTGTTTTTAATCCCCGTTTTATTGTGTTTCAATGTCTTCAAATTGGTATAATCCCGTTTAAAACCTCCCGTGTCCCGTTAATTACATCTTGAGGGCTTCCGCATCATTAAACTACAACCGCAGTCCCTTCAGGTTTCTAAATGTTTTCAATTCCGCCTCTGATTTCGTGGTAGTCTGTTTTCGAATAGGAAAATCATCGTTTAGGTCCTTAGGGATTTCCGCATCTTTTTAATTGAGTCATGTTTTGCTTTTCAATCAGTTTTTAAATGGATTTATTGCAATTGTGATCCCTACCAGTTTGCATTTTATTTATTTACCTTGCATATTATTTTGCATATTAAATGTTGTTAGTTATGTGTTTTCCTATTTTTAATATATGTTTGCATCGAATTCATGTTTGGCCATATTGTTTATGTTAGTATGTGCATATATGTTTTTAATGTGGCATGCCTATTTGTTTTAATGACATTCGAATTTGTTTGTTGTGACATGCATTTTAATTATCATTACATGTGACTTTTAGCATTTTGATAAGCATGTTAATTAATTTTAACTATAAAAAGG
Organism: Hibiscus tridactylites; assembly: GCA_958450335.1. NCBI lineage: Eukaryota > Viridiplantae > Streptophyta > Magnoliopsida > Malvales > Malvaceae > Hibiscus > Hibiscus tridactylites. The sequence continues at coordinate 51,468,579 of OY288290.1, forward strand.
AGATACCTACTAATTCGCGTATTCAGGTCGACTATCCTAGCTTATTGGATACTCTTCGGATATTCGGATTAATTCGAATCGTCTAAAGGTAAATTCGTAATTAAAACGGACAAGACCATGACATCATTCTTTAATTGCTTGCATCGTGCATAAAGGTGACGTACGGGATCCGAACCCTAAACTAACACGACAGTCAGTCTTATATGATGTCGATTTAGTCTTTGGTCTGGTGCACTGTCATCCTTTTTAATTAAATGTTTAATTAATTCGAAACTACCAATTTGGATAAGCTCGTATGATTAAAGTCCAATTTTCGATTAAGAACCCCTAATTAAAGTCATTTTAAAATTCAGATAATTTCCATCAATTTAAAAGCAACAATTATTTCGGTACCGATTTCCGGGCGTGATGGGGGTGCTAACCTTTCCCCACACGTAGCCAACTCCCGAACCCTTTCAAATGAATCTCTGGTTTAGTTTTTACGGTGTCTGGCCTACCTCAGTGGCCGGTGGCGACTCCAACCCAAAAGGAAAAAAAGAATTATTTTAAAGGGTTTTTTTCCCAAAACTCGAATTATTTAAAAAAATCCCCATTTTAATTAAATGTTTTCAAAAAAAAGCGGGGACCCTTGTGATAAAAAACCTTGTTACAGTGTGGCGACTCCGCTGGGGAGAATTTTACTTTTCAAAACAAAAAGAGTTAAGCCAAAGAAATAATAGTTGCTTTTAATGATGGAAATTTTTGAATTTTAATTTGACTTTAGCGAGGTGGTTCTTCCTTGAAAATAGAACTTTAATTACACGAGCTTCGATAATTGGTGGTCCTTGAATTAATTTTTCATTTAATTTCAAAGGAATCACTGACATGTGGCATCACGCATTAAGCTCTATACCTGAGCTTCGTCCCTTAAGTGGGAGTGAAACGCCCATACCCACGTGAGCATCCCTCCACGGGACGATAATTCACTTCCGGAATCCATGCCTTTGACATGTGAGCAGCCCTCCACGTCACTAGGTTGTGCTTTCCTCCGAATCGAAACCAATTCGCAAGCTTGTAATGGGCCAGAATTGGGGCTTTTGTCACCGTAGTAGGTGATAAGATAGGTTCGGTTATCCTTGTTAGAACTGAACCACATGTGTGAGAATTTAAGAAGCCCACCCCGATTAGAGCCATGCGGATAACTGTAGAATTAGAATTCATGCTATTAGGTCTTGCATTGCTAATCTGCTTTGATGTGTTTCCTTTCGCTTATTGTATTCAAGTATTCATTATTGTTGATACTAACCCAGTTGCCTTCTTTTCTTGTTTTGCTTATTTTTGCATATTCATCGCATTTTCATACGAAGTGTTGATTTGAGAACAGTATAAAGTTGAAAACTTTCACAACGGGAGAAAAGAGTCCATAGCAACGAAGCTCCCGGAGCGCGCTAATTTAGAAAGAAGGGATGAGCAAAATTTATTGAAAATCATACCCTATGTGTTTATTTTCTTTCCTCGTTGTAACAAGGCTTGATCTCCGTTATGAAAAGTTGTTTAATGAGGATGTTCGTCGAATCAACATTTCCTTGCATTCGATTTTGTGTTTTTTATTTTGTTGCCTTCAATCATTTGTTTCAGTTATGCGTACACATTTCATGCATTACATCATTAAATCATGAGATTAATTGTTCGGGGTCATGGCAGCATTCGTGACTACCGAAGAATCCGCACCAACACTTTACTCACCATCAAAGAAGGCAAATGGAGGAAAGTTTTGCTAGTTAGAAGCCGACTTTAGAAGGGTCCGAATGGGGCATATGATGACCATGAACCTTTCTGTGAGTACTATCAGACTGCGGGGCACGAGATTCAGAGTTGTCCGAAATTCAAGAAGTTGGTTCAGGAATTGATGGACAACAAGGAGATTGAGTTCCTCGATGAAACTTAAGGGTTGGGACGGATGGACGGCTTAACAGTAGTCAAGAGTTTTATGCATCCAAGTTTGCTTTGTGCTTGGTTTTGCTTGTTTTCATTTCATTGCATTTTAAGCTTTTTTCTGAAGTAATGTGTGGAATCAACTTTGCTACCCTTTACCCGAAAGTAGCAAAGACCTTTTTGTAAGGGCCTAAGATTGCATGTTTAAATATTCAATGAAAGGATGCATTATGTTTCAATTGCCTTTTCATTTTGTGTGTATATATTTGTCTGCTGAGTCCCCGTATATCAATTGCACAAGGGACATTGACCTTGATCCCAAAGGTTGACTTTGAGCCGCTTGTGTCTAGTGGAAATTGAAAGCTTTGAAGATGATGAATATGTGGCTTACACTCCGAGTTAATTTGGTCACCTAATTAAGTACACATAGAATTAGGGCCTTCGGGAGAATAACCGGAAAATTTTCACGCTAAAAAAGAGAAAGAGAAAGAAAAAAGGGAAAAAGAATAAAGAAAAAGAAAAAGAGAGGTTTTAATGGAGAAATCCCATATATAAATTATGAGTGAATTTCCCTCTCAGACATTGTTGTTAGGGTCCTTGAATAAAGTGATAACTCTAAAACATCTACCATCTGAAGACAACTTCTCTTCGACGATATTTGTGTGTGAGATGACATATGGCATTCCTTCATTTCCCTTCATGAATAAGAAAATAAAAATCCATTGTTGTCCCCCTTTGAGCCTGGTATTTTTCTTGTGATTTAACCCTAACCAAGGATCACTCCTCACACTAAGGGGCAAAAGGATGAAAAGTTGTTTGTAAGTAAACGAAAATATGTCAGATCAAGTTAAATGTCCTAAGCTGAAAAAGGAAGGGACAGGAAAAAGAAAGAAGAAAAAAGAGAAATAGAAAAAGAAGAAAAAAGAAAAAAGAAAAAAAGAAAAAGAAGAAAAGAAGAAAGAAGGAAAAGGAAAAAGAGAAGAGAAGAAAAAAAAGGAAAAAGAAATAAATAGGAGAAAAAGAGGAAAAAAGAAATGAAGAGAAGAAGAAATGGAAAAACAAATGCGAAGGAAAATTTGAAATAAATCCTTCAAATGAGATATGTGCAAAAAAGGAAATGAACTCTAGGGTGAAAACCCAAAATGGGCAGTCTAGAGTGATCCAAAGAAGAAAAGAATGAAGATTTCATAAAGAAAGACTGATCCTTGGTTTAAGCACCCTTAAAACATGTATTTGAGCTTATATGTCCTTTTTGGCAACTCGAGCCTAGCCTACATTACAAGCCTTAAAAGACCATTTGGATCACACATGAATATCTGAGAAAAGGAGTTTGTCTTCAAAACACATTCCGCCTTATTGAGTTAACCTTTCTTCATGAACATCAAAACTTCTAATGTCTGATTGAGATTAGAAAAGTGGTAAATTTAAATTTTAGGGAGGGTGTGAAAAAGAGAGCCACCAAAAATTGGGCACTATCCGGTAGATGGATTCATGAATCATTCATACTATGAATTTTGGGGCATATGATGTTCCTCTTTTCCATGTTTGCCATGACTCTTTTTTAAAATCCCCCTTTCTAGCCTTTCCTTACATCTGTCATGACTTCTTCCTTTAAATTTTCATTTCTAGCATTTTCTTGCATCTTACAAGTAGGCTAACATAGATTTATGAAAAAAACAAAGGATTTCTTGGTATTGATCCCAACCGTAGAGAACTATGAACGAATGTTTTCATCACTTCAGGAAACAATTAAACCTCAGTTTGAACGGGGGCATCACCTTGCATGAGAAGGTAAAAAAGAAAAGAAGAAGTAGCACATGTGTTGAAGAGTTTTAAGTGGATTGTGTTGTCAAGCAAGATCCACACTTAAGATGTAAGATCCCTAAAGCATAAGAAAGGATAAAGCCATGCCAGGTGGGCAAACTGTGCCATCAGATTAGGGCAAGGGTTCAGGATCCCTGACTAATAGGCATGAGAGGAAGAGATTAAAGTGCCAACATCATTCAAGGTGAAGGTTTAATGTGCAAACACTTCAAGATGTCCTATAGGGGCAATAATTTGAGAATTCACAAGAAACGCTGAAGGTTCTTAATGTTATTTTTAAGGGTATATGAAGACTTGGAGCTTTCAAAACCATTCAAGGATGCCTTTCAGTTTATCTGGACTGAGCGAGCAAACGTATGGATTTGAAAAACCAAAGGAAAAAATAATTTCGAGGAAAAGAATTTAAAAAGCAAAAGAAATTGACATGAATCCATGTTTTAGGCATCCCTAGGGGAATCCACATCATAATTGCATTGAAAATCGCAATTTTCAGGTACGCAAAGGACTTTTCAGTAAAAGAAGCTGCTTATCTATTCAAGCATGAGGAGAATAGAACTCGCCTATCCGTTCTGGCATTTGGAGAATGGAATCCGCTCATCTATTCAAGCTTAAGAAGAATAGAATATGTCTATCTATTCGGGCATTTGAAGAATGGAATGTGCTTATCTATTCAGGCATAAGGAGAATAGAACATGCCTATCCGTTCGAGCATTCGAAGAATGGAACCTGCTTATCCATCCGAGCATGAGAAGGATGGAACCTTTTTTCAGTCTGCTTATTCATCCGAGCATGAGGAGGATGAAACCTTTTTTTTATGTCTACTCATCTATTCGAGCACTTGCAGAATAGAACTTGCTTATCCGTTCGAGCATTTGGAGAATAGAATTTGTCTATCCGTTCGGGCATAAGGAGAATGGAACTCTGCTCATCTATTCGGGCATTTGAAGAATAGAATCAACATATTCGTTCGGGCGTAAGGAGAATGGAACCTTGCTCATCTATTCGGGCACATGGAGAATAGAACCAGCTCATCTATTCATACATTTGGAAAATAGAATCTGTCTATCTATTCGGGCGTAAGGAGAATGGAACCCTGCTCATCTATTCGGGCACTTGGAGAATTGAACCAACTCATCTATTCGGGCATTTGGAGAGTAGAACCCGCCTATCCGTTCGGCGTTTGGAGAATGGAACTTGCTTATTCATCCAAGCATGAGGAGGATGAAACCCCTTTTCAACCTACTTATCTATCCGAGCATGAGAAGGATATAACCTTTTTTTAGAACTCGCCTATCCATTCGGAAATTTGGAGAATGTAACCTACTTATTCATCCAAGCACGAGGAGGATGGAACCCCTTTTCAATCTGCTTATCTATCCGAGCATGAGGAGGATAGAACCTTTTTTTTCAGAACATGCCTACTTGTTCGGGCATCAAGAGAATGGAACCAATCAGCAAAGAGGGATGAGCAAAGAGGGGCTAGATTTTCACCTCTTTATTATTATTATTATTATGATGATGATGATTAATATTATTAAGTATTATTATTATTATTATAATTAAAGCCCAAAAAATAAAATGCAAAAAAATAAAAAAGTCCATTTGAATTAAATAAGGTGTCATATAATAAACACATTTAAATAAAAACCCACACCAAAACATAATAAGGGGACCCATTTTAGTTTTAGGCCCAAACTAACCCATTTATTTGGTTTTTTTTCCAGGTTTATTCGAGACCGTTAGATTTAAGGCTGAAATAATCAATGGCTTGGATCAAATAAAGAAAAAAAGGGAAAGGGGCCAACCCGCGCCGTCACGCGCCTGGCACGTGGGCGTCACGCGCGCAAGATTGGTTCCCCAAATCCCATGTTCAAGCCGGCTGCCGACTTTGGCCGCGTCGTCATTGGGCCACAACGGCTGATGAGGTTGGTGTCGACCGACTCGCCTTGGCCGGCTGAGTCCAACGCCGTCGACTCTGTCCCTTGCTGTCACTGGTAGCTCGTTAATTCGGGGAAAAAGAGTTCGAACCCTAATTTAATTTGGGGGCAAAATTCGAAAAAATTTAATCATAAATAAATACACTTTTTATTCAAGAATAAAAGGGAAAAGTAGGTGAAATAAAAGAATAAATCTTTTGTGGAAAATTTCAACAAATAAGGGGTTTAAGAAACATTCCTCTAAAATATAAAAAAAACCTAGAAAATTTTTAAAGTAAAATAAAAAGATAAAAAAGGTTTTTCTTAAAAAAAACTTAAAAATAAAAAAATAAAAATTGCTTTAAAACATAAAATTTTGGAAATAAAAGGATTTTAAAAAAACTTAAAAATCTAAAATAAAGGGTTTTAAAACTTAAAAGAAAAACTTTCCAAATAAAAATAATTAAAGCTTTAAAATTAAAAAAAACATTTCAAATAAAAGAATAAAAAACAAATAAATATCTTTAAAGCACAAAAACAAAGTGGTTTTTTTATGATAGAAATCTTCTCAAAATAAATTGATCCAAATTTTAATTAATGAAATTTCTTGTTAGCCTTTAGTGATAGGATGAACTTTAGGAATATGTCCTTCAAGCTTAGATAGAGATTTCTTCATGATAAAATTTTCTTCACAAAAATAAAATACACTTAATAAAATTTAAACCCTCAAATAGGAATAAAAAATGTAGAGATTCTTAGGATTAATAAATTTCATCTTATAATAAATAAAAATCTTCAACAAACAAAGTTTCTCAGTTTATTTGAAAAGCGGAATTTAATTAATGTGGTGTCTTATCAGACAGGAATGACGGGTTAGCGCCAGAAGTGTTGGCGGTGACTGTAGTTCATTTTCCGGACGATAAGGCCGTTTAAATAGATTTATATTCATTAAACGGACAAATAAAATCAAAACTTTTGTGAACTTGCAAATATCAATTTTTGAAAACGTTTTTGAAGTTAACATGGTACCAATTTTTTGGCGCTGTGGGTGTGCTAACCCTTCCCCACGCCACGCGTAACCAACCCTTGAACTTGTTTTCTGATTTTCGTAGACCAAAATTATTATTTTAATAAAAAATATTTTATTAAAATAACTCGTTTTAAAGTGATCCAATCACACTTTTTCAAAAATATTGGTGGCGACTCTGTGTTTTTAAAGTTTTCAAAAAGTTGGGCTTGAAAGGGTTGCGACACTTAGTGCTCCATCAATCGCACGTTAGATCACTACTACCTCGGGATCGTCATCTTCGAAATCTATGGGAACTGCAACGTGGAGAACTCCTTTGCATGATTGCATCCATCTATGGCCTCTTCGAAAAGCATTAGAATGAGCAATAAGAAGACTAAACATTTTCTTGCAACCAAAATTTAAAAAGAATGAAGAATATTGTAAAGGGAAGGAAGAACCTTCATATGCGACACTGGAGGAGCGACGAAAAGGATCAACAACACAAAGAGAGCCATCAGAACGCAAATACATGACAAATGGGACCAAATTGATATAATAGATAACTAACATGGACCAAATGTGTAATTATATAAATTTTCATTAACAGACACCCTTCCGTTAAATTTTAACGGCTAGTGGTCAAAATAGGTCCAATTAAATAGTTGAGTGGTCGGATTTTTATTTTTTGTAATTCGGTGGTCAAAATAGGTCAAACTCAATAGTTGGGTACGATACTAATATGTGTACCGATAAATTTTTTGGTCACTGAATTTTCAGCGGTATCGTGTAGTACTGGTACGATATTTTTACCGTACTGGTACGTTACTAGTACCAAACTGGTATCGGTACAGTACTAATAGCGTACCGGTACGCTAGCTTCAAATGTTGCAAATTGTTCTTATTTAAAATTAACCTCTTTGATGTAGATGATGAATCTAAATTTAACGCCTTCAAAACAAGATACAACAATGATGAAGTGCAAGCGTCATATCGACAAGTGTTTGAGGAAGACAAACACCGAGGTACATTTATTATAATTACTTGAACTTTCAATGTTGGTCTTAAATAGTTTTTGTTGAGATTAGTGTTTTATATACTTATAGGAAAAACGTGGAGTTGTACTTGAGGAAAACATAACCACTCCTTATCAGAGTGATCAGAAGTTCGAGACACTCATTCAATCTGTGCAAAATATTAAAAAGGAGTTTGTGAAAATGAATTCTCATTTTGAAAAATTTAATGGTCAATTTGAGAAATTAGTGTCCATATTAGCAGCGAGCAATGTAAAATGCTCAAAACAAGATGATGATTCACTAAAAGGAGAAGTTGTACATAATAAATCATTAGAGGGAGATGAAATAGTCAAGGGTCTTCTCATCATCTATTTGTTTTGCATCGTCAACATCATGACCAGGTTCTTTTTCTTCAGAATTAAATCCACGTTCTCTGTCATCGATATATGGCTCGAACTCCGTAACTTCAATTTTTTTCCAGATCTTCAATATCTTCGATGTCTTCGATATCAACCATTTCGAAAAAAACATGCAATTTAATACAAGTAAATGAAAGAAAAATTAAATCTAATGAAACTTAAGAAAAAAGTAAAAATAAAACCTCAAGAAGCATGCATCGTACTTAAAACATGAAAAAGCCCAAAATTTTCAATGACCAAAAATTCCAGGTGTACCGGTACGGTAATTGTACCGTACCGGTACGCTTGCAAAACAAAAAATTTCAGTAACCAAAAACTATATTGATACGCCTGGCGTACCGGTACAGTTAGCCCCCGCGTACCGGTACGATATTCTTACCTTACCGATACGCGCAACGAACTGCACTTTTGGGGGGTTCGAATCGGACATTATTTTTTCAAATCAATCAACAAAATTAGATTGTTGCAACTGATTTTGGGATTTGAGGATAAATTGAATGAAAATTAAGTGAAAATACTTAAATCGAATCAAATTTAAGATAATTAGGGTTTGAAAAATTAGGTATAAATTACCTAATTGCAACGAAGGATTAAGACTGGCGGCGGCTGTCAGCGACGGCGACGACAAAGGTTGTCGGCGACGGCGACGATTTGCGGTGGGTGCGACGACAATTGGGTTAATTTCAAAGCAAAAAAAACCTAGGACTTTTTTATTTACTGATAGTTTATTTTGATTAATAATATTTAAAATAAATTTAAAACTAAAAAATTACTTTAATTAAATTACACTTTTAATTTTTTTAAAAATTATAATTACGCATAAAGTACTTTGGATTTAAAAATTTTATAAAATAATTTATCAGTGCTCGTCGTTGCTCGTCGAGCGTAGAAGAACTATCCATTAAAAATACATGTAATGTACATTAGCTGTTACTAAATCACATAAAGAAAATTTGGTCACTGAAGCGTCAAAAATTATAAATAGTTATTATTATTTTTATTCGGTCATAAGGCTGTCATTAATCTTTTCAATTATTATAAAATGATCATTCAAACTTAATATAATGTTACTTTAAATATTTAATAAGAATATTTAAAATATATTTTAATAACTCTTTATCTATAATGTTATATATGAGATGATTTTTATGAAAATAAATATTTTAAAAGCAGAGGAAGGTTCAATATCTAAGAAATAGGAAGTAAAAATACCTTTGAAATAATAACAACGACAGAAACTCCCAGCTTTTCCTCTTTGCTTCGTTCCTCAATTCATTGAAAATCTTAGAACAAATTTTTTCCTGTTATGAATATTTATCTATGTGGATGTCTATCATGATTAGAACTTTATCAAAGGAGTTTGATTTATTTATTATTAGGAATATTATCTCCATGAATTAGAGTTTAATGTATTATGTACTTCTTATGCCTATAAATAGATGATTCATTGAAGGCATTGTAGACAATTCTATATTTGAGAATAATACAAATCTCTCTCTTTCTCTCATCTCTTTGTTCATCTTATTCTTATTCTTGTTCTTCTTTATTTTATTTACAACACGTTATCAGCACGAGACTCTAATCAACTGAGGTCTTCATCGTTATAATTCAAAAGAAGTTACCGAGAAGAATTCGATTATAGAATAAACCAAAGATAAGTTTTTTTTTCTCTCCTTATTTTTTTAGTTACCGATTGTCTTTCTCTTTATATTTTAACTTTGTTTTAAATTTTTTTTTGAAAATTTTGGAAGTATGTTTGATTTTATTCGAACATTGGAAAGAGATAAATTTGTGGCTTCTCACAAACCAAAAGACGAATCGACGGAGACGAAGAGGGAACGATGGAATCGATTAAGGTTTGTTAAGCGAAAGTATTTGTGGGTTTTCATCTTTGGTACTCAACTGCTTATGCTTTACATACTTAATTATTATTATTTGTGTTTGTATATTTGTAAATTCATGAAGTTTGATGATGGTGCATGTAAAGTATGTTCGATTTACTGACTATACTTTATAATTATGAATAACAAAGTTATGTATGTAGAACTATGGTAGTTTTTCATATAAATTAATTAAAATACGTACTCTAGGTTTAAGGTTTTTTTTAGTAACAAAGATCTGTACATTAATGAAACACCTTTGTTGGTTTAGTTTTTTTTTAAAGAGAGTATTATGACATAGATCCTCTGATTTCTAATATATTCAATTCAGCCCATACATATAGATCTTATTATTATGGTTTCATATATGTTTATTTTTGACACAATGGTTGAACTTTGTATTAATATCAATATGTGTTTATATTATTTTATTTGATGATATTAATATTTTAACCATGTATTGAGTTTTACATGTATTTAAATGACTTGGAAAGAGACACGACATTATGGGAAGATGTTTTGGTCATTTGCTACGTCTCCATTTTCCTCGAGAGGAAAACTAATATCGGTAAATTCTAATTTCATTTTCCCCCCTTTAAATTGTGATTTTAATGTGTGATAAATCATGGTGAATTTCAATCTATAAAAAGATTGTTATAAAGTCTATATTTGCTCGAAAGTAATTTTTCTTCTTTGTCGAAAAACTCGACCATAGACTTCTCCCAATTTCAAGTTACGAAAATTTTTCTTGATCCAAAAAGTTTTATGGGAGGCATTCCTTGAAGTGAATGCAAAGCATGATGTTTATTCCATGCGATTATCAATGATGGGGCATTCCCTGAAGTGAATGCAAGCATGATGTTTATTCCATGCAATTATCAATGATGGGGCATTCCCTGAAGTGAATGCAAGCATGATGTTTATTCCATGCAATTATTGGATCTGTTTCATTCCCTGAAGTGAATGCAAACATGGTAAATGATTATTCAATTGGAGACATAATTTCGATATAATCCAAGTATAATTGGTTGGACATCCCGTTCTGCGAGGCTACTGGTCTCAAAGGAGGTTTTTAAAGGACCTTGTGGACAGGTTTAACAATGCCGCGTACGAGGATTAAATCTTTGTTCTCTGTGATAAGGATATGTGAAAAAGGTTTTAAAGGCCCACTGGCTCTACTCCATTCCCTGAAGTGAATGTGAGATTATATTATGAAAGGAATAAAAAATCACATTAAAAGTTGTGGTCGTGGTCGAGGCTATGAATATACACATGAAAAATATAGTCATTTTAAGAATACTTCTACCCACTGGTAGCGAAGTTATAAGGATGACAAGAGTGATAAAGATCATTCTAAGGAAGTGAAATCCTTTTACCAATGTGATGTTATAAACTATTGGTTTCGTACTTGTCAAACGCCAAAGTATTATGGACTTTATCCATAATCATGAATGATAAATGAAATAAAATATAAACAAAATTTGTTTATGGTGAAAATAATTATGGCGTTATTGGTCCAACTCAATTGGATATTGTTAATTTTCTCATAACCTTTGAAGGGAATAATTTACCATTTATTTTATTTCCCTTATAACCTCTAACAGGAATAATTGGTTTTTTATTTTTTTTTATTTTTTTATGTTAATTCGTTTTATTTATTATTTATTTATGTTAGTTTGCTTTATGTTTATTTATTCCACATATTATTTATTTACGATTTATGTTAATTTATTATTTGAAGAATATGATTACTTCCGGAATAAAATATACAATGAATTGTGGCTATTTATGCCTAAAATTGTGGCTAATTATGCCTAGCAGATAATGCAAGTACTCATATTGTACTTAAGCATAAGAAATATTTTTCCCATTTAAATGTAAGGGGAAATATGAGTAGTATTTCTCAAAGTACTAAAATATCAATACTTCGGAAGAGCACTTGAAAGTTTATCTCTGATAGATAATCGACTTGATATGATGTGCTATATTTTATATTTTTCATTCCTCGAAGTGAATGATACAAAGTACATATTTTCATTACCTGAAGTAAATGAAACAAAGCACATTTTGAAAGGTGCACAATTATGCATTTCTCGATTAAAATACAAGGGAATAATGTGAGTACTATATCCGGAAGTACTAATATCACAAAAGGCTCTGGTTGAGCAAATATGTTATTGTCAAATGGAACTTTATTCCATATTCACAGTGCGTCATACTCGTCAAAGTCATAAAGAGAGCAATATGAGTTCGCAAACTATCCCTTTGGGAATTATCTTATCAATTGGCATTTGAAATAAGCCAATATTGATATAAGTTTTGGTAGCCAAAAAGTCAGTTGAAAGCTCTAGAAGAGCTATATATTACTACCAAAAGATGATTTCAATTGAAAGCTCCGAAAGAGCTAAATATATTCCTATTTAAAAGAACAATTTTGATGGCCGTACTAGACATGTACGAGTGAGATTGAATTACATGTTATGGTAAACAAGGAGTTTACAAATTCAGAGATATATACACACATATATATAGTTGGCATGATCGGTTAGACCATCCTGATCAATGGTGCAGAAATTATTGAGATTTACATGCACATGTATTAAAAGAACCTGTAGTTCTTGTGGTGCTTATTCTCAAAGGAATGGATTAAATTCCACTTATTAAAGAACGTGAAGTTCTTGTGTTGCTTAAAGGAATTGATTAAATTCCACTTACTAAAAGAACCTGAAGTTCTTGTGTTGTTTGTTCTCAAAGGATATATATGATCCCACTTACCAAAAGAATTAGAACTTAAAGTTCTTGTATTGAAGTTGAGACTGTATGTCTTGCATATCTGAACGAAATATGGGCCCATATATCCACAAATGTGGAAAGTTTTATATGATTTTAGTAGATGCATCTACATTGTTTTATCGACTTACAACCAGAAGTTTGTGAGATTGATTCTAAAAATATTCAGATTATGCAGTTAGACTATTCGTCTTGAAAAGCTAGTGGGTTTATATTTTAGGCTATATCAGTTGTTACAAAGCCTATTGATTATGAAAAATATAGTTTAGCAAAATTTCAATTGGATGCCTCCTATTTAATAGCTAAACTATGAGAACAAAAGAGTTATTATTTATATGGTGTTTCCATATAGCAACACTTATACGCATCAAGCCAACGAGTTATAATAAACTCCCCGTTATGATTGGTTTTTGGTCAGAAACCATACATTTCCCATTTAATGATTTTTGAATGTGCGATATGAATTGCTCCACCACATCGCACAAAATGGGTAAATAAAAAGGGTTGAGAATATATATTGAGTACGAGTCTCCTTTTATGTTTAAATTCTTAAACATTAATTGGAGAATCATTTATGACATGATTTTTCTCAACATCAGGGGGAGATAATAATCAGCTGGATAGAGGAAAATGAATTATCATTATCTAGATCCTCGTATATGAACTAGAAGTTCATAAGATAATTCATGTTATTACATGTCAACTGCCAGACATATTTACTGACCCAATGAGAGTAATTAAGTCTCATATACCAGCTGAAATGCTCTAAGTTTAAATTACATGTTAGAGCGAGAGAATGTAAATCATGCCTGAAGCATGATAGTTGAAATGGTTCCAATGATCAAAATTCTCGTAAATAGAAAGTAATATGAGATGGTCATATATTGGAGGCGGGTGCTCCTGAAGAGACCCAAGACATAACAAATAATAAAACTCTTGAAGAGTTTCAGGTACCTGGAATAAAGATTGAAATCTTGAAGAGATCTCGATGAGTTATGTCATTACGAGAATGGAACCAGAATATTGGAAAGTTGTCGACAACGATTTTACATAAAATACTTCTATAGAAGTAAAGAAAGAAATCGAGGATCTTTTATAAAATCTATCCAGAAATATAGATATTGAATTGGCCAATGTTGAAAGACGCTTTGAACTTCTAAAATAGAAGTATTTGGACCACCAGTCCAAACACCTAAAGGTGTACTGCAAGTGAGGCACAAATAAGTAGTCGTAAATACGACTTAAACTGTGATTTATGAAAAGTTTTAATTACTTCATGGTGGATGCAATTACTTTGGCAGTTTTGAAAATTTTACATGCGTCTAATTATTTGTGGATCCATATTTATCCTTGAAGGATCTAAAATGATATAAGCATTTGGAAATTTCTGAGGAAATTTATTTAAACATGTCTCATGAATATTTTTGGCGCATTTGGTATAATCGCCTTAGTGAATACTAATTGAGAAAATACTATAAGAATGATCAGATTTCCTTATGTATTTTATAAAGGAGTTTGGATCAAGATCCATTATGATAATTTTAGAACTCCTAAAGAGCTTCAAATTGGAAACTCATGAAGTACTTTCAATACAAGTACTTGAATCTTGACATCAAGTTTATCTCGACCTGAAGATCGAGCATTTTTATATATTTCTTTTGTCTATGAATAGACATAAGCTGAAAGAATCTTAAAGAAGATTCAATATGAATAGAGCATATCTATTGAGTATCCCAATAGTTGTAAGATTGTTGGATGTGAATAAAGATAATTATATCTTTTCTTGGTCTTGAAGCACTATATATTAGTTGGTTAAGAAATATCTATGAATATACAAAGATCATTACATTTAGATCTTCAAACATTCGTTGATGCCTCCTCAAATGTCGTAGAAATAATTGTTATGCACGAGGCAAGCCAAAACAAATGTGTTTGGCTAAGATTATTGACCCAACATATCCAAAAGATATGTGGATTTACTTTTACAAGATATGATAAAAGCTATCTTGTGTGAAGATAAAGCAAGATGTATATCTCAGTTTGAAAGTTGATACATCATGGAACATATTACTCCAAAGTTTCATCCCTCGCGATCTTTAGAAAAATGATATTCAAGATTAAATTATGAAGATTCAAAGATCTTCTGTGATGTTTTCATGAGGGGAGTAAATACGCGTTGCACTCTTTTTCCCTTAACCGAGGTTTTGTCCCAATGGGTTTTTCTGGTAAGGTTTTTAATGAGGCAACAAGTTATGCGTATCAAAGATGTGTGTACTTTTTTTCCTTCACTAAAGAATTTTTTTTCTCCCACTGGGTTTTTATCTTAGTAAGGTTTTAACGAGGCACATTATCTTCATAGACATCCAAGGGGGAGTGTTATGAATATTTATCTATGTGGATGTCTATCATGATTAGAACTTTATCAAAGGAGTTTGATTTATTTATTATTAGGAATATTATCTCCATGAATTAGAGTTTAATGTATTATGTACTTCTTATGCCTATAAATAGATGATTCATTGAAGGCATTGTAGACAATTCTATATTTGAGAATAATACAAATCTCTCTCTTTCTCTCATCTCTTTGTTCATCTTATTCTTATTCTTGTTCTTCTTTATTTTATTTACAACATTTCCGACTTTTTTACAGACAAAAACATTAATGAATAAGCAATGTACATTTCGGAGTTCATAAATTCTAAGGGTACACATGTCATTTAATCCAAATGTGATTACAAGAAAACTAATGTTTGGGTAAATTACAACAGATGTCACTTAATTATGAGTAAGATTACATTTGAGCTACCCAATTATTAAAAGTTACATTTAGGTCACTCAACTATGGACAATGTTACATTTGGATTACCTAATTATTAAAGGTTACATTTGGGCCACTCAATTATGGGTAAGGTTACATTTGGGTCACTCAATTATGGGTAAGGTTACATTTGGGTCACTCAATTATGGGTAAGGTTACATTTGGGTCATCCTTCATATTTAAAAATATATATAAATTTGTGCATTAGATTAATTAATGATTTCAAATGAAGTACTTTAGAGTTAACGAATGTATACATGTGATTTGGAAGAAAAATGACTAAGTTGATGTATTTTTTTAATATGAAAGGTGATAACCTTACCCATAATTAAGTGACCCAAGTGTAATATCTAATAATTGGGTGACCTAAATGTAACCTTACCCATAATTGAGTGGCCCAAATGTAACTTTTAATAATTTGGTGACTCAAATATAACCTTATCCAAAAATGAGTAACCTCCGTTGTAGTTTACCCTACATTTTGTTTTTACTTTTTCGTTTGCACCGTTGAGTGTTGTGAAAAAACACTTTTTCTCTTGATTTTTTGGACGTTTTGCACTGCCTGTGACATTTTGCGTTCAATTTTCAGGTGGAGACATCGTCAATGACAACAATTCTATAATAGATTAATCTAAAGAACAACAAGTCTTAAGAAAAATAGAAAAAATAAAATAAAGGGAGACGATTAGATTTTAGAAAATTTAAGAGAGACAAGATAAGTACCAAATCTTCGATAAGAATAACCGCCCATAAACCTAGGCATATTTTTTCTTTAAAAAAAATAATCCCTACCTTCTTCAAACGCAGCGTTTGGCCTTTATTGTAAAAAGAAACAGTGAAACGCACCGTTTCATTAAATGTAATTACAACATAATTTAAAATGCGAATAACAAAGTTAAGGGCTAATTAAAAGACAATCCCAACGGCTTGCTCCCATTCACATTTCAGGATTGAGTCATTGCAATTTCTCACTCTGAGAAACGAAGCACTAACGAGCGCTCCTTCCATCACTCTTCTTATTTCCCAAAACTCCACCATTTTCTTTTTACTCTTCAAATTTCAAAATTTGATTTCAGGTGACTTCCGATCTGTTATTTCTCATCCAACTTGCTGCCAATGCCTCCCAATTTCAACACGATTTGGCCCCTACATTTTCCAACAGTATTTGAATTTCAATCAGTCTTGTTCTTCTTTTCTTCATCTGTTATATAGTAACTAATCATACTCTTGTTTGTCCTAGATCCATGATGTGAGTCACCGAGTTTTCTTGATTCCGCATCTTGGGCTTTTCTTCTTGATTCCCTCGCCAAAATAATTGATTATTTTCTTGCAAAAGCAACCTCCACTGCTTCTTTGTATAAACCGGTTTTGGAATGCTTGGAAACTCTCAGGTTCTTTCAATTTCACTTCCTTTTGTTTTCTTTTTTTATGCTTGCTCAAATTCATTACCGTTATTTTTAATCTCCGGACATCTTGTTAGTGAAAACCAACGGAAATTCTCTCTGCAAGATGATGTTCAGTTGGTAAATGTTATTCTTTCTCCGCATCATAATGTGATCTCCTTGTATTCTTCAAGCGGAAATCAAAGGAGTGCTAATGAAATGGGGAAGAAATTACCGCGAAATGGTAGTTTATGGGAAGTTCAAGGACTGGTTCTTCTTTTCCACTTGATATTTGGCAATCAACTATTCAGGTAAGTTCTCTACATCTACATGGCTTTGATGACATCTGTAACATGTTGCTAAAGTTGGTTTTTTTATATTTATTTTTTATTTTCTGAGAGAAGGTGCCACTGAAGTTGCAACAAAGTCCTGGAAGGAACAAGCTGGAAATACTGCTGTGTTTGCTGGGGGGAAAATCGTTAGAGCTGCTATAAAGGTGACATTGCCAATTGTTTTCCTCTTTCTTTCTTTCTTTTTATTTTGTTTATTATTAAATATGTAATCTATAGGTATTATTATTGTTTTTATTGTGGTTCCTTTGCGTCTTAGTTGTCTGGAAACTCCATAAACATATCTCTGCACCAAAGACATGGAAGGCCAGCAAATTGTTCTTGCCAGAGTTATTATATGTATTAGATCTTAGGGAAGTTTCAGTAGTTGATATGATACTTTGATGTTAATTTATGATTCTTTTTCTTCAGGTTTTAGATGAATGCCTTCGTGCCATATCTGGCTTTAGAGGAACTGAGGATTTTTTTTGGATTTCCCATTTACTTCTGATTGCATAAGCCCAGAGTCTGGAAGATACTAAAGAAGAAATAAATACATGTCCATCGGGAAATCAGCAGTGGGCAGAGACAATTGAGAAGCTCAAGCCTCTCATTCTATGGCATAATTCTGCAATGGTTCGTTAGATTCTTCTTTCCCCCTCTTCATATTTTGCAGACGACTGAAATGTAGCAGATTAAGGCTTATTCATGCTGTGCTCGTTGACTCTCCTTTTTATCATCATCATTTTGTATTTTTTTTCTTCTATGTGCAAGTAGAGGTGGTTGCACGCAATTCTTTTTGCCTTATCCCTGCTTTCTTGATTTTCCTCTGAATATGTAATTCTGGGCCCGTTATGTTATGGTATAAATGATTTCCAACATTGAGTGGCTATTTTTTTTAGAAAAGACTAAATTAAGACACATTTGGCTATCAAATTCTTACCTTCTGGCACTCTTAGAGAAGCTTAAGATTTCTGATGATTTGAAGGTGCGCATACCAGCCTTGGGCTTTGGCGAACATATGTGATTCTCCTCGTCACTTTGTTGATGATTTTTCCTTTAAAACAGTCAACATGTAGTTTTTCTGGCTTGGCAGTAATAGTTTTTAATCCATTATATTTTATACTAATGTTTGCAAGTATTTGATTACTTTTTCCTTGACGCTGTTATAGATTCAGAAACGCACTTCCATTTAGTGGAGTTGTTAACTGAGTGTGCTCTGCATCTAGCCAAAAACGGGGACAAGGTATGATATGTTTTTCGGCACCTTATAACCTTTTATGGGATCATGGGAGATTGGCATGACAGATAGCTTATAATTGTTGTCCTGGCAATACTCGAGTGTTTTAGGATATATATCTTCTTTCATGAGTTTCTTGATCCAACTTTTTCTTTTGCTAGAAGTTCTGCAACTGGGTAATGTATGTATGAATTTCTTCATCTGAGAAAGTGAACGGAAAAAATGAGAGGGGCTTACGTTATCTCTGTTTTTTTTACCAATTTAGAAAATGTATAAGGTACTTTGTCTTCACCTGCATATATCAGTTGTGTAGTTGATTTTCTATTGTCTTTACACCATCTCATAGTTCTATCTTAATCCATTTATGTGGTACTAATTTGTTGCCAGCGAGAATGTGTTCTTGTTAGTCGTGAATTCAGAACTTTTAGGTTCTTCCATATTGGTCCAAGAACAAATGAAATGATATCAGGATGTCTAGATACCTTTTATTTGATGGCAAACTGCAGAAACCTACTGATCTATTATTTGTGTATATTTCCTAAATGTAATCCTGGTTGCTCAGATGTTAGATTTTACTGTTTTTTTGGTAATTTTATGTTTATAATGTTACTCGAACTCGGGTTTGAGTGGTGCATGTGAGTATATGTCCAACATGGGGTATGATTAGAGTTTTCTAATTCCATAGATTTAGAGGATCCTTGGAGGTTATATCCTCACACCAATGTTTTGGACAAGAGATTCGGAATGGGTACTTAGAGCAAAATGAAGAGTCGGAGCAACATGGTCAGTTGAAGTTCAGCCAAGTGATGGTTTTATGAACTTCCATATCTAGATGATTGCATCTATCATCTTTGTACATCAATTAGAATCTCTTGCAGCTTTTATTTCTCTTTATTTTTCATCCTATTAGGTCAAATCAAATGCTGTAAGGAAATCTTGCAAGATTTGTTGGGTATTCGAGTTCATCATGTGTGGATAAAAAGCCAGTGGCAAACACAGAATTTCCTTCTTGCGACTATGTTACTATGTTTCCAGCGAGAGGTGAGCTTAATGCTTTTGATGGAGGTGGGATAACTTCACCTTGCCCTACGTCATTGAAGGATTTGCACTGGCTAGAGAGAATGGTGCAAGCATTTATTTCTTGTGTTACAAATGGAAAGGTCAAGGTATTATCTTGCATTGTAGTTTTTCTGTAAACTTTTAATCTCAACATAATGGAAGCATAAAATCATAATGTGAAACCCAACGGAAATTCTCTCTGCAAGATGATGTTCAGTTGGTAAATGTTATTCTTTCTCCGTATCATAATGTGATCTCCTTGTATTCTTCAAGCGGAAATCAAAGGAGTGCTAATGAAATGGGGAAGAAATTACTGCGAAATGGTAGTTTATGGGAAGTTCAAACTGCCTCCTTTACTATGCTTGGCGAACTATATTCAAGGACTGGTTCTTCTTTTCCACTTGATATTTGGCAATCAACTATTCAGGTAAGTTCTCTACATCTACATGGCTTTGATGACATCTGTAAAATGTTGCTAAAGTTGTTTTTTTTTTATATTTATTTTTTAGTTTCTGAGAGAAGGTGCCACTGAAGTTGCAACAAAGTCCTGGAAGGAACAAGCTGGAAATACTGCTATGTTTGCTGGGGGGAAAATCGTTAGAGCTGCTATAAAGGTGACATTGCCAATTGTTTTCCTCTTTCTTTCTTTCTTTTTATTTTGTTTATTATTAAATATGTAATCTATAGGTATTATTATTGTGGTTCCTTTGCATCTTAGTTGTCTGGAAACTCCATAAACTTATCTGTGCACCAAAGACATGGAAGGCCAGCAGATTGTTCTTGCCAGAGTTATTATATCATATGTATTAGATCTTAGGGAAGTTTCAGTAGTTTATATGATACTTTGAGCTACCTATATGAGAGGCGAAGCTGCCCTTCTCCGTGTGGTAGTTTGTCCAGTTTCCACTCTGATTTTCCTTTATCCCTTCTGATGTTAATTTATGATTTTTTTTCTTCAGGTTTTAGATGAATGCCTTCGTGCCATATCTGGCTTTAGAGGAACTGAGGATTTTTTTTGGATTTCCCATTTACTTCTGATTGCATATGCCCAGAGTCTGGAAGATACTAAAGAAGAAATAAATACATGTCCATCAAGAAATCAGCAGTGGGCAGAGACAATTGAGAAGCTCATGCCTCTCATTCTATGGCATAATTCTGCAATGGTTCGTTAGATTCTTCTTTCCCCCTCTTCATATTTTGCAGACGACTGACATGTAGCAGATTAAGGCTTATTCATGCTGTGCTCGTTGACTCTCCTTTTTATCATCATCATTTTGTATTTTTTTTTCTTCTATGTGCAAGTAGAGGTGGTTGCACGCAATTCTTTTTGCCTTATCCCTGTTTTCTTGATTTTCCTCTGAATATGTAATTCTGGGCCCGTTATGTTATGGTATAAATGATTTCCAACTTTGAGTGGCTATTTTTTTTAGAAAAGACTAAATTAAGACACATTTGGCTATCAAATTCTTAACTTCTGGCACTCTTAGAGAAGCTTAAGATTTCTGATGATTTGAAGGTGCGCATACCAGCCTCTTGGGCTTTGGCGAACATATGTGATTCTCCTCGTCACTTTGTTGATGGTTTTCCTTTAAAACTGTCAACATGTAGTTTTTCTGGCTTGGCAGTAATAGTTTTTAAACCATTATATTTTATACTAATGTTTGCAAGTATTTGATTACTTTTTCCTTGACGCTGTTATAGATTCAGAAACGCACTTCCATTTAGTGGAGTTGTTAACTGAGTGTGCTCTGCATCTAGCCAAAAACGGGGACAAGGTATGATATGTTTTTAGGCACCTTATAACCTTTTATGGGTTCATGGGAGATTGGCATGACAGATAGCTTATAATTGTTGTCCTGGAAATACTTGAGTGTTTTAGGATATATATCTTCTTTCATGTGTTTCTTGATCCAACTTTTTCTTTTGCTAGAAGTTCTGCAACTGGGTAATGTATGTATGAATTTCTTCATCTGAGAAAGTGAACGGAAAAAATGAGAGGGGCTTACGTTATCTCTGTTTTTTTTACCAATTTAGAAAATGTATAAGGTACTTTGTCTTCACCTGCATATATCAGTTGTGTAGTTGATTTTCTATTGTCTTTACACCATCTCATAGTTCTATCTTAATCCATTTATGTGGTACTAATTTGTTGCCAGCGAGATTGTGTTCTTGTTAGTCGTGAATTCAGAACTTTTAGGTTCTTCCATATTGGTCCAAGAACAAATGAAATGATATCAGGATGTCTAGATACCTTTTATTTGATGGCAAACTGTAGAAACCTACTGATCTATTATTTGTGTATATTTCCTAAATGTAATCCTGGTTGCTCAGATGTTAGATTTTACTGTTTTTTTGGTAATTTTATGTTTATAATGTTACTCGAACACGGGTTTGAGTGGTGCATGTGAGTATATGTCCAACATGGGGTATGATTAGAGTTTTCTAATTCCATAGATTTAGAGGATCCTTGGAGGTTATATCCTCACACCAATGTTTTGGACAAGAGTTTGGAATGGGTACTTAGAGCAAAATGAAGAGTGGGAGCAACATGGTCAGTTGAAGTTCAGCCCAGTGATGGTTTTATGAACTTCCATATCTAGATGATTGCAACAATCATCTTTGTACATCAATTAGAAACTCTTGCAGCTTTTATTTCTCTTTATTTTTCTTCCTATTAAGTCAAATCACTTTTTCTCAAAGGAGTGCTAATGAAAAGGGGAAGAAATTACCGCGAAATGGTAGTTTATGGGAAGTTCAAACTACTTCCTTTACTATGCTTGGCGAACTATATTCAAGGACTGGTTCTTCTTTTCCACTTGATATTTGGCAATCAACTATTCAGGTGAGTTCTCTACATCTACATGGCTTTGTTGACATCTGTAACATGTTGCTAAAGTTGGTTTTTTTATATTTATTTTTTAGTTTCTGAGAGAAGGTGCCACTGAAGTTGCAACAAAGTCCTGGAAGGAACAAGCTGGAAATACTGCTGTGTTTGCTAGGGGGAAAATCGTTAGAGCTGCTATAAAGGTGACATTGCCAATTGTTTTCCTCTTTCTTTCTTTCTTTCTTTCTTTTTATTTTGTTTATTATTAAATATGTAATTTGTAGGTATTATTATTGTTTTTATTGTGGTTCCTTTGCATTTTAGTTGTCTGGAAACTCCATAAACATATCTGTGCACCAAAGACATGGAAGGCCGGCAGATTGTTCTTGCCAGAGTTATTATATGTATTAGATCTTAGGGAAGTTTCAGTAGTTGATATGATACTTTGAGCTACCTATATGAGAGGCGAAGCTGCCCTTCTCCGTGTGGTAGTTTGTCCAGTTTCCACTCTGATTTTCCTTTATCCCTTCTGATGTTAATTTATGATTCTTTTTCTTCAGGTTTTAGATGAATGCCTTCGTGCAATATCTGGCTTTAGAGGAACTGAGGATTTTTTTGGATTTCCCATTTACTTCTGATTGCATAAGCCCAGAGTCTGGAAGATACTAAAGAAGAAATAAATACATGTCCATCAGGAAATCAGCAGTGGGCAGAGACAATTGAGAAGCTCATGCTTCTTATTCTATGGCATAATTCTACAATGGTTCGTTAGATTCTTCTTTCCCCCTCTTCATATTTTGCAGACGACTGACATGTAGCAGATTAAGGCTTATTCATGCTGTGCTCGTTGACTCTCCTTTTTATCATCATCATTTTGTATTTTTTTCTTCTATGTGCAAGTAGAGGTGGTTGCACGCAATTCTTTTTGCCTTATCCCTGTTTTCTTGATTTTCCTCTGAATATGTAATTCTAGGCCCGTTATGTTATGGTATAAATGATTTCCAACTTTGAATGGCTATTTTTTTTAGAAAATACTAAATTAAGACACATTTGGCTATCAAATTCTTAACTTCTGGCACTCTTAGAGAAGCTTAAGATTTCTGATGATTTGCAGGTGCGCATACCAGCCTCTTGGGCTTTGGCGAACATATGTGATTCTCCTCGTTACTTTGTTGATGATTTTCCTTTAAAACAGTCAACATGTAGTTTTTCTGGCTTGGCAGTAATAGTTTTTAATCCATTATATTTTATACTAATGTTTGCAAGTATTTGATTACTGTTTCCTTGACGCTGTTATAGATTCAGAAACGCACTTCCATTTAGTGGAGTTGTTAACTGAGTGTGCTCTGCATCTAGCCAAAAACGGGGACAAGGTATGATATGTTTTTAGGCACCTTATAACCTTTTATGGGTTCATGGGAGATTGGCATGACAGATAGCTTATAATTGTTGTCCTGGAAATAACTTGAGTGTTTTAGGATATATATCTTCTTTCATGAGTTTCTTGATCCAACTTTTTCTTTTGCTAGAAGTTCTGCAACTGGGTAATGTATGTGTGAATTTCTTCATCTGAGAAAGTGAACGGAAAAATTGAGAGGGGCTTACGTTATCTCTGTTTTTTTTTTACCAATTTAGAAAATGTATAAGGTACTTTGTCTTCACCTGCATATATCAGTTGTGTAGTTGATTCTCTATTGCCTTTACACCATCTCATAGTTCTATCTTAATCCATTTATGTGGTACTTATTTGTTGCCAGCGAGAATGTGTTCTTGTTAGTCGTGAATTCAGAACTTTTAGGTTCTTCCATATTGGTCCAAGAACAAATGAAATGATATCAGGATGTCTAGATACCTTTTATTTGATGGCAAACTGCAGAAACCTACTGATCTATTATTTGTGTATATTTCCTAAATGTAATCCTGGTTGCTCAGATGTTAGATTTTACTGTTTTTTTTGGTAATTTTATGTTTATATTGTTACTCGAACTCGGGTTTGAGTGGTGCATGTGAGTATATGTCCAACATGGGGTATGATTAGAGTTTTCTAATTCCATAGATTTAGAGGATCCTTGGAGGTTATATCCTCACACCAATGTTTTGGACAAGAGTTTCGGAATGGGTACTTAGAGCAAAATATTGCAACTATCATCTTTGTACATCAATTAGAAACTCTTGCAGCTTTTATTTCTCTTTATTTTTCTTCGTATTAGGTCAAATCAAATGCTGTAAGGAAATCTTGCAAGATTTGTTGGGTATTCGAGTTCATCATGTGTGGATAAAAAGCTAGTGGCAAACACAAGATTTCCTTCTTGCGACTATGTTACTATGTTTCCAGCGAGAGGTGAGCTTAATGCTTTTGATGGAGGTGGGATAACTTCACCTTGCCCTACGTCATTGAAGGATTTGCACTGGCTAGAGAGAATGGTCCAAGCATTTATTTCTTGTGTTACAACTGGAAAGGTCAAGGTATTATCTTGCATTGTAGTTTTTCTGTAAACTTCTAATCTCAAAATGATGGAAGCATAAAATCAATTTTAATGTCAGTTTAGCTATGCTCTGTTTCTTATTGTGGGTTTTCATTGACTAGGTTCAATGGAATGTTTGTCATGCGCTGAGCAACATGTTTTTGAATAAGACAATACAGCTGCAGGATATGGATTGGTATGATGCTAATTTCTTCATGTTCTTTTTCTTCAAATACAACATCAATAGGTTCAATTTATACAGTTTGATGTATATTGTTGTTAACAATAATTAGAAACCAGTGAAAGGTTGGATTGATTATTGAATGAGTGATTTTCTCTCACGTCTCTTGTGCATGTAGACACCTTTCTGGCCTCAGTCTTCATTATTATCTCAAGTCTAGCCAGTCTTAGTTTTCAATAATAGGGGAAGTCACAAAATTCGTCTTTGTTTCCAGCTAATAATTTTTTTTAGTAATGATGATTGATGCTCAAGGATAGAAACTAGCTTAGCCTAATTGAGACTAATTACTACATTTCCAATTTCACATGTTTTTGAATAAGACAATACAACTGCAGGATATGGATTGGTATGATGCTAATTTCTTCATGTTCTTTTTCTTCAAATACAACATCAATAGGTTCAATTTATACAGTTTGATGTATATTGTTGTTAACAATAATTAGAAACCAGTGAAAGGTTGGATTGATTATTGAATGAGTGATTTTCTCTCACGTCTCTTGTGCATGTAGACACCTTTCTGGCCTCAGTCTTCATTATTATGTCAAGTCTAGCCAGTCTTAGTTTTCAATAATAGGAGAAGTCACAAAATTCGTCTTTGTTTCCAGATAATAATTTTTTTTAGTAATGATGATTGATGCTCAAGGATGGAAACTAGCTTAGCCTAATTGAGACTAATTACTACATTTCCAATTTCACATGTTTTGTCATTTGAGCACCTTATTTTCCTTTTAGTTAGTGATGCCTAATTGAGATTAATTGTATGTGTTAATTTAGGACGATTTGAATATTGGTAGAAATAAAAAGAAAAGAGAAAGAGGGGGAAGAAGAAAGAAAAAAGAAAAGAGGGAGAGGATAATGGAGAAAGAAATAAGTTTATGAACTTTTCAGCTTGTCTAACATGCAAGCTAGAATCTAGTTTTATATTATTGTTATACCCTTATACTATATCCTCCAGAATTCACACCTATGTAATAAAGGCTTTCCTACGTCCCAGAAGATATTCTCCTCCTCCAAGCCTTCCAAAGTTAAGGCCCTCCGTGACCTTCCTCAAGAATCCACAAGGAATCAACCCTAGCCTACCTCTCTACACCCTCCGGATGGCGCTCATCCTCATACGACCTACTCCAAATTTGCTTGCCTTACAGGTCAAGTCCATGGCCTGACACATAAACCTGTTCCTCAGGCTAACCAGTCAATAGGTGTCAGTAGTAGGGAAGTTTCAGTATTTGATATGATACTTTGAGCTACCTATATGAGAGGCGAAGCTGCCCTTCTCCGTGTGTTAGTTTGTCCAGTTTCCACTCTGATTTTCCTTTATCCCTTCTGATGTTAATTTATGATTTTTTCTTCAGGTTTTAGATGAATGCCTTCGTGCAATATCTGGCTTTAGAGGAACTGAGGATTTTTTTTTGGATTTCTCATTTACTTCTGATTGCATAAGCCCAGAGTCTCGAAGATACTAAAGAATAAAGAAATACATGTCCATTAGGAAATCAGCAGTGGGCAGAGACAATTGAGAAGCTCATGCCTCTCATTCTATGGCATAATTCTGCAATGGTTCGTTAGATTCTTCTGTCCCCCTCTTCATATTTTGCAGATGACTGACATGTAGCAGATTAAGGCTTATTCATGCTGTGCTCGTTGACTCTCCTTTTTATCATCATCATTTTGTATTTTTTTCTTCTATGTGCAAGTAGAGGTGGTTGCACGCAATTCTCTTTGCCTTATCCCTGTTTTCTTGATTTTCCCCTGAATATGTAATTCTGGGCCCGTTATGTTATGGTATAAATGATTTCCAACTTTGAGTGGCTATTTTTTTAGAAAAGACTAAAATAAGACACATTTGGCTATCAAATTCTTAACTTCTGGCACTCTTAGAGAAGCTTAAGATTTCTGATGATTTGCAGGTGCGCATACCAGCCTCTTGGGCTTTGGCGAACATATGTGATTCTCCTCGTCACTTTGTTGATGATTTTCCTTTAAAACAGTCAACAGGAAGTATTTCTGGCTTGACAGTAATAGTTTTTAATCCATTATATTTTATACTAATGTTTCCAAGTATTTGATATTTTGATTACTTTTTCCTTGACGCAGTTATAGATTCAGAAATGCACATCCATTTAGTGGAGTTGTTAACTGAGTGTGCTTTGCATCTAGCCAAAAATGGGGACAAGGTATGATATGTTTTTAGGCACCTTATAACCTTTTATGGGTTCATGGGAGATTGGCGTGACAGATAGCTTATAATTGTTGTCCTGGCAATAATTGAGTGTTTTAGGATAAATATCTTCTTTCACGAGTTTCTTGATCCAGCCTTTTCTTTTGCTAGAAGTTCTGCAACTGGGTAATGTATGTATGAATTTCTTCATCTGAGAAAGTGAACGGAAAAGATAAGAGGGGCTTACGTTATCTCTGTTTCTCCACCAATTTAGAAAATGTATGAGGTACTTTGTCTTCATCTGCATATATCATTTGTGTAGTTGATTTTCTGTTGCCTTTACACCATCTCCTAGTTCTATCTTAATCCATTTATGTGGTACTTATTTGTTGCTAGCGAGAATGTGTTCTTGTTAGTCGTGAATTCAGAACTTTTAGGTTTTTCCACATATTGTTATATTTAACAATTTAATGCATTTTTATCCGAAAATTCAAAAAACCAAAATTTCTATAGATGCAAATTATTATATTTAACAATCTGTTGCTTGTTATATTCAAGATTCCGAAATTTTTATAAATACGACCGTCAAATTCAAAAAAATACTTAAGTAAAATTATATATTCGAATAATCGGATATCCGAGTATCCGATCAAAATATCTGATATCCGAGAAAAATTGAATATTTGGATATTCGATTACTCAAATATATGATTTGATTTAAGTATTTTTTCGAATTTGACGGTCGTATTTATGAGAATTTCGAAATTTCGAATATTAAGAGCAAAAAATTGCTAAATATAACAAGATCCACATCTATGGAGATCTCAGTTTTTCGAATTTTCGATAATAATAAGCATCAAATTGCTAAATATAACAAGATTTATATTCATAAAATTTTAAAATTTTAGATTTTCGGATAATCTGAAACTTGAAATATTGTAATCCCTATCCGACCTGAAAAATTAAAATTCAGATCGGATATTCGAATTTTCTGATCTGATCAATGTATAATCGAATCAGATATTTTTTCACAGCCTTCGGTGTCAGTCTGTCAAGCTAACCGATCAATAGGTGTCGGTCCGTCAGGCTATCTGATCAATTGGTGTCGGTCCGTCAGGCTATCTGATCAATAGGTGTCGGTCCGTCAGGCTATCTGATCAATAGGTGTCGGTCCGTTAGGCTAATCGGTCAATAGATGTCAGTTCGTTAGGCCTAGACTTGACACTTGCATTTAAAGGCTGTCAGCCTCCCTCACATACCCTAAGAAGGAGCCGACATGGGAGACACAACAAGAACTCTCCCAAAATATTTCACTCCCAAGGCCATATATCTCCGACCTTTGCACGACTCTTTTCCCCCACTCTGATCAACGTCTATGACGACTCTCTGCCCACGTCAGAGGGGTGAACTACCAGAAAACGTTACAACAACCTCCATCCTCATCCTTGTTTGGCGTCAACCGAATTTTGGCATTAACAGTTAGTGTGGTGAGTGTGTACAAACTTCCAGCCAAAACAATCAGTCGAGAAGGGTGCTCTTCACGGTGATCAACCGCCCCACTGTGTGTAACCGTCTGATGCTATTGAGATTAACACTCGTGATCATGTGATCTCGATAATTCTTATCTCCTCTTGATTTAGACCTTAGAAGAGTGTTTATATATCTAGTGTTCAACATGTAAGCATCACTTATGAATACTATTGCAGGTGCACATACCAATCTCTTGGGCGTTGGCAAACATATGTGATTCTCTTCGTAACTTTGTTGATGATTTTCCTTTAAAGCAGTCAACAAGTAGCTTTTCTAGCTTGACAGTAATATTTTTGAATCCATTATATTTTATACTAATGTTTCCATGTATTTGATTACTTTTTCCTTGATGCTGTTATAGATTCAGAAACGCACTTCCATTCAGTGGAGTTGTTAATTGAGTGTACTCTGCATTTAGCCAAAGATGGGGACAAGGTATGATATGTTTTTAGGCACCTTATAACCTTTTATGGGTTCATGGGAGATTGGCGTGGCAGATAGCTTATAATTGTTGTCCTGGCAATACTTGAGTGTTTTAGGATATATATCTTTTTTCATGAGTTTCTTGATCTAGCTTTTTCTTTTGCTAGAAGTTCTGCAACTGGGTAATGTATGTATGAATTTCTTCATCTGAGAAAGTGAACGGAAAAGATGAGAGGGTCTTACGTTATCTCTATTTTTTTACCAAATTAGAAAATGTATAAGGTACTTTGTCTTCACCTGCATATATCAGTTGTGTAGCTGATTTTCTGTTGCTTTTACACCATCTCCTAGTTCTATCTTAATCCATTTATGTGGTACTTATTTGTTGCGAGAATGTGTTCATGTTAGTGGTGAATTCAGATCTTTTAAGATAAATGAATATTTCTTCCGTATTGATCCAAGAACAAATGAAATGATATCAAGATGTTTAGATACCTTTTATTTGATGGCAAACTGCAGAAACCTTCTGATATGTTATTTGTGTATATTTTCTATATTTAATCATGGTTGGTCAGATGTTAGATTTTACTTTGTTTAGGTAATTTTATGTTTAGAATGTTACTGGAACTCGGGTTTGAGTGGAGCTTGCGAGTATATGTCCAACATGGGGTATGATTAGAGTTTTCTAAGTCTTTCCATAAATTCTCTCTGCAAGATGATGTTCAGTTGGTAAATGTTATTCTTTCTCTGCATCATTGCACGTATGCATATGAATGTGATCTCCTTGTATTCTTCAAGCGGAAATCAAAGGAGTGCTAATGAAATGGGGAAGAAATTACCGCGAAATGGTAGTTTATGGGAAGTTCAAACTGCTTCCTTTACTATGCTTGGCGAACTATATTCAAGGACTGGTTCTTCTTTTCCACTTGATATTTGGCAATCAACTATTCAGGTAAGTTCTCTACATCTACATGGCTTTGATGACATCTGTAACATGTTGCTAAAGTTGGTTTTTTTATATTTATTTTTTAATTTCTGAGAGAAGGTGCCACTGAAGTTGCAACAAAGTCCTGGAAGGAACAAGCTGGAAATACTGCTGTGTTTGCTGGGGGGGGAAATCGTTAGAGCTGCTATAAAGGTGACATTGCCAATTGTTTTCCTCTTTCTTTCTTTCTTTCTTTCTTTTTATTTTGTTTATTATTAAATATGTGATCTGTAGGTATTATTATTGTTTTTATTGTGGTTATTTTGCATCTTAGTTGTCTGGAAACTCCATAAACATATCTGTGCACCAAAGACATGGAAGGCCAGCAGATTGTTCTTGCCAGAGTTATTATATGTATTAGATCTTGGGGAAGTTTCAGTAGTTGATATGATACTTTGAGCTACCTATATGAGAGGCGAAGCTGCCCTTCTCCGTGTGGTAGTTTGTCCAGTTTCCACTCTGAATTTCCTTTATCCCTTCTGATGTTAATTTATGATTCTTTTTCTTCAGGTTTTAGATGAATGCCTTCGTGCCATATCTGGCTTTAGAGGAACTGAGGATTTTTTTGGATTTCCCATTTACTTCTGATTGCATAAGCCCAGAGTCTGGAAGATACTAAAGAAGAAATAAATACATGTCCATCAGGAAATCAGCAGTGGGCAGAGACAATTGAGAAGCTCATGCCTCTCATTCTATGGCATAATTCTGCAATGGTTCGTTAGATTCTTCTTTCCCCCTCTTCATATTTTGCAGACGACTGACATGTAGCAGATTAAGGCTTATTCATGCTGTGCTCGTTGACTCTCCTTTATATCATCATCATTTTGTATTTTTTTTCTTCTATGTGCAAGTAGAGTTGGTTGCACGCGATTCTCTTTGCCTTATCTATGTTTTCTTGATTTTCCTCTGAATATGTAATTCTGGGCCCGTTATGTTATGGTATAAATGATTTCCAACTTTGAGTGGCTATTTTTTAAGAAAAGACTAAATTAAGACACATTTGGCTATCAAATTCTTAACTTCTGGCACTCTTAGAGAAGCTTAAGATTTCTGATGATTTGCTGGCGCGCATACCAGCCTCTTGGGCTTTGGCGAACATATGTGATTCTCCTCGTCACTTTGTTGATGATTTTCCTTTAAAACAGTCAACATGTAGTTTTTCTGGCTTGGCAGTAATAGTTTTTAATCCATTATATTTTATACTAATGTTTGCAAGTATTTGATTACTTTTTCTTTGACGATGTTAACTGAGTGTGCTCTGCATCTAGCCAAAAACGGGGACAAGGTATGATAAGTTTTAAGGCACATTATAACCTTTTATGGGTTCATGGGAGATTGGCGTGACAAATAGCTTATAATTGTTGTCCTGGATATACTTGAGTGTTTTAGGATATATATCTTCTTTCATGAGTTTCTTGATCCAACTTTTTCTTTTGCTAGAAGTTCTGCAACTGGGTAATGTATGTATGAATTTCTTCATCTGAGAAAGTGAACGGAAAAAATGAGAGGGGCTTACGTTATCTCTATTTTTTTACCAATTTAGAAATTGTATAGGGTACTTTGTCTTCACCTGCATATATCAGTTGTGTAGTTGATTTTCTATTGCCTTTACACCATCTCATAGTTCTATCTTAATCCATTTATGTGGTACTTATTTGTTGCCAGCGAGAATGTGTTCTTGTTAGTCGTGAATTCAGAACTTTTAGGTTCTTCCATATTGGTCCAAGAACAAATGAAATGATATCAGGATGTCTAGATACCTTTTATTTGAGGGCAAACTGCAGAAACCTTCTGATCTGTTATTTGTGTATATTTCCTAAATTTAATTCTGGTTGCTCAGATGTTAGATTTTACTTTTTTTTTGGTAATTTTATGTTTATAATGTTACTCCAACTCGGGTTTGAGTGGGGCATGTGAGTATATGTCCAACATGGGGTATGATTAGAGTTTTCTAATTCCATAGATTTAGAGGTTCCTTGGAGGTTATATCCTCACACCAATGTTTTGGAGAAGAGTTTCGGAATGGGTACTTAGAGCAAAATGAAGAGTCGGAGCAACATGGTCAGTTGAAGTTCAGCCAAGTGATGGTTTTATGAACTTCCATATCTAGATGATTGCAACTATCATCTTTGTACATCAATTAGAAACTCTTGCAGCTTTTATTTCTCTTTATTTTTCTTCCTATTAAGTCAAATCAAATGCTGTAAGAGTCTTGGAAATCTTACAAGATTTGTTGGGTATTCGAGTTCATCATGTGTGGATAAAAAGCCAGTGGCAAACACAAGATTTCCTTCTTGCGACTATGTTACTATGTTTCCAGCGAGAAGTGAGCTTAATGCTTTTGATGGAGGTGGGATAACTTCACCTTGCCCTACGTCATTGAAGGATTTGCAATGGCTAGAGAGAATGGTGCAAGCATTTATTTCTTGTGTTACAACTGGAAAGGTCAAGGGTATTATCTTGCATTGTAGTTTTTCTATAAACTTTTAATCTCAACATGATGGAAGCATAAAATCAATTTTAATGTCAGTTTAGCAATGCTCTGTTTCTTATTGTGGTTTTTCATTGACTAGGTCCAATGGAAAGTTTGACATGTGCTGAGCAACATGTTTTTGAATAAGACAATACAACTGCAGGATATGGATTGGTATGATACTAATTTCTTCATGTTCTTTTTCTTCGAATACAACATCAATAGGTTCAATTTATACAGTTTGATGTATATTGTTGCTAACAATAATTAGAAACCAGTCAAAGGTTGGATTGATTATTGAATGAGTGATTTTCTCTCACGTCTCTTGTGCATGTAGACACCTTTCTGGCCTTGGTCTTCATTATTATCTTAGGTCTAGCCAGTCTTAGTTTTCGATAATAGGGGAAGTCACAAAATTCGTCTTTGTTTCCAGCTAATAATTTTTTGTTAGGAATGATGATTGATGCTCAAGGATAGAAACTAGCTTAGCCTAATTGAGACTAATTACTACATTTCCAATTTCACATGTTTTGTCATATGAGCACCTTATTTTCCTTTTAGGTAGTGATGCCTAATTGAGATTAAATGTATGTGTTAATTGAGGAAGATTTGAAGGTTGGTAGAAAAAAAGAAAAGAGAAAGAGGGGAAAGAAGAAAGAGAAAAAGAAAAGAGGGAGAGGGAGAGGAGAATGGAGAAAGAAATAAGTTTTGAACTTTTCGGCTTGTCTAACATGCAAGCTAGAATCTAATTTTATATTATTGTTATACCCTTATACTATATCCTCCAGAATTCACTCCTACGTAATAAAGGCTTTCCTACGTCCCAAAAGATATTCTCCTCCTCCAAACCTTCCAAAGTTAAGGCCCTCCGTGACCTTCCTCAAGAAGCCACAAGGAATCAACCCTAGCCTACCTCTCTACACCCTCCGGATGGCGCTCATCCTCATACGACCTACTCCAAATTTGCTTGCCTTACCGGTCAAGTCCATGGCCTGACACATAAACATGCTCGTCAGGCTAACTAGTCAATAGGTGTTAGTAGTAGGGGTGTGCAAAAATATTCGATCCGACTGATCCAATCCGAAAATTAGGATAATCAATTAAATTTTTATTTTCGGATCGGATACAGATTGTAATATTTTAAGTTTCGGATTATCCGAAAATCTGAAAATTCAAAATTTTATGTGTATGAATATTGTTATATTTAACAATTTAATGCTTTTTTTATCCGAAAATTTAAAAAACCAAAATTTCTATAGATGCAAATTATTATATTTAACAATTTGTTGCTTGTTATATTCAAGATTCCAAAATTTTTATAAATACGACCGTCAAATTCAAAAAAAATACTTAAATAAAATTATATATTCGGATAATCGGATATCCGAGTATCCGATCCAAATATCTGATATCTGAGAAAAATTGAATATTTGGATATTCGATTACTCAAATATATGATTTGATTTAAGTATTTTTTCGAATTTGACGGTCGTATTTATGAGAATTTCGAAATTTTGAATATTAAGAGCAAAAAATTGCTAAATATAACAAGATCCACATATATGGAAATATGGGTTTTTCGAATTTTCGATAATAATAAGCATCAAATTGCTAAATATAACAAGATTTATATTCATAAAATTTTAAAATTTTAGATTTTCGGATAATCCGAAACTTGAAATATTGTAGTTTATGGGAAGTTCAAACTGCTTCCTTTACTATGCTTGGCGAACTATATTCAAGGACTGGTTCTTCTTTTCCACTTGATATTTGGCAATCAACTATTCAGGTAAGTTCTCTACATCTACATGGCTTTGTTGACATCTGTAACATGTTGCTAAAGTTGTTTTTTTTATATTTATTTTTTAATTTCTGAGAGAAGGTGCCACTGAAGTTGCAACAAAGTCCTGGAAGGAACAAGCTCGAAATACTGCTGTGTTTGCTGGGGGGAAAATCGTTAGAGCTGCTATAAGGGTGACATTGCCAATTGTTTTCCTCTTTCTTTCTTTCTTTCTTTCTTTCTTTTTAATTTGTTTATTATTAAATATGTAATCTGTAGGTATTATTATTGCTTTTATTGTGGTTCCTTTGCATTTTAGTTGTCTGGAAACTCCATAAACATATCTGTGCACCAAAGACATGGAAGGCCAGCAGATTGTTCTTGCCAGAGTTATTATATGTATTAGATCTTAGGGAAGTTTCAGTAGTTGATATGATACTTTGAGCTACCTATATGAGAGGCGAAGCTGCCCTTCTCCGTGTGGTAGTTTGTCCAGTTTCCACTCTGATTTTCCTTTATCCCTTCTGATGTTAATTTATGATTTTTTTCTTCAGGTTTTAGATGAATGCCTTCGTGCAATATCTGGCTTTAGAGGAACTGAGGATTTTTTTGGATTTCCCATTTACTTCTGATTGCATAAGCCCAGAGTCTCGAAGATACTAAAGAAGAAAGAAATACATGTCCATCAGGAAATCAGCAGTGGGCAGAGACAATTAAGAAGCTCATGCCTCTCATTCTATGGCATAATTCTGCAATGGTTCGTTAGATTCTTCTTTCCCCCTCTTCATATTTTGCAGATGACTGACATGTAGTAGATTAAGGCTTATTCATGCTGTGCTCGTTGACTCCTTTTTATCATCATCATTTTGTATTTTTTTTCTTCTATGTGCAAGTAGAGGTGGTTGCACGCAATTTTCTTTGCCTTATCCCTGTTTTCTTGCTTTTCCTCTGAATATGTAATTCTGGGCCCGTTATGTTATGGTGTAAATGATTTCCAACTTTGAGTGGCTATTTTTTTTAGAAAAGACTAAATTAAGACACATTTGGCTATCAAATTCTGAACT
Source organism: Hibiscus tridactylites (assembly GCA_958450335.1). Classification (NCBI taxonomy): domain Eukaryota; kingdom Viridiplantae; phylum Streptophyta; class Magnoliopsida; order Malvales; family Malvaceae; genus Hibiscus; species Hibiscus tridactylites. The sequence goes on from OY288290.1 coordinate 51,504,115, forward strand.
TCTGGCACTCTTAGAGAAGCTTAAGATTTCTGATGATTTGCAGGTGCGCATACCGGCCTCTTGGGCTTTGGCGAACATATGTGATTCTCCTCGTCACTTTGTTGATGATTTTCCTTTAAAACAGTCAACATGTAGTTTTTCTGGCTTGGCAGTAATAGTTTTTAATTCATTATATTTTATACTAATGTTTCCAAGCATTTGATTACTTTTTCCTTGACGCTGTTATAGATTCAGAAACGCACTTCCATTTAGTGAAGTTGTTAACTGAGTGTGCTCTGCATCTAGCCAAAAACGGGGACAAGGTATGATATGTTTTTAGGCACCTTATAACCTTTTATGGGTTCATGGGAGATTGGCATGACAGATAGCTTATAATTGTTGTCCTGGAAATACTTGAGTGTTTTAGGATATATATCTTGATCCAACTTTTTCTTTTGCTAGAAGTTCTGCAACTGGGTAATGTATGTATGAATTTCTTCATCTGAGAAAGTGAACGAAAAAGATTAGAGGGGCTTACATTATCTCTGTTTTTTTACCAATTTAGAAAATGTATGAGGTACTTTGTCTTCACCTGCATATATCAGTTGTGTAGTTGATTTTCTGTTGCCTTTACACCATCTCCTAGTTCTATCTTAATCCATTTATGTGGTACTTATTTGTTGCTAGCGAGAATGTGTTCTTGTTAGTCGTGAATTCAGAACTTTTATGAGGTACTTTGTCTTCACCTGCATATATCAGTTGTGTAGTTGATTTTCTGTTGCCTTTACACCATCTCCTAGTTCTATCTTAATCCATTTATGTGGTACTTATTTGTTGCTAGCGAGAATATGTTCTTGTTAGTCGTGAATTCAGAACTTTTAGGTTCTTCCATATTGGTCAAAGAACAAATGAAATGATATCAAGATGTCTAGATACCTTTTATTTGATGGCAAACTGCAGAAACCTTCTGATCTGTTATTTGTGTATATTTCCTAAATTTAATCCTGGTTGCTCAGATGTTAGATTTTACTTATTTTGGTAATTTTATGTTTTTAATGTTACTCCAACTCGGGTTTGAGTGGGGCATGTGAGTATATGTCCAACATGGGGTATGATTAGAGTTTTCTAATTCCATAGATTTAGAGGATCCTCGGAGGTTATATCCTCACACCAATGTTTTGGACAAGAGTTTCGGAATGGGTACTTAGAGCAAAATGAAGAGTCGGAGCAACATTGTCAGTTGAAGTTCAGCCAAGTGATGGTTTTATGAACTTCCATATCTAGATGATTGCAACTATCATCTTTGTACATCAATTAGAAACTCTTGCAGCTTTTATTTCTCTTTATTTTTCTTCCTATTAAGTCAAATCAAATGTTGTAAGAGCTCTTGGAAATCTTGCAAGATTTGTTGGGTATTCGAGTTCATCGTGTGTGGATAAAAAGCCAGTGGCAAACACAGGATTTCCTTCTTGCGACTATGTTACTATGTTTCCAGCGAGAAGTGAGCTTAATGCTTTTGATAAAGGTGGGATAACTTCACCTTGCCCTACGTCATTGAAGGATTTGCACTGGCTAGAGAGAATGGTGCAAGCATTTATTTCTTGTGTTACAACTGGAAAGGTCAAGGTATTATCTTGCATTGTAGTTTCTCCGTAAACTTTTAATCTCAACATGATGGAAGCATAAAATCAATTTTAATGTCAGTTTAGCTATGCTCTGTTTCTTATTGTGGCTTTTCATTGACTAGGTTCAATGGAATGTTTGTCATGCGCTGAGCAACATGTTTTTGAATAAGACAATACAATTGCAGGATATGGATTGGTATGATGCTAATTTCTTCATGTTCTTTTTCTTCGAATACAACATCAATAGGTTCAATTTATACAGTTTGATGTACATTGTTGTTAACAATAATTAGAAACTAGTCAAAGGTTGGATTGATTATTGAATGAGTGATTTTCTCTCACGTCTCTTGTGCATGTAGACACCTTTCTGGCCTCAGTCTTCATTATTATCTCAGGTCTAGCTAGTCTTAGTTTTCGATAATAGGGGAAGTCACAAAAGTCGTCTTTGTTTCCAGCTAATAATTTTTTGTTAGGAATGATGATTGATGCTCAAGGTTAGAAACTAGCTTAGCCTAATTGAGACTAATTACTACATTTCCAATTTCACATGTTTTGTCATATGAGCACCTTATTTTCCTTTTAGGTAGTGATGCCTAATTGAGATTAAATTGTATGTGTTATTTGAGGAAGATTTTGAAGGTTGGTAGAAAAGAAGAAAAGAGAAAGAGGGGAAAGAAGAAAGAGAAAAAGGAAAGTGGGAGAGGAGACTGGAGAAAGAAATAAGTTTATGAACTTTTCAGCTTGTCTAACATGCAAGCTAAAATCTAATTGTATATTATTGTTATACCCTAATACTATATCCTCCAGAATTCACTCCTACGTATAAAGGCTTTCCTACGTCCTAGAAGATACTCTCCTCCTCCAAGCCTTCCAAAATTAAGGCCCTCCGTGACCTTCCTCAAGAAGCAACAAGGAATCAACCCTAACCTACCTCTCCACACCCTCCGAATGGCGCTCATCCTCATACGACCTACGCCAAATCTGCTTGCCTTACCAGTCAAGTCCATGGCCTGACACATAAACCTACTCGTCAGGCTAACCAATCAATAGGTGTCAGTAGTAGGGGTGTGCAAAAATATCCGATCCGACTGATCCAATCTGAAAATTATGATATTCGATTAGATTTTTATTTTCGGATCAAATATTCGATTTGATTTTTAATTTTCGGATCGGATACATATCGTAATATTTTAAGTTTCGAATTATCCGAAAATCTGAAAATTCAAAATTTTATGAATATGAATATTGTTATATTTAACAATTTAATGCTTGTTTTATCCAAAAATTCAAAAAACCAAAATTTCTATAGATGCAAATTATTTAACAATTTGTTGCTTGTTATATTCAAGATTCTGAAATTTTTATAAATACGACCGTCAAATTCAAAAAAATACTTAAATAAATTTATATATTCGGATAATCGGATATCCGAGTATCCGATCCGAATATCTAATATTCGGGAAAAATTGAATATTTGGATATTCGATTACTCGAATATATGATTTGATTTAATTATTTTTTTTGAATTTGACGGTCGTATTTATGAGAATTTCGAAATTTCGAATATAAAGAGTAAAAAATTGCTAAATATAACAAGATCCACATCTATGGAAATCTCGGTTTTTCGAATTTTCGATAATAATAAGCATCAAATTTCTAAATATAACAAGATTTATATCCATAAAATTTTAAATTTTCGGATAATCCGAAACATGAAATGTTGTGATCCCTATCCGATCTAAAAAATTAAAAATCAGATCGGATATTCAAATTTTCTGATCTGATCAATGTATAATCGAATCAAATATTTTTTCACACCCTTCGGTGTCAGTCTGTTAGGCTAACCGATCAATAGGTGTCGGTCCGTCAGGCTATCTGATCAATAGGTGCCGGTCCGTCAGGCTAACCGGTCAATAGACGTTAGTCCGTTAGGCTAATCGGTCAATAGATGTCAGTTCGTTAGGCCTAGACTTGACACTTGCATTTAAAGGCTGTCAGCCTCCCTCACATAACCGAAGAAGGGACCGACATGGGAGACACAACAAGAACTCTCCCAAAATATTTCACTCCCAAGGCCATATATCTTTGACCTTTGCACGACTCTTTTCCCCCACTCTGACCAACGTCTATGACGACTCTCCGCCCACATCAGAGGGGTGAACTACCAGAAAACGTTACAACAACCTCCATCCTCATCCTTGTTTGGCGTCAACCGAATTTTGGCATTAACAATTAGTGTGGTGAGTGTAGACAAACTTCCAACCAAAACAATCAGTCGAGAAGGGTCCTCTCAATCGCCCCACTGTGTGTAACCGCCTGATGCTATTGAGATTAACACTCGTGATCATGTGGTCTCGGTAATTCTTATCTCCTCTTGATCTAGACCTTAGGAGAGTGTTTATATATCTAGTGTTCAACATGTAAGCATCACTTATGAATACTATTGCAGCTGCGCATACCAATCTCTTGGGCGTTGGCAAACATATGTGATTCTCTTCGTCACTTTGTCGATGATTTTCCTTTAAAGCAATCAACAAGTAGCTTTTCTAGCTTGACAGTAATATTTTTGAATCCATTATATTTTATACTAATGTTTCCATGTATTTGATTACTTTTTCCTTGATGCTTTTATAGATTCAGAAATGCACTTCCATTCAGTGGAGTTGTTAATTGAGTGTGCTCTGCATCTAGCCAAAGATGGGGACAAGGTATGATATGTTTTTAGGCACCTTATAACCTTTTATGGGTTCATGGGAGATTAGCGTGACAGATAGCTTATAATTGTTGTCCTGTCAATACTTGAGTGTTTTAGGATATATATCTTCTTTCATGAGTTTCTTGATCTAGCTTTTTCTTTTGCTAGAAGTTCTGGAACTAGGTAATGTAAGTATGAATTTCTTCATCTGAGAAAGTGAATGGAAAAGATGAGAGGGGCTTACGTTATCTCTATTTTTTTACCAATTTAGAAAACGTATAAGGTACTTTGTCTTCACCTGCATATATCAGTTGTGTAGTTGATTTTCTGTTGCCTTTACACCATCTCCTAGTTCTATCTTAATCCATTTATGTGGTACTTATTTGTTGCGAGAATGTGTTCATGTTAGTGGTGAATTCAGAACTTTTAAGATAAATGAATATTTCTTCCATATTGATCCAAGAACAAATGAAATGATATCAAGATGTTTAGATACCTTTTATTTGATGGCAAACTGCAGAAACCTTCTGATATGTTATTTGTGTATATTTTCTATATTTAATCATGGTTGGTCAGATGTTAGATTTTACTTTTATTTGTGTTACAACTGCAAATGTCAATGTATTATCTTGTATTGTTTAGCTATGCTCTGTTTCTTGTTGTGACTTCTCATTGACTAGGTTCAATGGAATGTCTGTCATGCGCTGAGCAACATGTTTTTGAATAAGACAATACAATTGCAGGATATCGATTGGTATGATTCTAATTTCTTTGAATACAACTCCATTAGGTTCAATTTATACAGTTTGATGTAAATTGTTGTTAACAATAATTCGAAACCAGTCGAAGGTTGGATTGATTATTGAATGAGTGATTTTCCCTCTCGTTGCTTGTGCATGTAGACACCTTTCTGGCCTCAGTCTTCATTATCTCATGTCTGGCCAATCTTAGCTTTATGAAACTTGCACATTCAATTTCAATAATAGGGGGAAGTCACAAAATTCGTCTTTGTTTCCAGCTAATAATTTTTTGTAAGGAATGATGATTGATGCTCAAGGATAGAAACTAGCTTAACCTAAATAAGATTAATTACTACATTTCCAATATCACATGTTTTGTCATATGAGCACCTTATTTTCCATTTAGGTAGTGATGCATAATTGAGACTAATTGTATGTGTTAATTAAGGAAAATTTGAAGGTTGGTAGAAAAAGAGCTAAGAGAAAGTGAAATAGAAATAGAAAAGAGGAGTGGGAGAGGAGAATGGAGAAAGAAATAGGTTTATGAACTTTTCAGCTTGTCTAACATATAAGCTTGCATCTAATTTTATATTATTGTTATACCCTTATATTATATACTCCAGAGCTCACTCCTCTGAAATAAAGGCCTTCTTACATCCTAGAATATATTATCTTCCTCCAAGCATTCTCACCTCCGAGCTTTCCAAAGTTATGGTCTTCCGTGACCTTCCTCAAGAAGCCACAAAAATCAACCATAACGTACCTATTCACACCCTCTGAATGGCTCTTATCCTGATACGGCCAAGGTCAAATGTGCTTGCCTTACCAATCAAATCCATGGCCTAACATATAAATTTTCTCGTCGGGTTAACCAATCAATAGATGTCAGTCTGTCAAGCTAACCATTAGTCAATAGGTTTTGGTCTGTCAGACTAACCAATCAATAGGTGTCAGTCAGTTAGGCTAACCAGTCAATATGTGTTAGTCTGTCATGCTAACCGGTCAATAGGAGTCAATCTGTCTAGCTAACCGATCAATAGGAGTTAATCTGTCTAGCTAACTGATCAATAGGAGTCCATCCATCTAGCTAACCGATCGATAGGAGTCCATCCGTCTAGCTAATCGATCAATAGGAGTCCATCCGTCTAGCTAACCGATCAATAAGAGTCAGTTCGTCACGCCTAACCTTGACACTTGCATTCTCTCAGCCTTCCTCACATACCCCAAGAAGGGACCGACATGGGAGATACAACAAGAACTCTCCCAAAATACTTCACTCCCAAGGCCATATATCTTCGGCCTTTGCATGACGCATTTCCCCCACACTAACCACCGTCTATAATGGCTCTCCGCCCACATCAGAGAGGTGAACCACCAGAAAACGTCACAACAACATCCATTCTCATTATTGTTTGGCGTCAACCAAATTTTGACATCTAGAATTAGTTCGGAGAGTGTGGACAAACTTCTAGCCGAAACAATCAGCCAAGATGGGTCCTCTTCACGGTGATCAACCGCCCCATGGACAGACGAACAAACGGACGAACATAAACCTTAACACCTAAACCACAAATCTTAAACCCTAAAAAGTAAACAATATCCCTAAACCTGACGGACTGATGGATTGTCCGGACAAACTGGATCGAACAGACTAATGGACGGACGAACTAGACGGACGAACTAATAGACAGATTGACTAACAGACAGACGGAAAAGATGAACAGATGAACGAACCAGATGGACGAACGGATAGGACGGGTGGACTGACAGATCGGACCAGATAAATTGACAGACTGTTAGACCATATGGATGGAAGGCCAGTCGGACGCTAGACTGACCGAACAGATCAGACGGACAGACGAACCAAACAGAATGACGTACGTACAAATGAACCCTAAACCATAAAAAGTAAACAATAACTTTAAACCCTAAGTCCTGAAACCTAATGGACGGAGGGACGGATTGACTGAACAGATCGAACGGACGAAGGACAGACCAGACGGAAGGACCAGACAAACTAACAGACAGACAAACGGACCTGATGAATGTACAGGTGGATTGGACTGGCGGACGGATAGACGAATGTACAAACCCTAAATCCTAAAAAGTAATTTATAAATCGTAAAATCTAAACCATGAACCCTAAAAAATAAAGCTTAGATCAAATATTCCCTTTAATATAGATCTAGAAAAGAAAGCAATAGTTAATTTATTTTTCCCAACGACTCAATAAAAAAAGCACGAAATTAAATAAATGCTCAAATAAAAATAAGTAAATAAACAATGAAAATAAATAGGATATGACAACACCCCTTCTAAGATCCTGTCTTAGACAAAAGTGCGACTGAGTTTGGTAACGCTTAACCCTCTAAGGATCCTGCCCTAAGCAACCTAGACGATGGACAAGAACACCAAATACTCGTTTCCGCGTGTCGCAACCACTTTTTGGAGGAGAAGACTTCGACTATTTTGGAAAACACTTTTAAAAGATCAACAGAGTCGCCACCAATCTTTTTCTGAAAAAGTGTGATTGGATCACTTTTAAAAATTGGGTTATTTTAATAAAACAACGGTTTTGGTCTGCGAAAATCAAAAAAATAGGTTCGAGGGTCGGTTACTAGTGGGGAAGGGTTAGCACCCCCACGATCCCCAAAATTGGTACCTAATTGGTTTTAAAATTGTTTTCAAAACTGGAATTTGCAAGTTAAAAAATGTTCGACTTTACTTGTCTGTTTAATGAATAGTAGTCTATTTTAACGGTCATACCGCCTGGAAAATGAACTGCGACACCGCCAACATTTCTGGCGCTAACCCGTCATCTCTGTTTGGTAAGACACCACATTAAATTAATTTCACTTTTTCAAACAAAGAGATTTAATGTGTTGAGCATTTTATTTATTTCTAGGTTCGATTATTTAAAAACCCTAACAAGCGTCTAAGTCTTTTATTCTTGAGTTAATGATTAAGTATGCTTAAGTGTATTTTATCTTTTTTGTGAAGAACATTTTTCAACAAACAAGTCTCTATATAAGCTTTAGTCCCTAATCCTAAGTTTTCACCTATTTCTACAACAGGCAAGCAAACTATTTATTCTTTTGAGTTTTACCCTTTTTATTATTCCTTTTAAAAGCCCTTATTTCTTTTTTACTTCTTTTATTTTCTAAGCCAAACCCATTTTTACGTTTTTACCTTTTTGTGTTTTTTTAATGTTTTTTTTTACCTTTTCGTGTTTTATTCTTTTCAAAAAGAATTTCTTTTTTAAACTCATTCTCATTTTTTCGTTTTTCTTTTAAAACAACCCATTTTTAAAATAAACTTTATTTTTACTAAAGAAACTTCTTTTTAAGTTTTTTTTTTCTTTCAAAAATTTATTTAAATCCTAGACCCTAACCTTAAAAAACCTTTTTATTTTCTTTTTCTTGAAAAGGAAATTTCTTTTTTTAAAAAACATCTTTATTATTTTTTTCATTTAAATTCATTTCACCCATTTATTAAAACTAAATTATAAAAATCTTTTTTAATTTTTTTTATAAAAAAAATCAAGCCCTTTAATTATCCTACACCTCACATTATTATTTCTTCTAATTAAATTCCTACTTTCAAGTTTTTCAATTTAACCACATTTATTTAATTTCTTCATGCATTTTAAATCTAAACATCTTTTAAATTAATTTCTACATTCCCTAAGACCAAAATCCTCTAACAACATTTTTTAAGCATGCAAAAATTTCATAAGATCAAACTAAAATTAAAACGGGATTTTAAAACAAAAAAAAATTACCGGAATCACGAACGATTTTCCAACTTCGAGAGAGCAACCTAAAAATTCACAAACAACACAAACAAAAATACCAAAAATTCAACCAAGAACAAACATAAAATCAACATGAAAATAAACAAAGAAAATATAGAAATTTTACCGAGAAAATGATGAACAATGAACTCGAATTCAAGCTTCTCGAAATGCTCCAAACCACCTCTGGAAAATTTCTCCGAACTTGAACTTTTTCTCCAAAAAATTTCCAACCAACTTTTGAAGAATTCAGAGATTTTTTCGGATTTTTTTTCTCAAACCTTTTCAAGTGATTTTTCTCTCAATTGTGTGTGTTGAACAATGAAGCATTTGGGGTTTTTATAGTTGATTTTTAGCTTCAAATTCAAGCCACATCAGGATTTAATCCCCAAATTGGAGCCTAAATCTGACACATGGCTTGATTCTCGGCAAAACTCCTCAAATCTTATCCGATTTGGTTCAAATTTGAAGATAAATTTCTCCCAAATTCAAGCTAGGGTTTGAATATTTTCCCCTTATTTTGCAGGTGAACGACGACGGCTTGAAACGGTGACGGTGGCGTCGTGACGATGAGGACGTGAGGAGTCGACCGGTGGCTTCGGTGACGGCTGCCACGGCCTATGGCGGCCGGCCGGTCAAAACCCCCTGCCTTGTTAGCTGTTTGAACAGGGGAGTGCGGCACACGCGCCATGCGCGTGAGTGCGGGTGGTCCTCCCCCCTTTTCCCCCTTTTTTTCTTTTTTTCTTTTTATTAATTATTTTTTACTGCTTTTTATTTATTATTTCATCACAATTGTTAATTCTTCACTTTATTTTATTTCCTTTTTCTTCTCCATTTATTATTAGAATTATTTTTTCCTCTTTTTTTCTTTTCTTTAAAAGTGGGCTTCAAAATGGGCTTTGTTTTTTTAAATGGGCTTTAAGAATGGGTTTTTAAAGATGGTTTTGTTGCTTTTTTATTTAATTTAAAAAGGGTGTGCCTTTTATTATTTAAAGGGAAAAGAGGTTTTTATTTTTATTTTTTTCTTTTCAAATTATTTAAAATCGAGGTGAAATTTTAGTGACAACGGTTGCCCCTCTTTGCTTATCTTTGTGCAACAGAGATAAAGCAAAGACCAAAAGACACTAATTTTCACCGACTTTCCAAATTGGCTCCATTCTCCAAATGCCCGAACAGATAGGCTTGTTCTATTCTTCTTTTGCCCGAATAGATGAGCAGATTCCAATCTCCAAAAGCCCGAATGGATAGGCTTGTTCTATTCTCCTTTTTCCCGAATAGATGAGCGGATTCCAATCTCCAAACGCCCGGATGGATAGGCCGATTCTATTCTCCTTACGCTCGAATAGCTAAGCTGGGTTCTATTCTCCCAAATGCCCGAATAGTTGAGCTGAGTTTCATGCTCAAACAAATAGGCCAATTCTATTCTCCTTACGCTCGAATAGCTGAGCTGGGTTCTATTCTCCCAAATGCCCGAATTATTGAGTTGGGTTATATTCTCCCAAATACTCAAAGAGACAAATTCTTCTGAAAAACTTCATCCTCCTTATGCTTGGATGAATAAGCAAAACCTCAAAAGGTTTCATCCTCTTTATACTCGGAAGAATAAATAAATAGACTCCAAAAGATTTCATCCTCCTTATGCTTGGATGAATAAGCAAACTCTAAAAGATTTCATCCTCCTCATGCTTGGATGAATAAGCAAACATTCTCTTCCCTCATGAACGAATAGGTGAATCTTCTGGAAAAAGTCTCATCCTCCTTATGCTTGAATGAATAAGCGGGTCTTCTAAAAAATTTCATCCTCCTTGTGCTTGGATGAATAAGTGAACTCCATTATCCTTACGCCTAAGCGAATCTTCTAAAAAATTTCATCCTCTTCATGCTTGGATGAATAAGCGAACTTCTGAAAATTTCATCCTCCTTATGCTTGTATGAATAAATGGGATCAAAAAGTGTTTCATCCACCTTACACTTGGATGAATAAGCAGGCTTTAAAAAAGGGTTCCATCCTCCTCATGCTCGGATGAATAAGCAGGTTCTAAAAAGTGGTTTCATCCTCCTTATGCTCGGATGAATAAGTAGGTTCTAAAAAGTGTTTCATCCACTTTACGCTTGGATGAATAAGCGAGTTTCATTCTCCAAATGCATGAACGGGTAGGCGGGTTCTTTTGCTGAAAGGTCCTTCGCGTACCTGAAAAATGCAATACTTAATGCAATTATGATGTGCATGCCCCTAGGGATGCCTAAAACATGAATGCATGTCTCATTTCTTTTTCTTTTTGAAATTTTTTCTCAAAATTAATTTTTCCACACGTTTACTCGCTTACTCCATATAAACAATTATACTTTTTCACTGTTTTTCCGACATAGAAAACATTCAATCTTTTCAAGTTTGCTCACTTAACCCAGTGATCTTGTATTCCTAGCTGGACAGACATATTGCTTCAATTGTCATTCTCATCCTTTATACCTATTTGCTTCGTCGAAAACATTCGATCTTTGTAGGCAAATGTCTCAAGGTCTACCATCATTGTAGTTGATACATCAATGTTGAGTGAAAAGCTTCAAGTTTCCATATGCCCCTCAAAATATTAAGCATCTTCAATGCTTTCCTGTGAATTCTCAAATTCTTGCCCCTGCAGGACATCTTGAATTGCTTGCGTGTAAATCCTTGCATCAAGCTTATTTCTACCTTGAATATCTTTCAAATGATGTTGGCGCTTCAATCCCTTCTTCTCATGCCTATTAATACCGAGGGCATGTAGACTGCCCCAATCTGATGGCATCATTTGCTTATCAAGTGCAATTCTATCTCTTTTCATGCTTTTGAGCTTTTTCATTTTATATGTGGATCTTTCTTGACAACACGGCCCACTTCAAACTCTTCAACGCATGTGCTTCTTATTTTTTTCTTTTTACCTTCTCATGCAAGGCGATGCCCCCGTTCAAATTGAGGTTCAATTGTTTTCTGAAGTGATGAAAACATTCATTCATGGTCTCCTACAATTGAGATCAATACCAAGAAATCTTTTTCTTTTCATTATTATGTCAGCCTACTTGTAAGATGCAAGAAAAGGCTGGAAATAATAGTTCAAAGCAAAAAGTCATAGCAAATGTGAGAAAAGGCTAAAAATGGGGATCTTAAAAAATGGCAAACACAAGAAAAGTGCCAAGTCAGATGCCCCAAACTTCAAAGCAAATGATTCAAGAATCCATCAACCGGATAGTGCCCCATTTTTGGTGGCTCTCTTTTACTCACACACTTCCCAAATTTAAAATTTTCCCACTTTTCTAATCTCAATCAGACATTAGAAGCTCGAGGTCACTGAAGAAAGGTTAACTAAATTAGGCGGAATGTGTGCTGAAGATGAACTCATTTTCTCAAGTATTCATGTGTGATCCAAATGGTCTTTTAAGGCTTGTAATGTAGGCTAGGCTCGGGTTGCCAAAGAAAGGATATAAAGGCTCAAATTCATATTTTAAGGGTGATTAAACCAAGGATAAACTTTTTTTCTGATGAAATCTCTGTTCTTCTTTTATTCTTTGGATCACTCTAGACTGCCCATTTTGGGTTTTCACCCTAGAGCTCATTTCCATTTATGGTACAATCTCGTTTGAAGGATTTCAAATTTTCCTTCGCATTTCTTCTTTTCTTTTTTCTATCTTTTTCTTCTTCTTTTTCTCTCCTTTTCTTCTTCTTCTTCTTCTTTTCTCTTCGCCTTGTTTTCTTTTTTCTTTTTCTTCTTTTTTTCTTTTCTTTCTTTTCTTTCTTTTTTCTTTTTCTATCCATTTTCTTGTTTTTCCTTTTTGTATCCTTTTCATTTACAGTTTAGGACATTCAACTTAATCTAACATGTTTCTTTCAAACAGCTCTTTATCTTCTTTTTCACCGGTGTGGGGAGTGATCCTTGGTTAGGTTTAAATCACAAGAAAAATAATATCAGGCTCAAAAGGGGACAACAAATGGATTTTTCTTATTCGTGAAAGGAGATGAAGGAATGTCAAATGTCATTTCACACACAAATACCGTCGAAGAAAAGAATTCTTCAGTTGGTAGATGTTTTAGAGTTATCACTTCATTCAAGGTCCCTAACAGTAATGTCTGAGAGGAAAATACACTAATAATCTGTATATGGGATTTCCCCATTAATCCTGAACACACATTTTTGCCCCTATATCTCGGAATTATATTTATGAATCATTCATACAATCAATAATAGGGACTCTGCAAAGAAGATGTATGTTTGAAAATAAATGGATGTAGAATGAAAAGAAGGGAATAGGGTGAAAAAAATGAGAAGCGTTTGCCACTTGAAAAAAATGCATCTTTAAACAAGTAAACTTACATAGTAGCCCTTAAAAAAGATCCCTAATGCTCGCGGGCAAAGCAAGAGGGTTGGTTCTAAGCATGATCCCGACTGTCTAGAAAAAATTAAGTATTATTCCATGAAAGCACGAATCCCGGCCAATCTTGCCTCCAACGACTTCGTGACAAAACTCTAAACGCGCTCGCCCTCATCATCTTCTTCTATCTCGAGTCTTCAACTTCTGATGGTTGCCAATATCAATTCTCCGTTCATGACCATGTATGCAAAACCTTCGGTGGCGTGATTTAACATGTAGTCATAGAAAGGTCTACTTAGAGTCTCCACAAACATTGGAGTAACCTCATTTTCTGATAGTGGCGGTTGAACTTGGGCTGCCACATCTCGCCATCTATGAGCATACTGGCGGAATCTCTCATTGGGCTTTTGTTCCATACTCTGTTGCACAATCCTGCTTGGGGCCATGTCTGTTACATACTCGTATTGTTTGAGGAAGGATTTTGACAGATCTCTCCAAGTGCGTATGTTGACCCGACTCAGTTGAGCATACCATCGGATAGCAGACCCAGATAGACTGTCTTGGAAACAATGAATCAGTAACTTCTCGTTTTCTAAATGTGGTGACATTTTTCGGTAGTACATAGTCAAGTGTGCCAATGGGCATGTAGTTCCATCATACTTCTCAAAGTCAGGGACCTTGAACTTTGGAGGTGCCACCAAGTCCGAAACTAGACTCAAGTCTCTAGCATTCTTGCCACCATAAATGCTTCCTTCTTGATAAACTTTAAACATTTCCACCAGATTCTTGTAGCGGTCTTCCCATTTCTTCTCGACCTTTGTCATGTTAATTTCTTTATTGAGATCAAGCATCTCATGGCTGCGAACCTCATCGGTGTTATCTTTAGTATGGGCAATAACTTTAGGTGAAGCCATTTCCTTTTGTACAAAAGCCATCCCCGAGAAAGTGTTGGTGTCTTCTCTCATTTCTGGGTTTTTGAACCCTAACATGGCTGCGATTTGGCTGACTGTTTTCTGGTGTGATACCTCAATCTCTTTCTTTAGATTATTTACCATCTTCTCAAGCTTGTCACAAATGCTCTTCTGATTTGCTTCCAAAGTTATCAATCTTTCATCCGTGTTCATGGATCGAGTCGTGTTTGCGCGGGATCTTTGCTACTTAAATGGAATTTTTGAAAATTAATCTTTTTATTATACATGAATGAATGCAATGATTGAAACATTATTTAATGTAAACAAAAACAAATATATGGAAGCAAATATATGTGTGCACAAACGACTTCACAAAAGCAAACAACGAAGCAAGCAAAACAGTGCAAATGCATGAATGCAGTCGAAGGGCCATCAATTCCATTGAAAATCTGCTTACGAAAGCAAACACTTTATCAAATTTAAAAAGTTTTTATTACATCTTTTGTGAATTACAAATATTTTTCTGCTTGAACGCCTAACTCCTTGATTTCTTCAACTAGCCATATGAGCCTTGGTCCAACTTCTCCAACAGGCTTGATGTACAGACAAAGGGTTGTAGCTTCAGTCACCAATATTGTCACGTGCTTGGTTCTCCTCCTTTTTTTAAATTTTTTTTCCATTCATAACTTGAACAATTTTCCAAAATCAACCCCTTCTAAATATAGGATGCATGCAATAAATAAATATACTATTCACACACAATAGGTTAATAATAAACATGCTACAAAACAACACAAAAAGGTTAGTTACAAATAAATATGGTACAAACAAAACAAAATTCACACACACAAAGGTTGGTAATCTTTTTAAATAAATAAAAATAGAAACATAACCTAAAAAAATTCAATTACATAATGATTCTGGGCTGACACTCCAACATTTCAGGACATGTCTTCACGGATTATTCCTGCGACTCTAACCAGACTCAACACCCTAGGCTTTTCCTCAAGGCTCTATTGGGGGTAGGATCTAAATTCTCAAACTTTGTTTGGTTCTAAAAAGGTACTCGAGCTGTCCTTGTTGTCCTCTACTAAGAGTAGCAAGGCCCTCGATTCTCACCCATTATAGGCTACAAACGAATCAAGTTCAACACAGGAGGACTCACCACCGAAGCCTTCTCGAAGAACCAATATTCTTACGAAGGCAAAGGGATTGAGTCCCGAAGGTACTTTGCAATGGTCATACGAAGAATCAATATCCTTACATGAGCAAAGCATGTCCCCCCCCCCCCACTTAAACGAACGGGACAAAGCTCAGCAATAGAGCTTGGAATTAAGTCTTAAATGCGTAAAATAGAGCTATATTCATTTAAACAGACAAATAAAGAACCTATGATGAACTTGTAAACTCCATATTTTAAATAAAACATTTTTTTTGAAAATCATTTAAATCCAATTTGTGGCTTGACCCTCTTTTGTTTTTATTTTCAAAAAACAAAAACACATCCCCAGCGGAGTCGCCAACCTGTCACAACCACTTTTTGGAGGAGGAGGCTTCGACTATTTTGGAAAACACTTTTAAAAAATCAATGGAGTTGCCACCAATCTTTTTTTTTTTTGAAAAAAAGTGTGATTGGGTCACTTTTAAAAATAGGGTTATTTTAATAAAACGTTTTTGGTTTTAATAAAACAACGGTTTTGGTCTGCGAAAATTAGAAAAACAGGTTTGGGGTCGGTTACGCGTGGGGAAGGGTTAGCACCCCCATGACGCCCAAAATTAGTACCTAATTGGTTTTAAAATTGTTTTCAAAACTGGAATTTGCAAGTTCAAAAAGGTTTGACTTTACTTGTTCATTTAATGAATATTAGTCTATTTTAACGGTCTTACCGCCCGGAAAATGAATTGCGATCACCGCCAACATTTCTGGCGCTAACCGTCATCTCTGTTTGGTAAGACACCGCATTAAATTAATTTCACTTTTTTCAAACAACAAAGAGATTTAATGTGTTTAGCATTTTATTTATTTCTAGGTTCGATTATTTAAAAACCCTTAAAAACGTCTAAGTCTTTTATTCTTGAGTTAATGTTTAAGTATGCTTAAGTGTATTTTATCTTTTATTCTTGTGATTATTTACTTTTTCTTGAAAAGGAAATTTCTTTTTAAAAAAACATCTTTATTATTTTTTCATTTAAATCCATTTCGCCCATTTATTAAAACTAAATCATAAAAATATTTTTTAAATTTTAAAAAAAAATCAAGCCCTTTTATTATCCTACACCTCACATTAGTATTTCTTCTAATTAAATCCCTAATTTCAAGTTTTTTAATTTAACCATATTTATTTAATTTATTCATGCATTTTAAATCTAAACATCTTTTAAATTAATTTCTACATTCCCTAAGATCAAAATACCTCTAACAACATTTTTTAAGCATGCAAAAATTTCTTAAGATCAAACTAAAATTAAAACGGAATTTAAAAAAAATTACCTGAACCGCGAACGATTTTCCGACTTCGAGAGAGCAACTTAAAAATTCACAAACAACACAAACAAAAACACTAAAAATTCAACCAAGAACAAACATAAAATCAACATGAAAATAAGCGAAGAGAAGATAAAAATTTTACCGAGAAAACGACGAACAATGAACTTGAATTCAAGCTTCTCGAAATGCTCCAAACCACCACCGGAAAATTGCTCTAAACTCGAACTTTTTCTCCAAAAAATTTCCAGCCAACTCTTGAAAAATTCAGAGATTTTTTCAGATTTTTTCTCAAACCTTTTCAAGTGAATTTTCACTCAATTGTGTGTGTTGAAAAATGAAGCATTTGGGGGGTTTTTATAGTTGATTTTTAGCTTCAAATTCAAGCCAAATCAAGATTTAATCTTCAAATTGGAGCCTAAATCCGACACATTGCTTGATTCTCGGCAAAACCCCTTAAATCCTATTCGATTTGGTTCAGATTTGAAGATAAATTTCTCCCAAATTCTAGCTAGGGTTTGAATCTTTTTCCCCTTATTTTGCATGTGAACGACAACGACTTGAAACGATGACAATGTCGTCGTGATGGCGAGGACGTGAGGAGTCGACCAGCGGCTTCGGTGACGGCTGTCGCGGCCGGTCAAACCCCCCTGCCTTGTTAGCTGTTCGAACAGGGGAGAGGAAGTTGACCACCCGTGCGCGTGCGGCACACGCGCCAAGCGCATGAGTGCGGGTGGTCCTTCCCTTTTTTTTCTTTTTTTTTTTTCTTTTTTTCCATTTTCTTTTTTGTTGTTGTTTTTTTCATGCTGTTTTTCCTGCTTTTTATTTATTATTTCATCACAATTGTTATTTCTTCACTTTATTCTATTTCCTTTTACTTCTCCATTTATTATTAGAATTATTTTTTTCCTCTTTTTTCTTTTTTTTAAAAGTGGGCTTCAAAATGGGCTTTATATTTTTTGAAATGGGCTTTAAGAATGGGTTTTTAAAGATGGTTTTTTTTTTGCTTTTTTTATTTAATTTAAAAAAGGTGGGTCTTTTATTATTTAAAGGGAAAAGGGGTTTTTTATTTTTTTTCTTTTCGAATTATTAAAATTGAGGTGAAAATTTAGTGACAACATCGTGCAATTGGACACCCGCACTTCGAAGCAAGTCCAAGATAAAAATCTTGAACAAAAAAAAGAACTCACAAGAGAACTTTGAAAGAAATAATTGAATTGATCTCTAAAATGAATTTAATTGTAAAAAATAGTAAGCCTATTTATAGGCTAGTAAAACCCTAATTACAATGGAATATGAGTTTAATTTAATCTAAAACACTAACTAGATAATAATAATAATAATAATAATAATAATAATAATAATAATAATAATAATAATAATAATAATAATAATAATAATAATAATAATAATAATAATAATAATAATAATAATAATAATAATAATAATAATAATAATAATAATAATAATAATAATAATAATAATAATAATAATAATAATAATAATAATAATAATAATAATAATAATAATAATAATAATAATAATAATAATAATAATAATAATAATAATAATAATAATATCTCAGTTAAAAGAGATAAGAATATTATCTCAATTAAAATAGATAATAATATTATCCTAATTAAAAAGATAAAATAAAATTTGTTGTGAATAAAATAAAGAAGAACAAGAATAAGAAGAACAAAGAGATGAGAGAAAGAGAGAGATTTGTATTATTCTCAAATATAAACTTGTATACAATGCCTTCAATGAATCATCTATTTATAGGCATAAGAAGTACATAATACATTAAACTCTAATTCATAGAGATAATATTCCTAATAATAAATAAATCAAACTCCTTTGATAAAGTTCTAATCATGATAGACATCCACATAGATAAATATTCATAACACTCCCCCTTGGATGTCTATGAAGATAATGTGTCTCGTTAAAACCTTACTAAGATAAAAACCCAGTGTGAAAAAATTCTTTAGTGAAGGAAAAAGAGTACACACATCTTTGATACGCATAACATGTTGTCTCATTAAAAACCTTACCAGGAAAACCCATTGGGACAAAACCTCGGTTAAGGGAAAAAGAGTGCAGCGCGTATTTACTCCCCCTCATGCAAACATCACAGAAGATCTTTGAATCTTCATAATTTAATCTTGAATATCATTTTTCTAAAGATCGTGAGGGATGAAAACTTTGGAGTAATATGTTCCATGATGTATTCACTTTTAAACTGAGATATACATCTTGTGTTATCTTCACACAAGATAGCTTTTATCATATCTTGGAAAAGTAAATCCACATATCTTTTGGATATGTTGGGTCAATAGTCTTAGCCAAACACATTTTTTTGGCTTGCCTCGTGCATAACAATTATTTCTACGATATTTGAGGAGACATCAATGAATGTTTGAAGATCTAAATGTAATGATCTTTGTATATTCATAGATATTTCTTGACCAACTAATATATAGTGCTTCAAGACCAAGAAAAGATATAATTATCTTTATTCACATCCAACAATCTTACAACTATTGGGATACTCAATAGATGTGCTCTATTCATATTGAATCTTCTTTAAGATTCTTTCAGCTTATGTCTATTCATAGACAAAAGAAATATATAAAAATGCTCGATCTTCAGGTCGAGATAAACTTGATGTCAAGATTCAAGTACTTGTATTGAAAGTACTTCATGAGTTTACAATTTGAAGCTCTTTAGGAGTTCTCAAATTATCATAATGGATCTTGATCCAAACTCCTTTATAAAATACATAAGGAAATCTGATCATTCTTATAGTATTCACTAAGGCGATTATACCAAATGCACCAAAATATTCATGAGACATGTCTAAATAAGTTTCCTCAAAAATTTCCAAATGCTTATAGCATTTTAGATCCTTCAAGGATAAATATGGATCCACAAATAATTAGACGCATGTAAAATTTTCAAAACCGCCAAAGTAATTGCATCCACCATGAAGTAATTAAAACTTTTCATAAATCATAGTTCAAGTCGTATTTACGACTACTTATTTGTGCCTCACTTGCATTACACCTTTAGGTGTTTGGACTGCTGGTCCAAATACTTCTATTTTAGAAGTTCAAAGCGTCTTTCAACATTGGCCAATTCAATATCTATACTCCTGGATAGATTTTATACAAGATCCTCGATTTCTTTCTTTACTTCTATAGAAGTATTTTATGTAAAATTGTTTGTAAAATCGTTGTCGACAACTTTCCAATTTTCTGGTTCCATTCTCGTAATGACATAACTCATTGAGATCTCTTCAAGATTTCAATCTTTATTTCAGGTACCTGAAACTCTTATAGAGTTTTATTATTTGTTATGTCTTGGGTCTCTTTAGGAGCACCCGCCTCCAATATATGACCATCTCATATTACTTTCTATTTACGAGAATTTTGATCATTGGAACCATTTCAACTATCATGCTTCAGTTATGATTTACATTCTCTCGCTCTAACATGTAATTTAAACTTAGAGCATTTCAGCTGGTATATGAGACTTAACTACTCTCATTGGGTCAGTAAATATGTCTGGCAATTGACATGTAATAACATGAATTATCTTATGAACTTCTAGTTCATATACGAGGATCTAGATAATGATAATTCATTTTCCTCTATCCAGCTGATTATTATCTCCCCCTGATGTTGAGAAAATCATGTCATAAATGATTCTCCAATTAATGTTTAAGAATTTAAACATAAAAGGAGACTCGTACTCAATATATATTTTCAACCCTTTTTTATTTACCCATTTTGTGCGTTGTGGTGGAGCAATTCATATCGCACATTCAAAAATCATAAAATGGGAAATGTATGGTTTTTGACAAAAAACCAATCATAACGGGGAGTTTATTATAACTCGTTGGCTTGATGCGTATAAGTGTTGCTATATGAAAACATCATATAAATAATAACTCTTTTGTTCTCATAGTTTAGCTATTAAATAGGAGGCATCCAATTGAAATTTTGCTAAACTATATTTTTCATAATCAATAGGCTTTGTAACAACTGATATAGCCTAAAATGTAAACCACTAGCTTTTCAAGACGAATAGTCTAACTGCATAATCTGAATCTTTTTAGAATCAATCTCACAAACTTCTGGTTGTAAGTCGATAAAACAATGTAGATGCATCTACTAAAATCATATAAAACTTTCCACATTTGTGGATATATGGGCCCATATTTCGTTCAGATATGCAAGACATACAGTCTTAACTTCAGTACAAGAACTTTAAGTTTTAATTCTTTTGGTAAGTGGGATCATCTATATCCTTTGAGAACAAACAACACAAGAACTTCATGTTCTTCTAGTAAGTGGAATTTAATCAATTCCTTTAAGCAACACAAGAACTTCACGTTCTTTAATAAGTGGAATTTAATCCATTCCTTTGAGAATAAGCACCACAAGAACTACAGGTTCTTTTAATACATGTGCATGTAATTCTCAATAATTTCTGCACCATTATTGATCAGGATGGTCTAACCGATCATACCAACTATATATATATATATATATATATATATATATATATATATATATATATATATATATATATATATATATATATATATATATATGTGTGTGTGTGTGTGTGTGTGTGTGTGTGTGTGTGTGTGTGTGTGTATCTCTGAATTTGTAAACTTCCTGTTTACCATAACATGTAATTCAATCTTACTCGTACATGTCTAGTACGACCATCAAAATTGTTCCTTTAAATAGGAATATATTTAGCTCTTTCGGAGCTTTCAATTGAAATTATCTTTTGGTAGCAATATATAGCTCTCCTAGAGCTTTCAACTGACTTTTTGGCTACCAGAACTTATATCCATATTGGCTTATTTCAAATGCCAATTGATAACATATGTTATCTATAATTCCCAAAGGGATAGTTTGCGAACTCATATTGCTCTCTTTATGACTTTGACGAGTATAACGCACTGTGAATATGGAATAAAGTTCCATTTGACAATAACATATTTGCTCAACCAGAGCCTTTTGTGATATTAATACTTCCGGATATAGTACTCACATTATTCCCTTGTATTTTAATCGAGAAATGCATAATTGTGCACCTTTCAAAATGTGCTTTTTTTCATTTACTTCAGGTAATGAAAATATGTACTTTGTATCATTCACTTTGAGGAATGAAAAATATAAAATATAGCACATCATATCAAGTCGATTATCTATCAGAGATAAACTTTCAAGTGCTCTTCCGAAGTATTGATATTTTAGTACTTTGAGAAATACTACTCATATTTCCCCTTGCATTTAAATGGGAAAAATATTTCTTATGCTTAAGTACAATATGAGTACTTGCATTATCTGCTAGGCATAAATAATCACAGTTCTAGGCATAAATAGCCACAATTCATTGTATATTTTATTCCGGAAGTAATCATATTCTTCAAATAATAAATTAACATAAAACGTAAATAAATAATATGTGAAATAAATAAACATAAAGCAAACTAACATAAATAAATAATAAATAAAACGAATTAACATAAAAAAATAAAAAATAAAACAATTATTCCTGTTAGAGGTTATAAGGGAAATAAAATAAATGGTAAATTATTCCCTTCAAGGGTTATGAGAAAATTAACAATATACAATTGAGTTGGACCAATAACGCCATAATTATTTTCGCCATAAACAAATTTTGTTTATATTTTATTTCATTTATCATTCATGATTATGGATAAAGTCTATAATACTTTGGCGTTTGACAAGTACGAAACCAATGGTTTATAACATCACATTGGTAAAAGGATTTCACTTCCTTAGAATGATCTTTATCACTCTTGTCATCCTTATAACTTCGCTACCAGCGGGTAGAAGTATTCTTAAAATGACTATATTTTTCATGTGTATATTCATAGCCTCGACCACGACCACAACTTTTAATGTGATTTTTTATTCCTTCCATAATATAATCTCACATTCACTTCAGGGAATGGAGTAGAGCCAGTGGGCCTTTAAAACCTTTTTCACATATCCTTATCACAGAGAACAAAGATTTAATCCTCGTACGCGGCATTGTTAAACCTGTCCACAAGGTCCTTTAAAAACCTCCTTTGAGACCAGTAGCCTCGCAGAACGGGATGTCCAGCCAATTATACTTGGATTATATCGAAATTATGTCTCTAATTGAATAATGATTTACCATGTTTGCATTCACTTCAGGGAATGAAACAGATCCAATAATCGCATGGAATAAACATCATGCTTGCATTCACTTCAGGGAATGCCCCATCATTGATAATTGCATGGAATAAACATCATGCTTGCATTCACTTCAGGGTATGCCCCATCATTGATAATCGCATGGAATAAACATCATGCTTTGCATTCACTTCAAGGAATGCCTCCCATAAAACTTTTTGGATCAAGAAGAATTTTCGTAACTTGAAATTGGGAGAAGTCTATGGTCAAGTTTTTCAACGAAGAAGAAACATTGCTTTCGAGCAAATATAGACTTTATAATAATCTTCTTGTAAATTCAAAATCATCATGATTTATCGCACTCTAAAATAATAATATAAAGAATAAAAATAAAACCAAAATTTACTGATATTGATTTTTCTCTCGTGGACAATGGAGACATAGCATATGACTGAGATAGCTTCTCATAGTCCCTTTATATCACATCTCTTTCCAAGCCATTTAAGCATATCATGTAAAACTCAAAACACGATTAAAAATATTAACTTTTACCAAATAAAATGACATAAATAATAATATGAAAAATATCAAATATAGTCATATAAGTAAAAGTATGAATAAGCATACCGCTAATTAACCCTTTTAGGAACAAGAGAAAACACACGTAATTTACACCAAACGCAACCTCTTCGTCTCTGTCGATTCGTCTTTTGGTTTGTGAGAAGCCACAAATTTATCTCTTTCCAATGTTCGAATAAAATTAAACATACTTCCAAAATTTTCAAAAATTAAAACAAAGTTAAAATATAAAGAGAAAGACAATCGATAACTAAAAAAAATAAGGAGAAAAAAAAAACTTATCTTTGGTTTATTCTATAATCGAATTCTTCCCGGTAACTTCTTTTGAATTATAACGATGAAGACCTCAGTTGATTAGAGTCTCGTGCTGATAACGTGTTGTGAATAAAATAAAGAAGAACAAGAATAAGAAGAAAAAAGAGATGAGAGAAAGAGGGAGATTTGTATTATTCTCAAATATAAACTTGTATACAATGCCTTCAATGAATCATCTATTTATAGGCATAAGAAGTACATAATACATTAAACTCTAATTCATAGAGATAATATTCCTAATAATAAATAAATCAAACTCCTTTGATAAAGTTCTAATCATGATAGACATCCACATAGATAAATATTCATAACAAAATTCAATAATTGTAAAAGTTATCCTAATTAAAAATCCCTGGATCCCATATGAAAAGTCATCGCAAGTCAATTGATGTACTAGCCTTTAAAATAACTTTAATTTCTTGTCAAAAATGATTATTTTTACCCCTCCTATTATCGTATCAAAATTATAAAAAAACATAAACCCTAAATCATACACCCAAAATAGACGGTCGGGCGGACTAGATGGATGTACGAATGGACGAACAGAAGAACCCTAAACCATAAAACCTAAACAAACAAACCGAAGGGTAGGACAGACCGGACTAATCAGATGGTCAAACTAGACGAATGTAGGGATGGTTCAAACTGACGAACAAACCTCAAACCCTAAAAGGTAAACCATAAATCTTAAATCCTAAAAAGTAAACCATAAACCCTTAACACTAATGGACAAAGGGAAAAACGAACAGACAGACAAACCCTAAACCCAAAAGGTAAATTATAAACCTTAAACCCTAAAAAGTAAACTATAAAACCTAAACCTTAAAATTTAAACACTAACCAAACATACGAACCAGATGGTTGGATTAACAAACATATCGGACGAACGGATAGAATGGTGGACGGGCAGATGGAGCAAACAGAAGATTTAGAACAGATGTACAGACGGACAGACAAACGGACCTGACAAATGGACGGACAAACATACCAACAAGACAAACGAAAGGGGGGACCGACAAAATGACGGATAGACTGATGGACGAACAGACGAAGCAAACGGACGGATCAGACTGGTCGAATGGACTGGAAGGACCAAACGAACTGTAGAAATATGTGTTTTGATATAATAATTGAAACATAGTTTTGGACTAAATTGAAGAGATTTCAAAATGCTTTTAAGTCCAAACAACTTGAAAATATGTTTGAGGAATTCTTAAAGGGGTTTTAATGTGTTTTCTAAAGCCAAAATTTACAAAACCACCCAGGTGTTTTGATACGACCATTTACAGTTTCAAAACATTTCGATGCAGCTCTGTCTATTTCGAAATGGGCTTAATCTAGGTGAGGGTTTTACATAGCGTTTCGATATGGGC
Source organism: Hibiscus tridactylites (assembly GCA_958450335.1). Classification (NCBI taxonomy): domain Eukaryota; kingdom Viridiplantae; phylum Streptophyta; class Magnoliopsida; order Malvales; family Malvaceae; genus Hibiscus; species Hibiscus tridactylites. The sequence goes on from OY288290.1 coordinate 51,529,163, forward strand.
CTCACTGTTTCGATACACCTATGTGGCAAAGACCTCAACGGTCAAAACCCCTAACGGTATTTTAAATTTACAGGTTGTTTCGATACAGGGCTTCATGTTTCGATACGGACGTTTCGTTACAACCCAAGATGTTCCGAAACGGGTGCTGCATCAGACTCCAACGGCTCTTTCTATATTAGTCGAGTTTCGAAATAAGAGCGATTGTTTCGAAATGGGGAGTTGCAAAACTGCATTTATGGTGGGAAATAAAGTCTCCAACGGCTCCAAAACAATCCCAACGGTCCTCAACAGCTACAAACTCATTTGGGAGTATAAAAGGGACCTCCAAGCATCAAGGGAAGACTAATGCTTCAATTGTTAACAACATTATGATAAGAAAATTGTCTTAGGGCCTAAATTGTTCATTCTTTGTATAGACAACACTTGTAAGCCTAAATTGTCAAAATTTTCTCAAGTGTATAGGTTTTGGGTGAGTGCTTAGAGTTGCAAACACATATATATTAGAGGGATTTCTTGTTTGCTTTGAATTTCACTTGTAAGTCAGTGTTTGATTGAGCTAAGGGTAGATAGTTTAATCGTTGTAACGGTTTCCTCCTAAGCCGAGAAAAGGAGACGAAATTCTTAGTGAATTTGGGAAATCCTTGGTGGCGTTCCAAGGTAGTGGATGTAGGCTTTGGGTTAGAAAGTTAAACTACTCTAAATCCTTGTGTTCAAATCTTACATTTTTAGCTTCCACAAAAATACCCTTAAAACCAACCTTCTCTACACTTGGCAAGCATTTCGGTTGTGACCATCGAGCCCAACAATTGGTATCAGAGCGAGGATCAATTGATCGGGATTAACATCCTATTGAGGTGATTTGGGAAGCTCGATACATCAATCCAACAAACCTAAGCAATGGCACACTCAATCGGCAAGCCACCATTCTTCAACGGTGAACATTATGCCTATTGGAAGAATAGGATAAAGTTCTTCATCAAGGGTAAAGATTATCATCTATGGGACCTTGTTGAAGATGGACCGTTTGTACCAACAAGAAGAAAGGCGGAGTGGAATGCCAACGACAAGAAGATGATGAAGCTTAATTGCAAAGCCTTGCACTTCATCTTTTGTGCTTTAGGCTCGAACGTATATGCCCAAGTCTCTTCTTGTGAGAGTGCCAAAGAAGTATAAGACAAGCTTGAAGTCACATACGAGGAAACTAACGAAGTAAAGGAGACCAAGAACGACCTCCTCAACTACGAGTATGAGAACTTCAAAATGGAACCGGATGAAGACATCACGAAGATGTTCGATAGATTCTCCACCATCACCAATGGGCTCAAAGGTTATGGAGAAGCCATTCCGGAAGAAAAACTTGTCCGAAAGCTTATCTACTCCTTTCCTGAGTCATGGGACTCAAAAAATACAGCCATCATCGAAGCCAAGAATCTCAAGACCTTGAAGCTTGATGAACTCATGGGGTCACTTCTCACTCACCAAATCATGAATAAAGACAAAGAAGAGGAGAAGAAGAATGAAGAGATAAAGAAGATGGGGAAGAAGAAAGCCATCAAGCTTGGCATCAACACTAATGCTATTGCTCTCAAATCCTCCAAGTGCAATCATGTTGAATCAAGTGAGGAGGAAAGTGAAGATGAAGAGATGGTTTATCTCTTCAAGAAATTCTCCTGATTCATGAAGAGCGAGATGGCTAAATCCAAGAATGAATCGAAGAAGAAGATGAAGGATTCCCACAAGTCCAACAAAAAGGGATCATCTTCAAAGAAAGCATATGTGGCGACATGTAGTGATAAAGACTCCACCAATGATGAGGTGGCCCACCTATGCTTCATGGCCCATAATGAGGGGGAGGTAACTGCTAACTCGTCTAGTTCAAATTCATATACTTTTGATGAGTTACAAGATGTCTATAATGACTTGCTTTTGGAATTTAAGGCATCATTTTCTAAAAACAAAAAAATGCTTTCAAATTTGAAAAAGGAAAATGATTTGCTTTCCAAAACAAATCTAGAGTTTGAAGCAAAAATTAAAGATTTTGAACTTAAAGTTTTAGATTTACAAAATTTGCTTCAAACGATGGAAAAAGATCATCAAAAAGAAGTTGGTGATCTTAAGAAGGAAAATGATTTGATTTCCAAAGAGCTTGAAAAGAAAAATAGTTTTGGAAAATCAAATTTTTATCAAAGACAATCTAGTGCCTCTAGATTCTTAAATGGAAAATGTTTTAGAAGTGTTTGGGTTCCAAAAGAGCTAATCCCTTCAACTAAAAAGGATGGAATTGAAAAATAGATTCCTAAGGGGACTAAACTTTGTGCTACTAATGTCTATGGATTCAAAGCAATTTGGATACCAAAAATTACTTGATTGTCTTGTTTAAGTGTGATGGAGATTGATCAACAAGTCCAAATTTGAGGGGGAGCTCCATGCACACAAGGAAGAACACTTGAAGAAGGAAGGCTTCACATCCTCCCTTGAAGTTCAAGTGTTGGTAAAATCTAGTTGTTTTATTTGATTTAATTTTAATTCAACTAGATTATCATGTGTTGAACTAACTCTTAATGATGCTTTGAGTAAGGGAGAGCCAATTTTTTTTAAAAAAATATCATTTTTGTCAAATTTATTTTAAAAACTCTCCATTGTTATGGACTTCAAAGTTTTCAAACTTAGCTTGAACCATTTTTTTATATAACAAAAAGGGGAAGAATGTTTTGAAAAAAAGAATTTTCAAATGAATTAGGGGGAGCTTTAACGATTTTGAATTTTAATTCTCTTTATTCAATATTTATTCCACGAAGGGGGAGAATCTCAAACAATTTTTCAAGATTAGTTTTATTATATCAAAAAGAAGAAGATTGTAGAAATATGTGTTTTGACATACTAATTGAAAATTAGTTTTGGACTAAATTGAAGAGATTTCAAAATGCTTTTAAGTCCAAACAACTTAAAAATATGCTTGAGGAAATCTTAAAGGGGTTTTAATGTGTTTTCTAAAGCCAAATTTTACAAAACCACTCAGGTGTTTTGAAATACCTCTTAGGTGTTTCGATGCGACCATTTACAGTTTCAAAATGTTTCGATACAACATTGTCTGTTTCGAAACGGGCTTAATCTGGGTGAGGGTTTTACATAACATATCGATACGGGTCTCACCGTTTCGATACACCTATATGGCAAAGACCTCAACGGTCAAAACCCCCCAACGACTATTTTAAATTTGCAGACTGTTTCGATACAGGGCTTCATGTTTCGATACGGGCGTTCCGTTACGACCCAAGATGTTCTGAAACGGGTGTTGCATCAAACTCCAACGAATCTTTCTATATTAGTCGTGTTTCGAAACAAGAGCGATTGTTTCGAAACATGGAGTTGCAGAACTACATTTATGGTGGGAAATGAAGTCTCTAACGGCTCCAAAACAACCACAACGGTCCTCAACGGCTACAAACTCATTTGGGAGTATAAAAAGGACCTCCAAGCATCAAGGGAAGACTAATGCTTCAATTGTCAACAACATTATGATAAGAAAATTGTCTTAGGGCCTAAATTGTTCATTCTTTGTATAAACAACACTTGTGAGCCTAAATTGTCAAAATTTGCTCAAGTGTATAGGTTTTGGGTGAGTGCTTAGAGTTGCAAACACATACCTATTAGAGGGATTTCTTGTTTGCTTTGAATTTCACTTGTAAGTGAGTGTTTGATTGAGCTAAGGGTAGATAGCTTAATCGTTGTAATGGTTTCCTCCTAAGCCGAGAAAAGGGGACGTAATTCTTAGTGAATTTGGGAAATCCTTGGTGGCATTCCAAGGTAGTGGATGTAGGCTTTAGGTTAGAAAGCTGAACCACTCTAAATCCTTGTGTTCAAATCTCACATTTTTAGCTTCCACAAAAACTCCCTTAAAACCAACCTTATCCACACTTGGTAAGCATTTCGGTTGTGACCATCGAGCCCAACACAAACGGACGGACAAACAGACAGACCTTAAACCCTAAATTATAAAAAGTAAGCAACAACCTTGATCAGTGCATAAAGGTTCTATATTTTACCCCTCATTTATCCTTATTTTTACTGCACTCAAGCATGTTTAACTGTATTTTAGGTTAAGTTTTGCATATACATCACATTTAGTTAAAATTGCGCAGATACTGCTAAATTTGGTTACTTTTGCAGGTATCTGCCATGGCAGCATTGGAGGCAGTTGAGGAGCAGAGGCAAGTTGTGGAGCAGGAGGTGAGGAGACGAGGTTCGTGGTCTGTCGTGACTGCTACTATGGCAGAAAGGGAGACAGTGAAGACACCTGAGGTAGAAAACGCGAAGTGGAGATCGACATATAGAGGATTTCAAGCCGGACTATCGTGGGCCACTCACATATTTTTTGGAGACTAGAAACAGAAGGAGCTGTACTGAAGCAGTTCCAATTGCCACCAAGGACGTTGCCGCCGCAGAATGCCGTTCGGCCGGCAATACGCCGACATAGTCAAGATGGGTCTCGTTTGATAGAGGACATTTTTCTGAGTCCATTGAGCCCAATCTTGCATTTTTCTAAGGCCGGGAGTGGAGCATAGAGCTGGTCAAGGATCGATAAGTAAAGTAACTTATATTTACTTGTTGAACAAGGATTTCTACTCCAAGAAGGATTTCTACTCCAAGAAGGACTTAGACTAGATCTTTGCCTATATATACCCATGTATGTAAGGGTATAGAGATATTTAGAAAGGGAGAGAGAGAAGAAAAGAGAAAAGGGAGTCGGCTAGATCTAATGTTCTAGTTCTCCATAGGGTTTGGGGTTGATATTGTAAATTAGTTGTAAGGGTTGTTCTGTTCTTAGGATTTTTCTGTTCAATGAAATAAAACTTCAAGTTTGCTTATTCTGGTTTCAACATCTTGCAAGAGTATCGAGAGAGCATTGTAAGATTATCTATTTACTTAATATCGGGAGAGTTAAGTATACGAAAGGAGTAAGTATTGGTTCTCTAGTTTATGGTTGAACTATCTCAGACCTAGGGATAGGACGAGGTTAAGAGGCTAAAGAAGAATTCATAAACATCGGTGTTCATACTTCGATTCACGTCGGGAGGTATCATCCAAGATGTGTTCGCCGATAAGCTTGGATCTAGGGAAAGGACAAGTCAATCCAGGGATTCTTGCCGAACTTGAAGAAACTGAGTTGCTTATCGCTTCCGCGATAGCAACGGACCGCTGCCACGACAGGTGCTGCCATGACAGGAGCCAGACACAGAATATAAGTCCTTGAACAGTGCAATACCTGCACTACGGAGCAATTCAATTCCTGCCTGTTTTATAATTCTGATTTTTTCTCTTAACTTGATTTATTCGTGACACTCTTCAATCAAATTATTAAAACTCTTTCTTTCTTCTGTGCAGATAGTTAAAGGATATAAGTATTACAGTCCATGTGGAGACGATATCCGATACTCTAGTATCACTTTACTACTTGCGTCGTGTACACTTGCACTATTTGCAATAGTTCTATTTACACGCAACAAACCTTAAACCCTAAAACCTATTGGAAAAACAAAGAAATTGAATGTACGGACCAGACAGAAAAACAGACGGACATACGGTTGGATAAACCAAATGGATGAACGGACAAACTCACAGACGGATGGACTAGACTAGCAGACAGAATAGACAGACCAAATGGATTTACAGACACGATCGGACAGGCGGATATACAATAAAGTTTAAACTATAAAAGTAAATTATAATCCTAAATCATAAACCCTAAAACCTAATGGACAGAGGGACAAACTGATTGACGAACCGGACGGACGGACGAACTGGACGAACTAACAGACAAATGGACAGATGAACAGACGAACTGGACGAACTAAAAGATAGATGGACAGAGCAGATGAATAGATGGACAAACAGACGAACCTTAAATTCTAAATAGACAAACGGACAAAAAAGATGATTCGACAAACTCAGCAGTAAGAAAAATCGGATGGATGGACTAGATGGATGAACAGATCGAATTGGACGAACCGGACAGACTGATTGGACGTACCAAAAAGACGAGACGGATGGACAGACATGTAGACCAGATGGACGGATAAACAGATGCATGAACCAGACAGACTGGCGGACAGAGGGACAAATGGACTGATGGACGAACAGGCGAACTAGATGGACAATCATACGACCAGACAGATGTACGAACGAACTGGACCGACGAACGTATGGACAACAGACGGACTGGACAAACAAACCAGATGAATGGACACATGGACTAACCAGACGAACGGGCTGAACGAACAAATAGACGGGCTAACTCATGGACGGACAGACCGGGCGGATGTACGAACGGGCTAGACTGATGGACGGACAAACAAACCTTAAACCCTAAAAGGCTTACCATAAACCATAAAATCTAAAGCATAAAATAAATCATAAACCTTAAGCCCTACACCCAAAATAGAGGATCAAACGGACCAAATGGATGTACGAACAGATCGGATGGATGGATGAATAAACAAACCCTAAACCTTAAACAAATGAACCAAATAGTCATACAAATTAGACGAGCCAAAACGACAGACAGATGAACCCTAAACCCTAAAAAGTAAACCATAAACCTCAAAAACTTCAAAGTAAACCATAAACCTTAAACACTAATAGACAAAAGGACAGACAGACGAACCGGAGAGACGGACCAAACGGAGGGATTGACGACCGCACAAACCTTAAAACCAACAAAGTAAAACATAAACCCTAAACCCTAATAGACAAATGGACAGACCAAACAGACGTAATGGATAGATAGACAGACAAATGGATGAACCCTAATAAACAGAGGGACGAATGGACTTACCCTGTGGACCAGACCGAATAGAAAAATGGACGGGAAGGACGAACGGATGGATGGACCAAATGGACTACAGTCAAACCAGACGAACTAACAGTCGAACCTAACAGACAAACAGATCGGACAGACAGGAGGACAAACGAATGGACAGACTAGACCGATTTACGGACACAATGGATAGACGGATAGACGAATGTATGGACCCTAAACTTTAAATCTTAAATCCTAAAAACTAAACAATAACCATAAACCTTAAAACCAAGTGGATAGACGGACTGATAAATGGACGGATGGACCAGACTAGAGGGATTGACGGAAGGATCGGATAGACCAAACGGATGAACAGACGAACCGAATGAATAGATGGACCGGACGAACTAACAGACAGACTGACAAACTAACGAACCGAACAGATAGACGAACCAGACGGAAGGATCGTAAGGATGAACTAAATGGACAAATCGGATAGATAAACTAGATGGATATACAAACAGATCAGACCAACGGACGAACCATAAACCCTAAATCTAAAAAGTAAACCATAGACCACAAACTTAAACCCTACAAAGTAAACCATAGACCACAAACTTAAACCCTACAAAGTAAACCATAAACCACAAACTTAAACCCTACAAAGTAAACCATAAACCATAAACTATAATAGATAGATGGACAGACATACCCTAAACCTTAAAAAAACCCTAACACTAAAAAGTAAACCATAAACCCTACACCCTAATGAATAGAGGGATAGACGGACAAACGGACCAGATAGACAGGCAAAAGGATAGACTCATAAACCTTAAACCCTAAATAGTAAAAATAATAACCCTAAACCCTAAAACCTAATGGATGAAGGGATGGATGGATAGACAGACCGGATGAGCTAGGCTGGATCGGACCGAACGAAAAGACGGACTAGACCAAACAAACAAATAGACGGACCAGACGGACGAACTAACAGATTGATGGATGGACTGATAGAAAGACAGACATGAATGACGGGCCAGACCAGATATACAAACGAAATAGATGGATGGACCGATCGGACGAATCAGGCCAGATGTATGGACATACATGTATACAGACGGACGAACCCTAAACCCTCGGCCTTAAAAAGTAAACAATAACATTAAACTCTAAACCATAAACCCTAAAACCTAATGGACAAATACCTAAACTATACTTTTTTCTTTTAGTCCCTAAACTATCCATTGGTGAAAAAGTCTTTGTGATGTGTCAACATCTTATTGGTTAAATTTTGACTTAAATAATCATCAGACTTAAAGTGACCAGAAATAATAGTTTAAGTGCTTATTTTAATTAAAAAGTAGTTTAAAGACTAAAAGCAAATAAAGGGTATAATTTAGGGACTGGGCATCTTATTAATAAGGTATGTGGCAGTAAGTAAGGCTTCCCCCAAAATCTCTTAGGAACATTAGAAGAAAATAATAACGATCGAGCAACCTTCAAAAGGTGTATATTATTTCTTTCTGCCACTCCATTTTGTTGTGGAGTATCCACACAAGAGCTAAGGTGAACAATACCTCTTTCTTGAAGAAATGTGGTACCTAAGGAAGTAGTGAAAAATCCACTCCCATTATCAGTTTCTAGAATCTGAATATTGGTATGAAATCGAGCTTTAATCATCGAATAAAACTTCCTAAAGGTACTCTCACTTTCAGATTTATTTTTCATCAAATATGTCCAAGTGGTTCGAGAATGATCATCTATGAAGGATATAAACCACCTAGCCCCAGTTATATTCTCAACTTTAGAAGGTCCCCAAATATAACTACGGATGATAGAAAATGGTTTTGAAGGTGTATAAGTGGATATAAACCACCTAGCCCCAGTTATATTCTCAACTTTAGAAGGTCCCCAAATGTCACTACGGATGATAGAAAAGGGTTTTGAAGTTTGTCTTATGGTTTAGCAATCTGGCAATATCTCAAGTAAAAGAAGTAGGATTTTTATTAATAAATAGTTTAGGAAATAATTTCTGAAGATAAGTAACTTTGGGATGTCCAAGACGATAATACCATAATAAAATTTCATTGGTGCTTAAATTAGAAATAGGGGAAGGTAAACAAACAAAATGAAAGATGCAACTTGATATGACTTGTCCTTTAGGAATAATATGGCAATGAGGTAGAGTACACCACACAGTTTAGCACTACCAATCACCTTCTTCGAGCCCATTTTCTAAAAAAACACAGTCATACAGATTAAATTTAGCGTAGCACTAGAAATCCAAGCACAATTTACTAACTAATAAAAGGTTGCACTCTAAATGAGAAACATAAAGGACATAGTCGAGTACTAACTCCTTGTTAACGATCATTATGCTAATTCCTTCTACTTCAGTGGAGGACCCATATGTAGTCTTTACTTTCTTTCATATGATCAATTGCACTAGAGTCTACTATCCAAACAATTTTAGTAGTTTGAGAAAGAAAGGAAGCACTACCAATAGAAGGAATAAGTTGTTCAACAGAGGATGTCATTTGACTGATAAGTTTATGTAAATCCGCAAGTTGTTGTTTGCTGAAATTAGCCGAAGGCTTTGTGATGGCTACATTAGCTGAATTTTCTCTTTTCTGGCACAATCTCTGCAGTTCCCAATTAGTAGATTTGCTATGAAGCTTCCAGAAAGAGTTTTTGAGATGGCCAAAAAAAATTATGGCACATTATTTGGGTGGAGGAAACGTCAGAATTTTCTAGACATAAAGTCGAATCAATTTGTGAACTAATTTCTAATGCAGGAAAAAGATCTGTCCTTTTAGGATCGAAAACCTAAAGTGATACCATGTGAAATATGAAGGTTTATTCTTAGAGAATAAACTATTTCTCTATTGTATTTTTCTATAGATCAGCCTATATTTATACACATAAAATTTTGCTCTACTAGTAAACATAATAAATGACATTAAGTACGATATATTTACTCCTATAATTATGCCAATAATGTAGCCTATAATTCTACAATCTACACATACTATTGGAGGAAATATCCAAACTGTGGGATCAAGTGTTCCTAATTCTGACCCAAAATCTTGTTTTTCTTCCACTTGGTTTCTTCTTTGGATAATGCATAATTCTTTGCCATCTGCATATTGTTGCTTTAATTTCTTGATGGAAAGTCTAATCAACATAGTGATGGACGCTCAAATGATAGTTTGTAGGTTAGGGTAAGTTCGTTTTACCTTATCTTTTTCAAACGGAAACGAAGGCGTCAAAGTTTATGAATGTTGGATTAACTTGGAACACATTGTACAGTTACAGACACAAATTTGTTGTACATTGTGATAATTGATGAAAAATATAAAGAACATAATTAGCTACAAAAAATGCTTAAAGCAAGAAAAGAGTATCGCTTGGATTGGGCAGTCAGAAACTAGATTCTCGTTTGATCATGTGGCATATGAAACAGTAGACATGATCTTCTTAATGACAGTAATAGTTATGAGATTTTCCTTTTGTGTAACCAATTTTTTTCACATATCGTCTTTTGTAGGAAATGTTTTTCAGGATTGATGGTTTGTCAATTATCGAAAATTGCTTATCTGACTAAAACATATCTATGTTTGCCTACTTCTAGGTACTTTCTTTGAAACCTAGGATGCAACAAACGTTTTATTCCCTTCTTAATTATATGAGTTATGTTGACATTACTATGTTTGGACAAAAACACCTGAAGTAGAAAGACATATACAGTGCTTAGAGAGATTGAAATTTTGGGAGTCAAGCCAAGTCCTCAACGGGGCATGACACCGTGGATATTTGTATTTTTGTTTGAAAGAATTCAAGTTGTAATTGTCTAAAGTTCATGCTAGCGCTTTCGTTTAATATTCTCTCTATATCTTTCATAACAGGAGGAGGAAATATGAAGGGATAAGAAGTTAAAATACAAATGCAAGTGCTCTTTCCTTGAGATTTATAATGAGCAAATAATCGATCTTCTTGATCCCTCTGCTACCAACTTGCTTGTAAATTTCCTATTTTCTTATGTTTCCCATTCATTTTTTCTCCAGCTAATTTTCATTATGCAATTCTTAATTTTTAGCTGAGGGAAAACGTTAAGAAAATAGTGCACATGGAAAATCTAATTAAATTTGAAGTTCAGACCATGTGCGATATTTTGAAGCTTTTATCTCATGTGACAATCTTTATCAGTATTTTGGATAGCAGGGAACTGCCACTCACTCCTCTCAAAACATTTAATTTAAATTGCATGTATTGTTGTTTTAAACCAATGTTTTTTCTTTCATGGTGTTCTTTAAATAGGAAAGTTGCTGCAAAAAATACGAACAAGGAGATCATTCGTTCACATAATATTTTTACCTACATTATAGAGAGCATGTGGGGAAAAGACTCGGCAACTAATTTGTGGTTTGCAAGATTAAACCTGGTTGATCTTGTTGGTTCAGAAAGGTGTGATTCAAACCAGATTGTTGAAGCATGTATATGTGTGTGTTTTAATATATTTGTGTCATGAATTTCCTGTCTCTTTTATACTACTGTAGACAAAAAACTTCTTGAGATGTGGGTGGGCGTTTAAAGAAAATTATTTTCCTTTTTCTTCAACAAATATTGATGATTTTTACTATATTTCCTTTGCTTAACTTTTTGTCATTGCTAGTCAAAATTATGAGTACATATTATCATATGCAGTAATGTAATTATGATTGTTGTGGATGCGGCTAATGGAAAGCCATGGCACGTCCCGTTTAGAGACTCAAAGCTCACCTTTCTTCTTTAGGTCACTTTCTGTTTTATTATGTCTTTATTGCATCGTAGTGACGCAACATTTTATCTTAAATGTGATACAGGATTCACTTGGTGAAAATTCCAAAATAATGATAATTGCTAATGTCATCCCTACTATCTGGATGGTTTCTATTTGTGACGCTTCAAGTATTTCAAATTAAACATAAGTATATGATTCTGACTAATTTTCAGTACCTTACATTTTGTCTTTATTTTTTCAGCTAAATTAATTAAAAACAAGAAGAGTTTACTTCTATTGCGCCATATATATTTTATAAAAATACTTCAGTTTTTCACAATTAAAAGTTTTTCCCGTTATGGTGTAGGCTGTGGTGAATAAGATTCCAAAATGTCATTGCACTACAAAATCGGATAAGACTTCTATTAGTGTGGCACATTCATTATAGTTTATTTGTTTTTTTTTTTTTTTAATTTATGTGATTTAAATATTTGTAATCTAAATTGACTTCCTTGAACAAGAAATTTTTTTTGCTTGTAGACGTCAGAATGTATGTCTTTGTCTTTTGATTCAGCAATTACTGTTGCATTGCAATTGGAAGAAAGTCGCGATAATGACATGTAGCAAGCAATACTGAAGGATGGTTATTTTTTTTCTTAATAGTGTGTCAAACTAATTGTTTTAATTAACAATTTGCCTTTTGAAACTTTGAAATTTTTGTCATTAAACTCTTTGGAGGCAGCGCTTGTTGGTGCCTCGAGAAGGGAGAAATGGTAGAAACTTCAATCAAAAAGGTTGAAGCAAAGATTGAACAACTGAATCATTTGGTATTCTTTTGTGCCTCCTGACTTCCATCTCCGTTTTATCTTAAATTATTGTCTTAATTTTTCAACACCAAGTACTTTATAGGTTCTTCAAAGAGAAGAAGACACCAGAAGCAGTAAAATGATGCTTAGGTTTCGTGAAGACTAGATTCAAAGAATAGAATCACTTGTTCATGGCTGATTACCAACATATTCTTTTCTGCTCAATAAGAATAAAGCATTGTCTGAAGAAATTCAGTTACTTCAGGCTAAAGTTGATATAAATTTTAAAGTGACTCTTTTTGCATTAGAGAATATAAGGCCTTTTTAGACCAACTTAGAAGGTAAATTCCAAAAGTAGATGATAGTGCCAATATTCTTCAAACATTTTTCTATTTATTTTCGTTGTGGCACTTGTAGATTTTAAAAATTATATGAGGTGGGAAAGAAAGAGATACTTTTGAAGGAAATATCCAAACTACGGGATCAGGTGTTCTTAATTCGGATCAAAAATATTATTTTTCTTTCACTTGATTTCTTCTTTGGATAATGCATAATTCTTGGTCATCTACATATAGTTGCTTCAATTTCTTGATGGGAAGTCAAATCAACATAGCTATGGAAGCTCAAATGACTGTTTGCAAGTTAGGATAAGTTCGTTCGTTTTACCTTATATTATCTTTTTAGAATGGAAACAGAGGCGTTAAAGTTTATGGAAAATGGATTTAAATTGGATCACAGTGTATAGGTAAATCACTCAAAAATCGACTTTTACATTTACAGGCACAAATTTATAGTACATTGTGATAATTGACAAAAGATCTAGTTTGATTTTCTAATTTTGTTGATGATTCTGAAAACTTAGATTTATGCACCATATAAATGCTACTTATGCGATGAACAATGAGCATTATTTTATTTGATTTAATGTCAACAATTTTACACCCATTTTTATCAAACAAGACATTAAACCCTTTATCACACAATTGAATAATGCTCAATAAATTGTGTTTTAGACCATTGACATACAAAACATTTTCAATGAGTATAGTAGAGTGATTACCTATGGAGCCAATACCTTCAATGTGGCCTTTGGAGTTGTCACCAAATGTCACTACTCCTCCACTTTTTGGCTTTAAGTCCATGAATCGACTCTTGTCTCCGGTCATATGCCTCGAGCATCCACTATCAAGGTACCATGAGTTTTGGCTTTGTGCTTTGGCCTTGTAGCAATGCTCCCCCTACAAACAAAGATTTAAGCTTTGATTTTTGGTACCCAAATCATTTTGGGTCCATGAGTGTTAGTTCCCAAATACTTGATTCCCTTAGGAATCCAAGATGAAATGGCTACAAAATTGTTAGAAACTACAAGTTCCTTAGGAACTCATACACTTCTAACTTTCTTGTTCTTATGATACTTATGAGAGCCTCTTTGTTTGTGGTTAACAAAGTTTCTCTTCACATGTTGGGATTTTGAAGAAGATGCTTTTTCAAAACCATTTTTCCCAACATTGGTTAGAGAAGCTTTGAGTTTACTCACCTCCTCTTGGTGGTAAACATGATATTTTTCAAGAAGGTCATTTAAATCATTTGATTTCTTTTCAAACTCATTTGAGGAATTTTTTAAAACCAATACCTTCTTTTCTAATTCCGAGTTGGTTTTAGAAAGGGAGTCATTTTAAGTTCTTAAAACCAAAATCATTTTCTTATTTTTTAAAACCGACTCCTTGTATTTCTCAACCAACTCATCATATACCTCTTGCAACTCATCATAAGCATCTTGAAGTTCATCAAATGTAAAACCAAAAGTAGATGAGTTAGAAGTTACCATAGAGGAATCCTCCTCAAGAGCCATGAAGCAAAGGTTGGCCACTTCATGTTCCTCATCCTCGGATGACTCCTCATCACTCCAAGTAGCAAGCTTGGCTTTGAGCTTCTTCTTCTTCTCAAAGCCATTCTTCTTGAGTTGAGGGCAAACAGAACGTATGTGACCATGCTTCTTGCACTCAAAGCAAATGATTTGGTCCCTCTCTTCTTATTTGCTTTTGTTCTTGAAGTCCATCTTTCTTTGAAATTGTATCCCTCGGTTGGACTTCATGAATCCTGAGAATCGTTTGGCTATCATAGCCAATTCCTCAAAGTCTTCCTCCTCACTAGAAGAGCTCTCCTCATGTAGAGAGGCTTTGAGAGCAACTCCTAGCTTCTTCTTCTTTTCTACCTCATGCTTCTCTATCCTTCTCTATTCCTTCTTCTTCTCTTCCCCCCTTCCTTGCTTCATAATCTCGTGTGTAAGAAGAGACCCAAGAAGCTCATCAAGCTTCAAAGTTTTCAAATTCTTTGCTTCAATGATGGTCGTCCTCTTACCATCCCAAGACTCCAAGAGAGGGTATAGAAGCTTCCTCACTAGCTTATCTTTGAGAATTACTTCACCGAATCCTTTAAGGCCATTGACGATGATCGAAAATCGATCAAACATTTTTGAGACGCTCTCATCGGGGTCCATCTTAAAATTCTCATAGCTCAAGTTTAGCAACCCGATCTTCGTCTCTTTCACATCGCTAGTGCCCTCATAAGTCGTCTCTAAAGTGTCCCACACTTCCTTTGTGCTTTCGATAGATGAAACCTTTGAGTAGATATTCAAACCAAGTGCACAAAATATGATATGTAGAGCTTTGTCATTGACTTGCATCTTTAGTCTATCTTCCTCGGTCATCTCTGACTTTACTCTCGAAACTAGTATTCCTTCATCGGTTCTCTTAATCAGAATGTAGGGGCCTTCTTCCACTACATCCCAAACCATGTAATCTGTTGACTTGATGAAGAGACGCATCCGATTCTTCCCATTGAAGAAGGGTGGTTTAGTGGTTGATTATGACTCATAGAGGTTGGAGGTTGAAGTAGATGTCATGGCTTGTCTTTAGAATAGATCACACTATCTTAGGAACTCCTCTTGTGGTTGTTAATCCTTCGAAGAGGTAGGCTCTGATACTAATTGTTGAGTGGATCGAAGAATGGATATAAGCCAAGAAAGGGTGAGTTGGATTTTTAGAAATTTTAGTGGTGGAGTGGAAAATGAAAATTTGCTAGACAAGAGATTTAGAGTGGTTCAAGTTCTAATTGATCTTCCCCTTTTCTAGGCTTAGGAGGAAACCTTTACAAAGTGGTCAATTTTTCGACCCAATAATTGACCAAATCCTCATTCAAAGATTACAAAGAAGTTTTTGGCTAATAGCTAGTATCTCTCAATACAAATGTAGCCCTTTTTACAAGCACTCAACCCAACTGAACAAATAAGATTAGAAATATAAAGTTCTACAATTGGGGTTTACAAGAAAATATGGGATTTTAGCACAATTGCTTGAATTTGATGTTTGGATAATTCTTTTGGGATCAATAGTTATTGTTGGTGCTTTTAGAGGTCCCTTTTATACCTAGTAATTGAATTCTAGCCGTTGGGGTTGTTGCCTTCATTATTATAGCCATTGGGATGTTATCTTCCCTCCATAAATGCAGTCTACAACTACTCGTTCCGAAACGCCCGACCCTGTTTCAAAATAGAGCAAAATAAAAATAGCCATTGGGATGTAATAAATAGCTCGTACCGAAACGGACACGATCGTTTCGATATGATAAGAGCCTATTTCGAAACGTGCTGAAGCTCGTTTCGAAATAATTTGCCACGGTCAAAAACATGTATCGAAACGGCTTAAAAGCATTTCGATACACCTTAACTATATCTTTAAAAATAGTTATAAAACTTCAACGGTCATATTTTGAAACCAAGTTTGAAATTCGTTTCGAAACGTTTGAGGTTGTTTCGATACTGCCGTATCGACTGTTTCGAAACACAAATAGTTGTTTCGATACACCCGTATCGAAACGGGAAAGCTAGTTCCGAAACAGAGGTTGATAGTTTCAAAATGTTCCGAAACGGTGACTCAAAAATCACTGTTTTGGCTTGGTAAACACTTAGAAAATTTTAGATAAGTTAGATTTTAGACTTTGACATTTTTCTTTAAACATATAGGGAGGTTTTGAGGACTTAAAAATTCATTTTCTTTTTTTCAATTTAGTTCTTAAATCCTTTGTTATATCAAAATCAATCTATTAGTTTCAAAGAGTCATTGTCGTATCTGAAAAAGATGCAAGCCCAGCAGATCCAACCGCAGAGGGTACATCTTCAGTGGAGCAATGAATAACAATAGAATCGGTAGCAGTTGACCCTGCAAACAAACTCACTAAACCAACCCTATCACAAGCTAAGTACCAAAACCACTAAAAGCAACGAGAATACATTACTTAAAACACCTAACGGGGCACAAACAATAGACAGACCAACACTCATGTTGGCAGGAACAACGCCCTCAATAGCGCCTGTCGTAGCCTTATGAGAGGAAATGTGAAGTTCGAGAACAGATTGAGCATCACGGTTTAGCCTAGGCAAAACATCGGTAACCATATCATCGATCATTGGCCTTTTTCCCAACATCTTTTCATCAGCACTTAAAGGACGTTTTTTTAGCTATAAGCTCTCATTCGCAATGTCACACTTTCTCGTGCCACCTCTATGATGTCTGTTGGTACCCCTACAAAGGCATCTTGGTCGCAAGGGGAAGTCCCCAGATAAGGAGCAGGAGTTAGATCCGCCAAAGACATCGCCATAGTATCTAACGCCACCGAACAGGACAAACTCACATATTCGCTATTAAAAGCAATAGACGACACCATTGTTGCTAGCCATCCTGAACCCAATGGATTGCTGCTAGCCACGGAAGGTGGAGTATCCTGCACTGCAATCTGATCTCTTGTTTCATCACTAACGACCCGTAAAGAAGAAATTGCGGTCCTTACGAAACATACAACAAAAAGAGGAAGATAAGGAAAAAAGACCAATGAGCTGCAACTCGCATATAGGTAAGAAAAATTTACTTTCCTTCTGAGCCACAACAAACTATTACCAGTATCTGTTCACCTCTTCGACCTGTGTTCCAAACGCGAACAGCTCCCCTCGTCATCTGAACCAGAACTAGCAAGCGAACTTGAAACTTCTCGTTTCTTTTCCCCTTAGTACGATCAAAGCCAAATGGGCTTACATTAACAAAACCCCTTAGAGCAACCGGCACGACTTCCCTGCTAACCCCTCCTAGGGTATCCTCCTCATAATATTTCCTAGGACAAGCACAAACACCAGTATGCTCTAAAAAGAATTTGTTTGGTTCCTCCTCATCACTTAGAAGAATCCTCGCGACCCGTTTGTCGCCCCCTTTACCAAAGGGCTGAACCTCTACCTGGATAGGCACATTCGCCAAAGAACCCTCTGGAAATACATTAAAATCCTCTTTGTCCCAGCCCTCTTCGTCGCCAAAGAACCCTCTGGAAATACATTAAAATCCTCTTTGTCCCCCTGTGGAGCAATCCACCTAAGAGTCTGGTTCACTCACCACTTCTTTTTCACCCCGTAAAGCGTCTCGTTTGATTAGAGACAAGAAGATTCAGGAAGGCTTCTGAATTTTAACGGTATGCTAATCTTTATGGAAGTGCCTACTTTTTTTGCACCTTTAAGTTTTTGTATAAGATTTTGGTGGATTAGTCATCTTATTATCCTTTCTTAATACGTTGTATTTATAATATATTCCCTGACATTTTAATAAAATTTAGTTATTATAGTCAGAAAATATATATTATTTATTTAAAAGTGTATATATTACAAATTAATTACTAAAACTTTTATCAGCTTTCAAACCAAATTTTAAAATTTTTGCAATTCGAGTTTTTATTCAACCATGAATGAAACGTTTATTTTGATATATAAAATTCAGGGATGTGTTTCCTTTTAGAACCACAAATTTCCAATGATTTGTTTGTGGTGGGTAGTTCTGCTGTAAGGCGGTTAATATACGGCTAATATACGGCGTGACCGGTTAGAAAGGTGACCGGTTAAAGATAACAAAATCGGTAAAATTACCTATTTTGTTTATCTAAATATCAACATATTCGGTAGCGCCTAATTTGTTGATAATTTTGAGCTGATGGGGCCTTGGAAAATCCCACGATAACAAAATCGGTAAAATTACCTATTTTGTTGATATGAGTATCAACATATTCGGTAGCGCCTAATTTGTTGATAATTTCGAAAGTATCTATACTTTTTAAAAAGTATGGATACTTTTTTAAAAGCAATATAACCGCGGTTGAAAAAAGTATCGAAAATATCGATACTTTGTGCACAGTATTTTGTAATGAATTTAAAAAAGTCTCGAAAAAACAGATACTTTTGTAACACTTTATACAATTTTACCGATACCAAGGGATCGAAAGTATCGATTCTGTTTCCACAGTACTAATAAAAAGTATCTATCATTTAGAAGCTAATTTGACATTAACGGGAAAAAAGGACAAACCGGTTACATTATTAATACAAACAATGTAACAGGTTAATTGTTACCGTATTGTTTGTTTGGTTTCGATATTTTTGTAAGAACATGTGCAAAAGAATCGGTACAATAGAAAAAAAATAGACATAACCGGTTACATTATTAATACATATAATGTAACCGATAAATTGTTACCGGATTGTTTGTTTGGTGTCGATACTTTTTTTAAGAACATGTCAAAAGAATCGGTAAAATACAAGCAAATTAGACATAACCGGTTACATTATTAATACATATAATGTAACCGGTAAATCGTTACCGAATTGTTTGTTTGGTGTCGATACTTTTTAAGAACATGTCAAAAGAATTGGTAAAATACAAGCAAATTTGACATAACCTGTTACATTATTAATAATATAATGTAACAGGTAACTCATTACCGTATTGTTTGTTTGGTTTCGATACATTTGTAAGAACATGTACAAAAGAATCGGTATATTAGTAATTTAAAAGGATTTTGAAACAGAAAAGGGGTCGAAAGAATCGACACAATTCAAAAAAGTATCGAAACTTGGAGAATTGTATCGATTAAATATAATTGATAGGACCGGTTAAAAAGTATCTACTCTAATACAATCCTTGTATTGCTTGCATTTACAGAAAACCTAAGAGAGTATTTGAAATCGAACCGATTTTGGTTGCTGCAAAATAGAAGGGATGCGTTTTTGAAGTCGTGGTGTATCAGAATCGAAAGGAAAGGTTTTGGGTTTAGGGATTTTGAAGTAAAAGGTATGTTGTCGAAACCCTAGTTTTTTGGTAATGTAGTATTCGGAAGTTGGGGTTAAGGTTTTGGGTTTAGGGATTTTGAACTAAAATCGGATTTCAGATCGATTATAGGTTAAAATTGTAATTATAGTTAGGAAATTAATATCGCTACTTTGTTCAGAGAACTTATAGGTAGAAATTGATATTGTCGGTAGAAAATGAATATCGATACTTTTTTCAGAGAACTGAAGCGGTTACTATAAGATGGGTGCAAAGGATCATGAAGATGTTGTTCGTGAAGATGACACTGAAACGACTCATGAAAATGTTGTTCGTGAAGATGACACCATTAAAATGGTTGAAATGGAGCCGGAGAGTATTGAAACTGAGGAAAATCGAAAGCAACCAAAGGGTGGATATATGTACTTCTAGTAAGTATCAATGTATTTGTGTACTTGTTCTTTAAATGGTAATTGGATTAAAGTATTTAAGAACATTTAAACTTTCCTATCATGACAGTATGAATGAAGTGCAAAGGATGAAGGAATGTGGTACTTACAAAAGCAGTTCGGTATGTAAACTGAATTTATAAGGAATATAATGTAGCTTTAATATTTTGATTGTTGATGGTTTATGGATAATTTTCAGGTGATAGACGATGTGGTGAAGAAATGGCACACGATGGGTGATACTGAGAATGAACCATTTATGAAGTTGTCCACAAAGGATAGAGCAAAATATTCGGCTTCGATGAAAGCACATGGAAACATTGAGACGAATGTATTCGTTAAACTTGTAAATACTTTGATAAATGATATATAAAAACTCTAACATTATATGTAAATAATATAGGAAGTGTCGACAAGGTGTAGCATAAAACGAGTTCACCACGTAATAAAGGACTTGAAAGTGAAGGATAAAGCCAATGTGTTGGAAGAAATGGGGTTTGGATCTCTTATTGGATTGAAGGACCGACCAATTCGGAGGGAATTGTGTCGATTGTTGATGGGAGATTTTGATTTGCAAAAGTGTGAAGTTAGATACGGTAAATATTCATTTCATTTTGCTGTTCGATGTGTTGAAGACGTATTGGGGCTAGAAAATAAAGGGAAGAGTGTGCATGAAGTAATTAAGAGGGAGGATTGAAAAAAACTTGTGAAGAAGTATGGCCTAAAGTCTAAGGTGACATATGCTACACTCAAGGACGATATTAAAAGCGGCAAGTTTGATGGGGATCATCTGAAGGCCCGGGTACTATTGCACCTTGTCGGAGTATTCCTTTGTCCAGCGGGTGATACATCCCCGAGCAAGGAATATATGAAGTTGATTTGTGACTCCGGGTTGAAAGGTGAATTAAATTGGGCCTCATTTGTCAGTGAGAAATTATTTGATGCAATCAAGAGCTTTTAGAAGGCCGAAAACTCCACATACCTCAAAGGGTGCATAGCTGTCTTAGAGGTAAATGAGTTGAACGATGTGTTGGTTTAGAAAACTTTGTAAATAGTTATTATAGAAAATGATAAAGTTTATTATAAATGCAGGTTGCATTGTTTGATTTTTTGTCTGATTCTTCAAGTGTGTCGACCTTCCAAAGAACCGGAGTGGCACGCATCATTGCATGGGGCAAGGAAGAAGTCGCTCGAGTGATGGTAAAGTTAAAGATGGAAAGTCCGAAAAAGAAAGTAAGGGTAATAAAAGTATTTATATATTAGTAAGGACTTAAAAAAGAAAGACATTCTAATATTGTAATTTATTTTTGAAGGTTATTGGCGAGGAGGAAGAGGAGGAAGAGGAGAAGGTAGAAGAGAAGGTGAAACATAATGAAGAAGGGGGAAGTAAATATGACATTTTGATGGCTGAGTTGGCGAAGGTTAAAAAAGTTGTTTCTGATTGTTTGCAAAGACAATCCAGAATCGAAGAGGTAATTGAGAGCATTAAGGGGAAAGTAGGGGAAAAGGTTGATGGTATGGTGAAAGAAGTGGTGGAATTGAGGGGTGAGTTGAAGGGGGTGATTGGAATGGTAGAAAAAAATGGATGAGGGGAAAATTTTAAGTTCTGAAATTAAACAAACGAGGAGTTATGTTGAGGAAAAATATGATGAAGAAAATATAAAAGAATTGAGTAATAGGGAGGAAAATATAGAAGTCCACGATCTAGATATGAGGACACCAGATAATGTAATAGATGCAGATCTGGATTCAGAGTGTCGTGCACCAAAGAAAAGCAAAAGGTAAAATGAATAATAGAATTGACATCCATTTTGATTATCGTGTTGTGGATAATATCTAATCAATATTGTAGGTTGAAAAGGTCAAAATACCAAAAGGAATTGGTGCAATGGAGGGTGCAATGTATGAGTATGTATGGAATAGTGGATTGTTAGATGATGGGTAAGTAATATATATTGCTTTGTGGGTGATATTTAAAAATTTTTGTGAAAAAATTAATCCAAAAAATTGCTTGTATAGGGATTTTATCATAGATTTCGGAAGCCAACACGGCACAGTAGGCGACGTTGGGTCGTTAAAACCTGGTCAATGGATTTACGGTCCGGTTATTGATTTGGTCGGCTGGTTGTTGGCTCACGAGTCGATGAAGAAGATATCAGGGAACCGGAAGATTTGTTTTTTTCAATACTACTTTGCGGTATGTTAAATTTATACACATTTGCGTGTTGTGTTATGCATATGGCTGGTCAATTAATAGTGATTTTTTTTGAAAATGTAGTCATCGTTGGTAGAGGACGGTCAAGATGTGTCATCTCTTGTAAGCTTCTGGACTAACATATTGGAAGACCATAATAAAATGACCGATTGTGACACGGTAAGATATTTTTGCGCACATGTTGTTTTGTATTTAAATAATAACAATAAATGTTCTAATTTCTTGTCTTGGATGTGACATTTATTGTAGATCTTCTTGCCAATAAACGATAGCAATAGTCATTGGTATCTCTTGGTGTTGGATATGGTTGATCGTGTAGCATCAGTTCTTGATAGTCTAAATACATCTTACCGGCACATGACAAGAGTGCAACAATGCAGGCAATTGGTATGTGTCGATACTTTCTGTAATTTATAATGCATAATTTCTTCGTAATCTAATTTAATAATTTTTTGACGTAGCTGAGATGTTTAGATAAATTTAGTCAGGACGCGACCTTTGTTGATACATTTGGGAAGATCAAGGTCCCAGTGACGGATTTAGAATTTGTGGACCGTAATACGAAGGTGCAAACGAACGGGTATAAAATTTGAGTATTTAATAAGTCAAATATTTTTGTGGTTATCTAACTATTTGACATTTTGCGGCAATATAACAGAGATGATTGCGGAATGTATGTGATTATGTGGATGGAAGCTATTGCTGATGGGAGGTCAACGGATGATTTGGTAAAGTGGTCTGAAAAGGACTTTTAAAATAAAATTTGGGTACTGACAATGGATGATGTGGTAACAAAATGTTCTAATGTGAATGTAGGTTGTTGGGGAATGGGATCGTCCGAGAATTTTAAACGATCTCATAAATCACAAAGATAATAAAAAGAGAGCTCAGTTCACAACTGGTTGCCTAAAACATATGAAAAAGTAATTCCTTTTGAAAGCAAATATTTTGTATGTACATTATGTTACCATAATTTTGTATATAATTATTTATCATAGTTACGTTGTAAATTATGTTACCATAATTTTGTATGTACATATTTAGCAAATATTTTGTTAGATGTTATGAAACTATAAATGTCTCATTTGCATACTAGGAACAAAGTATAAATGTTATGAAACTATAAGTTCAGCATCAAATTCCTTTTGAAAGCAAATGTATTGACATAGCTTACGTGAAGAAAGTGTCGAAACTTTATTCCAACTATGGAAAAATAATGGAAAAAATTATTGATACTTTGTAAAAATCGATTGACATAGCTTACTGGTAATAAAGTTTCGACACTTTATTAACGATATAAAAACAAATTATCGAGACTTTTAATAAAAAAAAAGTGTTTACGGTAGCACAATTGTTCGAAAATATCGATTCTTTCATCCCACAATTTAAACAAAATATCGATACTTTTGAAAATAATGATTGCCATAGATTACTGGAATCAAAGTGTCGATACTTTGTTCCCGCTATGAGTAAAATTATCGATACTTTTAAACTAAATCAATGTTTCCGGAATCAAAATTTTCTCAAAAAGATCGATACTTTTTTCCCTATATTATAAAATTATCGATACTTTTGAAACAAAAGGATCCATAGCTTACTGTAAAGAAAGTTTTGATGCGTTTTTCACGCTATGATTAAAAGTATCGATAATTTTAAACAAATCAATGTTTCTGGTATTAAAATTTGCTCGAAAATATCGATACTTTTCTCCTTTTATAAAAAATTTATCGATACTTTTGAAACAAAATGATTGCCATAGCTTTCTGGAAACAAAGTGTCGATACTATTTTCCCTCTATAAACAAAAGTATCGATAATTTTTGAAAAAATAAATGTTTCCGATTGCGACTTTACCGTTTTCATTATTGACTACATCAATGTTACCAGTATACTTGTCAATGTTTCCAGTAGCGATCTGACTTTGAATTTTAGGCGCGATTTCTCTTTAACCCAGCCCTAAACTTAAATCCTCCATTTCCTTATTTTATCGAAACTATACCAGAGATCTCTTCCACTCCAAGGACGATTACCATCGTTCAGAGAAATTGCACCGTTCAACCTGCTTATAAAATCAACTCCGACGATTACTACGATCAGATTTGCAAGTTAGTAAATGGTAATTTTGCGTAATTTAGGGTTAGGGTTTTACACGATTTGGGAGTAATCGTTCTTCTTTTGCATATAACAGTTCTTCTCAAGCAAAAAAATGGCGCCCAAACGTCCGAGACATAGTGCTTCTTAGTTAAAGTCTTATTCTTCTAATTCAAGGTCTGCTGCTCAAGTAAGTTCTTCTGAAGCAAATATGTCGTTTGAAACGCAAAACTTTAGAAGCAAGGAAGAGAAAGTGAAATATGAACGCAATTTCAAAACAAGAAAGATTCGTTCAGAACGTGTTATTGACATGGACTTCTTCTTCGATGAGAAAAACAAATTTGGTTTTAAACAGACATTTACAGATTGGGGATGGCTTGAATTGCTTGGTGTATAACCAAAATATTACCCCAATCTTGTTAGAGTTTTCTACAGTAATGCTACATTACACTGACAGCCTAGTACGGAAGCAATATTAGGAATTATGACTTATGTCATGGGGAAAGAGATATATATAGATCTGAAATCTATTGCTGATGGTATAGGTGTTAAGAATATAGGAGATTCCGATGAACATGTTTTAGATCCTACCATTAAACGTGTGGATCGGAATAGTCCCATTAATCTTGGTGTGGAGGGCAGATTGTTCCACCTTCTTGTCACTTGGTTTCTTCGGCCTTCCGGTGGGAAATTTTCACAAATTCGAGATAGTGATTATTGGTGGTTGTCTAAGTATGCATCAAAAACCGCTCCAAACATTGCAAAACTGATTTATGAGACAATTCTTAATATAGTGAAAAAGGGTGCTTCCATTACAACTTCACTACCATATGGATGTGTAATTAGCCATATATTGAGGAAGGAAGAAGTGGAATTCAATCTTGACTACCCTCTTCGATTATCCCAGAAGATCGACATGTTATCCTTGACAAAAGTGGGATATGATTTTATTGAAAATGTCGGTTGGATAAACAAATCTGACATTGGAGCGGAACAAGACAACGACCAAATGGACAACGTTGAAGAAGAAGTCCACGAGCGGATGGAAGAAGATGAGATCGAAAGGGTGATTACGATGAAGTCAGTGATGGCTTACATGGTTAATTTTCGCCAGCATTTGGATGCTCGTGTTGGCGAGATTAATGACCAAATCGGCCAAATGCGAGTAGATATTTCATCACTTCGTGATGACTTCTCCAACTTCCGTAATCAATGCCTTCAAAGAAAAGACAAAGCTTTAGGTATGACAATGCTTTAAATTGACTATTGACATGCGGTTAATTAACTATTGACATGCTTATAACAAAAGTGGAGAATCCAATGGTGAATGAAGAGGTGGATGATGAAAAGGTTGACAGTTCAGATGATGATGAGCCTGAAGACCCCAACAAATATATAATTTCTGCAACACCGAGTCCCAAAAAACTTGTCATTTTTTATGTCAATGGAGTCCTTGCCTATTATACAAAACAAACTCCCAAAGGTAATAAAATGGCTTCAAATTTGTTTACGGATGTGTTAAGCTATAAACACAAATGTGGTTGAATTTTTGTTCATGTTGTAGATGTTATAATGAGGCCAGGTGTAGAAGAATTTATCAATTTTTGTTTAGAGAACTTTGTTGTTGCCATTTGGTCATCGAAGTTGAGGTAAGCACCGTTATGATTTTAATTGTTAACAATTTGATATTGCTCTTAACCAATTTGATGTTTATCGTGATAATTGTTAACAATTGCAGGCATAACATTGATCCCGCTCTTAACCAACTAACTGTACCGTATGCCCAATATATATTCATCTGAGTAAGATGCTTCTTCTTTGCGTTCGATAATTGTATTTGTTTATGATTCTTACAAATTGATGTTTCACAATTTCCTATAAACAGGATCAAGCGAAGTGCAAACAGAAAGAGGAATTCACCTTCTGCAAAGATTTCCATGACGTTTGGAATGAGTTTCCTCAATTCCACTTGGAAAATACACTGTTGGTGGATGATTCTACCGAAAAAATGATTTATAATCTAGTGAGTTATATATATTTTTGCCATGCATATTCTTTTAAGGTAAAAGTTCATTCATTTGTTAATTGACATTTTCTGTATAGCAATACAATTACATATGTCTGCATCCCTACGACGGTTCATCTTTGAACGATAATGCTTTAGGTATGCCAGTTACATATGTGACTTATTCCATTGGTTTATTAATATATTGAACAGGTTGACAGTTTGGTAATTTGACTTATTTATATATATCCTTAGAAAAGGGCGGAAGCATCCGAGAATATTTGGAAAAGTTGGCGAAGGAGCCTAATGTTCGAGACTTTGTCAAAAATAACCCTTTACAAATTTGACTCTTATTTCATTTATATATTTAACATTCTTGAATTATATATTGGTGTATGTCGGATACATTCAAGTCCCACACGGCTAATATATAGTAATTATATATATATATATATATGTCGGATACATACCAGATGACAGTTACAATGTTTGTTGATCGGTACTTGCAGTATTCTAAACTGAGCTTTAATTTAGGACATGTTACTTTGTTATGTCCCTCAACGTTGCAGAAAGAGCAGTGCCTACTTTTCTTCTGGACTTCTTTTCGCTTTCCTTGTCTTCGTTTAGGGTCGCGAACCCCATTTACAACATTGCTTCAGTTGCTTGAATCTTTCAAACCGAACGAGTGCTCAAATTCGGCAGTTAGTCTTTTCATCTCATCTCTTGCGGTTATGAAAGATGCGTCAGTCTTTGATGCAATGTAGCATAAACGACTTGATGTTGCACGTAGGGCAGCGAACCGTGTCATTTGCATAACTTCTGGTGGTACATTGAAGTCAAGGAAACTTGGTGCAGAAGCCTTCGCATCCTTAGTCCACCGACTTAGAATCAAAGACTTTGGAAGAGATGTGTAATCTAAGTGCTTCAAAACATGTAGTTGATGGCAACATGGAATTCCTACGGTTTTGAATTTCCTACATGAGCATGTGACGATTTCCGAAATGACGTCAAAACATACGTGAAATCTCTTGTTCTTTTCCTTGTACTTTGACAAAACAAAATTTTGACATTCATCTGATAAAGACTGAATTTGTTCCTCAATCTGGTACAAGGTCTCGTCTTACGGTTCTTCTTGGAAGATCCAAAATGATGCCCGCGTATAAATTTCACCAGCATGGCTTTCTAGGTCTGTCAGTTTAGTGATCTGGGCATTGTCTGCGAACTTAAGTAATCTGCTTTCAACTCGTTGATACGCATTTTGCTAATACCTTGTTCAATTGTACGAACAACGTCTACATATGTCTTCTTCTTTATCAGTGCACGTGCGAGTGAAGCATTCAAGGACTCGCACCTTTGTGTGGATCGCATATTCGCAAAGAAATGACCGGTTTGATATGCTTGAGCCCATAAGTTCCGAGTATTTCCCTTCTCAATCACCCATGGATGCTTTTCGACATTGAATTCTGAAATCATTGCAGACCATTCAATATCAAATTCTTCTGTTGTCCACCAAGAACTCAAACATCTAGTAAATGTTGTGCTAAATTTGTTGTCACCAATGTTAGCTTGTACATTGCGAGAAAGATGCCAAGAACATAATATGTGCTTAGCATAAGGGATAACACATTTGATAGCCCTCTGCATTGCCCTATCCCCATCTGTGACAACTGAAAGAGGCGATTTATTCATCATGGCTTGTAAAAAATTACGTAGCACCCACTCGAATGATTGAGTCGTTTCGTCGGCGATGATTGTAGTAAAAAATACTATTGTGTTATGGTGATGATTGACACCGACAATAGGCATAATTGGTCGTCCATAGTAATTACCTTTGCACGTTGTGTCGAACGTAATTACATAACCGAAGCAAGTGTAATCTGATCTCGATGTTGAATCAGCCCAAATAATATTATGCAATGCCCTTGATTCATCTGTTGAGTATGTCATAAAAAACCCCGGATCATCCTCTTTCTTATAATCAAAGTAAGCAATTAGTGCATTCACATCCTCATTGACAATTTCCTTTGTTTTACCTCTTTCAAGTGCATTGTAGAGGTATTTACATGTAAATCCAACATTATGATAACCCCCTGCCTGATTCATGAAATAATTCATTACTTGTGATGTCCCAACACCAACATCTTTCAATGATGTTGCCTCAGCCACATCAGCCTCACTCACAGCTCTATTTGAACGCATAAATGGTGTCATAACAGGTGTGCACAATGCGTGATTATGTTCCTGAAAAGACTTACTTAGAACCCACTGATCATTTGTATTTGTTGTTGTGACCACGATTTTCGCCTTGCATCATGTTTGCGTGACTGGCATATGAGCACGATGACGATAAACAGTATGGACTTTGGATGATCGAAACCCTTCTTTTGAACAACAAAATTCTTATGTCTTCACATTCCCTTCGCGATCCAGCCATGTTGTTCCTCGACGTGCACTGAAACCATGTTTCATAGCGTATTGCTTGTAAAAATTCCAAGCTTCCTCGCGTGAAGAAAAGAGCTGACCGAGCAACCGTTCCGAATCATCAACGATCAACTTTTCATGCCCCTCCCCGCTTGAATGAACATCGTTGGATGGAGTATCGTCCATTTTTGTAAACACGGTCGGTTGAAGTGGTCCAAACAGGAGTTGTGTGTTGCTTTCATTTTCAGGTAGTAAAATCAGTAGGTGGTGGTGGTTGATGGTGGTTGAAGTCTGGCTACAACATTTATTTCTTAGGACAAAGTTAGTTGTGCAATAAATTGTAGTAAAATATCGATACTTTCTTCCCATTATGATAAAAATGATTGATACTTTTTGGAAAAAAGGATTCTCATAGCTTACTGGAAACAAAGTTTCGATACATTTTTCCCGCTTTGAGTAAAATTATCGATACTTTTGTAAAAATCAATGTTTCCGTTAGCAAATCTGCTCGAAAATATCGATACTTTCTTCCTATTATGATACAAAATATCGATACTTTTTGAAAAAAAGGATTCTCATAGCTTATTGGAAACAAAGTTTCTATACATTTTTCCCGCTTTGAGTAAAATTATTGATACTTTTGTAAAAATCAATGTTTTCGTTAGCAAATCTGCTCGAAAATATCGATACTTTCTTCCCATTATGATACAAAATATCGATACATTCTGAAAAAAAAGGATTCTCATAGCTTACTGGAAACAAAGTTTCGATACATTTTTCCCGCTTTGAGTAAAATTATCGATACTTTTGTAAAAATCAATGTTTTCATTAGCAAATCTTCTCGAAAATATCGATACTTTCTTCCTCTACGTAAACAATTATCGATACTTTTCATTAAAAAAGGATTCTCATAGCTTACTGGAACAAAAGTGCCGATACTTTTTTCACGCTATGAATAAAATTACCGATACTTTTGAAAAAAAATCAATGTTTCTGGTAGCAAGTTTGCTCGAAAATATCGATATTGTCTTCCCTCTGCGAACAAAATTATCGATACTTTTTAAAAAAAGGATTCCCATAGCTTACAGGAAACAAAGTGTCGATACTTTTTTCCGGGTTTGATCATAATTATCGATACTTTTGCAAAAAAGTCAATGTTTCCGGTTGCATTTCTACCGTTTTCATTATTGAGTACATCAATGTATCCGGTTGATTGTTACCGTTTTCGTTATTTACTACATCAATTTTGCATTGCAGTGTTATGTCTTTTCACTTGTATCGCATGCACCGTTTACTGCTCATCCTGTATAAAGCTGAAACCCTAAATCCCCAGAACGAATCTGCCTTTTCAGATTCATGTGTTTTCACTTGTATCACATGCACCGTTTCATGTTCATATACCTTTATAAACATTGTGCCTTCTAACTTTCTCTCCCACTTTCCCTCCCAAACGGAAATTCCCTATAAATTAGCAACTCTTCTATTTACTCTTTACAACATCTTCAAATTAATATACTCAACCCTTCATTTATTTCTATAATCAGTTCTCCTTCACCTCACCTTCACCATCTTCTATTATCGAATGAGTTCGAGCAGAGGTTCTGGTAAAAATCCTCAGCCATTGGCAAAGAGGAAACTTGATTTCGAGACATCATCAAACAATGATGATGATTTCTATATTGATTCTGATGAAAAGGAGGAACAACAAAGCCACGAGTCAATGAAAACCAGCAGATGGTTCAACAAGTTCTTCGAGACCTTCGATCGAATGAACACCATCAACGACCCTTCTACTCAATGGCAGTGTCCAGCATGCCAAAGAGGTCATGGTGCCACTCACAAGTTTCATGGCCTTCAGTCCCTAGTGACACATGCCAAAACCAAAGGCGGACCAAAGCTGAAACTTCATCGCCAACTTGGTCAGCTATTAGACGAGGAATTGTGTAGAAGGGGTACTTCGGTTGTTCCTCAAGGTCAAGCTTTTGGCCAATGGAGTGGTTTGAGAGATGATGCTGCTATTGTCTCCCCCCCCCCCCCCCCGCCGCCTTCAAGCAACGAGGAAGCGGATCACCAAATACTCTGGCCACCAATGGTGATGATAATGAACACAAGGCTTCATCAAGATGCAAATGGGAAGATAGTTATATAACTTTTTAATTATGTTTTCATGAATATTAGAATTCCTTAACTTCTTATTTCTTTAATTTTCTGCTTCAGTGGCTTGGTATGGGAACCCAAGAGCTTCTTGACTATTTCAGTTCCTATTCTAGTGTTGCTAAGGCTCGCCATTCATACGGTCCAGAAGGCCATCGTGGAATGAGCCTTCTAATTTTTGAGAGCACGACAATAGGTTATTTCGATGCTCAGCGTCTGCATACCCAGTTTGCTGCCCAAGGTTTTGATAGAGAGGCTTGGCAACGTTGTCAGGGCTTCATGTATGGTCCAGCCAGCCAGCGCCAATTTTATGGTTATATGGCTGTCAAAGAAGACATAGACAACTTCAACCGCCATACTCAATGATTTCTCTATCATTTTCTTCTATTATACAAGATGCACTTCTGCTCATACTTATGCAAACATGTTTTGTTCATTAGGAAACAATAGGGTCAAGTTTGAGATGCGACCATATGCATAGATGGTTGGACAGCAAGCTGGAACAAGTGTCATGGGTGGCAGGGGGCATGGAGGTCGTTTCCCTAGCCAGGGATGAGGATTGTGGACTTGATGAGGCTCATTCTTATACTTTCATTTTTTTATTTCAAATTGTAATTGGTAATTGAAGCACTGGGACTTCATTTTTTTATCATATTTTTTCTTCATCCTTAAGTATATAAACTTTTCATTGGGAACTTTTTATTTTCATAAATATAATTGATATAAACTATTAAATAGAATTGTACCGATACTTTTAATATAAGTATCCATACTTTTTATGCAAGTATCCATACTTCTAATTTAAGTATCGAAACATTTAATATAAGTATCCATACTTTTTATGCAAGTACTCATACTTCTAATTTAAGTATCGAAACACTTAATATAAGTATCCATACTTTTTATGCAAGTACCCATACTTCTAATTTAAGTATCGAAACATTTAATATAAGTATTCATACTTTTTATTTAAGTATTCTTACTTTTTATTTAAGTATCCATACTTTTTATTTAAGTATCCATACTTTTATACAAACAATGTAACTGGTCTAGCTACAACATTTATTTCTTCTTAGGACAAAGTTACTTGTGCAATAAATTATAGTAAAATAACAATACAATTAAAGTAATTACCGATACTTTTAATATAAGTATCCATACTTTTAATTTAAGTGTCGAAACTTTTTATGGAACCGATTGAAACATGGCTAGAAAGTATCGATACGTTTTATATAAGTATAGATACTTTCGAGCCACAATTGAACCAGTTCCGATGTTTTTATTAAAATATCGATACTTTTGTAGTAACGTATCGATACTTATTCGCTACCTATTATGTTATACTAGTACCGGTTTGTTTAAAGTTATAATATTAATGTAAACGATAAAATAATAACAAATTAGGCGCTACTGAATATGTTGATACTCAAATCAACAATATAGGTAATTTTACCGGTTTTGTTATCGTGGGATTTTCTAAGCCCCATCAGCCAAAATCATCAACAAATTAGGCGTTATCGAATATGTTGATACTCAAATCAACAAAATAGGTAACTTTACCGATTTTGTTATCGTGGTATTTTCCAAGGCCCCATCAGCCAAAATTATCAACAAATTAGGCGCTACCGAATATGTTGATACTCATATCAACAAAATAGGTAATTTTACCGACTTTGTTATAGTCGTATTTTCCATGGCCCCATCAGCTCAAAATTATCAACAATTTAGGCGCTACCGAATATGTTGATACTCGGATCAACAAAATAAGTAATTTTACCGATTTTGTTATGTTTGTATCTTAACTACCGATAACTTAAATTTCGTTACCAATTTTTTATTATTTTTTCATGTTTTCTACCGGATACATTATCCCATATCAACATATTCGTTAGCACTTTACCTATTTTATTATTTATCTTATAATATTTCCGATAACGCCGTTTCTTAATCGTGTATTAGTCTGCCTTTCATTAGAATTGTCTATTTGTGGTTGTGGGTGACTGGATGTGCTACTTACAAATCTTAAG
This sequence comes from Hibiscus tridactylites, assembly GCA_958450335.1. Taxonomy (NCBI): domain Eukaryota; kingdom Viridiplantae; phylum Streptophyta; class Magnoliopsida; order Malvales; family Malvaceae; genus Hibiscus; species Hibiscus tridactylites. Next base: position 51,562,024 of record OY288290.1, read on the forward strand.
TTGTTGACACATCTTTTCATAGTGTTGCACACGCCAATCTCATGCACAAATAAAAATTATATATAAATATACAAATTATTAGAAATTTTTTATAAAAAACTAGAAATATTAAAATACTGTTAAAATAATAAAAATAATTCAATTTCATTAAAAATTTTAGATGATTAAATAGTAAATAAGTCAATTGAGTTAACTTGATTGATATTGTTAGGAACAAACGCGTGATTTTATATAAGGGTAGGCGAATTTGTAAAATTCTATAGGGTGAACTTATAGAATTTTAGGGCGAAAATAAATTTTCATTAGAAAATACGTAGAAAATTTATAGAACATATACAAACTTCAAAATTCCAGGGGACGACCGCTCTCCCAACCCCCTCCCTCGATCCATACTAGATATTGTCGCATGTATAGTGTACACAAGGACATGCATGGGCGGAGCCACCCATTAGTATGGGTGGTCAGATGACACCCAAATTTTTTTTGGGATAAATTCTTTTATATATAAAATTTTAAATAAATAAATGACACACATTTATAAATAATTGACACCTTTTAAATAAAATTCAAGAATATAGCATCCTTTAAATAATTTTCTAGCTCTGCTCTTAAGGACATGAGATCAAGCATATTTAAATGCTCTATACCCTTCAGTTAATTGGAAATTTTACATTTTTGCTCATCTTAAAATTAGTGATACAGTTTAAATCTTTTTAACACAAAATTTTTGCCTTAAATATACATTTGGTACTTGAACCATGCACTTTCTCCCAAGTTGGTATCTATAAAATTTTACTCTCAGATTGGTATTTAATTTCACAAGTTGAAACCTAAAAACAATTTAGTCCCAAATTTGAAACAATTCAAAAGATTTGACTCTCAAGATTTAAAAATTCTATTAATTTGTTTTTTTATTCACTTAAATTGTTTTTCTTTTCCTAAAAATGTTATATTATTTTCTTGGTATAATAAAAGTTTGAAAGTAACTTGTTGATTTATGGTAGAATTCAATTATCTAACTGTTTTTTTGATCCGAGGGACTCATTTGGTTTGACAATATCACAAAAATGATTAAGTTTGGTGAAAATTTTAAATGTTAATGGTTAAATTGATTGAACTGTTTCGAATTATGACTAAATTGTTTGAATGTATAAGTTTTGGGACTAAACTGTAAATAGGAGTACCAAAATAGTGGATAAAATTAAAGTTCGGGTACCAACTTGGGAGCAATATTTCTTAAGGTACCAAGTTGAGAGAAAATACCTAGTTCAAATACCAACTTGGGAGAAAAAAAATTCTTTAGGTGTCAACTTGGGAGAAATTGTCTAGTTCAGATATCAAATGTATATTTAAGCCAAAAAAAGATCATTTGGTACTTGAACTAGACATATTCTCCCAACTTGGAACTTAAAGAATTTTTTTCTCCCAAGTTGGTACCTGAACTAGGTACTTCCTCCCAAATTGATGTCTAAAGAATTTTTGCTCTCAAGTTGGTACCCAAACTTTAATTTCATTCACTGTTCTGGTAATTTTATTAATAGTTTTAGTTCTCAAAACTTATACATTCTATCAATTTGATCATAATTCAAAATAATTTAATAAATTTAACTCTTCATATTTAAAAATTACATCAATTCAGTCAATTTTTCACGGTACTATCAAATCAAACGAGCCCATTGAATCCAAGCAACATTTGAATAATTGCATTTTATAATAAAATAATAAGTTATTGTTAAACTTTTATTGTATTAGTAAAGTAATATAAGATTTTTTTTTTTTTGATCAGCAAGTAATATAAGATTTTTGGGAGAAGAAAAAATAATTTAGGAGAATAAGAAAGAGTAAATTGATAGAATTTTTAAATATATAAGGTTAAATTTATTGATTTTTTTCAAATTAGGACTAAATTGATAAAATGTATAAGTTTAAGTATCAATTTGGGAGAAAAGTGACCGGTTCAAGTACTAACTTGAGAGTAAAAATTCTTTAGGCGCCAACTTAGGAGAAAATATCTAATTCAAGTACCAAATCAGAATAAAAAATTCTTTATGTATTAATTTTAGTTGTGAGCTTTCTTATTCGTGCAGAATATGCCATAGTAAAGGCATCCCAGTTCGTGAAGTTGCACCATCATGGGAATTGGGAAAGACATCATCATCTTTGGATTGAGGCATTCGTTACGAGTTTATTTTATAACACATATTTTATTGATAAATTATTGAAATTCGAATTTTTAAAAAAAACCTTTTTTTTACTAACACCATTTGAAGACTTGTTGATCAGCATGTAATTTATGTGCATTACCTTTGCATGGTTTGTCGGATAGAAGGAAGCAATCGAAGCGGCATTGGAGGAGCAAGAGGAATGAGTTGAACAGCCAAACTCCAAATGAAGCCCTGAACCAAACCAAGGGTAGACAGAATATTCTTGTAGACGATGATGACATCAGTTCCAACATCAAAAAACCGCCTCGTCCGTCATCGAGTTTGACTCCTAAGTTGCACTCCACAAGTGTTAACCAACAAGAACAAAGAATACGATGACGACGAAGAGGAGGAGAATGTGGATGTTGAGCTTAGGGTTGTAAATGAGACGAGACAGATCGCGAGCTACTCGAGCTCGACTCAGTTAAAGCTCGGTCAACACTCGACTCGATTAGGCTCGACTCGAGTTCTTAACGAGCCGAGCTGAGCTACTTGATACCCGACTCGAAAAGCTCGCCAGCTACTCGAAAGTATAATAAACTATTTTTAAATTTTTAAAATTAAAATGAACTAAAATGTAGGTTTGGTGTTTTGGTTGCTACGTTATGTTAGTTTAATTTTTAGTTTAACTTTCTTTATATTTTCATGTGTACTTTTTTTCTCCTACTAGGATTAAGGGTTTTTAATGAGTCATATAGAAATATTTCTTTTGGTATGATTATTATCATTATTATTATTACGAACAATGTTGTAAATAAAACGATACAGATCGCGAGCTACTCGAGCTCGACTCGGTCAAAGCTCGATGAATACTTGACTCAATTGGACTCGACTCGAACTCGAGCTCGGCTCGAATTCTTAATGAGTCGAGTCGAGCTCAACATACTCAAGCTCGAGTCAAGCTCGAACTCGACTCGAATTTTTAACGAGTCGAGCCGAGCTTAGCACTACTCGAGCTCGACTCGGCTCGTTTACGCCCCTAGTTGAGCTTAGCAAGTTCCCTTCTAGTGCTGAGTGCTGACCCTGCTAAAATGGCCAAGATGTAGTAAATAACCACAAAACAAACTATTACAAGAGATCGGATGTCGTTTCCTTTGTTATAAAAACCATGGAAACAGAGACATATGTATCTAATTTAAGTTGAACAAACTTTGTATGCCTAAATTAAGAATCAAAACTCACACAAATTGTTTCAACTTGATTATCCTGTGTTAATATCAAACGGTATTCTCAAATTCGTTTCTAACCTATTGTTTTCACTGAAAAAAAAACATATCTACCTGGGATTTTAACTTAATCATCTACTTTTATAATTGTTGGTAACCCAAATCATCTTTCAAATTGCCAACATTTTCTCCCTTCAAATCTCTCCTGGATTCTTTTGAATCTATCCATTTCAATTTTCTTAAATTTTTTTTATTGAATCCCACCTTGATCACCTCTTCCCTGCATAGTTTTTTTGTTCTCCGATGGTGGAAGATGATTCGAGTGTCGTTTTCAACACTAAATCGACTGTTTTAGCAGCGGAGACCTCGGATTCAGGCTACAGCAACTACGAGCATCGCCCCTGCAAACGTGCCCGACACGATCATGATTGGTCGTTCACCAGGTTTAAAGGTGTCGTCCAGCAGCAAAATGGGCATTGGGGTGCACAGATATACACCAACAATCAGCGGATATGGCTCGGGACGTTCAAGTCCGAGAGACAAGCTGCCATGGCTTATGACAGCGCAGCCATCAAGCTACCTAGCAGCAGTGACACCTATAGGAACTTCCCGTGGACCGAACTCAACATCCGAGAACCGGACTTTCAAAGCCTCTATTCGACCCAAGATGTACTGAACATGATCAGAGATGGTTCGTATCAAGCCAAGTTGGAAGAATTCGTCAAGATTTTATCTAAAAGGGATGAGAAATCAACCACCAATCTTAACAAAAAGCTGGTGCATAGTGATACACAGTTTTCATGCGTGCAACTTTTTCAAAAGGAATTAACGCCAAGCGATGTTGGCAAGCTTAACCGGCTCGTGATCCCTAAAATATACGCGGTTAAACACTTCCCTCAAATTTGCAAGACCGATCAACAAAGCTCGGCCAGTGGGGTTGAAGACGTCGAGCTCGTCTGCTACGACAAGTTAATGGTGGCATGGAAATTCCGTTACTGCTACTGGAGGAGTAGCCAGAGCTTTGTGTTCACAAGGGGTTGGAGCCGATTCGTGAAGGAGAAGAAACTCAGTGAGAAAGATACTGTGACATTTTACACATGTGAGTCCCCCGGTGGAGCTCGAAATGGTAGAAATTTCCTCATTGATGTAAGTTACAATGGTTGCATCGGCGAGGGCGACAGGAAGCAGATTAATACAATGGAAGCATCAACCGATGGCGATGAGGATCGTCGTGAACATAATTCGGAGGCGGATTTGGAGCTGAACTTGGGAGAGAAGAATTATGGTAAGACTAGTAGTGAGTTGAATGAAAAGGAAGCAGTGAATGGATCGGAATCGGGTGGCAGTAGCAATGTAAAGCAGAGAAGTGTTACCCTTTTCGGAGTACAGATCATAATCAACCGATGAACATAAGTGTAACAAGTGAATTTCAGGCTGGTTTTTGGAGTATTAGAGCCGTGTGCATGTGCATGAAACAGGGTTGTGGAGCAGTTAACTAAGACTGTTATATGGTAGTTAGATATAAAAGCAAAGTACCATATTGTATATTGTTGATTAGGCTGAGTTAATGAGAAAACACTCGATCATCACCAGGCTGAGTTAGATATAAAAGCAAAGTACTATAGTGTATATTGTTGATTAGGCTCTGAGTTAATGAAGCAACATTGTTTTTCTTTTGGTTATACTTTGAATATTATTACTTACCAATCACAACCCCTACAAATATAACCAACCAATCATCATTAACAATAATCCAACGAGTAGTCTTAGTAGAAAATATAATAATGTTCATTTTAGGAGACCCGAGTTCGAACAACTTATTTGCAATGTGTGTGTTATCAAAGGGTTAAAAAAAACATGAACAAATACTATCTTGTATTTAAATTTAACGACTTATGTTGTTGGTGTGATCTCATGATAGATAACATACAACTTTAAAATAAATTGCTCAAACTCTGGATAACAACATCCTTTTATGTATAAAAAGGATGGGAAAATAACCACTAATCTTAACAAAAAGCTGGTGCAGGGTGGTACACAGTTTTCATGCATGCAACTTCTTCAAAAGGAATTAACGCCAAGCGATGTTGGCAAGCTTAACCGGTACGTGATCCCCAAAAAATACGCGGTTGAACACTTTCCTCAAATATGCGGCGGAGTTGAAGACGAGGAGCTCGTCTTCTACGACAGGTTAATGGTGGCATGGAAATTCCGTTACTGCTATAGGGGAGTAGCCAGAGCTTTGTGTTCACAAGGGGAATTTCAGACTGTTGCTAGCATAGATCTCTTGTTCATGTAAATAATCCAAACAATCTCTTGGGTTGGGAAGTTGTGATGTATTTGAAAGGTCCAAAGAGCAGGTGGAGTTACATTTGTTTTAGAAAATGATTTGATGAGAACTTTGATCTTTTGTCCATGAGATACATTCAGTGTAAATAAAAGTTCGCACCCACTAACATAAATTCTTGCATCATCTCTTACTAGTCTTATAAGATGAGTACCGAGGAATGGTGACGGCTGAATTTCATTTTTGGCTAGGTAGCCTAGATTTGTTATGCTACCCTTTGGTTGCAATTGTAACAGCATTTTGTTTTTGGTTAGTTGTAGAACAAATTGTGCTCTGCTTTATATGTAAAAGCGAAGGCTTGAGTGGATTCTTTTGCATTGAATTGTCTTGCTGGGTGTGTGTGTGTGTTTTCACGGGGCACCTATTGCAGGTTCTGCAGTAGATCAACTCAAGCAGGTTGTGGGCTACGTAAGTCTGGGGTACCCTTTCGGCATGATGGCCTCCATTCTCTTCCCACGACACCACAATGCTCTTCCGACGACACCACAATGCTCTTCCGACGACACCACAATGCTCTTCCGACGACACCACAATGCTTTCCTCCATTCCCCCGAAACCGGAACTCTTTGTCATGGGAACTCGGGATGGATTTACAAGCGTGAATCAGCTCAACAACAAGCTGAAATCTGCAGCAGGACGCACCGAAAGCGTTTGATCAATGGAGTTAGTCACTTTGAAATGGATAGCCCTGATTATGATGCTGAGATGCTGAATTGTATCCTTGAATTTATTGCCTCATTGTAGGACAAGCAACCTGTTCTTAGACTAGTTGGTCAAATTGCTCTGAAATTTGTTGATTTTTTAGCAACTTGCAGGAAATTAAACCTTTTGGTCAAATGGCTCTGACCCTTTATACTCCCCCTACCTCTTCCTGCTCCAACCACCCCACCGCCCTAACCCATGGACTTCTTAATCCCAAGGCCTGGTCCAAAGCGACCACCTCTGGGGGATATTCCAGGATTATAAACCCTAAATCTTAATCTTACATTTGAAGTGCAAGTTCGGTCAATCTTCTTGAACATGCCTTCATCTGCAGTCATGTAGTTTGTACATCCACTATCAATCAACCAATTAATTTTATTCTTGTAAACCTTTTCTATGTGATCAAGTTGCTTGCAAGACCTACATTATATGTCTATATAGTGTAACTCTTTAAACTCGGCCTAGAAAAAAAAATCGAATTTAAAAAATTATTGTTGAAATTTTTTCCCTCAAGTAATAAATTTTAGGTTTAAATAATTTATAAAATAAATTAATTATTAATTAACAATAAATATTGTAAAATACCATAATTATTTTCAAATCTTAAATATTATAAAAATATTCTTATCATTTAATAAAATATCTAAAATAAAGTCTGTAAATATATGCTGAAACATAATCCCAAAATATAAAGTTCCACGATCTGAAATACTAAATTTAGTTCATACTGAATAATAAAATAATCAGGTCCTCCAAATACCACGTCGCCTAAAGTCCAAGATATCTGTAAAAGAAAACTATGAGGGAGTAAGTTATAGAGCTTAGTGTGTCTCTAAAGTGCAAGAAAAATCGTAAATACAAAGACAATAATTTCTATAAAATCTTTAAGTTCAAAACAATGATGATTCACAACACAAACGATTTAATTTTTATAAACACAATGCAATGTACCCAACTACAGCGGAAAGTTTCCCAGAACTCCTCGCTACATCACACCAATCAGTAAGTAGTCGAAACCACAATCTTCCACCGTACAATCTCAACACATGCACACAACGCTATAGAATCACAATTCTCTAATCTCTACACAATTTTGTACTGTAATCCGAGTTCATAGTTCACAAAACTATTATTTAAAATAAATATCTCAAGTATAAATTCATACAAAATTCTTTATGCAACAACACATTTCATGTAAAATACCCATAAATTGTAAAAAAATATCACACGGTAAAACCATCTATATAGCACGATAAGAAAACACACCTCAAGCAACAATAGCTCTAACGTCAGGAGGAACGTCTCTCACGTTCGGATCTAGCTAAATCGGAACCTGTGCCACCAATTTAACACTAATATTAAACTAAAAGAATATCCACGTGTTGTCCTCGTAGTACGTGCGCGATTAGATTGAAAAGGTGAAGGAGGTTGTAACTCGTCTTGTTCAAGGTCGATGTCGTCTACAAAAAGATGAGAAAAATAATAATTATATTTGTGCGATGCTAAAGACTTACCAAAATTCAATCGAAATAAGAAACATAAAATCAAGGGAGATGTCGAGAGAGACTAAAGGTGCGGCTGTTGAATGATTCTAGGCTGTCGAAGGAAATTAAATACCCAAATAATAGGGTAAAATCGCAAGGGTAGCCATTGAATTGTATGAGGATTTGCAAACGAGCACTTAAGTTTTTCATGATTTATAAATTGACTCCTAAATTCCTATATTAAGCCTTGTAAATTTTAATTTTTTCAATTTATCCCTCAAACCCAATTAGGATTTTTGAATTTAATTCTCAAATCATTAGGGCTTCAAGAACTAGAGGATTCAAAATTAGAGATTTTCCGAATACAGAGTTTATAATTTGGGTGTAATTTTTTTGGTGTTACATCTAAACCGGAAATATTTCACCAAATGTGTTGTCTTATGGCAGTGTGCACAAGGTGGGAATCTGTCTTTTTCCTCATTCTTTAGTACCATCTCCATCTCTCTTTTGTTTCTCTCTTCGAGTCTTCTTCCCATTGTTGTTTGATGTGTCACACCCTAAAATCGGTCTAGTCAAAATTATGTTTCGATGATCGAATATTTTATACCAATTGTGTTCGAACGATGTAATTGTCCGATCTTATATTCAATTTGAAACAATACAAGATATTCAGCTAACTTGTAATAGTTTATTATTATTATTATTATTATTATTATTATTAAAACTAAAAAAAATCTAAGTGGGGGACCCATGGAAATTCTTTTAGCCTCAACATCTATGAGAATATGTCTTCTTCTGAGAGTGCCAGGAAGTATGGGACAAGCTTGAAATTACATACAAGAGAACAAACAAAGTAAAGGAGACCAAGATTGACCTCTTCAACCACGAGTATGAGAACTTCAAGATGGATCCGGAAGCGGACATTGAGAAGATGTTCCATCGATTCTCCGCCATCACCAATGGACTAAAAGGCTGTGGAGAAGTCATTCCGGAAGAAAATCTTGTCTGAAAGCTTATCTACTCCCTTCACGAGTCATGGGACTCGAAAAAGACCGTGATCATCGAAGCCAAAAATCTCAAGACCTTGAAGCTTGATGAACTCATGGGGTCACTTCTCACTCACCAAATCATGAAGAAAGACAAAGAAGAAGAGAAGAAAAAGGAAGAGATAAGAAAGATGGGGAAGAACAAGATCATGGAGCTAGGCATCAACGCAAGTGTCGTTGCTCTCAAATCCTCCACATGCCATCATGTAGAACTAAGTGAGGAGAAAAGTGAAGATGAAGAGATGGCCTATCTCTTTAAGAAATTCACCTGGTTCATGAAGAGCGAATTGAAGAATTCTAAGCATGAATCGAAGAAGAAGATTAAGGATTCTCACAAGTTCAACAAAAATGGATCATCTTCAAAGAAAGCATATGTGGCGACATGGAGTGATGAAGACTCCACCGATGATGAGGTAGCCCACCTATGCTTCATGGCCCTCAATGAGGGGGGTAACTTCTAACTCATCTATTTCAATTTCATATACATTTGATGAGTTACAAGATGCATGTGATGATTTGCTTTTGGAATTTAAGACATCATTTTTTAAAAACAAAAAATTACTTTCAAATTTGAAAAAGGAAAATGATTTGCTTTCCAAAACAAATTTAGAGTTTGAAGCAAAAATTAAAGATTTTGAACATAAAGTTTTAGATTTACAAAATTTGCTTCAAACGATGGAAAAAGATCATCAAAAAGAAGTTGATGATCTTAAGAAGAAAAAAGATTTGATTTTCAATGAACTCCAAAAGAAAAACAATTTAGGAAAATCAAATTTTTATGTTAGACAATCTAGTGCCCCTAGATTTTTGATGGAAAAGTTTTTAGAAGTATTTGGGTCCCAAAAGGTCTAAGTACTTCAACTAAAAAGGATGAAATTGAAAAATGGATTCCTGAGGGTACAAAATTATGTGCAACTAACATCTATGGATCCAAAACAATTTGGATACCAAAAAATTACTTGATTGTCTTGTTTAGGTGTGATGGAGAGTGATCAACAAGTCCAAATTTGAGGGGGAGCTCCATGCACACAAAGGGAGCACTTGAAGAAGGAAGGCTTCACATCCTCATTTGAGTTCAAGTGTGGTAAAATTAGTTGAATTTCTTTTCATTTAGTTTTATTTATTTTAATTCAACTAGTTTTAATCATATTGTTATACTAATATTATTTGATGCTTTGAGTAAGGGGAGCCAATTTTAAAACCAATTTTATTTTAGTTTTGTCAATTTTCTTTTTTACCTCCTAAGTTATTTTGAATCTCGTGTCTTTTTAAATTCATTTTGATATAACAAAAAGAGAGGAGAAATGGTTTAAAAAATTAAATTTTTCAAAGCATTATCTCTTATTCAAATTTTTAAAATACTAAGGGGGAGAATATCAAACAACTTTTCAAGTTGGTTTATTATATCAAAAAGGGGGAGATTGTAGAACTAAATGTTTTGATATAATAATTGAAAAATGTTTTGAACTAAATTGAAAAGAATTTAAAATATGTTTTTAGTCAAAAACAACTTGAAAATATGTTTAAGGGTTTTACAAGGCTTTAGAATGATTTAAAGTAGTCAAAATCATATTTTTCAGGTACCCGTACCGATACGGTTTGGTACAGTATCGGTACGCCCTAGGGTTTCAGCTACAGTAAAATTCTAGTAGCCAAAACCCGTACCGATACACTTCGTCGTATCGATACGATATGTTTTAAATAGCTAACGGCTAGTTTGCGTACCGATACGGTTGTGTCGCGTACCAATACGCCCAACTATCCCCAACGGTCATTTTCCCAACGGTCTTTTAAATTACAAAATCATACTGATACGATAGCCAAGCGTATCGATAGGTACCAGCTTGAAGTTGTAACCCCCTCGTCCCGGTCTGGTCGGATGACCGGTCCGAGTGAGCTACACGGGGAAAACCGAGTGAAAACTCCCAAGGAAATTCTCCCTCGGTTAGCAACCCTATTTTTTTCATTTTAAATCTTGTCTAGATGAGTAATTAATCCTATGTGGTCTTACAGCGGAACAACATTTACGAGACAAACATCCAAACTCAACCTAACATTTCACAGTCCAATTTTTAACTTGATCTGCAGGCGGTATCGATACACCTAAGGGGTGTATCGATACCCCTTGACCAGGTCATCTGGTCAAAGTCAACCCGTGGAGACCGTATCGATACACCCTAGGAGTGTATCGATACCCTCCCCAACTGTTGACTTTCCATGGTCAACGCTAAGGTGACCGTATCGATACGCATGAAGGCCCGTACCGATACCGAACTGGACAGTAACTCCAGTGGCCAAAATGGTATCGGTACGCCCCCTCGCGTATCGAAACTCAATGCCTGAAACATGAAGGTCGTATCGATACGGGACCAACCGTATCGATACCCCTGCTACGAAATCACAGGTTCGAGCTGGTTTAAGGCACAAGGTGGCCCTTAAATCCCTCTCAAACCTCAACCAACACACTAACATGTATCCTATGTCAAACCAAGAGTATAGGCATGCTTAAACTTGAAACTAAAGGCACATTTCACACAAAGTGGTGATTAAATCATACAAGCAACATAAGCTTTCAAGCAAGGCATTCCAACAAGAGGCATTTCAACATTTAAAGTCATACAAGGAACTCAAAGCCTTTAAGGCACAAGACAAGCATATAAGAGGTTTACACCCACATCAAGGCAACCTAACATTGATAGACATGCTAACACACACAATGTTCATCATAGCAAGTCATGCTTACAAACCATAGTCAAGTTAACTTCAACACATATAAATGAGTCATACAAGCTCATACACAACCCTTGCCACATTGCTAACTATTACAAAATTAACCATACTTGAGCAACAATTTGGAAAGCCCTTCTTGCCTTGCCTCGAGCTAACACCACGCTAATGATCTGCATTGTTGAACATAGAGAGCGTAAGCTATAAGCTTAGTGAGGGTGCTCTAAAACGAAAAACATCAACAATGCAGGGTTCAAGCATGTTAATCCTAGTCTTACATACATCAAGCATAGGCATTAAAATCAAGTAGACCTAGCTAGTCTTTCAAGTGGCATATATGGTCTCTCAATCCTATCAAGCTCAAACATCAACATCCATATCATGCAACAACACTTCATACCACAATCACATATCACCATCATATATCACAATACATGAACAAGTTTAATTGGCCACTTTAATTACCCCGATTGTGCGGATATAAACCTTAACAACACTTTACCTCGGTGGGATTTCACTCATCACCGGACCTTGCATGTGCGGGATTCCACTCATCGCCACATGCCCTACGGATGGGATTCCACTCATCATCCCGTAGAAATAAATAAAAGCTTCCGGTGGAATGTTACATCACCGTACTCCTCCTTGATGACTTAACGCCATCAAGGCCACGTACGTTTTGACTCAATTTGTGTGCACACTATCCTAATGATCGATCATTTACAACCGGTAATTATTTAGTGCCAATTATCATCATCAATCACATATCATCACACACTCATGCTCAACACATATATCCACATCATGATATATATACATGCATCATATAATCACAAGTACAAGAGCATAGTCATTAAGCACATTAGCATTTAAGGAAAACAAGACTAAACTAACTACTTGGATTATAAGGAAGTGTCCTACCAAGCACACTTTACACACACACTACTCATGCTCGAACCAAACTTTAAAACAAGTTAAGACCACTCACCGCCCTTCCTTAGCAATTCGAACCAATCCTCCTACGAACCCGGATTCGGTCCCAAAGCCTCCTCAACGTTTCCTCTTGCTTCTAGTCAAACAAAACACATACATTACTTCCAAAATCAATTCTAAACCAACCATCAACTTGCTTGCAAACACAACCCAATTTCCACAAATTCCCAAACCACATAACATCTCAAAAACCCAATTTTCGTACTCCAACAACCATTGGTTGAAATACCCATTTCCAAGCATCCAAATGACTTCCTAAACATCCCAAATCACTCTCCTAACATAGGTAGACCATCAGCCCTTCAATTTCAATATTAAACCCACCAAAAACCCAAGTTTTCATACTCTAAAATTTGTCCTAAGGACCCACTACGAAATTTCATCCAAAATCAACCAAATTAATATATGTTGTGTATTTCGTTATGTTTAAGCAAAACCCCAATACAATTTATCAAAACAAATTGAAAAACCCCCTTAAAAAACCAAACTTTATTATAAACCCTAATTTCCAAAACTCTATATTTTTGAAATCTAAGACAATGGTTGGATAGGGGATAAAGAGGAGATTAAGAAAATGACTTTACCTTTCAAAAAGACCTTGGATTGAAGTTGAAAATGAATGGAATAGTGATTTGATATTTGAGAGGTTTTGAAGGAGGGGAGGGGGAGTTTCACGTGGGTTTAGGGGAAAAGGGGGAAAAAGATGACAATATGGAAAGTTGTCATCCTTTTTCAAATGATCTGGGTAAATTACAATATGAGTCCTCCTCTTTTTACTAAAGTTTAATTTGATCATTATTTGAAGTTGAATTGTTTTAATTAACTTTTTATTTGACCCGAACTAAAACCCGGTTAACTCCTAGGCCCAAGACACGGGTGTTACAACTCTCTCCCACTTAAGGAATTTCGTCCCCGAAATTACCTGACTGAAAGAGATACGGAAACTGCTTTTCCATATCCTCCTTCCTCTCCCAAGTGGCCTCGTCCAAACCTCTACGTTGCCACCGCACCTTCACTAACTCAATCGATCTACCCCTCAACACCTTACTGTCCGAAGCTAAGATCTCCACTGGTTCTTCCTCGTAAGTCAAATCCGGATTCAATTCAATCTCTTCTACGGGCATAACATGTGATGGATCGGACCTATACTTGCGAAACATCGACACATGGAACACATTATGTATCTTCTCAAGCTCGGATGGCAAATGCAACTGATAAGCAACGGGACCCACCCTCTTCACAATCTCATACGGCCCTATGTACCTCGGACTCAACTTCCCTTTTCGGCCAAATCTCATCACCTTTTTCCACGGAGACACATTCAAGAATACCTTCTCACCCACTGAGAACTCAACTTCCTTCCTCTTCAGATCGGCATAGGACTTCTGCCTATCCGAAGCAGCCTTCAAACGATCACAAATCAATTTTACCTTTTCGGTTGTCCCCTTGAGCAAATCCGGCATAGGTAACAATTTCTGTCCTACCTCGGCCCAACACACTGGAGTCCTACACTTCCGGCCATACAAGGCCTCATACGGAGCCATCTGAATGCTCGACTGAAAACTGTTATTGTACGTAAACTCTACCAGAGGCAAATGCTTCTCCCAAGTACCCTGAAAGTCTATGATACAACAACGCAGCATGTCCTCTAAGATCTGAATAACCCTCTCTAATTGACCATCTGACTGAGGATGATAAGAAGTGTTGAAGTTCAAACGGGTACCCAGAGCTGTATGCAGACACTCCCAAAATCTAGAAGTAAACCGCGGATCTCTATCTGACACAATGGACTTCGGCACACCATGTAGCCTCACAATCTCACCAATGTACAAATCGGTCAATCTATCTAAGGTGTAAGTAGTGTTGACTGCCAAGAAGTGAGCACACTTCGTAAATCGATCCACTATCACCCAAACTGAGTTCTTCTTCGTAGGAGTCAAAGGCAAACCCGAAACAAAATCCATGGTGATGTTCTCCCACTTCCATTCCTGAATTCTCAACGGCTGTAACAAACCTGAGGGAACCTGATGTTCCGCCTTCACTCTCTGACACACTAAGCACTTACTCACAAAGTCGGCTACATCTCTCTTCAAGCCAACCCAAAAGTACTCATTCTTCAAGTCACGGTACATCTTCGTACTTCTAGGATGCATAGCAAACGGACTACTGTGGGCTTCAGTCAAGATCGTACGTCTCAAATCACTGTCTTCTGGCACAACTATTCTGTCCTTGAAACACAAAACCCCACCAGTGTTGAAACTATAGTCTGAAGATCTACCTTCGGCTATATCTTGCACGTGAGGTGCCAAAGATCTATCTAAGAGTTGTTTCTCTCGAATCAACTGACCTAGAGTAGGTCTAACCTGAAGCTCGGCTACCAAGCCACCATCTCCAGACAAACTCAATCTAGCAAACATAGCTCTCAAGTCTATGGCCACCTTCCTACTCAATGCATCGGCCACTACGTTGGCTTTACCCGGATGGTACTCAATAGTAAGATCATAGTCTTTTAGCAGCTCTAACCACCTACGCTGTCTGAGATTCAAATCTCGCTGAGTCATAATGTACTTTAAACTCTTGTGGTCGGTGTATACCGTGCATTTCTCACCATACAAATAATGTCTCCAGATCTTCAAAGCAAACACAACTGCAGCTAACTCTATGTCATGGATCGGATAGTTGCGCTCATGTGTCTTCAACTGTATTGAGGCATAAGCCACTACTCTCTTGTCTTGCATCAGAACACATCCTAACCCTACATATGAAGCATCACTGTAGACTACATAGTCCTTCCCGGACTCAGGCTGAATCAAAATCGGAGCTTGGGTCAAGGCTTCTTTCAATTTCTCAAAGGCTCTCTGTCTTGCATCTGTCCGCTCAAACTGAACACTCTTCTGAACTAACTGTGTCAATGGAGCAGCTAATTTAGAGAAGCCCTCTACAAACCTCCTATAGTATCCGGCTAAGCCTAGGAAGCTACGTACTTCTGTCACAGACTTCGGTTGCTTCCACGCAACAATGGCTTCAATCTTCTTCGGATCAACTCTAATGCCTTCAGTTGACACTACATGTCCTAAGAAGACTACCTCACGAATCCAGAATTCACACTTGCTGAGCTTCGCATATAACTGATGATCTAACAAAGTCTTCAAAACAAGTCTCAAGTGTCGGTCATGGTCTTCTTCAGTTCGCGAATACACCAAGATGTCATCAATAAACACAACTACAAACTGATCTAGATACTGATGAAAAATCCTATTCATCATGTCCATGAAAGCTGTCGGTGCATTAGTCAACCCAAATGGCATGACTAAAAACTCATAATGACCATATCTAGTCCTAAAGGTCGTCTTCGGTACATCAACCTCTCTAACCTTTAGCTGGTAGTAACCTGATCTCAAATCAATCTTCGAAAAGACAGATGCTCCTCTCAACTGATCAAACAAGTCATCAATTCTAGGCAACGGATATTTGTTCTTCACTGTCAACTGATTTAACTGTCTATAATCTATGCACATTCTCATACTTCCATCTTTCTTCTTCACAAACAACACTGGTGCACCCCAAGGTGAAGAACTAGGTCGAATAAAACCTCTATCTGTCAATTCTTGCAACTGAGTCTTCAACTCTTTCAATTCTTTCGGTGCCATTCGATACGGAGCAATCGAAATAGGAGCCGAATCAGAATAAGTCTCAATGCTGAACTCTACCTCTCTGTCCGGTGGTAATCCTGGCAATTCTTCTGGAAACACACTAGGAAAATCACATACTGCCCGGATGTCCTGAGGTCTAACCTCACTCATGTTAGGGTTCATCACATACGCTAAGTATGCTTCACACCCCAACTCGACTAACCTCTTAGCCTCTAACACTGAAACCACATTGGACAAGAACTTCACGTTCTCGCCCACCACTACAATCTCATAGTCATCTGTGAGCTTCAAAGAGATCCGCTTAGTTTCAAAATCTATCCTAGCTCTATGCTCCGTGAGCCAATCCATACCCAGAATCACATCGAAACCATAGAAGGGAAGTTCCATCATATCCACTGGAAACACATGCCCCTGAACCATCAACGGACACCTTCGGTACATCTTCCTAACTACTACCGTGTCCCCAAAGGAACTAGTAACACTAACTCCTACCTCTAACATTTCACAAGGCAAATTCAAAGACCGTACATGCTCACTCAATATGTAGGAATGTGTAGACCCATAGTCAATCAAAGAAAGCAAACCCAAAGACTGTATCGAGAAGTTACCTGCGATCACATCGGTGTCATGCTGATCCCCGCGCTGAGCATAAACTCTGGCCTGACCTCCACCCTCTGGCTGAACTGCAACTACATGTGCTATGTTCCTCTGACCATCATTCCTCGGCTGGAAGTTTCCTCTACCGCGCCCGCGGCCTCTCTGGAAGTCATTGGCTCGAGCAGGAGCCTGAGCTGGTGCTTGTCCCACCTGATGTGGACAGTCACGTCTAATGTGGTCTCTAGCACCACAACTCCAACAAGAATGGTAATTCCCCCAACACTCACCGGTGTGGTTCCTCCCGCAAGTAGCACACGTGGGCAACTTCCCACCAGCTCTCTGACCCTGATGGCCCCTACCGTGGTTACCGCCACCACGCCTATGATCATACTGATTCCTGTTGTCCTGATGCCTCTTGGCATCACCTCTATCAAAGTTGCTGGACCACTTACCCGAACTAGATCCACCTGACCGCCTGGTCAAACTCAAACTGTGCTCTAAGTCCTTGGCCCTCGCGACCAAGACATCAAAATCAGTGTAATCTGAAGCTAGAGTATAAGTCTTGATCTCCTCACTCAGCCCATATCGGAAGCGGTTACAACGCTCCACCTCAGTTGGTACAAGCTCAGGTGCATACTGACTCAATCTGACAAACCGAATCTCGTAATCAGTCACGGACATACTCCCCTGAAGCAAGGCCATAAACTCCCTCTTCCTCTCATCAAGGTATCGCGGACCCAAATACTTCTTCCGGAAAGCTGTCTCAAAGAACTCCCAAGTAATCTCGGTCTCATCCATCCCCGAAGTAACGGTGACCCACCAAGTGTAGGCATCTCCCTGAAGCAAAGACTCAACGCATCCCAACTTGCGCTCACCAGTACATCCCATCTGAGCAAGAATACGGACGGTCTTCTCAAACCACAACTCTGACCTCTCTGGAGTAGCACCTCTAAACTCTTCGGCCCCAAGGCCCCGAAGTCTCTCTAATGGCAATCCGGTGCCCTCACCCTGATGATGAGCTGCCTGACCCCCGGCTACTGCAGCCTGAAACGCCCCGGCTATTGCCTGAACCAACGGAGCTAAGTCTATCCCGGTCGGTCCTTGGCCACTTTGGCCTCCTTGTGGTCCCACTCCTTCGGGCCCAGCCTCGCCTCCCACTCCCTGTGGAGGAGGTGGTGGTGGTGGAGGTGGTGGAGGAGCTCCAACTCCAACCACTGGCTCTCCCACTTGAGCCTCAACTCTCACAACTGGCTCAACTCTCGGTGCCTCTACCCGTGGTTCTGGTCGAACCATCCTAGGCCTCCCACGTGGTCTCATGCTATGGCTAGCAAGGTAAAAACTACAACAAGGAACAGATAAGGATTATGTTAGTCAAAGCAAGGGTCCAATAGTGCTCAAGTACTCCTCTTTCCAAAAATCTTTTCAAATTAAGTAATAGTAGCAATGGGCACACACTCACACCAGACACGATAATTCATGCTTCAAAACATCATACGAACAGTCAATTATTCAAGAATTCATGGCAAGACATGCATCGGACATCTCAATCATTCAATACATTAAGCTTACCTCACTTACCTGCCCGAGGTCTCGGTAACCTCAGGCTCTAATACCAACAAATGTAACCCCCTCGTCCCGGTCTGGTCGGATGACCGGTCCGAGTGAGCTACACGGGGAAAACCGAGTGAAAACTCCCAAGGAAATTCCCCCTCGGTTAGCAACCCTATTTTTTTCATTTTAAATCTTGTCTAGATGAGTAATTAATCCTATGTGGTCTTACAGCGGAACAACATTTACGAGACAAACATCCGAACTCAACCTAACATTTCACAGTCCAATTTTTAACTTGATCTACAGGCGGTATCGAAACACCTAAGCGGTGTATCGATACCCCTTGACCAGGTCAACTGGTCAAAGTCAACCCGTGGAGACCGTATCGATACACCCTAGGAGTGTATCGATACCCTCCCCAACTGTTGACTTTCCATGGTCAACGCTAAGGTGACCGTATCGATACGCATGAAGGCTCGTACCGATACCGAACTGGACAGTAACTCCAGTGGCCAAAATGGTATCGGTACGCCCCCTCGCGTATCGAAACTCAAGGCCTGAAACATGAAGGTCGTATCGATACGGGACCAACCGTATCGATACCCCTGCTACGAAATCACAGGTTCGAGCTGGTTTAAGGCACAATGTGGCCCTTAAATCCCTCTCAAACCTCAACCAACACACTAACATGTATCCTATGTCAAACCAAGAGTATAGGCATGCTTAAACTTGAAACTAAAGGCACATTTCACACAAAGTGGTGATTAAATCATACAAGCAACATAAGCTTTCAAGCAAGGCATTCCAACAAGAGGCATTTCAACATTTAAAGTCATACAAGGAACTCAAAGCCTTTAAGGCACAAGACAAGCATATAAGAGGTTTACACCCACATCAAGGCAACCTAACATTGATAGACATGCTAACACACACAATGTTCATCATAGCAAGTCATGCTTACAAACCATAGTCAAGTTAACTTCAACACATATAAATGAGTCATACAAGCTCATACACAACCCTTGCCACATTGCTAACTATTACAAAATTAACCATACTTGAGCAACAATTTGGAAAGCCCTTCTTGCCTTGCCTCGAGCTAACACCACGCTAATGATCTGCATTGTTGAACATAGAGAGCGTAAGCTATAAGCTTAGTGAGGGTGCTCTAAAACGAAAAACATCAACAATGCAGGGTTCAAGCATGTTAATCCTAGTCTTACATACATCAAGCATAGGCATTAAAATCAAGTAGACCTAGCTAGTCTTTCAAGTGGCATATATGGTCTCTCAATCCTATCAAGCTCAAACATCAACATCCATATCATGCAACAACACTTCATACCACAATCACATATCACCATCATATATCACAATACATGAACAAGTTTAATTGGCCACTTTAATTACCCCGATTGTGCGGATATAAACCTTAACAACACTTTACCTCGGTGGGATTTCACTCATCACCGGACCTTGCATGTGCGGGATTCCACTCATCGCCACATGCCCTACGGATGGGATTCCACTCATCATCCCGTAGAAATAAATAAAAGCTTCCGGTGGAATGTTACATCACCGTACTCCTCCTTGATGACTTAACGCCATCAAGGCCACGTACGTTTTGACTCAATTTGTGTGCACACTATCCTAATGATCGATCATTTACAACCGGTAATTATTTAGTGCCAATTATCATCATCAATCACATATCATCACACACTCATGCTCAACACATATATCCACATCATGATATATATACATGCATCATATAATCACAAGTACAAGAGCATAGTCATTAAGCACATTAGCATTTAAGGAAAACAAGACTAAACTAACTACTTGGATTATAAGGAAGTGTCCTACCAAGCACACTTTACACACACACTACTCATGCTCGAACCAAACTTTAAAACAAGTTAAGACCACTCACCGCCCTTCCTTAGCAATTCGAACCAATCCTCCTACGAACCCGGATTCGGTCCCAAAGCCTCCTCAACGTTTCCTCTTGCTTCTAGTCAAACAAAACACATACATTACTTCCAAAATCAATTCTAAACCAACCATCAACTTGCTTGCAAACACAACCCAATTTCCACAAATTCCCAAACCACATAACATCTCAAAAACCCAATTTTCGTACTCCAACAACCATTGGTTGAAATACCCATTTCCAAGCATCCAAATGACTTCCTAAACATCCCAAATCACTCTCCTAACATAGGTAGACCATCAGCCCTTCAATTTCAATATTAAACCCACCAAAAACCCAAGTTTTCATACTCTAAAATTTGTCCTAAGGACCCACTACGAAATTTCATCCAAAATCAACCAAATTAATATATGTTGTGTATTTCGTTATGTTTAAGCAAAACCCCAATACAATTTATCAAAACAAATTGAAAAACCCCCTTAAAAAACCAAACTTTATTATAAACCCTAATTTCCAAAACTCTATATTTTTGAAATCTAAGACAATGGTTGGATAGGGGATAAAGAGGAGATTAAGAAAATGACTTTACCTTTCAAAAAGACCTTGGATTGAAGTTGAAAATGAATGGAATAGTGATTTGATATTTGAGAGGTTTTGAAGGAGGGGAGGGGGAGTTTCACGTGGGTTTAGGGGAAAAGGGGGAAAAAGATGACAATATGGAAAGTTGTCATCCTTTTTCAAATGATCTGGGTAAATTACAATATGAGTCCTCCTCTTTTTACTAAAGTTTAATTTGATCATTATTTGAAGTTGAATTGTTTTAATTAACTTTTTATTTGACCCGAACTAAAACCCGGTTAACTCCTAGGCCCAAGACACGAGTGTTACAGAAGTGCTCAACGGCTATTTCCTTATCAAAACCGTATCGATACAGATTCAAGGGTATCGATACGCCAAGCTTTAGAACTGCATTTATGGTGGGAAATAAAGGCTCCAACGACTCTAATTCAACCCCAACGGTCCTCAACGGCTACAAACACAATTAGGAGTATAATGGGGACCTCCAAGCATCAAGGGAAGGTTAATGTTTCAATTGTCAACAACATTATGATGAAAGACTGTCTTTAGAGCTTAGTTGTACATTTCTTGTATAGACAACACTTGTGAGCTAACTTTGTCAAATTTGCTCAAGTGTTTAGGTTTTGGGTGGGGGCTTAATTGTGCAAACAAATACCTATTAGAGGGATTTCGTGTTTGCTTTGAATTCTCTTTGTACAAGAGTGTCTTGGTTAATTTTTGGGTAAAAAGATTAACCGGTTTGTAAAGGTTGTCTCCTTAGCCTAGAAAAGGGGAAGAATTCTTAGTGAGTTGGTGAAATCCTTGGTGGGAAGCTAAGGTAGTGGATGTAGGCTTCGGTTAGAAAGCCGAACCACTCTAAATCTCTTGTTAATTTTTCTTATCCTTTACCACCACCATAAACACCTAAAAATCAACTTTCACCACTTTGCAAGCATTTCGGTTGTGACCATCGAGCCCAACATTAGTCTTTTCTGAACCTTGGAACTCTTTTTTCAGCTTGTCTCAAGCTTCCTTAGGAGTCTCACAAGCCATGATCCTTGTGAAGATCACATCAGAAACTCCATTTTAAATGCAAGACATAGCTTTGTATTTTTTGGTACACTCTTCACTGTAATGCTTTATCTGAGCTACAGTTGGATTGGCTCTCAAAGGTGATGGTTATCTTCCAGTTTCCACCACTTCTCATGGGTCATGAGCTTGTAGATAGGTCCTCATCTTCACTACTCAAATATGATAGTTTTCCCCCCAAAACACAAAAGGAGAAAGAGGAGAGAAATTACTTGAAGACATTTGTTCCAAGATGAAGAACACGGCTTTGATATTTCAAACACTAGTGATGTGCAACAGGTCCCTAGAGAATGAAGCTCTTGATACCAATTAGTGGCTTTAGCAAACCAGCTAAAGAATTTTCACTCAAAGAATTGAGAGCGATGAAAAAAACTGGAGCTGTAAAGTTCAGCTTGCACACACATTTTTCATTAAACTTAAAGGTTAATAGAAGATACAATTATCACCTACTACTGATATTTTTCAGACTAGTATGGTCTTGAACAAAATATACAAATCAGCAAAAATTATACTGACATCTTTCAACTAACATCTGAGTTTAACTAAAAGTACAACAAACAAATTAATCACATATAGATTAGCAGCATAGGCAGCCATACTTTCAACAAAAATGAAGCAAATTGTCAAGAAGCACGTAGACAACTAATGACTTTGGTTGTTAGTCGTTATTTTGTAACACAACTTGAATTGAGTAATAGATATCAACAATTAGGAAATATAATTGTATCACAAGACCCTTGCTCGTATTAACAGATATATTGAAATACATGCAAGGGTATATTGGTACTTCCATAATTTCCTTATTTCCAAACCAGACTGGACCCAAATTCAAGAAAAACATATTGATCATTAACTGATAAGCTTGGCAATGTAGTATAAGTCTGTAAATCTGTGATTTACACCATATCTCTAGAAACATATAGATGCAAACTGTTAGTCAACTAATGAAAAATAGTTTGAGGTATCTTTTGATCTAAACTAAAATGTTGAGAGCCTTTGAAAAAATATGGATCAAAGTGATTATCTCGTCAACTTAAAGCGATTTGAGACAAAATTAGAGGTTTGGCCGATCAAATCCGCTAATTTGGATGTTTGGTGAATAGCTGATTGGGGTGAAACCTCTAATTTTGAAAAAGCTGCTAATATGAGCTTTTGAAATTAGAGGTTTTGATATTAGAGTTATATAAACCCTTTTAGCCTTAACAAATATAAAAAATCTCCAAATAACCTAAATTTAACATTTTTCTATTTTAATTTTTCACCCTCACATATTTACATTGTGACATATGTAAACTAATACTTTTTATTTTTCCTTTTTATTCTCACACATTAATATTTGTATTTAAATTTAATAATTAATTAAAGTGTATTAAAAATAATTATATAAACAATAAAATAATATATAGATCCTTCAAATATGCTTAGTAACGTTATATTAAAAATATTTTCATAATCTAATTAATATTAATAGATACAAAATATTGATAACTAATAAACTATTCGAACATGTATAGAATATAATTGTGTCCTTATATGTAATTTTGCTTGTTTAAATAATCAAACAACTATCGGCTATCAGTTAATTTTACCACACTTTTATACAATCAGCTAATACAATCCGCTAGTTAAATCAACTAATGCAATCCGCTGTCAGCTATAAGCTAATGTAATCCGCTATCTACTAGTTGTCAAACATGGCCAAAGTATTTTTTAGTTGAAAAATAAAAATGAATTTAAATAATATTGATGTTATATAGAATTATATATATATATATATATATATATATATATATATATATATATATATATATATATATATATATATATATATATATATATATATATTAAAAAAGGTTTTGCTATACACAGCTCGAAGGGTTGTTTGTGTATAAGAACTACTATATTCCTATCATTAATGTTTTTTTACTTTTCAATGGAATCTATTAGAATGTAATTAGTTACACTCTTAAAAAATTAAACATCATTGATTTAGGGAGTTTAATGTAATTAATAATCATGTAAAAGGGTTTCGCTGTTTAGGATTTATGGTTTATAATTTTAAGGTTAAGGTTTATTGTTTAGGGTTTTAGCGTTGTAGTATTTTATGATTTATAGGGTTGATGGGTTTTAATGTTTAGGTTTTAGGGTTTATGGTTTATGGTTTTATGGTTTATAGTTTATGGTTTATGGTTTATAATATGGTTTAAGGCTTATTGTTTATGGTTTTAGGGTTTATGTTTTTAGAGTTTGTGGTTTAGGGTTTAAAGTTTGTGATTTAAGATTTAAGAGTTTATAATTTTTAGGGTTTAGGATGTTAGGATTTAATTACATTAAACACAATAAATTATATTTTAATAGATTTTATTAAAAAATAAAATAAACATTAATGATAGGAATCTAATAAGTTTTATGCATAGCCATAAGGGCTATGTATAGCAAAAACCCATTAAAAACTGACATCAAGTTTTTTTCTACCCTCTCTCTGTGTTAGGAATTTGGTATGAGACAAAATAATCAAAGCGTGTATGTAGGCAAGATTTAACGTGGTTCAACATATTTAGTTCAATATTAACATTAAACTTTGTGTTTTACTTCAATATGGTCACTAAGTTCATAACGGACGTGAAGAAAGTGACTTGGTTGTTAACAAATTTTGTATAATAACATATTTAATTTTTCATAGTTGCACATTCAAATAATTTAATTCTAATATATAATGTATTGAACTGCATCAACCTTAAACTTAGGTTGTGATTCTTAAGTTTTTCATTTCTATAAGTGCTAATATATATTGTAGTGGACTGCATCAATGGCCTGTAATGTCCTTTTTGGGCATTTAGTGATCTTAAAATGTCATTCTCCTTTGTAGGGATTTCTTGTATTAATGTTGCATATGTAATTTTGCATATTGGAGCTAGGTCAGAAGATTTTGTCAATTCTTGCCATAGAAAAGAGACTCAACTGGAGATCTATTCTCATATGGTTAAACCATTTCGAGGTCCAAAAAATGAGCTCATTATTAGACAGATGAACCAATCATATCCCCTGTAATTCGAAGGCCTGTTGGCAGGCCTCAAACAAAAAGAAGAAAAGAGCCTGATGAGCCAGCCAAAACAACTGAAAAAATGAGTAAGCTTCGAGTCCATATGACTTGTTCAAAATGTGAAAGTAAAGGCCACAATAAAAGATCTTGTAGGGGACAAATTGGTGGCAATGCAAGGACTGCAAGGATGGCTCCAAGAAGGAATGCAATGTCTAATAGGTCTAATACCTCTGAACCAATGCCTACTGGTCATGCAAGGGTGGCTTCAACAATGCCTACTGGTCATGCAAAGGTGACTTCAACAATGCCTACTGGAAGGGCTAGAGCTTCCAAACTACCTGTAAGATTGGTTAACTAACTAATATCATTTGTTTTTATAACTTAAACTCAAATTCTAATTAACTCTTATTTATCAATGTAGGTTAGGATACCAACATGTTCCAATTCAGCAAGTTCTAGTCACCCTACTAACAACCAACATCATGAACAAGGGAGTCAAAAAACATTAGGACAAGTAATGATTGTCAGATGGATGCCATCACAACAGAGCACTGTTCAAGGATCTCAAACACAAAAAAATGTGTATAACATGCAGAAGTCTACTTGAAAGGAGACTTAGGGATGTCATTTTGAGATGTTTTAGTTATTTTGTCAAAGAGACACAAATAGCATTTTGTGAACATTGTTGATCTAGTAAAGCCTTGTAGAAAATGTTTTAGGCTAGGCTTTTTGTGGTCTTTTGTTCATCATTTTGCATACTTTTTTGTGGTCTTTTGTTCATATTTTGTATACTTTTAGTGACAACATTGACAAAAAATAGTGATATGATCATTATTGCCAAAATGTTATTGTTCAACATTTGTAGCATCTCCTATTTGGGATAATATTAATGGAAATTGAATTTACAGTTTCTACTTTCTATTTGTTGGATTAGCTTATGAACAATGATTGGTAAGTACTCATTTATCACTTGAGCAACAACAACAAACATCTTAAATGATCACTTGAATGATCAACAACATTAACAACAAACATCTTAAATGATCACTTGAATGATCAACAACATTAACAATAAACATTAACAACAGCAAACATCTTTTTTTATAAGAACAACAACAAACATCTTAAATGATCACTTGAGTATAACCACTTGAGCATAACACTTGTGCATAATTTTTAATTGTTAGGTACTCATTAACCAACAACAATTAACAACAAACTTTTTTTATTGAATAATATCTCATTACAACATACTCCAACATACATTAACAACAAACATTTTTTTCATTCAATAACATTCCATTCCAGCTTTTAAATGATCACTAGTACATTTTTCAGCTTCTAAATCATCACTAACAGTTATGAAATAAATAAGTCACTAAAACAATACATATTAAAGCAACAATCCAAGCAATTCTTTCATTCCTTCTTCTCCTTTCATTAGTTTTGATTTTTTTGGAGACCATTAATAAGAACTTTCACATGTGGATTTATCGGTGGATCATACCACTGAAAAAAATCACAGGATTTGCGAAATTTTTTACCATAGTTACTACACCTAAAAAATCGTCTTCCTAGGTTGTTGTTTGTCCAAGAACTCTTCAATGTCGTTGGCTTCTCACACCAGCAAATCGAATTTTTATTCCCTTCAGATGACTCCATGTCTTCAACTTCAACCGGCTTCTCAAACTTGTTCATCGGTATCACTGGTTTTTCCTTTTTCAAGTGTTGTAAATTTTAAGGTTACATAGGATTTTCATTACTTTAAGTACCCCAAATATTTTATTTATTTATTTATTTATTTCATTAATCATTTTTTTAAAATGACTCAAATTCAATATGGTATAAAAAATTATTAAAATAAACCATGTCATTGTACAATAATTAAGTTAACGGTTAAATGATGAAAAAATTACAATGTTGAAAGTTAAATGAGTAAATTGAGCGTTTTTAAAGTTGAGTGGCTAAAATATGTCAAATAACCAAAGTTGAGTGGTGATTTCAGAATTTTACCCGGCTTCACTAGACCCAAGGTCCCCTTATCTTCTCGCTCGCAAACCTTTCTTTTTAGGAAGCATACAAGCATTTTACGGAAGCAGCTAAGCCAACCGCAGCCGTGGTCGTCAGAGTCCGACGAGTCTCCGATCATATTTCATTTGATGTCAGCTTCTGGTCACTAGGTCTCCCTCTTTCTCTCCCTCTGTAAACTAATAAGTAATATCTGTCTCTTAACTAAATGGAAAACGATAACGTTTCTATGCATGCCAGTTTACTAGGAGAGCTATGCGGCAGTTCCAGTTTCATTGCTTTCTGGCGTTATTCTTCCGATCTATTTTTTCTTCAAATATTTTTATTAATTTTCAAAGATATTTAATTGCAAGATGAAATCCAATTTGCTTTCTCTTGATTTGCTATTTTTAAAATAATAATAATAATAATAATAATAATAATCTGCAGTAAATTCAGTGTTTTAGAGCTGTTTTCAAAATAGAAATGTAGCTCCTTCCTTTATGAATCTGAAAGCTCAATCTATTTACTTTATTTAGAATGATATTTTTTTTGTCATTTCTCTCGTTTTTTAAAGTAATTAGCACTCTGTAGTTTTTGTTCAGAGCTAATTGCGATGCAACATTTGATTTGAGAAAAAGAGAATACTTTCTGGATTTTTCTCCCTTAAAGAATATTAGACTTGTCTTTTTCACATTCCTCTTTTATTCATCATTTATCCCTTCAAAATCAGATTCTTCTTTTCTTCTTTGCTTTGAAGCTTCCATGTTTCGGGGAAACTTCGGTTGAAACTTTAATCTGTGGTATGGACTATGGAATTTAACTGGTAACGTAAGTAGCAAGTTCGACTTGCAGTGTATTGTATTTTGAGTTGGTTTGGAGTCTGGACTTATGATAAGAGTAAAATATCCCTGTAATTTCATTATTTTGAGTCCTCATTATTGTTTGAATTTATATTTTTCTATTGAAGTTTATTCTATTAAGTACTCTCTCATTAAACTAATTTGCAGGTTGAATTCGCAAAAGGTCATAAATAGCTCTCAATGTTTTACATTTTGGTCATTTTAACTCTATTTTTTTGTGCAAATAATTATCTAACGTTTTATTTTTTGTTCAAATTCCATCTTTGTTGGATGAAAATTATTAGTTAACTGACGGTCAACGCCTGAAATTAACGTAGCATGTCTGCAAGGCATGAGGAGATGATGTGTCACTGTCACATGACATTTTTGCTGACGTGACATTTTTAAAAAATTAAAAAAAATTAATTAATTATTTCTAAAAAATATTTTTAATTAATCGCCACATCAGTAAAGTGCCCCGTGGTAGTGTCAGGTCATCTCCCCATGCCTTGCAGACATGTCATGTCAACTTTAGGCGTTGACTGTTAGTTGACTGACAATTTTCATCTAAGAAGGGTGAAACTTGAACGAAAAATGAAACGTTAAGTGGTTGTTTGCACCAAAAAAGAATATAGCTAAAATGACCAAAAGGTAAAACGTTGGGGCTATTTTTGACCTTCTGCCGGTTGAATTTGATATTTCCCCTTTCTTTGGTTGATTTTACTTTTCTTTTTATGTATTTTTGAGGGGAAAACCGGGAAATTCTAAATATCGGCGGCTTAAATACCAATTAAAAATCGGCCCCTAAATCTCACCCGTTGGATCAAGCCGGATAAATAACAACCGTAGGATTGGAAAAAATAAACGGTTACCAGGTAAATCGGTAACCGTTGTTTTGCGTTAAAAATCAAAAGCGTGAGTTTGAAGAGGGGATATCAAGCCCTTTTGGTCTTTCGAAACATTCAGTAAGAAATTCGGTACAAACTTTATTTTATTACAAAGTGATAACAAATTATGTACATTTTGGTAATAAGTTCGGTACATACAAAAATCCTTAGAGAAGTTATAAAAAAATTATGTTTTATTGTAACAAATAGCGTACGTACAAAAATCCTTACAAGACCATCAGTCCTTTTGGTCTTTCGAAACTTTTGGTAAGAAATTCAGTACAAACCTTATTTTATTACAAAGTGGTAACAAACTGTGTACATTTTGGTAATAAGTTCAGTACATACAAAAAACCTTACATAACTTGTAAGAAATTATATTTTATAGTAACAAATACGGTATGTAGAAAAATCCTTACAAGACCATCAACCCTTTTGATCTTTCGAAACTTTTGATAAGAAATTCGGTACAAACTATATTTTATTACAAATGGTAACAAACTATATTTTAGAGAAGTTGTAAAAAAATTATGTTTTATTGTAACAAATAGGGTACATACAAAAACTTTTACAAGACCATGAGCCATTTTGGTCTTTAGCAACCTTTGGTAAGAAATTCGGTACAAACTTTTTTTATTACAAAATACTAAAAAACTGTGTACATTGTGGTAATACGTTCGGTACATACAAAAATACTTACAGAAATTGTAAAAAATTATGTTTTATTATAACAAATAGGGTATGTACACAAATTCTTACAAGACCTCTTTTAATCTTTGGCAGCTTTTGATAAGAAATTCAGAAAATTTTTTTATTACAAAACGATAACAAACTATATACATAATTTATAACAAACTTTGTATAAAATATTTATTGAGTCATCAAGTTCGCTGGTATTTAACCTTAAAATACCCGCGGTCTCCTAGAACTACCCGGGGTAAATCTTTGGAAATTAATTTGGGATTTTATTTATGTGGTTAACTTGTGTTAAAATGAATGGGCTTGAGAACATGAGAGGTCAGAATATTGAAAAATTCACAGGATAGTAAACCTGTTTGATTTGAACACGAGTGTTCCTGGAAACCGTCTGCTTACTGATAAACGGCATGATGGTGATCTCCTAAGGAACTGACAAAGGCAAAGAGCATGAAATTATCTTTAAAATTGAAGGTTTCGAGTTTATTTTTCTCAAAGAAGAAAGAAAAATGTATTGGATCTCATGCTGCAGATGAACCACCATCTACAACTCCTGGAACACTGGGATCGCCCATAAATCATCCTCAAAAGATTGACAATGATGCATATCGGTGCATTGATGAGGATGAGAACACAAATCCAGAGTTCTCATGCAGTATCAAACCAGTGCATCAAGGTGAATTTCACTTATTAAATTGGGGAACTTTGTTGTTTGTCTGATTTTTATTTCTCCTAATTTTTGTCTCATGCCAGCAAAGTCTAACTTGATTGATAAGTCACCGCCAATAGAATCAAAGGTATCCTCAGGTGCCAATGACTGGATTTTCTGTGTCCAATCACTGTTATCTACCGCTGGCCTCAATGGCAAGGTGTGTTTTGAGTCATTTATTGCCAGATGGCATTCACCTGAAAGCCCATTGGACCCGTCCTTGAGAGAAAAATATGCCAACTCGAATCAAAAGGAACATCTGCATGACGACAAAGGAGATCAAACAGGAACCTCTTATTCGACTGTGTCAATGCAACCATACTGGAAATCACATGTCATTGGGCCGGTCCCATATGAGAGAAGTACACAATGACATGATGGAGAATGAAATGTCGTCAGTGCCTGCAGCTATTGATGAGAAGGATCCTAACAACGTTGACGAAGAGGAAGAAATGAGGATTTTGAGAGGGGAAAAGAGTGGCGATGCTGGGCGAAGTGGAAGTGGCTAAAGTCGCCGAGGACCATGATGGGGTGGCTCGAATGAGGTTGATGCTCAGTTGAATGTTTAATTAGTTAATGAAATATAACCCCTTTTTTCCTTTCATTTAAGCTTGCTTTTTGTTTTATGAAATTGGCATGATCAAGTTCATCGATTTACTACGCACAAAACATACACACGTAATGCATGCATGCATACTCTAAAAAACTGAATTACAAGACTCCGTCATAACATATAAACCCATAACATACTATTCCAAACCAAACAACAAACTTCTCATTTATACACAATATCAGTATCACCAAATTCAGATTACAAAGCCATACAGCGAAAAAAAATCGGTTCGAAGACCTGTATACATCAAAGAGTGCGATTGCTATCTACTTGATTAGCCTAAGACATGGCAATTCTCAACATACATGACACAGATGCACAATTTTGACACAAATGTAAAACATAAAACAACACTATAATACACAATTTATCAAGCATACAGAAGATATAGCCACCTGAGAGATGGGTGTTTCTCTTGATCATCGCTCTTCTTGGACTTCATACTCGATGTGTTCTGGTTTAGCAAAGTCATATTTATCATTCAGTGCTGTTGTATCTATCGCCATTGTTCAGACCATACTGCAAGACAAAGTTCAAGGGCATGATTCAGGAAGTACCAACTAATGTTATAGGTAAGATATTGCATGTGGAAATAGAAGCCGAAATGTAACTCAGCATTAATGAAAATAATAGGTTAATCTTGTTTTGCTGAGTCAGGAACAACAGAAATGCTCAGTATTCTACTACATGAATGCCCGAATTTACAGAGCTCCAATCAGTTACATCAATCAAGATATGTTCAACAAAATAACAGTACTAACATGAGAAAACTGCTTCGCTAAAAGGGGGGAACATCATTAACTGTCAACTCTGATCTAAAGACACAGTCTCACATACAAATATCGATGGTAATAAAAACAAAAGATTGAGAGGCAACACAATGAAATTATTTAGTTGATCAGTCATTTTGATCCAGCATCTATCAACTAGACCACCATTCTCAAAGCATAGCTCGAGGATAATCATATTGACAACTGAGATCTGCATGCATATTCAATTATTTCTGGCTGAGATTTCAGACTAAGGCCGGATCAAGGGGAACTGAGTTGGATCATTAATTTGTTTTAGATTACACCAATTTCTTCAATAGATTCCACACAATAATACTGATCACACATTACTGAATAAGAACCACTAGATTGAATTCCTTTTCAACAAATCATTCCCACACTTGAAATTATCATTTGAGGCTAATGCTGCATATTATCAGTCACTAGTGCTAGTGAATCTAGATGTGGTAAATACTAAGGTGTGCATCTGCAAGAAAATCATATGCACACTTGCAAGCTGCGTTAATACTCAACAATTATGCATTTGCTACTGAGATTCCAGAATATGACGCTTGGCTTGGTTAATTGCCAATTGGCACTAATGAGTTAGACCATAATTTGTCATACCATAACCAAATAGTCCATTAGGTTCCCTGCAACCATAGATATATAGCAATGGCCATTATGATATACATTATCCTATAATGCAACTTAGAATTTTAGATGAACCATTTCCACAGGTGGTAGTCATCATTCAATCCAGAAATATATTTTTGCATCAAGGATTTGACATGATATAGAATAAACTAATGATACAAAGAGTGGTTGTCCCATCTTTTATTCTACAAAACACAACTTAATAGTATTAAAGAAACAGGATACCTTTTCTCTTATTCGTGAGCTCCAGAAATCAGGGTGAGTACCCCCGACATCACCCTTGATTGAAGTAGATGTGTGGCTAGACTGAGCGTTTAGGAGTGGCTCCCGAGTGCTACCTCTAATATTTTCATAATCATCTTCATCATCAATGTTTCTTCTAACAGAAACCATTGACCGCAAAATTAGTGCAACTAGCAAAGATAATGCCTGGAGAATATAGGAAAAAGTATTAGACTACAGAAGCAAGCGGATTTGCTGGACGACTGAAAAGAAAAGGAAAATAAAAATCTTTTCATTTCATTTTCTAATTACAGGAAGAAAAAAAAGATAATTTTCATCTAGCCATTGAATATATTACCATGTATATTAACTGAAATTTTAAAAATCTAATAATGGTTTGATTCATCTCAAACAGAAAAAATATATATCTTAGGTGGACTAAAGTTCAAACAGCAATCGGTCTCCAAAATAATTTATCATGGATGGGAAAGCATAATGCTCTGTTTTAATCCCAAATCATTTATCAACTAAATTTTTATCTCCTCGACCAGGAAATAGGCCAAGGATTTCATCAGGTCAAATAATTAATTTTCCATTTGACTAATAAGCTACAAAGACGTTTTTAACCATGTGGTCCATGCATAATCCTAGCATTCTTTTAATATTTCCCATGAATGCTTGTTAAGATTTGAACCAAAAACTTACAGCAACTCCCACTAGCTCAACTGACTATTCTTACTAAGCACCAGGCTAAACTAAATTACAATATTAGTTTCATTTCTGAGAATGTATTAACAATCCACCCATCCATCTAATCATCAGCGGTGCAAAATGCTGAAGGGATAACATAACCAAGGGGCAGTTTAGTGGTGGCACTAAAAGGTGCATCCAAATGAAGTTTTTTTTCACATTAGAGAAACTGCAAATCTTGTCAGAAGATCATTGCATATCAATTGAACCTTGTTATAAAATTTATAAATACTTGCTAAAAAATTCAGCTACTTCCTAATATTCAGCTAAGCTAGCTGTCTCGATCAACATTATGACCATGAGTCATGACTTGAACTTTAGTAGATCATCTGATGAAGAGACACAAATAACGCCCATTTTGTTACTAGATTTTCATTGGACTTTTGTGCACAATAATTGCAATCAGCTAATTTAGTAAGTTATAAAATGCTTGAAAACATGGGATAAAATACCTGAATTATGAGCACACTGATGCCGACCCATTTACATATATCAATATTGTCTTCTATGAAGGAGCGAAGATTATCAAGTTCTCCAGTTGGGTCAAATGGAAAGTCCTGTCATACAATACATTATTTAGTAACAGATAATAATTTGCATATGAGCAAAGCCATAGCATCTCGCGACAAACACAATGCACCAAGATAAATAATTTACCTTCTCCCAACGACGATCGATGGCAATAAATGCCACCAAAAAAGCTTCTATTAATATGAGAACAATTTTGATAAGTGTGTACTGGCAGTTTGATCAAGTTAAGGAAAAGTATGCAATAGACTGCAGTCCATTAAACAACTGGTAAGACAGTTGTATCTTCAAGCTTCAATGCCCATTGTAGAGCCTTGTAAATCACAA
The DNA here is from genome assembly GCA_958450335.1 of Hibiscus tridactylites. NCBI lineage: Eukaryota > Viridiplantae > Streptophyta > Magnoliopsida > Malvales > Malvaceae > Hibiscus > Hibiscus tridactylites. Next base: position 51,596,125 of record OY288290.1, read on the forward strand.
CTACTAGAGACTTAAAAGTGAGAATGTAGAAGTTGAAATTCTGAAATTTGTGCTTAAAGTTTTGAACCTATTTTAAGCAATCGATTTTCTCCTGCTACCTTCACTTCTCATAAACAAAGCATATATAGAGTTGAAGGACTTAAAACTTCATCATATAGGAAATCATTGTCTGAACATAAATTTGGCCTAGTCTGTATAGAGATGTTCAGAACCGCTGCAGCTAAACCTCTAAAGCCAACTTCATTTGAAAAGAATAATATAAAGACTCGTCTAGGTAGGATACAAAACATAGGCAACGGCCATTAATAGATTCAGCTGCAATGCAACCAATGAGACTAATGCAACACAGCACCATGCCCACTCCCATAAGAGTAGATGAACCTGCAACAAAGAATAACAGCATCAACTTAATACTCAATGCAAACATTTACATTTACCAATCACGTTTCGAGTTGTAAAATAGCAATAACCGTAATAGTAACTCTTTGTACTTGTTTAAAAAATTGCTTAATACACTTTAAATATATTTGGTCCTAATCGTAAAACTTCAAAGTTGTTAAGTTTCATACTAATTCAATGTTCTGAAACTATTAAGAGTTAGAAGTAAGAAACAAAAGACCAAATTTGGTTGAGTTAGCAATTCTAATGCGTGACTTGATTTTGTTGTACAGTAACGAAGTTCATCTAAGAAATTCCAACCTAGTGTTTCTTGAATATCATACAATAAAGAAGCATATCTAACTGCAACTGAATAGATAACATGATCGAAGCCTAAAAGCAATTAATGCTGCCCACTTCAAATCTGTTTAAGCTTTTAATGCTGTCCACTTCAAAATCCCCTAAAGTTTAGAAGCAATTAATTACAATAAAAAAGAAAACGTTTTACTAGATAGAATAAGTAGTACCAAGGAGCAGGTAGCTTAATGGAACTCAAGTTAAACCCGAGTCCATTATCCAACCCGGAGGCCAAACCAACTGTGAAATCATCAAAAACCCTAGCTGCTCGAGCTCCAACCTCCGGAACCGAGAGAGAGGATTCTGGCGACGGAGCTAAAGGCGGAGGAGAAACGGGGACGTGATGATTCCATTGATCCAACATCCATACGGAATAGAGTAAGATCGATACTCCAAAGAAAGCTTGGAGAAAATTCAAGAACTTGAGAACAAAAGCAAACGAAACGTGGCAGCAGTTCCGCCGCATTCCCTAAGGTTTCGATTGATTATGATTTCACCTCTCTTTTTTTCTTTTTTGCTTAAAGAAATCCTATGGACATGGTGATGGAATTTGAGAGTGATGAAGCTTCGTTTTCTGGACTTAATTAATTTGGCTTTATTTTGCTTCAAAAATATCTTGGTTTTACTGCTCTGCTAGCCAACCTTTAAACAATAGTATCATTTTAATTTTTAATATTATACTCGATTGATGAATCAATGAAACAGATATTAATAATTATAAGATATCTAAATCATAAAATAAAATTTGAAATTGAATGAAACAAATTCAATATTTGATACAACGCGTGCATTATTTGATCCAAAACATTAATAAAGTCATCCCAAATCCCATGCTCCCACTCGAAAAGACTTCTTCTAATGGCTATATTCTAATTTCTAGACCCAACTATTCGACTCTTTTGAACCACCACTCCATATATCCTGGAAAAACCATATTTGAGCCAAGGGAAGATTTAATACCTGCAAAAAGATGTGTTGAGTTAGTCATACAACAGTTTCTTGGTATATTGAAATTGTCCCAATGGGTTTACAACCGATTCTTAAGTCATTTTCTAGAAGAATGAAATATCTCTGGATTTTGTTGGAACAATATTTTGTTAGTTGATGGAGTTACTTTCGGTTACTGGCAACAATTACGCAAAAATGTGATTGATTTGAACGCGTGTTGGTATTTTATTACTACTCCTTTATCTAATATTTTTGCAATGTTTCATGTTTGGATTCAAAAAATGAATTTATGATATTTAGAATTCCGAGCAGGCAATACTATAGATATGAAAGGAGAATGTTATCTCTCAGATTTGGTTTCAATTTTTGATTGACAACTTGATTTGTAAGTGCTTGAACTGCAATATTTCTTGTGAAATATGTGCATTCAGGGGAAGAAGAAAGAAAAAAAAAGGGGGAATTTGTAGTTTTAACACAAATATTTAAGATAATGATTAAATTAATAGAGTTTGGACCAAATTGATAAAATGTATACATTTTAGGACTAAAATTGTTATTATCCCAATTAAAATGGGCCACATCATCTTCGTTAAATTCTAACGGTCGGGATACCAAAACGGAATAAAAATGTAAAGCTAGGTACCATTTTATCAAAAATAATAGGTGATGTGCTAAAACAAAAACACAATAATAGGTTGGGTACTAAATATGTAGTTTACCCTTTCAATAAAAAATTCAAAATTTTAATATATATAAAAAATAATTTAATTGATTTTTTAAATAATTATTAATTGTATATTGAGTCCTTAAAAATTTTAATCTTTATTAATTAATTTAATGTTGTTCAGCGGTATTTGACCCTAATAGTATTTAGCGGTATTTGACGTTAATAGTATTCAACGGTATTTATCGCACGTTGTAAAATTTTCCTTATTATAATTACTCTAGACTACCCAAACACACATTAAATATAATCATAACATATGAGAAGATAATGCAAATATAGAAAAGTAGGTAAAGTAGTAAAGTACCCTAATGTCTAATGGCCTATAATTAATAATTGAGTCTATCCAACATCCCAAATGGACCAACCTGTAAAGGACTTTAATATTAGTGATTAAATCATAGAATATGATCACACTCAGATTGATTAATTTGCAAAATTATTAGGGTGGATCCAAAACATGATGAGAGTATTAAAAAACAAGTTGTCAACTGAGAGTTAAGTTCTATTCAACGAGTTATTGAAAATAAATCAATAAATTAATAATTAATAATTTTAGTTATTTAAATTTTCAATAGTTTGAACTCAACAAGTGGTCTAAGTGAAAAAACGGATAATGTTCATCTTAAGAGACTTGAGTCCAATTGATTTGTCTGCAAGGTGTGTGTATTGTCAAAAGGTTAATAATATGTATGAAGAGATACTACCTTGTAATCACTTTTAGACTATTAAAAAAATTCAATAGGTTTGATAATTAATAAAATTATTTTATAAATGTTATTTTTATAAAACAAAGGTGTGGAAATGATGAATAATGACTTAATTGTTTCTTTACGTAAAATATATTCAACAAAATTTATTTTAGTTATTTGAAACATTTTATTATTTTTAAAAATTTTATTTGTCAAGCAGTTTAACTTTATCTTGTACTTAGCTTTGAATAATATATCTCATAATTTTTTAAACAATGTATCTAATAGATTACATTTGATAATTAATAAAATTATTTTACAGAATTTTATTTTTATAAAAAGTGTGGGAAATCATAAATGATGACTCAATTATTTCTTTACGTAAAATCTATTCAACAAAAACTATTTTATTTATTCGAAAATTATATTGAATGAAAAATTATATTATTTTTAATTTTTTATTTATCAAGCGGTCTATTTTTATCTTGTACTTAACTTTAAATATTATATCTGATAATTTTTGAAATAATGTATCTAACAAATTTTATAACTTAATTTCAACCCTTAAAATTTTACAAATTAAATTTTCAATTAGTATAGCCGCGGCTGCAATATTCAATATATAATTATTTTGAATGCACTTAAACGAAAGGTGAACAAAACTCAAATCGACTCGAAAAAATGATTTCTGGACATAATTGAATCGTAATTTTATAAATTTAAACCGGCTCAAAAAATTTTGAATAAAGTTTGAGTGATAAAATAGATCTTTGAATAACTTGAAACTATTAGTAATTAATACCGATTTTCAAGTTCGAGTCGAGTGAGTCCATCAACACTGTTTGATATATGTATCACATATGAGGTTATAGAAAGTTGTTTAAATTGGAACCAATTACTAACATAACATTATAAATGTTTACAGCTAGATTTGAACAAAAACCCAAACAACTCAACTTAAATTTCATAAATTCGACTTGGCTCAAAAAAATTTAAATAAAATTTAAATTATAAAATATAACTGATCAATTCAACCAACTCAAATTTTTTTACTATACTCGAGTCTCAATTGAATGTTTACCATGCGTAAATGTATTATGATTTCCGATTTAAGGATTTGAAAGAATTTTGTTCTCCCAGATATCGTACATGTATATAAAAAAGGTCATTATGTTTTGGGTAAACTATATTAGAGGTCACTCAATTATTAGTAAGATTATATTTGGATTATCCAATTATAAAAAAGTTACAATTAAATCACCTAATTAAAGGTTTAGTTACGATTGGGTCACTCATCCGTTAAATATAATCAAACATCCAAAAAGGTCTGGTATAATAATAATAATTTTAGTCATCAAAACTTATATATTCTACTAATTTAGTCTCAATTTAAAATAATTCAAAAAAAAACTAACCATTCATATTAAAAAATCAATTTATTTATTTTTCTTCTCCTAAATTGTTTGTATACCCTCGTTAACACTAGAAAACTTCATTTAAAATTATTAATTATTCTATGTACAAATTTACAAATGTAAAGATATTTATAATTATTTTTTAATGTTAGATATGTAATTAATATCTACACTAAAATTAAATTCAATAAAATCTATTTAAATTATTCACGAAAACCTTCAGGTTTCAGTTACCGCTACCACGTAATTTCTATTTGTATCATTATACAGTTTTCTTAATAATTTCATATTTTTGAATGACTTCATTATTTCCCTTTTATTTTAACCTTTTAAGTTACATAATTTTTTATTAAACAGATTTAAAAATATCAAGTTTGATATAACTCGTGTAACCACAAGTATCGAAGTAGGAATGAGGATAAACGGTGAAGAACAAACAATTTGAGAGAAGAGAACTGACTAAATTGATATATTTTTTAAAAATATATGAAGGGTTGAATTTTTTGAATTATGACTAAATTTATAGCATATATAAGTTTTAAAGACTAAAACTATTATTATACCAAACCTTCTTGGATGTCTGTTTGTATTTAACGAAAGAGTGACTCAATCGTAACTAAAATTTTAATAGAGTAACTCAATTATAATTTTTAATAATTGAATGACCTAAATGTAATTTTACTAATAATTCAGTGACCTCTAATATAATTTACCCTTTTGTTTTATGCCCAAAGGGCTTTATTTGACGGGACAGTCCCTGTCAAGAAGGTAGGCTTTTCTTGCATATAAACTTTAGTTTATGGGCAGTCAAATCATCGCCTGCTTTGAAACTAATTCATTTCTACCATTCCATTAACTATGATTAGTAATAGTATGACATGATGGAATGGAATGGAATGGAATGACCTGTTAACAAACATTTTGTTATTAATTTCTGGTGAAACATACTACTCATTAGGTTGTTAAATTTTAACGTTATCTTCTTTATATTTATCTTGCATGGCAGGTAGAATAGTTGAAGATTCGGGTCGAGTTAAGTCGTTATTTAATTTTTTAACAGTTTTAAGGTAGTTATAAAGTACTATATATTTATACATATTTTTAACTCTTTGATAATATACACACTTTAATTTTAAAGGTAAAGTACACAAATGGTCACTAAACTATTATAAAAAAAATACAAAATGGTCATCGAACTTTCAAAAGTTATATAATGGCCCTTAAACTTTAGTTTTTATTACAAAATGGTCATTGAGCCATTATCTATTGTTAATTGGGTGACATGACAATTACGAAAATTTGTATAACAACACATTTAATTCTCAATATTTACACATTCAATCAATTTAGACATCAATAATAAGGGTTAAATTAGGACTAAATTGATTGAATGTATAAATATAAAGGATTAAATATGTTATTATTCATGTTTTCATAACTGTCACGTCATTCACTTAGCGACAGTTAATGACCCAATAACCATTTTGTAACAAAAAGTAAAGTTTAATGCCAATTATATATCTTTAAAAAGTTTGATGATCATTTTGTATTTTTTTGATATAGTTTAGTTATCATTTGTGTATTTTATTCAAATTATAAATTGGGATAACCCGAACTTATAGAATTTTTATTCACGTCTTTCATTATACAACCCGGATTTATCGTTCCGATTGGATAATTCAACTCTTTGATATGTTTTTATAAAGTTAATTTAATAATTGTATTTTTTCTGCCGATTGAATATAGTTTGATTGATATTATCATTGATATAAATAAGATGTATAATTGAACATGATTAAAACGTTCAATATCCTTCAATTTATAAGTGGCGAGGGGTCTAAGTAATATAAACATTATACACTAAATACTTAAAAAATAACTGTATTTTTCTACTTTTTAATAAGGCTAGAACAGCCAAATCTATTAGTTTTTCTATTCTACATTGAATCAATACGTTTCAGACTTAAATCATAAAAGGCCCCCTTTATTATTGAAATCATCCTTTGAATTCATATATTGATAAATTATTTTAAAAGTTATATTTTAGGTTAGTATTTATAAATTTTTATAATTAAATTTAAACAAAAATTATTTAACCAAACCATTGATAATATTTACATTTTTATTCAAATTCAATCTAAATCAAACTAACTAGACGAACCATAGACAAATCTACTACAAACGACCCAAATCAAATCGAACCCATTTACACCTTAATGTGCAATAACACTATGTTATGCGATTAGCCCACAGTTTGACATAATTTTTAAGAAGTTCGGCGAGAAAGTCTTTTTAGATTATTTAGTTTAAAATATAATTTCAAATTGTTATAAAAAAGTAATTTTAAATAAATAAAATGCCGTTTTAAAACTAAACTTAAAACACTTTTTCACTTAAAAAATACTTAGTTCTGCATTACTTTCAATTTTTTACTTCAAAAATAATTATTAACTCCAAAACCACTTTTTTTTGTCATCTCGTTTCTTAGATTTTACCCTGATTAATTTAAATTATTTCGTTTTTCACACTAAATTTTGGTGGGTGAAATTTCGAGTGAAAATTTTCTGTATAACAAAGGCTCAAACTCACAATTTACTTAAACAATACCAAACTACTTGTACCAATTAGTTGGTAAAAAATAAAAACAATCCAGAATAGAACGTAATTGAACTGAACATAAAATAGTGGCAAAACTCGTAAATTAACCCAAACCAGATGGTTAATATCCGTAACTACCCTAACCACACGCTTCCATCATCTTCTCCCCGTCGATTACAGTCCACTTTACTTTCTCTCATTTTCCTATGTTGCTCTCTTCTCCTTCCCTCCGCAAAGGAAAATAAATAAGTAAAATAAAGCGGAAGTTCTCCTTCGAGTCTCCCTGTCTTCAACAGCGACCATTTTCCTTCCATTTCATTTGATTACTTTTTCTCTCTCGCCAAACACATTTCTACGTTTTTCATTTTACTAGTTTTCCGTTTTTTTTACGTGTTTCGAATTGTTGGATTGGTTGAGGAATTGCTTAGATCTGAGTACGATCGCGCCGGATCCGGGTCAGGATGGAGGAGGCACTGGAGCTGGCTCGTGCCAAGGGCACCAAGGAGCGAATGGCGGCGGTGGAACGGCTCTACCAACTTCTCGAAGGTTCTAGAAAGAATCTCAGTTCTTCGGAAGTCACTTCGCTTGTCGACTGCTGCATGGATCTCCTCAAGGACAACAATTTCAGAGTCTCCCAGGGCGCTCTCCAAGCCCTTGCTTCCGCCGCCGTCCTAGCTGGGGATCACTTGAAGTTGCACTTCAACGCACTCGTTCCCGCGGTTGTTGAACGGTTAGGTGACGCCAAGCAACCTGTTAGGGACGCCGCTAGACGCCTATTGCTCACTCTTATGGAGGTAAAGTTATTGTACATTTATTTTTATGTTATTGAGTGTCGACGCTCTTATAATTCAATCTCTTTCTTAAATTCGCTGAAAGCACTCTATATTCAAAATGCGTGTCACGGCTGTTTTTTGTTGATTTTGAATGGAAAAATGGGATGCTCCATTGGGTGTAGTGTTTTGTATAGATTTAATGGAATCGGTGATGTTGACAGTGCAGTGCAATGTATAAATCTGACAGTTCTTATGGTTTTGTAATGTGCGGAGAAATCTAATTTGTTAGGACGAGATTGTACTTGGAAAATTACCTTTCAGACTTTAGTGTGTCTTGTGGAAGTTCATTATGGGTGTTCTAATAATCATGGAGATAAGGAATATGTTTTCTCTTAGCTTTGGATGAGTCAAGGATTCCTTAATTGCTTTACTTTAAATAGTTCATTTATTGTTCATCAGAATCTTGAGATTCACTAATTGGCCTAGTGGCTAAGGAGGCTCATATTGCCCCATCTTGTATGGGTTAGAATCCCGGTATGGGAATGTAATACCTATCTAATTAATCAAAAAAAAAAACTTAGGAAATGGAGTCCTAATACCTTCTTATTAGATTGTCTTTGAAACTTGAAAGTTATCTGAGTCTTGTTGAAGATTTTCCTGAGAAGTGGTACCCAAGGGTTACTAGCGGATGATTGAATAAATTTCACCCTTGATTGTGGAACCATTCATTCTGTTTAGTATCTGGTTAATATAAAACAAGACAGCAAGTTAACGTGCTATGATTCCTCATGAAATCACTTTGTACCTTCTAGGGACCCCATGTGTTCTAGAAAAGCAGATGCATGATACTCTACTACTTCTACATCTAAGTTTTAATTTTTGCTGTGGTTCAAAAAGTCTGCTTTTAAAATCTGAAGATTAATGTTGAGGATTTTGGTTTCTATTTATCAGTCGTAGACTCGTAGTAAGTCATAAATACTTGTGTTGTGCATAATGGTTCTGGCCTACGGACAATTTAGGAAGAAAATGTAGAATGTAAAGAGTTGTTAAAAAGCATTTGCGGACTTTTAATTGCATTTGGTTGTTGCTTTCGTAATCACTTTTTTAATTAAAAGGTTTTTATAAAGCAAGAACAAATTGTAGAAACAAACTCATGCATGATCGATTGAAAAATGAAGAATACTACTGAAATCCATCTTTGATTTAAATTTAATATTCTATATAAAAGTACAATCGTATTTTGTACAAAAATGAATTGAAGATGGATCGCCCCCAAAGTGTTTTTCTTTCGGAGGAGGAAAGGAGTTGGATAAGACTTCACTGACTGGTATAGTTAAGGAAGCATTCGATGTGGAAATGGTGCAGAAAGGGTTGATCAGCGATGGTTTGAATGCAAAAGTGGCGAGATGGGGTTATGCTAAGAATGCCTGCTTAGTATCCTTTCCATCAGTGGAAGAGATGAAAGATGCTTTGGACAGGAAAGCTGATGAGATAAACTTCTGGTTTGATGGCTTGTACTAGTTTCCATGGAAGGAGGTGTGCCGCTAGCGTTCTGTTCAGCATCCTTAATTGGTGTTCCTCTGAATTGCTGGAGTGAGAGGTTTTTCTCATGGCTGGCGGATAGGTGGGGGGTGCTGGTGAAGATTAGGGATGAAATGCTTCTGAAGACGGACTGTAGAGTTGCGCAGATGCTACTCAGAGCAGCGAGCCCTTTCGATATTCCAAATAACATTACTATCAACACCAATGGCCGGTCGTATACGATCAAAATTATGGTCGAAATGTTAGAGGATGGTTTTTCAGAGTCCTTGGGCGGTGATATCGTAGGAGACCATTTGGACTATGGGGGAGACTATTCGGTCCGGCAGGTATTGGGAGTTCAGGGGTCGGGAAGACCAAAAGGTCGACGAGCCATCTCAAAGCAAAGTGGAGTCTTGGTTGAAGGAAAACTTGACACGTGGAGCAGGAAATAGTTGTACTGGGGAAAAGGGTTTTTGTGGATTGCGGCAGTCTTGTTCTAATGAAGAATTTAGGGGAACACCTTTCAATCATATGGCCCCCACCCAACAGATTTTGTCGGCGGCACAAGAAAATGATCAGGAATTGGGTTGGGGGTCTTAGGGTAATTTTTCCCAGCCCATTACAAATATGCCGGGTGAGGTGCGCCAGTGGGCTGGCCCAAATACTGTTATTTTGGGAAGTTCTCAACGTTCAGATGATCAAAGGCCTAAATCAGTAGAAGATCCCAGAAGCTCTAGTCGCCGATCACCTAGTGCTCAGCCTTGCGATTTGGAAAAGAGGGGCTTTCAGCGATCTCGTTCCCTTTCCCCTTTGCCTCGTTCGTCTTCCTCTACAGCGAGAGGTCGTCAACTTGAAAGGAAAGCTGTTGTTGAAAGAACTAAGAAGGGGGCGATATGGTAGAGTATATAGATCTAGAAGTAGCAAAGCTTCTCGTGAGAGGGGAGGAGGCCTGGAGGCGCCTGGAGAGCATCGCTCGGTGGAAGAGGAGGAAGCGATTGCCATATGGGAAGTTAGTGAGTTAATGGGTATCACTTTTCGCGGAGGAAGGAAAGCTTTTACGAGGAAATTTTCAGAGTTAGGAAGAACGAGGTTATAAGGGGGGTCGTGTAACCCCCTTAGAGGGACTGGGTGATTGTTTCTTCTTTTCCCATGTTACGTTTCTCTTGTGCTTCTTGGAACATCAGGGGACTGAGAAGGAAGGAAAAGTCTAGAGCTGTAAGTAGTCTGGTAACTACAAGGAAACCCGCGGTATTGTTTCTACAGGAAACCAAGTTGGAGTGTATAAGCCCTGCAACATAGAGGAAGTTGGGTGGGAGACATTTACAGGGGATGGTTTTGGCACCGTCGGAAGGGGCGGCAGGAGGCATTACCCTATGGGATGAAAGCTGGTTCAGTTTGCAACAAAAATTCATCTTCAAACGGTTTATTGCAATTAAAGGCCGCTTCAATTTTACCAACAAGGAATGCTGTTTGATTAATGTATATGGTCCAGTAGTTGAGTCCGAGAAGGAATCATTCTTTGATGAACTACTATCATTCATAAGGCAGGAGGACTGTCCCCTTTGCATGGAAGGGGATTTCAACGCATACCTATCGTCGGACGAGAAAATAAGGAAGAGACAGAATGCCCATTCTTTGAAGCTGTTTAGAGACTTTGTTCAACAATCTAAGTTGATAGATTTGCCTTTAGCGGGAGGTGGTTTCACATGGTGTAACAATAGAGATCCACCAACCTTTGTTCGACTAGATCAGTTCTTGGTGGACTCCAAATTCTTAGAAGCGTTCCCAAATGTTAGTCAGGTGCTACTGCCGCAATCGATTTTGGATCACCAGGCTATAATGTTGAAAAGGAGCGTGGTCAATTGGGGGCCGAAACCCTTCAGATTTTTTAACTACATGATGGAGGAAGAAGGTTTTCATGATATGATGGTGTCGACCTTCAATGAATTGAAGAAGAACAACAAAAGAAGGGGCATCGTCAACATTCTCAAAGAGTCGAAGAAAGCAATCAAAGACTGGTCCAAAAATCAGTATTTGGAATTTGCCGGCTGAGATCTCGAAATTGGAACAACACAGCTCCAATATGGAATCATTACTTCAACAGGGATCATCCTTAGCATCGATGGAATCCTTAGTAAACGCAAAAAAGGATCTTTGGGCGTTGTATAAGGAGGAATTGATTTGGTTCTAGAAATCTCGAGCGAGGTGGATTCAAGATGGTGATCGCAACTCAAGATACTTTCACCAGTGTGCCATGATCAGAGGTAGGACAAATGCTTTGAGGTTCTTGAAGGTAGAAGGGAAGCTGCTGGAGGACCCAGACTAGATTAAAAATTTGGTATTTGGTTTCTTCAAGGGGGCGTATAACTTGAAGCCAACACTAGAGGTGGAAAAGATGGATTTAGACTTTGCTTATATCTCTGAAGAGCAGTGCGCGCAATTGGAAAGGCAGTTTACGGAGGAGGAAATTTGGGACGCGATTGCTTCTTGTGATAGCAATAAGGCCCCAGGTCCGGATGGTCTAAATATGGGCTTCTTCAAACATTTTTGGCTGAATCTGAAGGAAGACATCATGAAATTCTTTTATGATTTCTACTTGGGGAAAGAATGGGAGAAGGGGGTGAATCATTCGTTCACCACGTTGATTCCAAAGAAATCAAACCCGGAAAAGTTGGAGGACTATCGCCCGATAAGCTTGGTTGGGGGATTATACAAGATCCTGTTTAAGGTCCTTGCAAAAAGGCTAAGGACATGTATTGACCATTTGATTGGCCCTTCCCAATTTGCATTCACTCCGGGCAGACAAATCCTCGATTGCTCCTTTATCGCTAATGAGGGAGTGGAGTTTTGGAGGAAGAAGGGTTTGGAAGTCATTGCTTTTAAGGCGGGTTTTAGGCGTGCTTATGATTCAGTAGATTGGTCGCTTCTGACGAAAATTATGGAGCACATGAGATTCGGAACAAGATGGCGATCTTGGATTCTAAAGTGTCTATCTACTGCTTCCATTTCGGTATTGGTTAATGGGTCACCAACGGACAGTTTCAACATTGCGAGAGGTTTGCGCCAGGGATGCTCGCTGTCACCTTTGCTTTTCAATTTAGTGGGAGAGATGTTGAGTCTTCTACTATCCAAGGCTGTTAAGATAGGACTCTTTGAAGGTTTTTAGATTGGCTGTGCAAATAAATCATTTGTGCTGTCTCACCTTCAATTTTCGGACGACATACTAATTTTTTGTAAGGCGTCCAAGGGTCAGCGTAGGAACATAAAAAGGGTTTTGACAGTATTTGAAATGTGTTCGGGCCTAAAGTTGAACCTGTCAAAGAGCAAGATTTTCGGAATTAATGTCGAGGATAAAATTATAAAGGAGTGGGCGACTTTGATTGGTTGGGTAGTTGGCACCTTCCCGACGGAATATCTTGGACTTCCTTTGGTGGCGAAAAGGAATTCTGAAGCCTTATGGGAACCTGTAATTCAGAGACTCTTTTCGAAACTGTCCGGATGGAAAGCAGCTTCACTCTCGTTAGCTGGAAGGACTGTACTGGCGAATTCAGTATTGAATGCCACACCAATATACTACATGTCTATGTTCCGAGTGCCGGTCAAGGTTATGAAGAAGATTAATTCTATGGTAGCTAATTTTGTTTGGGGTGACTCGACTCAAAAGAACCGTATACACTGGTTAAAATGGCCCTTGGTGTGTAGACCGAAGGACAATGGTGGTTTAGGCATCTCTGATTTGAATACTCTGAACCGCCCCCTACTTGGTAAGTGGGCATGGAAATTTGCCAATGAACGGGAGACACGGTGGAAACAAATGGTTTGTTGCAAGTATAAGCTAGACAACAGGAGGGGGTCGTTGCAAAAGGTTGTCCCTAGTCAATCCTCTTGGCTTTGGAAAGAAGTAGTTAATAACTTTTGGGCAAATGATACATTTGGCAACTGCATTCGAAATAATTTGAAACCACAAGTTGGGAGTGGGGGATTCATCCTTTTTTGGCACGAAAGTTGGCTGTGTGCAGAGCCGTTGAAGGTATATTTTCTGAGACTCTTTGCCCTTTCAATTAACAAAGGTCTTATTGCAGATTTTGGATCTTTCGAAACAGGGGGCTGGTCCTGGGATATCAAATTAAGAAGGAATCTTTTTGATTGGGAAGTGGAGCAATGGGATTAGTTAATATCCATGTTAAGCAATGCAACCATTAGTTTAGATGTGAATGATTGTTATGTTTGGAAAGGCAATGGAGATGGGATTTTCTCAGTTAAATCATGCACTAATCTTGCTACTGGACGATCTGAGGTGACATTACACTGGCCAAAACTGGTTTGGATAGGGTCCGCTCTCGCCAGAGTCAAGACGTTCGTTTGGCAGGTTTGCCATGGGAGAATAGCGGTAAGGACAAAGCTTATCAAACGAGGAGTGAATGGAGTCAATGAAATCTTTTGCCCCCTCTGTAACCTGGAGCCGGAAATGTTTCACATTTGCTTTTCTCATACAACGTGGCTTGGAATTTATGGGCGACATTTCTGAGGCTTTGGAACCTGTCTACTGCTCTCCCGAGAACCCTGCGGATTTCATCTCAAGTTGGGCTTCTCTACTCCCAAAATCAGAAATTTGGAGTCTAATCCCGTTTGCAGTAATTTGGTCATTATAGAAGTGTCGGAATAAATTGGTGTTCAAGGAAGGTAGTCTAGATCAGATGCATTTGCTCTTCTTAGCAAAATACAGGTTAGCAGCTTGGTTTGTGTCAAAGGAACCAAAATTGTCGACTCAATTAGATTGTCTAATTGGTGTTCCAACTTTAGCTGATTCTACTATTTGGGTAAAAACTCCAAAGACATCCACGACTGAGTGGACTCCTCCACCTCCTAGTTTCTTTAAGGTTAATGTTGATGGAGCAGTGAGCAGTGATTGGAAATGCAGTGGCATAGGTGGCCTTCTTAGGAATGATGAGAGTAAGAAGCTGGGAACTTTCTCGAAGGCTTCTGGTCCTGGTCCGCCAATTCTTGCAGAACTGATTGCCATTCGAGAAGGGTTGGACCTGTTCTTTGAGTCCATCTGGGGTAACAAAGGTCGACTGATCCTAGAAAGTGACTCGGCTGTGGCATTGAGTTGGATTGGGAACCCTGAAGTTTGTCCAACTATCTTCGCCCAACTAGTTAAGGAAATTAAGAAAACGGTGCTGGATAGGAATGTAATAATTAGACATATAAAGAGAGGGGGTAACTGGGAAGCAGATAGCTTGGCTAAACAAGGAATTGGGTAACTATGTAACTAGGTTTGCTTAATTACTAAAGTGGGGGTTGCAGTGTAGGCTGGTAGTTTAAACAAGGTTATGTTGTATGTTCTGAGGTGTTATAGCTGAGTATTGGGACATATAATGCTTGTTAAAAATCCCTTTGTGAAATAAAATTTTGAGGCACTCTTTTCCCCTTCCAATGCCCAGTGGGTTACCTATGTAACCTATCGGGTATGAAGGGGTTTTTAACGAGGCCTCCTTCCTTTTCTTATAAAAAAAAACGTTACATTTTTAACTTTCTAAAATATTCATAAATGTTGTTTGCTTTTGTATCAAAGCAGCCCTTTTATTTTGCTTTTGGTTGAAAAAAGTAACAACCCTATTGTACTCTAATCAATAAGGTTTCCTACTTTCCTTTTCAAAAATGGAACCATAAGAAAAGTGAACTAGGTTATTATTATTGCAATTATATTTTTGGAGTAAACATGAATGCCTTGATGGGTTTTCAGAATGCTTTACTATTTAACTCTAAGTGATGAAGAATTAGTTTGATTTGTAAGATTTACTTTTTTGTGTTTTAGGTTTCCTCACCTACGATTATTGTTGAAAGAGCTGGATCTTATGCTTGGAGACATAAAAGTTGGAGAGTTCGGGAGGAATTTGCTCGAACCGTGACATCAGCAATAAACCTTTTTGCATCTACTGAACTACCACTTCAACGGGCTATTCTTCCACCTGTATGCTTGTTAACATTTCTGAAATGGATTTTTATTGTCTGATTCATCAAATATGAAAGATCAGTTGACCTTTATAAATTTATCAGATTTTGCAGATGTTAAGTGACTCTAATCTTGGTGTTCGTGAAGCTGCTATATTGTGCGTTGAGGTTAGTGAAACTTCTTTTTTCATGTGTCATCTTTAGAAGTTCTTAACAACTTTTGAAGTTTTTGGAAGATTTTTTTAATCATCTGATTCTTGTTTTGGTTATATTCAAAATTCTAACTCATCTTTTCAAGGAACATTCGCTTTTACTTGTATATATAGAGGCAACTCTAAGAGGTGGGTTATACATTAAAAATTTTCATATCTAGTGGCAAATTCTGATGAATTTGTTTCTTTCCCAGGAAATGTATAGGCAGGCTGGAACTCAATTCCGTGATGAACTTCATCGTCATCAGCTTCCTGCATCTATGGTGAATAACTGAATTTCAATTTTGCAGTAATATATTCCATTTTCTAGCTTCATGTTGAACTTTTTGTAGCTGCAGATGAATAATTATATTTTCTGTCCTGACTCCGATCAGCTGTTCACTTCCCCCCAATTTTTTCAACTTATTTAGCATTTATTCTTAATGAGAACATTGGTTTGGATCATTTTAGGTTGATCAAATTTCCTTATAGAAGATAGCATATAAATGCAGGTGAGAGATATTAACGCCAGACTAGAGAAAATTGAGCCACGAGTTCGATCTTCAGATGGAATTTTGGGTGGTTTCTCTTCTGGAGAGATAAAGCCTGCAATCCTTAACCCCAAGAAAAGCAGTCCGAGAGCCAAGAGTTCTTCAAGGGAAACATCTCTTTTTGGAGGTTTGTCTCTGTGTATTTCAAGTTTTCTTTTAATAACAAGAATAGTTTTCATGATATTCTGACCTTTGCATGCAATAACCTACTTCCCAGTATTGGCTACTTCTCTTGACGTTGACAGTTAAAAGAAGTTGACATTTTCTACATTTTACATTTCTCAAATGTGGTGATTGCATTTCTATCATGATTCAAAAAGCTAAATGTTGCTGAAGTGATGGGTATTTTATTTATTCTATAGGTGAAAATGATATCCCGGAGAAACCCATAGATCCTATTAAAGCTTACTCAGAAAAGGAACTAATAAGGGAATTCGAGAAAATTTCTTCTACTCTTGTGCCAGAAAAAGATTGGTCTGTACGCATTGCTGCCATGCAGAGAGTTGAAGGCCTTGTTTTAGGAGGTAAAATTATTATTCTCATTCTTCCACCGTACTTGCTCTTGCTCACGTGTCTATACTTAAAGAATTGTAGAGTTATTATTTTTGGATGGACTGTCCAGAAATGGATCTGCCTTTTGTGCTGAAACAAAATTCTTGGTCTTAAAGAACTGGCTGTTGTCGGCTGTGGTAGATATAAATTTATATGCACATAAACTCATAAAGGGATGTCATGACCCAGGTATATAATTTACTGGGGCCATCCCTTTCTTTAACCTACTTCCTTTGGTTTTTACATCTCCAAAGTGGTCCTGTTATATATCTAATTGCTATAAAAAATCCAATTTTATATGGCACACTATGTTACCTGGATTCTTCATTTTTCTTAAAGTACACATGCTGATACATACATGTTTGGATATGGTATGGAGTATGATCCTCTAGATATATGAAAAGACGTAAAATATTAAGCACACTTGTACTGGATATATATATATATATATATATATATATATATTTCTTTCTGATAATCCCTGGGTCCAGGTAACATAGATGACATATTCCTCCTTTATAGCTTATGGATTGAGACCTGGGGGTTTGAACTTTTAACTATCAATAATACTGTAAATAAACAGGTGCGGCTGATTATCCATGTTTTCGGGGACTCTTAAAGCAGCTTGTTAGCCCACTATGTGCACAATTATCAGATAGAAGGTCAAGCATTGTGAAACAGGTCTGTACCATTTTTGTTGTCTCCTGTTTCAGGTTTTTCCTTTTGAACTTCCCTTTTAATTTTTTTAATGTTTTAGGATATTTTTCCTGGTGTTTATAGTTTATTTCTGAGTTCCTGAATTGGTAGTGCTTATTCTTTCACCATGAGTAAGGTTTACTGCTGAAACTTGTTTAGGATGGTTTAACAAATTTGCTGAAAGATTCAATCCCTGGAAATATTGTTCTTTTCTTCCTCAATTTTGCCAGTGTTGTTTTTTGTTTAGAACTTATCCATATATTAAAAAGGCCCCCAACGTTTGCATGTTTTGTCATTTAGCCCCCTATTCTTTTTTTTGGTTCAAATATGCCCCCAACGTTTCAATTTGGTCCAAATATGCCCCTATTGGATGGAAACTGTCAGTCAACTGACTGTCAACGGCTGATGCTGACTGGACTTGCCACATGTTAAGATCTACTGATGTGTCGGCATTATATTTGCCATGTATCGTCATCAGATTCGACCACGTGTCAGCATGATAGTCTGGCACGTGTCACCATAAAGAAGAGTATAACATTTTTTAAAATCTGACGTGGCATATGCCACATCAGCATATCGTAACACGTGGCAAGTCCAGTCAGCATCAACTGTTGACCGTGACAGTTTCCATCCAATGGGGGGCATATTTGGACCAAATTGAAACGTTGGGGGCATATTTGGACCAAAAAAAAGAATAGGGGGCTAAATGACAAAACATGCAAACGTTGGGGGAATCTTTTGTCATTTTGCCTATTAAAAAATACTTACGGTTCTTGATAAGGAATGTATCATGAACCCATCATTGTATCTGTCCTTTTAATATTGACACCCTTGAAACTTCCAAGAAGGGTGTTTGATGATATGAACTGAAAACTTTTACTTGAGCAGAGATCACAATTACAGGGTCTAAGTGTTTGTGAGATTTCAAATGTGTATAGTGTTTAAGCTTCTGTCTCTTAACACTTGTGAATGGAATTTGATAAGGTGGCAGCCTGTAATCTTGAGAGTTAGAATATTAGCCGTGGTTGAGCTGAAGACAATTGTTTATTTCCCTTTCACATGAGTGCTTTTATGAATTTGGACTTATGACTGTTTCTGAGTATGTTTCTTTTTTCAGGCTTGCCATCTATTGTCATTCTTATCAAAGGAACTCTTGGGAGATTTTGAGGCATGTGCTGAGATCTTCATCCCGGTAAGTTCAACGTTCTTGTGTAGTGTGACCACATTTTATCGTCACAAGAATTTGTTAATCTCATGTAATGACAATCAGGTCCTTTTCAAGTTGGTTGTGATTACTGTGCTTGTAATTGCAGAGTCCGCTGACAACTGCATAAAAACGGTAATCTTTTACTTTTCTCCCTTCCCTTTTTATTTTTCCTCTTTTGCTTTTGTTTTTCTGGTTATGATGTTATTGTTTCTAATTTGCAGATGTTGCGAAACTGTAAAGTTGCTCGTGTGCTTCCCCGCATTGCTGATTGTGCAAAGAATGACCGTAGTGCCGTGCTCCGTGCCAGGTATTCCAATGTCTCTGCTATTTTATGATATAAAGTCTTTTGTTTGTTATGTTCTACACTTCTCACTTTCTATCTCCTTCCTGCAGGTGCTGTGAATATGCATTGTTGATACTTGAACATTGGCCAGATGCACCAGAAATACAGAGATCAGCTGATTTATATGAGGAACTGATTAGATGTTGTGTTGCCGATGCAATGAGTGAGGTATCTATGTTGGGAATCACTTCTATTCTTTGATGTTTGATGTACATAGTCCTGCATTCAGCCCGTCATGTGAAGATCTGAGTTAATCACTTTTATAGGATACCCTCCTCGATGCATGACTGGTTTATGTCTGGCTGATGCCTCACTTAACATCTTTTAATGAACTTATATAATTTTCTTTTCATAAATAGGATAGTCTGATAAGATGACCTTGTGTGGCAATACTAACTCAAAACGTAAGGGGGGGGGGGAGTGTAATCTTTAGATTCTGCTATAAGATTACGACGTTTGGTTGCGAACATTATGAGCAGCCCGTAATCTCACATTATGGGAAGGGTGTAATATATGGTTTAATTTCATAACGTCCTACTCCTTAGGTAATCAGGGATTCAGGGTTACGGGTGTAATCTAAAATTTTGGACCAATTTACCCTTTGTTTTTGTTATTTTAATCGTTTTAGTCCTTTCTTTTCCAAATAAAATTTAAATCTAATTAAAAACAAAATTCTCTCTTTTTCTTAATAGTGAAATTGTGAATGTCATACTTCAAAATTATAATTATTATACTTTAATGATTTATTTATTAGTATATTAATTATGATTATAATTATAATTATGGTTGGTGATGCAATTACTTTTCTTGAATTATTATAATTATGATCTATAAATTTATTTCAAGATCATATATTTACTTATTACTATATAAATTGCAATAAAAATAAGAATTATAATAATTTATCATAATTGTTTTTGGAAATTGAGACAAAATATTAAAGGAACAAAACATTTTTTTAAAAAATAAATTTTATAACAATGACAATTTAGTAAAATGTGCTTCTAGGTAAATTTTATATTCCCTTAATGGCATTTTCCTTCTGCCACATGTTTGAACCCATTAACAGGTACGATCAACTGCTAGAATGTGCTATAGAATGTTCACCAAAACTTGGCCAGATCGTTCTCGTCGCTTGTTCTCCTCCTTTGATCCTGTCATTCAAAGGGTATATATTCTTTATTCAATGGATAGTTTGGAGTTTGGACAAATTCTATTTCCTAGACTGTGGTTTCAAAGTCTGGCTTTGTGCACA
Organism: Hibiscus tridactylites; assembly: GCA_958450335.1. Taxonomy (NCBI): domain Eukaryota; kingdom Viridiplantae; phylum Streptophyta; class Magnoliopsida; order Malvales; family Malvaceae; genus Hibiscus; species Hibiscus tridactylites. Next base: position 51,616,281 of record OY288290.1, read on the forward strand.
GATAATTAATGAAGAAGATGGAGGGATGCATAGGCGGCATGCTTCTCCTTCTCTCCGTGAGAGGAATGTACAGAGTTCATTTACAACTCAAACTACCTCTACTTCAAATATTCCTGGATATGGAACGTCTGCTATAGTTGCAATGGACAGAACGTCTAGTTTATCTTCAGGGATGTCCTTTTCTTCTGGTATGAATTTATCCCAATCGAAACCCCTTGGTAAAGCTACTGATCGTACTCTGGAGAGTGTGTTACATGCAAGCAAACAGAAAGTCAGTGCCATTGAAAACATGCTTAGAGGTCTGGATATATCCGAAAAACAGAGGTCAACAAGTTTGGATCTAGGTATTGAATGGATTTTCCATTTTACTTGATTTAAACTAGAATTCTTATTTTGATGAGGTTGTTAAATGACGCAGTGATATGGAAACCGATTAAAATTGTGAGCGGCTAAATTTCTCTATTATTTCCCACTAGTGCAGGAATTGACCCTCCATCATCTCGTGATCCACCATTCCCTGCTGTTGTTCCAGCTTCTAACAGTCTCACAAGCTCTTTGGGACTAGAATCAAGTACCTCCAGTGTTGGCAAAGGTAGTAACCGCAATGGTGGTCTGGTTATGTCTGATATCATTTCTCAGATTCAAGCTTCCAAAGATTCGAGCAAGTTATCATATAGAAGTAGTGTGGCAACCGAGTCTCTGCCAGCTTTCTCATCATACTCTTCCAAGAGGATATCTGAAAGACAAGAACGGGGTTCCTTTGAAGAGAATAGTGACATGAGGGAAGCCAGGCGTTTCATAAGTCCACATATTGAAAGGCACTATTTGGACATGCCTTACAGAGATGCAAGCTCTAGGGATTCACAGCACAGTTACATTCCAAATTTCCAGAGGCCGCTTTTAAGAAAGCATGTAGCCGGGCGGGTGTCTGCTGGAAGGAGAAAGAGTTTTGATGATAGCCAGCTATCACTTGGAGAGATGTCAAGTTTTGCTGAAGGTCCAGCTTCTCTCAGTGATGCACTAAGTGAGGGACTCAGTCCTAATTCTGATTGGTCTGTAAGGGTTGCTGCTTTTACTTATCTCCGGTCTTTGTTGCAGCAAGGCCCAAAAGGTATTCAGGAAGTGGTTCAAAATTTTGAGAAGGTAATGAAACTGTTTTTCCAGCACTTGGATGATCCCCACCATAAAGTTGCACAGGCTGCCCTTTCAACACTTGCAGATATTATTCCAGCATGTCGTAAGCCCTTTGAGAGTTACATGGAGAGGATTTTACCCCATGTGTTCTCACGCTTAATTGATCCAAAGGAGTTGGTTAGGCAACCAAGCTCAACGACACTGGACATTGTTAGCAAGACTTATAGCATAGATTCTCTCTTACCTGCTTTGCTGCGTTCACTTGATGAACAGCGGTCACCGAAGGCAAAATTGGCTGTTATTGAGTTTGCCATTAGTTCGTTCAACAAGCATGCTATGAATTCTGAAGGTTCTAGTAATATCGGTATCCTGAAGTTATGGCTTTCTAAATTGACGCCACTGGCCCATGATAAAAATACTAAGCTCAAGGATGCAGCTATTACTTGCATCATATCTGTGTACACGCGTTTTGATCCAACTGCTGTTCTGAATTTTATTCTTAGTTTATCCGTTGAAGAACAAAATTCCTTGAGACGGGCACTTAAACAGTACACACCTCGTATTGAGGTAGATCTAATAAACTTTTTGCAGAGCAAGAAAGAGAGACAACGCTCTAGGTCATCCTATGATCCGTCTGATATTGTTGGAACATCGTCTGAAGAAGGATATATTGGTGTGTCCAAGAAAAGTGTTTTACTTGGGAGGTATTCTTCCGGTTCCATTGATAGTGAAGGAAGTAGGAAATGGGGTTCCACCCAAGAATCAACCCTGGTCACTAGCAGTACTGGCCAGGCAACATCTGATGAAACCCAGGAAAACATATATCAGAACTTTGAGATCAGTCCAAATGCAGATGTTCTTCCTTCCAAAACCAAAGAATTGTCTTATATGGCTTATTCTATGGGTCTGAATCGTACTGTTCCGGTAGAGAACTTGGAAAGTAATTTCAACTTGGAAGGTGTATCTACTCCACAACTGGAAACTAATGGTCTGAGTAGATCTGACTCATTGGGGGCTATTAATGGGGTTGCTCATAATAATGAGACTCTGTCAGTTTTGGATCTTAATCACCTTAAACCAGCACCTGTAAAGATTAGCTCCATCCCAGACTCTGGACCTAGTATTCCTCAAATTCTTCACTTGGTGAGTTTAGAATCATCCTTCTTCTTCCTCTTCTTCTTCTCCCTCCTTCTTCTTCCTCCTCCTCCTCCTCCTCCTCCTCCTCCTCCTCCTCCTCCTCCTTCTTCTTCTTCTTCGATGATAAATTGTTGTCAATTGAGTTTGGTTTTAGAAAATAGAACGTTGGACTTCTAAATTCTATTAGTGTTTATTTTGTTTAAAGAACTTCTCATTTGATAAATGCTATCTCCTATGTTTACTAGATCTGCAATGGGAATGATGAGAGCCCTACTGCCAGTAAGCGCAGTGCACTTGAGCAATTCATTGAAATTTCTGTGGCTGATGATCCCTTGATTTGGAACAAGGTATATACATATTTTTCATATATGTTCTATGTAATTTTTATAGAAATATGTTTTCCTTCTGTTGAAAGTTTCTTAACCTTGCGATACTGTGATGGAAAGAGTGTTTTCTAGCCTTATGTCAAATATGCTGTGCTATATTTTATTCACAATTAATTGTAATATTTAATTGTATTTATGCAGTACTTCAATCAGATTTTGACAGCTGTACTTGAAGTTTTAGATGATTCTGATTCCTCGATCAGAGAACTTGCCCTGTCATTGATAGTTGAAATGCTTAAAAATCAGGTTTGCTCATAGTTTTTAGCATATAATTATTTTTAGACATCATCTGGGATTTCTTTTCTCTAATAAGCTAGTGTGCTTGTTCATCCTTGTTTTTTTTTTCCGGTGTGTCATGATTCCAGAAAGATGCAATGGAAGATTCTGTTGAAATAGTAATTGAGAAACTGCTTCATGTAACAAAGGATGTTGTTCCAAAAGTAATTACTTCCCTCAAACTTGCCCTTTGAAAATATTCTTGCTCCTCTCCCCCCTCTCAATTGTCTGCTCCATGTTCAGGTTTCAAATGAAGCTGAGCACTGCTTGAACACTGTGCTGTCTCAGTATGATCCATTCAGATGTTTAAGTGTAAGTGGTCCCCCCCCCCCCCGGACATCTGATTTGTTTGCCCCTGTTTGAGAAAGAGTTTTGGCTTTCCCCCCTCTGGTTTCCAGTTAATAAAAGTACTGATGTTGTAAAATGACTGGGGTTGCAGGTTATTGTACCTTTATTAGTTACTGAAGATGAGAAGACTCTAGTTATTTGCATAAACTGTTTAACAAAGGTATTTATTCTGAATGTTTGTTGGAGTTATAATTGTTAATTTTATTTCCCCTCTACCATTTTCTGGCTGAGATTCTTCATGCAAGGAGTCAAGGACGTATGCATATAGGTTTTATTTTTGAGTGATTGCATGAGACTCTGGGTATATGAATGCTTGCCACTTTGTGTTCTTGCTCTAAACTGTTAATTGTTCTTCACATTGAGGGAATGAATAGTGGAGGCTAAAGCCTAAAACTAATATGCTAAACATGGATAAGGTTGCTGGTATCTAAAGACAAGTATGGCATAGTAAGGAGAGTAAGTTAAGGTGCCTTGCTTTATCTTATGTTGCTTGAAATTTGCTACGAATATTATGATGAGAAGGGAAAGAGCTGGGGTGAGGGAGGGTGGTAAAGGAAGACTTCTATATGCTGAGGATCAATGAGGATTTTCTTGTCAAAAGCCTATTGTTTGATAGTGACCATTGTTTTACTGTTTATATGACTAGGGGTGTGCACATTTAAACAGGGATCCAGCTTGTGGAAAGTTGATCCTGTCTATATTTTGATTAGACTTTTATTTACTTTGACTGTTTCATGGTTCATACAGATAACTTTTGCCGGAAAATGTTAAGTGTGGACTATATCTTTATATTTCTAAGCTCTTTGTTTTTCTTTTCAGCTTGTGGGCCGGCTATCACAGGAGGAACTAATGGCCCACTTGCCCTCATTTTTGCCTGCTCTTTTTGAAGCTTTTGGAAACCAGAGCGCAGATGTCCGGAAGGTAATATTTATGTTTTTGCACGTTTTTCTTGCTTTATAAATTTGTTCTTATTATTTAATGCCTCAAGTTTTGGTTTTCATTTGTTGGAGAAAGTAGAAAGAAAAATGTGTTAGGAGTGGATCTGGTGGAAGATAGTACTTCCTTCCCTTTCACAATACCTACCTTTTATGCTATCTAGCTGTTTGATCCTTTGTAAGTGATATGATTGGCCTCCAAAATTCTGAAATAAAAAGTGAATTTCCTATGTTCTTCGTAGTCGTGTCTGAGTGACAAATTCTTTATCTGACAAGGGCATGATATTTTTTCAAAAAGTTTTTCATGTACATGGTTGATTCTTGGAGGGTTATATATCCTCCATCAAAGCCTCTAGCAAAATTCAATTTAGAACTCAAACGAAAGAGTGGTAGATTAGGTAAATAGTAGATGAGGCTGCCTATGGTCTCTGCTAGAACCAAATGAACTTTGTATTGCCGCATGTTTCGCATATTTCATTTTTTCTTCTCTCTAAATCTCATCAGTTCCAATGTCTCATCGCATTGTTATTTTTTATGGTACAGACTGTCGTTTTCTGTTTGGTGGATATTTATATAATGCTGGGAAAAGCTTTTTTGCCACACTTGGAGGGGCTTAACAGCACTCAGTTGCGGTTGGTTACAATTTATGCTAATCGGATCTCACAGGCGAGGACTGGCACTCCTATAGATGCTAACCATGATTAGCTGGTTCATTTGGACAGGGATGTCGGGTCATTTACTTATTCATTGTTGTGTATATTGTGTGAGTGCATTTCAACAGTGATTTCTGTTTTCTTTCTAAATATATACTTTGTTGTTTTGGTTTGGTGGGTTTGGCGAAAGAGTGTTTTTGGTGAGTAATCAATTAGGGAATGGCACTATTGTGCCCATTTTGTAATCACCAATTCATTATTGTTATATTGGTAAAGAAATAGTATTGTTTTTGAGATGTCGACGAATGCCCGTTGGAGTAATGAAGTCCGCCATTAGTGGTCTTGGACTGGATACGATTAGCATGAGTGTGCTCTCAATCACAACATATTTAATGCAACGAGTATTATCAAAATCTTTACCCATGGAGATAGAAGCTTATATGGGGATGGGGATAAGAGTATAAATCCTTATGAGTATCTCAAAAAATGTTTGCAGGGTTCATTATTTTCTTTTTTCTTCTTTATGTTTTTAATAAAAACATGTCTTTATAGTACGCATATTCTTTGTTTTTTTAGCACGTTTTTCTTTGTTTTGTGGTTTGTTTCATTTGTCATTTTGGCATGATTTCGGCATACCTAAAAGGTCTTTTGGTGCTCATACAAAAATCTTAACGGCGCTAGTTTCTGATTATAATTTTGTTGATGAACATAAAAAATAGATTTACATTCGGTTGATGGTTGTTTGCTGATGTACACCTGGGTAGCGGAGCAATTTGTGAGTTTGGCTTGTTCACTTACTCATTTTTTATCCCGTAAAGCGTTTCGTTTAGATGAAAAAAAAGATTCAAGAAAACTTCTGAATTTTGACGGTATGCTAATTTCTATGGAAGTATTTATTTTCCTTGCACCTTTGAGTTTTTGTATGAGATTTTGGTGGACTAGTCCTCATTATTCTCCCTTTTAAATATTGTTGTATTTATAATATTTTTCATGATTTTTTAATAAAATTCAGTTGCCATTGTCAAACAAAATATTTGTAGGGATACTTGATATTTTACAAAGATTAAAAAAATAGTCATTTACCTATATACTCCCTTTTAAAGACGGGAAATTCTATCGAATTGGGTATTAAATCAGGGTTTAATTAGAAGTTAGGGTTTCATACGTGCGCGGTGATCGGGAGTCGGGTGTGGTAGCTGGCCAACATGTAAATTCAATTAGTGGGGGAGGGAGGGAGGGAGGGAGGGAGAGAGCTCACACCAAATGGCCGATTTAATTGGGTCAAGGGGCTTAAATACCCGAGCTAAAACGGTGTCATTTTAGTATCAGATTGACTCGACTCGTGCGAGTAAGTCGGGTCAGGCGAAAGGGGATTCGCGCCTAGCTTCTCGGATCTCACAGTTTGGGCTATTTTATTTTGTTTTTAATTCAATTTGGTCACTAAACCTTTGTAATTTGGCACCTATATTTTTCAAATAATAGTTCAATTTAGTCTTTTGATTCATTTAATTGTTTTAATTAATTACTTTAATTTATATGTATGTGTGCATATTTCAAAAGAGCATGTAGTATATTTGTTTAGGAGATCAATTCATATAGTGATAAATACTTAGAGCCTTAGTATCTTATGTGCTTTAATTAACTTGAATAATTTAAAGGAAAATTGTACAACGTGCGACGAACATCGATGAACACCACTAATGATGAACACCGATGAACACCATTAAATTAATTAATAAAAATTTTATATTTCAAGGACTCATCATACAATTAATAATTATTTTAAAAATTCAATTAAATTATTTTTTATATATATTAAAATTTTATTTTTTTTAATAAGGTTAAACTATATATTTAGTACCTCACTTATTTCTGTATTTCTATTAAACCCTCATTATTTACATATTATTTCAATTTAACCATATTCTTTATAAAAATAATTTAACCCTAAACTATTAAACCTTAAACCCTTAAACTCTTAAACATATACCCTAAACCATATACCATTAAAAATAATTTCACCATCATCGATTCAATTCAATTCAATGAATAGTTGAATTCTCCTAAAAATTTAATTAAATTATTATTATATATATAATATATAAATTAATTAAACTCAAATCTCATAGAATTAACACTATCATCTTATTTGAGATGGAGAAGTCATCACAATTATTCATAATTAATTCAATTTATTGAATTCAATTAAATTATATATATATATATATATATATATATATATATATATATATATATATATTAAAATTTAATATATAGGACAAACCCTGCTCACTTTAATCTCCAACACTTTTGTTCCTTTCACCACTCATTGAAGCTTTTAATCAGAAAACAAATGGTGATCGTCCGGGAAGTTCGTAAGGCTCAACGTGCTGAAGGGTCGGCCGCCGTTCTAGCGATCGGCACATCCACTCCACCAAATTGTGTTGACCAGAGCACATACCTTGACTACTACTTCCGCATCACAAATAGTGAGCACAAGACGGAGCTGAAGGAGAAATTCAAGCGCATGTGTAAGTTTCTTTTCTTTTTTTTCTAGCCGATCTTCGTGTGGAAATAAAATGATACGATGTCTGCTTGGTGAAATCCGTTTACTGGGTGAAGAAGAACTAAACAGAAAAATGGCTTATTCAATTTAATGAATTGAATTAATTATGATTAATTGTGATGACCTCTTCATCTCAAATAAGATGATAGTGTTAATTTTAGGAGATTCGAGTTTAATTAATTTTGATATATATATATATATAATAACTTAATTAAATTTTTAGGAGAATTCAACGATTCATTGAATTGAATTGAATCGATGATGGTGAAATTATTTTTAATGGTATATGGTTTAGGGTATATATTTAAGAGTTTAAGGGTTTAAGGTTTAATAGTTTAGTGTTTTAGGTTGAGGGTTAAATTATTTTTTATAAAGAATAGGGTCAAATTGAAATAATATTTAAATAATGAGGATTCAATAGAAATACAGAAATAAGTGAGGTACTAAATATACCTTATTAAAAAATAAAATTTTAATATATATATAAAATAATTTAATTGAATTTTTAAAATAATTATTAATTGTATGATGAGTCCTTGAAATTTTAAATCTTTATTAATTAATTTAACGGTGTTCATCGGTGTTCATCATTAGTGGTGTTCATCAATGTTCGTCGCACGTGTTAGACTCATCCATAATTTAAATAGGAAAAAATTGTAGAAAATAAATGAATATTAAATAAAAACTTTAATGTTCTAAGTTGATTAGTGTCTCATTGTAATGAGATGTTAATCAAGGGAATATTTTAGTTGAATATTTAATATTTCATTTAAACCTAGAATAATGAAGTCACATAGTTAATTTAATTAAAATAAAATTAGGATTAAAATAAAATAGTTAGAATCATTAAATGATTAGGAGTATTATTAATTTAAAGCCTAGTATGGATAATGCTCAATTGTTTGGGTGTTAAACCCTAAACTTGATAATATTCATATAGTTTCCTTAATTAATTAAATCAATGGGAACCTTAATTAAGTTTGAACTTAAAACTGACAAGAAAATAAATGGACATGCATTAAGTATCCTAAAGTAATTGGATGTTTCAAAGCTTATATTTGCTTTGAATGTATTTTCTTGCAAAAGGATATCTCCATTCGAAATGAAATTCAATTAACAATTAAATGATTTAATTAAATTCAAATTATTGCTCGAAATGCCAAAATGTTACGTTGAATTAATAAGGTACCGATAACGAGCGTTTGTCGGGGTGCTAATCATTCTCTACACGTAACCGACTCCTGAACTCAAATTAAAAAAAAATTATGGTTTATTTTTATGGTGTTCGGTCTACCAAAGTGACCGATGACGACTCCAAATTGATTTTCAATAATAAATAAAGAGAAACTCGATTTAAAATGAAAAATCTGAATTTTAAAGATTAAATGAATTAAATGGATAAAAATCCTAATTTTAAAAATCAATCGTCAGGTTATTTTTACACTCGATTTTAAAAATGGTCGCGATAGTCATTTTGCTTGTTTAAACAATCAAACATCTATCAAATATCAGTTAATTTTATCAAACACTTTTATACAATCAACTAGTCAAATTAGCTAATGCTATCATCTATCAGCTAATGTAATCAACTATAAGCTACCGGCTAGGGGTGTTCAAACGGTTAATTTGGTTAACTGACCGAACCGAACTAGCTAAATATCATCAAATGAAAATTTTTAATCCTTTAATCGTTAATCGAATCGAACTTTTAAAAAGAATTAACTGAACTAAATTTTATTCGATTAATTTAATTAACTGAACGACCCGTTTGTCACCTCTACTTATGTGAATAATAAAAAAGCCCGCATCATTAATTCACGTGTAATTCTTTTAATGAATGTAATGAAACATTATTTGATGGCTCACAGTATTATTCGTGGACGCAAAAGAAGAGTAGTACAGTTCCAATGAAATTGTGCATCTGATTCGCTTATCTAAGCGATTACATATTTGATTACGATGGAATTAAGCCGCATATCCATATCCACGTACATATATATGAAAAAAAAATAATCTTTGTTTCTTTTCGGTGTCACTTTACATATTCAAACACTAAAAAAAAAGTTAAAATTTAAGTTTTAATCTGAAATTTTAAATTCTAAACTTTAAACCATAAAAAAACATATCAATCACTAATTTCCTTAACTTTAATTATAAATCCTACACTAAACCTAAACTCTTACAAATACATTTTTAGTGTGGGGTTCATAAATAGAACACCAAAAAGAATAGTGAATTTTTATTCTATATATATATAATCATTCATTTGAGTTTTCATCTCATGGATTAGCAATTAAAGCTAATTCAGCTTCTCTTTCTTTCCCATTTGAAACTCTAATAAAGAAGAAACAAAGTTTTGGTTCCATTCTTAAAGTTAGATCTTCTTTATTTTACGGTAGATTTTTCTCAAGACATTCAGGTGTCATATCTCTCCAGTTATGGCAAAAATCCAATTCATCAGATTTTGTTGATTTTGAACACAATCTAACTGATAATGTTTCCTCATTTGTCCAGTTACTTTCACTTCAGCAAAACTTAATTTAAAACAAGAATTCCACTGTCGGAAGAACTCATTCTTGATCTCTTTCACGTCTATCTCTTCAGTCAGGTTAGTTTAATCTTCTTCAACCTTTTTGCTTGTTTATTTAGGTTTATTGTTATATGTTTCAACACTAATGTCGAATATGCATACTTTAAAAAATATAACTCCTATGATCAGTCGTTTATCTCTTAGCGAGAGCACCCACGACAAGGAAATTAATTACTGTTATCGGTGGTGGATACTTTGATTCAAACAAAAATAATCCGGGTTACACGTACATGTGGCTTTATATTGTTTGAGATGCAAACATATCTTAATGGCTCATCTTGTTGGCATATTCTCAATGGAAGTTGATGCCACAATTTCCAGAAGAAAAAAAATTGTAGTTTTTGAACCAACAAGATGAATCATTCAACTTTTTAGCTTACATGAGATCAAATTCTTTGATTTGCTGCACATGGTCAAAGTTTAATCTCAACCAGGGCATTCCTGGTCTAATCAAGTTCACTAATTGTTTGACCAAATTATTACATCTTTTGTCTTTGTTTCTTTCATTACAAATATCTACGGCTCTCTTTGCCTTATCATGAACAACACAAAAACATGTTTCTTTTTGATTTTATATGAAACTCACAAAATAGTTTGTTGGCTCAGTTCTCCATAGGGAAAAACTCAACGTTCCTGCAGCGAGAGCTCGGATGGCGGCGCAGGGCAGACATGGTGGGAGAAAATCAAACAAGATGACCGCACTCGTGGTGGATGATAACATTGTCAACCGAGCGATTCACCTCCGGCTTTTGGACAATCTCAGCATCGAGAATGAAGCAGTCGGCAACGGGAAAGAAGCCGTCGATATCCACTGTTCGGGGAAGACGTTCGACCTCATCTTAATGGACATGGACATGCCTATCATGAACGGCATTGAGGTACGATATAACTATTTCTTCACATATATGTATGTTTTGAGTAGTAGTGTTGGTTCTGATTCGAAGCTCGAACTCAATTCGAAATTTGACACAGGCAACTAGGAAGCTTCGTGAGATGGGAATTCGGAGCATGATCGCCGGTGTGTCGACACGATCGATGGAACAAGACGTACGAGAGTTTATGGAAGCTGGTTTAGATGATTACCAGGAGAAGCCATTGACAATGTCTAAGCTTATTTCTATTATCCATAAGATCAATGGAAATGGATAGCCAACAGTTTTCAAGACCAAAGCGTCTGTTGCCTGGAATAAGTAACTTCCCTAGCTTTTAGTTTGTTGTATGGCTAACCCCACCTTTCTCTTCTTTCCCGACAGTTGTTTCTATTGTAACCAAGTTTTAGGTAGAGGTAAATATATTAATATATACATTTATATATTTATGCTTTTGTTTTGCCTCAACTAACCTTAACCACACTCTTTATTTTTATTCTAATTTGAAAACTCCACCTTATCAATTCAAGTTTTGGTACAATTCAATTTGATTATAAAGCTTAATAATCTGAATCTGAATAACTCGAACTAAAATTAATTTGAACTAAAAATGAGTCAAAAGCAAAACAACATGAGCCCGAAATTAACCAAGAAGTAACCTAAATCACTTGAGCTTAAAAGCTCTAAAACCTGATATAAATTTGAAATGATCCAGAATCGAAACGTTCTAGATCCAAAATTGACTTAAACCCAAATGTTCTGAAACTAAAGCTAACCAGGGTTGAAGTAGAAAAAAAACATGAAACCCTAATTGGCTCGACCAAAAATCAACTCAGCCGTTTGATTGAGAGTCCTATTCAAATTCTAATTATGTTATTCGAACATATTTTAAAATAATGCTTATGCTACTCTGATCCCTCCCCACCTATAAATAAGAGGATATTGAGTGCTTAAACATGCTTGATCCCACATCCTTCTTCAATATGCTGTATCAGTGATAATACCAATTTAGTTAAACTCAACCCACCTAATTATGTTATTTGATACAATTAGTTTTAAATTTGATTATTTATGAATTTGTCTCCCACTTACAAACATTTATGTATTGCCCCCAAACCCCAAATACTAGCTTCATCAGAGCTCGGGTATACCATGCTACAAAATCCATGAATATCCAATCAGAACTTGGTGGAGAACTCCATGGGTGAAAGAATACGTATATAAATTGGAGAGATGGTGGGACACGTGATCTTATGTTTCATGTCGTTTATGATACAAAAGAAGAATCACACATGTTTATGTTTCCTTGACTGAAGTTAGTGGGGAAATTCTAAATGAACGTCGTAAAGAATCTTCGATTTCCCTTGATATATGATTCCATGTAGGCAGGAGGGAGAGAATCTTTATGAGAGATGAATTTTTGAACAACACGTTGGTTTGTGTTTGAGTTTACGAATATGAATATTTTGGTTAAAGAACAGTGGATGCATGCATGCATGGCTTTTGTTTTGAGGAAGAATAAAGATAGCCTATATTGATTTGGGTCTAAAAGAATAAGGTTGACTGATCTTAGATACCCGTTGCTGTGTTTGAGTTTTATCCTGTCTTGTTATGGTATTAGATTTACTTCTGCAGTTCTGCCATCTTTGTATCTGGTCCTTGTTGTGTTTTATTCGTCTAAGCTGCTGTTGGATTTGCAGACTTGCAGTCCTGTGTTCTTCCTTAATCAATCAAAGTTAAGTACTTAAGTGCACGCACAGACTATGATAACATGGTTTTATGCGATAGTAGCAGGGCTAAATCACCCAAAAATTCAGCAAGTATATTTGGCCTTTTAGTCAAGCTGTTCATTTTATTCCTTTATATCTCCTTAAGTCATGAGTTCTAAACTCAGTTGGAGCATTCTATCCCTTCCTCTAGAGTTTCACCTTCCCCTCCCCTCTAAGTAGGATTATGATTACAATTTATAAAAAAATCACCTAAATATTTCTTTTAAAAAAATTAATTAGATAAATAATTATCATCAAAATTATTTATTAAAATTTCCTTTCGGACGGAATCGCATCTAGTCAAATGTAACTTTTAAAAATTGTTTATGAGAGGATGAGACTTTCAAAATCACTTCTTGTAGAACACGATTTTATTTATTTTTATCCAGAATACGTTGTATAGACTCAATTATAATTTTACGTAGGAAAAATTTATATTCAAATTCAGGAAGTAACTTTAAAAATTACGTTCTACAAAAAATAATTTTTAAAGCTGCGTTTGACGATACTTGACTTCGTCTTACATGTTGACTTGTTTGTGTTAACCCCAAGATAAGTTATGTTGTTATCATTTGGGGTTTTAACTTGTCTTAAATGAAAAATCAACCTCTAAATTATATCATTTATTTACTTTTAATCTTCAAATTATTTTTTAATTAAAATAAGTATTTAAACTATTATTTCTGGTCACTTTAAGTCTGATAATTATTTAAGTCAAAAAATTTAACTAATAAGACGTTGATACATTACAAAGAATTTATAGGCTGCTTTTTAACGTTTTAAATTTAAAAATATTCCTTATTATGTATATATGATCCATTTGATATTCATTTATGATTTTCTTTTTGTTAGAATGAAAAGTACACAAAAGTAAAAAACAACGACATGATTACGGATCACAAAATTAAAAAAAAAATACTTTATATTGTTTAAATTAGGGTTGAGTATTTGATTGAGTCGAGTCAAGTTAAAAAAATTCGAGTTAGTCGAGTTGTCGCATCATATTTTATCATTTAAAATTTATTTAAAATTTTTTCGACTCGAGTTTATGAAATTCGAGTCGAATCGAGTTTCGAGTTTCTGAAAAATTTAACTATAATCATTTATAATATTATAGTACTTGTAGTTCTAAATTTCTAATAATACACCGTATAATAGTCGTACACAATGTTTCTTTCAATTCTCTTTTAATGTTAGTGTTTAGAATTTCATAAACTAAATTAAACTCAAAATTCATAAACTCTAAACACTAAATTAAACCCCCAACTCCTAAAAATAATAAAGTGTAAACTAAAGTTTACAACATATCTATCAAAATTTTTTCAATAAAAGAAATACACTTTTAACGTAGTTAAGAGACTTTAATTTTAATATAAATTAGATAATCTTTTTGAATAATAATATACATTAGATAATTTTAAATTAACATGTAATAAAATATGAAACAAATATTTAAACTCGAATTAGAAGTAAATCAGAAACTCAGATGATTTTAAAAAAATACCCCTAAGTTGTTGCTTGCAGTTTGGGAATTCTTTCATCTTCTGGAATAGGTAATTTGATTTTTTTCTTTTTAATTAAATAAGGACAATTATCTTTAACTTCTAATCATGAAAAAATAAACAAGTATTTTATTATATTAGCAAAACATATATTGATTGCAATCCTTTTACCTTTTTAAACTCTTTTATTTTTTTAATGATAAATTTCATCAGTTAACTGTAAAAATATAATGCAGACTAGTTGTGAAAAAAAGCATGGCGGATTGGAGAGAATTTGGGAACAATGGAATTTGAGTAGCTGAAGAAGGAAATGATCAGAGAAGGTTAAAGTACTAAGGCTTAAAATAAAATAACTTAGTTTTATAAGTTTGAATTATTTGGTTTTTCGGTTATTCGAATTTTTAAAATTCAGACTCGACTCGAACTTGAAATTTTAACAAGTTGTTTGAGTGACTCGAACAACTCAAAATAAAAAAAAATCGATTTTTTTTAATCGAATCTAATTTTACCCACCCTAGTCCAAATAAATACTTCGACATCTGTCCAAATAGATTGTCAGTTAATTTTAATGTACGTCACGAATTATTGACATAGAATATGAGATCTTTTCCACATAATTTGGTTGTGCAAAGTTATTTAGTTTGTTTACTAATTCTAGGGCTTCCCAAGGTAGTTAGTTTGTTTACAAATTCGATCAATCAACAGATCTTGTATTATATGTTATTTTAGTAGTGTGTTTCGTAAAAACAGTATTTTGATCGATTGAATATAATTTGATTTGCGTTATTATTGATAAAATATATATAAGGATGTAAGATCGAGTATGCTTAAACGTTCAAATAAAAAATTATATAAAAATTGATTTAAAAGATATATAGTTTCAGAGTTTTTTTCCCAAAAGAATTCATGTTTTTAGTTTATATTTTTTAAAAGCCTTAAAGGTCAAATTGACCCTCAACGAAAAATTAAAAAAACTAATTAATCTCTTATGAAAATTTTGCATCCAATTGAGCCCTCGAAATTCAAATTACAATCAATTTAGCCATTCCGTTAAGTTGACCGTTAACTCAAAAGTAGTTAATAAATGGTAACACGTGGCACACTCTAGACGTGCCACATCATCAAAATCGTAAATAATCATTTAATTTTTTTAAAAAAATTAAAATTATAAAATAATATATTTAAAATAAAAAAATATTTAAAATTATAAAATATAAAAAATTATTTATAAAATTCAAGAAAAATCTAAAAAATATTTAAATGTGTAAAAAATTAAAATTATGTATAAAATCATAAAAAATATTTTTTACTTAAAATAAAAATATATAAATAATTTTAATAATTATTAAAAATATATAAATATTTTTATGAAATAATATTTAAAATTTGTATATATATATTTTAAAAAATATATTTTTAATTATAAAATCCCAAAATTTTAAAAATTTTCAAATCTTTAACCCTAAACCCTAACCTAACATTCTCAAGTCTTCAAGTCAGTTTAATTGACGGCGAAAGTTGTTGGTACTGTGGCAGACAAAGGTGCTGGCGAGAAAAAATATTGAGGGAGGAAGGAAGTTTTTCTGCGACGGGGAGTGGGCGATAGTTAAACCAGTGCTAATGCTTGATTTAGGGATTTATTGAGGTTTTTTAAAGAAATAAAACTTTAAGTTATTTTAGAAAAAATATTATTTTATGTTTATTATAAAAAATAAAGGAAAACAAGAAAAAATTAATTAGGTATGCCTGTTGGGGTGAATCCGAGGAGAATGGCGATGTGGGAACCGGTGATTCAAAGGGTGCGTAATAAATTGGCGGGATGGAAGAAGCGTTCTTTGTCATTTGCGGCGCGTTTGATGTTGGTTAATTCTGTTCTTGCATCGTTGCCGGTCTATTACATGAGTGTGTTCGCGGCTCCGAAGGGGGTTATAGCGAAAATTGATCAAATTCGCCGTGCCTTCTTATGGGGCGATGTGGAGCTAAAAAGAAAAATGAGTAGAGTTAATTGGGAGAGGGTATGTCGACCGAAGAGGGTAGGAGGATTGGGAGTGGTGAATTTGAAATTGCGTAACATTGCGCTTTTGGCTAAATGGACTTAGAGGTATGCGACAGATAAAAATGCACTTTGGCGGGAGCTAATTATATCCAAATATGGGGAACAAGTTCTTTCGTGACGAATTAATTGTGAGAACGTACATCGGATGTCTCCAATTTGGAAACAAATTGCATTGGTGTCGACAAAGGATAGTGTGGCGGGATTGTTGAATGTCGATAGATTCTATTGGATAGTGGGTGACGGGAGGAGTGTGCTGTTTTGGTTTGATAATTGGTGTAGGGGCCAACCGTTGAAGCTTATATTTTCACGGTTATTTCGGTTGGCGAGCAATAAAACCGGCACTGTGGTTGCGTATTCGAGAGGGGGCAGCTTTGAACATGATGTTTGGGCAACTTTTTTTGGGCGAGCGTTGAGGGGTTTTGAACAGCAAATGGTGCGGGAGTTGAGGGAGATGTTACGGGGTTGGAGGTTATGCGAGGGGTGTGGGAATAGGCTTGTATGGTGTCCGAATCCTCGGGGTGAATTTTCGACGAGAGAATTAATGGGTTTAATGACGGGATTTGGCATGGATGAAGGCGACATAGAGGCTTTTTTGGTATGGAAATGTAACCCCCTCGTCCCGGTCTGGCCGGATGACCGGTCCGAGCGAGCTACATGGGGAAAACCGAGTGAAAACCCCCAAAGGAATTTCCCTTCGGTTAGCAACCCTATATTTTTTTTTCATTTTAAATCTTATCTAGATGAGTAATTAATCCTAAACGATTCACAACAGCGGAAACATTCAAGGAAACACATTCGAATCACGGCCATGCATAACAAACAAATTTTAAACTTACAGGGAAGGCCGTATCGGTACCCTAGCTAGGGGTATCGGTACGCCCTGTCTAGGTCAACCCAAGAAGTCAACCCCGAGAAGTCTGTATCGATACAGCCCTTGAGCGTATCGATACGCCCTCCTCGGTCAACCCTTCTTGGTCAACAGAGTAGACCCGTACCGATACTCGGGAACCTCGTATCGGTACGCTCTATTCTCACTCAAAACTCCAAATTCCAGTAACTTTGGAGGGTATCGATACCCTTAGGGTATCGGTACGCAAGGCAAAATCTGTGGCCTTTGGGCAAGACCGTATCGATACGGCCCTAAGGCGTATCGATACGCCCTGCACTGCAATTCCACAAATTTAAACTTAAACGACCCCAACACGACTCTAAATGCATTTCTTGACTCACCTAAGCATATACGAACATGCAAGCAAACATACTTAAGCCAAAGGAAGCATTCATACATGGATCAAAGCACCCATACAAAGCATTCCAATTAAAGAGCAATTTAGGCAATATTGGCATACATAAAGACTCAAAAGGGTCTTACAAGGCACAAGTCAATCACAAGAGGTTTGCACTCGTATACAAGGCAACCTAGACATTCTAAAGCATGTCATCACACACATCCACTTTCATCATAGTATTACATGCTTACAATCCATAATCAACTCAAATCATCCGCATTCAAATGAGTCATATAAAGCTCATACAAAAACCCTTGCCACATTGCTAACTAATACGAAATTTACCACCGTACTTGAGCTACAAACTTGGAAGCCCTTCTTGCCTTGCCTCGAGCTAACACCACGCTAATGATCTGCATTGTTGAACATTGAGAGCGTAAGCTATAAGCTTAGTGAGGGTACTCTAAAACGAAAAACATCAACAATGCAGGGTTCAAGCATGTAAAATCTTAATCTTACATACATCAAGCATATGCATATAATCAAGTAGGCCTAGCTAGTCTTTCAAGTGGAAAATATGGTCTCTCAATCCTACCAAGCTCAATTATCAATATCAACATCATGAAACAACAACATATATCACAACCATATATCACCATATAAGAACAAGTTAATTGGCCACTATTAATTACCCCGATTGTGCGGATTTAAACCTCAACAACACTTTACCTCGGTGGGATTACACTCATCACCGGACCTTGCATGTGCGGGATTCCACTCATCGCCACATGCCCTACGGATGGGATTCCACTCATCATCCCGTAGAAATATATATAAAAGCTTCCGGTGGAATGTTACATCACCGTACTCCTCTTTGATGACTTAACGCCATCAAGGCCACGTACGTTTTGACTCAATTTGTGTGCACACTAATCCTAATGATCGATCATTTACAACCGGTAATTATTTTAGTGCCAATTATTATTATCACACCACATATCATCAACCATACTCATGCTCATCACATATACTCACATCATGATATATATACATGTACCAATTTACCAAAATCTCAAGAGCATAAATAAGCAAGCACAATGGCATTCATAAATATCAACGGTTAAATTAACAACTTAAATGAACTAGAAGTGGCCTACCAAGCACACTTTACACACACGTACTTCACATGCTCGAACCAAACTTTAAAACAAGTTTGAAACCACTCAACGCCCTTCCTTAGCAATTCGAACCAATCCTTCTACGAACCCGGATTCGGTCCCAAAGCCTCTTCAACGTTTCCTCTTACTTCTAGCCAAACAAAACATATACATTACTTCCCAATTCAATGCTAAACTCAACCATCAACTTACTTTACAAACACAAGCCAAATTCCACAATTTCCCAAACCACATAATCTCCCAAAAATCCAATTTTCGTGCTCCCCTAAAACCATGCTGAAATTCCCATTTCCAAACATCCAAATGACTTCCAAAATGTCCCAAATCACCCTCCTAACATACCCTAACCATCAGCCCTTAGTTTTCAACCTAAAACCCACCAAAAACCCAAGTTTTAATATCTTAAAGTTTGCCCTAAGAACCTACTACGAATTTTCATCAAAACTCAACCAAATTGATATATAATGTGTATTTCATCATGATTAAACAAAGCCTCAACACAATTTATTAAACCAATTGGAAAATCCCCTTAAAAACCCAAACTTTGATATAAACCCTAATTTTCAAAACCCCATGTTTTTGAAATCCAAGACTATAGATAGATAGAGGATAAAGAGGAGATTAAGAAAACATATTTACCTCTTAAAATGGTGTTGAAATCAAGTAGCAAAATCAATGGAATAGTTGTTTGAAGTTTGAGAGTGTTTGGAGAAGGAGGGGGTGTTTCACGTGGGATTGTGGGGGAAAAGGGGGGAGAAGATGACAACTTGGAAAGTTGTCATCCTTTTTCAAAATCTTTTGGGTAAATTACAATATAAGTCCTCCCCTTTTTACTAAAGCACAATTAGGTCATATGTTAGAGTTGAATTAATTTAATTAAATTTTATTGACTCGAATTTTAACCCGGTTAACTCCTAGGCCCAAAACACGGGTGTTACAACTCTCTCCCACTTAAGGAATTTCGTCCCCGAAATTACCTGACCGAAAGAGATACGAAAACTGCTTTTCCATATCCTCCTTCCTCTCCCAAGTGGCCTCGTCCGCACCTCTACGTTGCCACCGCACCTTCACTAACTCAATCGATCTACCCCTCAACACTTTACTGTCAGAAGCTAAGATCTCAACGGGCTCTTCTTCATAAGTCAAATCCGGATTCAATTCAATTTCCTCTACGGGCATAACATGTGATGGATCAGACCTATACTTACGAAGCATCGACACATGGAACACATCATGTATCTTCTCAAGCTCGGATGGCAAACGCAACTGATAATAACCGGACCAACCCTCTTCACAATCTCATACGGTCCTATGTACCTCGGACTCAACTTCCCTTTTCGGCCAAATCTCATCACCTTCTTCCACGGAGACACCTTCAAGAATACCTTCTCACCCACTGAGAACTCAACTTCCTTCCTCTTCAAATCGGCATAGGACTTCTGCCTATCCGAAGCAGCCTTCACACGATCACCAATCAATTTTACCTTGTCTGTTGTCCCTTTGAGCAAATCCGGCATAGGTAACAATTTCTGTCCTACCTCGGCCCAACAAACTGGAGTCCTACACTTCCGGCCATACAAGGCCTCATACGGTGCCATCTGAATGCTCGACTGAAAGCTATTATTGTACGCAAACTCTACTAGAGGCAAATGCTTCTCCCAAGTACCCTGAAAGTCAATGATACAACAACGCAACATATTCTCTAAGATCTGAATAACCCTCTCTGACTGACCATCTGACTGAGGATGATAAGAAGTGCTGAAGTTCAAACGGGTACCCAAAGCTGTATGCAGACACTCCCAAAATCTAGAAGTAAGCCGCGGATCTCTATCTGACACAATGAACTTCGGCACACCATGCAGTCTAACAATCTCACCAATATACAAATCGGCCAACCTATCTAAAGTGTAAGTAGTGTTGACTGCCAAGAAGTGAGCACATTTCGTAAAACGATCCACTATCACCCAAACTGAGTTCTTCTTCGTAGGAGTCAAAGGCAAACCCGAAACAAAATCCATGGTGATGTTCTCCCATTTCCATTCCGGAATTCTCAACGGCTGTAACAAACCTGAGGGAACCTGATGTTCTGCCTTCACTCTCTGACACACTAAGCACTTACTCACAAAGTCGGCTACATCTCTCTTCAAGCCAACCCAAAAGTACTCATTCTTCAAGTCACGATACATCTTCGTACTTCCAGGATGCATAGCAAACGGACAATGCTTCAAGTCACGGTACATCTCCCATAAAGGTTATATGGGATTGTTTCTTGCAATGGTGGGGGGTGGATTTGGTTCGTCCGAAGACGATACAAGAGTTCATAGGACAATGCTATGAGGGATTCTTTCGAGGCTTGCTGCGCCGATGGTGGATTGCGGGGTGCGCTGCATTGTTATGGTCTGTGTGGTTGGCTCGAAATGATGTAATTTTTAGGCAGCGGAAGTTGGGAACAAAGGAGGTGGTGCTTTTAATTAAAGTGCGAGCGCTACATTGGGTGAAAGTCACGACGGATGGACAAATGGTGGACGAGGCGACTTGGTGGACGTGTCCGCGGCAGTGTGTGCCGTTGGGAGAGGGCATGCGAGTGAGGCCAATGTCGAGCTGGGATCCGCCGTGCGCGGGAATGGTGAAATTCAACATGGACGGGGCGGCGAAAGGTAAGCCGGGGCCTGCCGGGTGTGCGGGAGTTTTGCGTGATGAGGGGGGAAAGATTTTAGCTCTATTTGTGGGGCCATTGGGAGTGATGGACTCGAACGAAGCGGAGGTCTGTGCGATTGCGGCAACTTTGGGGTTCCTTTTAGAGTTGCATTGTAATACTCTTGGTGTGATTATTGAATCCGATTCAATGGTGGCGTTGTCATGGCTGGAGAATCGGACAATGAGACCATGGAGGCTTTGGACATGGTTTCGTATGATTGATGATGCGTATAATTTATTACCGAGGGTTTGTTTTCGACATGTATTTCAGGAGGCGAATAGTATCGCGGATATGTTGGCGAAGGGAGGGGTGCAATTGGTGGAGTGGTGTCGAGTGAGCTATCGAAGGGATTGATCGCGGGGAGGGGGTGCATGGGAGTGGATCGCGTTGTAGGTGTAGTCTGGGTCATGCGCATGAGGGTTGGGCAGTAGTGGTGCTGGGACTTAATGTGATTTACGAGTGATGGGTGGGGAATGGCAGACACGGGTGGGTTGGTTCCTGATGGGAGCTAGGTTGGCGAGGGATTGGAGGGGAGCATTGGCAGGTGTGGGGGGGATCAGTTGGGGTAGTTAGGGTGCTTTTTTTCTTTCGGATTTGGGTGTTATTTCTTGATTTAAACGTTTACATGTCGTACTCTTTTCCCCCATTAAGCTATAGGGAGGTTTTTAATGAGGCGTGTGTAGATGTTTCACGGATATATGATTTGTGGTTTAATAAAATCATACTTTTCTGATAAAAAAACAAGAAAAAATTAATTTAATTTTTTATGAATTTTTTATAATTTTGTAGACTTTTAAGATTTTTTTTAAAAAATTGATTTTTGATGACGTGACACGTTCCGAGTGTGTCACATATCTGTCTATATTTTGATCGCTAGAGGGTATTGACGGTCAAAACAGTCAAATTAATGGAAATGTCAAATTGGGTATAATTTAAATTATAAGGGCTAATTTGGGTACAAAATTTTTATAAGGCCTTAATTAATTTTTTATTTTTTATTGAGGGTTAATTTGACCTTTAAGTATTTTTAAAATTTAATTATATTTAATTTATTTTACAAAATAAAATCTATAAAATCACTACAAATATAAAGAAATTAAGAAATATATAAGGCAACTGAGAAGATTTAAACGTACACGAGAAAATAGACATTAAGCCGAACAAAAACCCTAAACCCCAATCCCATCTTTCTCTGCATTTCTTCCCAAGCATCAACCTTTCGAATCCCTCTCGATACTAAGCTAGCAATCTTTGCTCTTATCGATCCGTTGCAAAGGTAATTTCACTGATTGTTTTTTTAATCCTTTACTTCATCTTTTCGCTAAAATTTTTATAATTTGAAATCTTTGAAGCTTCGTATTTTGTCGCATCTATCTTCGAATTCAGGCGTGGAATGATCCAAAAATTTGATAATATTTCTTACCAAATTGCAATAACATAGTTTTTGAAGTTTTTGAATTTCAGTGGTAATGTATTAGAGAATGGCTTTGTTTAGACCTGTATTAGATTGTTGTTTCTTTTATTCTTCTTCTTCTTCAAATTTGAAGTTCATAAATCTTCGTCATGGTTCTTGGGTTTTGTTGGCATACTCCCAACTTAGTCAGATACTAGATTCATAGGATTATAAAGTTTCTGTTTGTTAAAATTTGAAAATGTTCCAATCACCAGCAGATTGGGTAATGATTTCTGTGGATTCATGCCCTCTGTAATTCATAATGTTGCTGCAATGATTTGTGGTGTTTTCCTTTAATCAGGTCAACTGTTCATCAGGGAATCATAATCATATTGTTTGTGATTCAAAAGAAGTGAGCTTTTATCATAAAACCTGTAATGGGAACTGAAGAGACAATGGACCCGTTGAAAGGGGTTGACTGGAAAGCAATTGGTAGTGAGTTGCAGAAAGACCCTAGTGCTGGTGGTAAGTCGGTTGTAAAGAAGCGGCTTCCAAAGAAGATTAGGCAAATTCCAGATTGTTATTTCCTTCCTCGGATGTCCGTTCCTTCTGCTATTGCCTTCTATGGAGCGTGTATTGCTGGGGGCATCGGTGCTGGAATGCTACTCGAGGTCTGGATAAACAAGAAAATTAAAGGTACACACCCGAAGATATCTATCTTCTTTCTTTTTAGAATAAGTGAGAAAAGCATAAGGCATCGGCCCTTTGAATGTTTATTTATTATTGTCATTATCATAACATGTCCGAAGCTTGGTTGCTCGTTTACATTAGACAAGTCTAGATGTCCAACAGCTGGAACAGATTTGATAAATACCGATAACTCTTGGATGGAGTATTAGGACAAAAAAATCCATTAGATAATGAACTATAGGTTCTATTCTAAGCCATCTCTGACGATGAATCAATAATTCGAAGTGCTTTTCTTGCATATTCTTGATAAACCAGCGTTTATATATAGATGTAGGAGGATGTTTGGGAAGTAAGAAGCCCCATTGACATCTCTTCATCTGCAAAGAATTCTCGGTGTGAAAACAGAGAGACAAAGGGTTGAGGCCGTTTCGGAATTATTGCTGAGAATTAGAAAATAGAAAGGCTGAAACATTATCTTACATTTCCCTAGAAGACTTGAGACAAGGGAAATGATGTTCTGTTGGCTTACCCCTCGTATCATGCAAAATCTTTTCTTCGGGGGTGAGGAACTTTGTGTTTGTGCTAGTAATTCCATGAAACATGATTTTTTTTCCCATTTGCACAAGCGTACATCTCCAGTTTGAGGTAGAGCTTATATAGCTAACGAACTGTTTTTTTTGTTGGTTTACAGAGGATGGAGGTGTAATATGGGAATTTGACAAATGATGATTCATATCATTAGAAGAGATTCTCATCTTTCCCTTGGTGAGTTTGAACACGGGAGTCGTTTTGCCTGAATTGGTAGTGTTTTTTTCCCTTTCTTTTCTTCTACTTCAGCTGTAATACTTGGCCAAGCAAATGATATAATCTTTGTTTAAGATCACTTTTAATACTTGATTCATGTGGCAGAATGAAACATCCACCACAATTGATCTCATCTCCACGGATTTCACTTAGCTTATATGACACATAATTTTGATATGCAAACAGCCAGTAGCAAGAGTTGGGATGTCTTTTTCTATATGTTATGTTGTATCTCTTATTCACCTTTTTGTAAAAGTCAATTGTATCTTAATTAGATCGATATAATTATTAGTGCAGTATTCTAAATGCTATGGATTGTACGTGTTTAAATATGATATAACTTAAACATAATGTCAACATAACTAAGAAGAGAATCAAACGTTTCTTGCATCCTAGGTTTCAAAGAAAGTACTTGGCCGGAGGCAAACATACAGCTGTTATAGCTAGATAACCAATTTTTGACAATTGGTAGACTAATATACGGTTAAGAAACGGCGTGTTCGGAATATAATACGATAAGTAACAAAGTCGATAAAGCGCGACCGAATATATTGACATAATATAATGTATCCGGTAGAAAACATGAAGAAATATTAAAAAAATTTGGTAATCGACAAACTTAAGTTATCGGTAGGTATCATTACTTATTTTGTTGATAAGAGTATTAACATATTAGGTAACGCCTATTATGTTATTAAAGTTTAAGCCGATGAGGCCTTATAGGTAAATTACTTATTTTGTTGATAAGAGTATTAACATATTAGGTATCCTTGAAAATCCGACGATAACAAAATAGGTAAATTACTTATTTTGTTGATACTTTTGAGTAAATTACTTATTTTGTTAATACTTTTGAAAGTATCTATATATTTTTAAAAAGCAATGTAACCGGTTGCAACGTGACTCAAAAGTATCGATATTGTTTTAAAAAGCAATTCAACCGGTTACAATGCTTTTTAAAAAAATATAGATACTTTCGAGCCACATTACAACCGATTATATTGCTTTTTAAAAAAGTATCGATACTTTTAAAAAGTATAGATACTTTCGAAAGTATCAACAAAATAAGTAATTTAATCAAAAGTATCAACAAAATAAATAATTTACCTATTTTGTTATCGTTGAATTTTTAAGGCCCCATCAGCTTAACTTAAATAACATAATAGGCGCTACCTAATATCTTGATAATGTTATCAACAAAATAAGTAATTTACTTATTTTACGCTTTTAACCGGTCACCTATGTAACCTGTCACGCCGTATATTAGCCGTATTTTAACCGCCTCACAGCAGAACCTCCCCTGCAAAAAACAATATGTCAAAAAAATGGTTACACAAAAGGAAAATCTCTCAAATATTAATTTATTTTTAAGAAGACCTGATTTACTGTTTCACATGCCACATGATCAAATGTGAAATTAGTTTTTGGCTGCCTAATCCAAGTGATACTCGTTTGGAGGATGGACCCGAATAAAAGTTTAAGTTTTCAGAATCATCAACAAAATTAGAAAATCAAACTAGATCTTTTGTCAATTATCACAATATACTATAAATTTGTGTCTGTAAATGTAAAAGTCAATTTTTGAGTGATTTACCTATACATTGTGATCCAGGTTAAATCCATTTTTCATAAACTTTAACGCCTCCGTTTTCGTTCTAAAAAGATAATATAAGGTAAAACGAACGAATTTATCCTAACTTGCAAACAGTCATTTGAGCTTTCATAGCTATACTGATTTGACTTCCCATCAAGAAATTGAAGCAATTGTATGTAGATGGCAAAAAATTATGCATTATCCAAAGAAAAAATCAAGTGAAAGAAAAATAAGATTTCGATCGGAATTAAGAACACATGTTCTCGTAATTTGGATATTTCCTCCAAAAGTATCTCTTTCTTTCCCACCTCATATAATTTTTAAAATCTACAAGTGCCACAACGAAAATAAATAGAAAAATATTTGAAGAATATTGGCACTATCATCTGCTTTTGGAATTTACCTTCTAAGTTGGTCTAAAAAGGCCTTATATTCTCTAATGCAAAAAGAGTCACTTTAAAATTTATATCAACTTTAGCCTGAAATAACTGAATCTTTTTGCTGAATCAGCCATGAACAAGTGATTCTATTCTTTGAATCTAGTCTTCACGAAACTTAAGCATCATTTTACTCTTTCTGGTGTCTTCTTCTCTTTGAAGAACCTATAAAGTACTTGGTGTTCAAAAATTAAGACAATAATTTAAGATAAAACGGAGATGGAAGTCAGGAGGCACAAAAGAATACCAAATGATTCAGTTGTTCAATCTTTGCTTCAACCTTTTTGATTGAAGTTTCTACCATTTCTCCCTTCTCGAGGCACCAACAAGCGCTGCCTCCAAAGAGTTTAATGACAAAAATTTCAAAGTTTCAAAAGGCAAATTGTTAATTAAAACAATTAGTTTGACACACTATTAAGAAAAAAAATAACCATCCTTCAGTATTGCTTGCTACATGTCATTATCGCGACTTCCTTCCAATTGCAATGCAACAGTAATTGCTGAATCAAAAGACAAAGACATACATTCTGAAGTCTACAAGCAGAAAGTTTTTCATGTTCAAGGAAGTCAATTTAGATTGCAAATATTTAAATCACATGAATTTAGAAAAAAAACCAAAACAAATAAACTATAACGAGAAAAACATTTAATTGTGAAAAACTAAAGTATTTTTATAAAATGTATAAGGCGCAATAGGAGTAAACTCTCCTTGTTTTTGATTAATTTAGCTCGCTGAGCAAACTTTAGAGTGCTAAGTGTTTCAATTGCGCAGCTGAAAAAATAAAGACAAAATGTAAGTACTGAAAATTAGTCAGAATCATACATATTTATGTTTAATTTGAAATACTTGAAGCGTCACAAATAGAAACCTACCAGATAGAAGGGCTGGCATTAGCAATTATCATTATTTTGGAATTTCCACCAAGTGAATCTTGTACGACATTTAAGATGAAATGTTGCGTCACTGCGATGTAGTAAAGACATAATAAAACAGAAGCTGACCTAAAGAAGAAAGGTCACCTTCGAGTCTCTAAACAGGACGTGCCATGGCTTTCCATTAGCCGCATCCACAACAATCATAATTACACTACTGCATATGATAATATGTACTCATAATTTTGACTAGCAATGACAAAAAGTTAAGCAAAGGAAATATAGTAAAAATCATCAATATTTGTTGAAGAAAAAGGAAAATAATTTTCTTTAAACGCTCACCCTCAGCTTGAGAAGTTTTCTGTCTACAGTAGTATAAAAGAGACAGGAATTTCATGAAACAAATATATTAAAACACACACATATACATGCTTCAACAATCTAGTTTGAATCACACCTTTCTGAACCAACAAGATCAACCAGGTTTAATCTTGCAAACCACAAATTAGTTGCCGAGTCTTTTCCCCACATGCTCTCTATAATGCAGGTAAAAACATTATGTGAACGAATGCTCTCCTTGTTCGTATTTGTTGCAGCAACTTTCCTATTCAAAGAACACCATGAAAGAAAAAATAGCAGTTTAAAACAACAATACATGCAATTTAAATTAAATGTTTTGAGAGGAGTGAGCGGCGGGCTATCCAAAATACCGATAAAGATTGTCACATGAGATAAAAGCTTCAAAATATCGCACATGGTCTGAACTTCAAATTTAATGAGATTTTCCATGTGCACTATTTTCTTAATGTTTTCCCTCAGCTAAAAATTAAGAATTGCATAATGAAAATTAGCTAAAGAAAAAAATGAATGGGAAACATAAGAAAATAAGAAATTTACAAGCAAGTTGGTAGCAGAGGGATCAAGAAGATCGATTATTTGCTCATTATAAATCTCAAGGAAAGAGCACTTGCATTTGTATTTTCACTTCTTATCCCTTCATATTTCCTCCTCATGTTACGAAAGATATAGAGAGAATGTTAAACGAAAGCGCTAGCATGAACTTTAGACAATTACAACTTGAATTCTTTCAAACAAAAATACAAATATCCACGGTGTCATGCCCTGTTGAGGACTTGGCTTGACTCCCAAAATTTCAATCTCTCTAAGCACTGTATATGTCTTTCTACTTCAGGTGTTTTTGTCCAAACATAGTAATGTCAACATAACTCATATAATTAAGAAGGGAATAAAACGTTTGTTGCATCCTAGGTTTCAAAGAAAGTACCTAGAAGTAGGCAAACATAGAGTTGTTATAGCCAGATAAGCAATTTTCGACAATTGACAGACCATCAATCCTGAAAAACATTTCCTGCAAAAGAAGATATGTGAAAAAAATGGTTACATAAAAGGAAAACCTCACAAATATTATTGTCATTAAGAAGACCCTGTCTACTGTTTCATATGCCACATGATCAAACGTGAATCTAGTTTCTGACTGCCCAATCCAAGCAATACTCTTTTCTTGCTTTAAGCATTTGTTGTAGCTAATTATGTTCTTCATATTTTTCGTCAATTATCACAATGTACAATAAATTTGTGTCTGTAACTGTACAATGTGATCCAAGTTAATCCAACATTCATAAACTTTGACGCCTTCGTTTTCGTTTGAAAAAGATAAGGTAAAATGAACTTATCCTAACCTACAAACTATCATTTGAGCGTCCATTGCTATGTTGATTAGACTTTCTATCAAGAAATTAAAGCAACAATATGCATATGGCAAAGAATTATGCATTATCCAAAGAAGAAACCAAGTGGAAGAAAAACAAGATTTTGGGTCAGAATTAGGAACACTTGATCCCACAGTTTGGATATTTCCTCCAATAGTATGTGTAGATTGTAGAATTATAGGCTACATTATTGGCATAATTATAGGAGTAAATATATCGTACTTAATGTCATTTATTATGTTTACTAGTAGAGCAAAATTTTATGTGTATAAATATAGGCTGATCTATAGAAAAATACAATAGAGAAATAGTTTATTCTCTAAGAATAAACCTTCATATTTCACATGGTATCACTTTAGGTTTTCGATCCTAAAAGGACAGATCTTTTTCCTGCATTAGAAATTAGTTCACAAATTGATTCGACTTTATGTCTAGAAAATTCTGACGTTTCCTCCACCCAAATAATGTGCCATAATTTTTTTTGGCCATCTCAAAAACTCTTTCTGGAAGCTTCATAGCAAATCTACTAATTGGGAACTGCAGAGATTGTGCCAGAAAAGAGAAAATTCAGCTAATGTAGCCATCACAAAGCCTTCGGCTAATTTCAGCAAACAACAACTTGCGGATTTACATAAACTTATCAGTCAAATGACATCCTCTGTTGAACAACTTATTCCTTCTATTGGTAGTGCTTCCTTTCTTTCCCAAACTACTAAAATTGTTTGGATAATAGACTCTAGTGCAACTGATCATATGAAAGAAAGTAAAGACTACATATGGGTCCTCCACTAAAGTAGAAGGAATTGGCATAATGATCGTTAACAAGGAGTTAGTACTCGACTATGTCCTTTTATCAGTTAGTAAATTGTGCTTGGATTTCTAGTGCTATGCTAAATTTAATTTGCATGACTGCGTTTTTTAGAAAACGGACTCAGAGAAGGTGATTGGTAGTGCTAAACTGTGTGGTGTACTCTACCTCATTGCCATATTCTTCCTAAATGACAAGTCATATCAAGTTGCACCTTTCATTCCGTTTGTTTACCTTCCCCTATTTCTAATTTAAGCACCAATGAAATTTTATTATGGCATTATCGTCTTGGACATCCCAAATTTACTTATCTTTAGAAATTTTTTCCTAAATTATTTATTAATAAAAATCACGCTTCTTTTACTTACGATATATGGCAGATTGCTAAACCATAAGAAAAACTTCAAAACCCTTTTCTATCATCTGTAGTGACATTTGGGGACCTTCTAAAGTTGAGAATATAACTGGGGCTAGGTGGTTTATATCCACTTATACACCTTCAAAACCATTTCTATCATCCGTAGTGACATTTGGGGACCTTCTAAGGTTGAGAATATAACTGGGGCTAGGTGGTTTATATCCTTCATAGATGATCATTCTCGAACCACTTGGACATATTTGATGAAAAATAAATCTGAAAGTGAGGGTATCTTTAGGAAGTTTTATTCGATGATTAAAACTCGATTTCATAGCAATATTCAGATTCTAAAAACTGATAATGGGAGTGGATTTTTCACTACTTCCTTAGGTACTACATTTCTTCAAGAAAAAAGGTGTTGTTCACCTTAGCTATTGTGTGGATACTCCACAACAAAATGAAGTGGAAGAAAGAAAGAATATACACCTTTTAAAGGTTGCTAGATCGTTATTATTTTCTTCTAATGTTCCTAAGAGATTTTGGGGAAGCCTTGCTTACTGCCACATACCTTATTAATAGGATGCCCAATCCCTAAATTATACCCTTTATTTGCTTTTAGTCTTTAAACTACTTTTTTAATTAAAATAAGCACTTAAACTATTATTTCATGTCACTTTAAGTCCGATGATTATTTAAGTCAAAAAATTTAACCAATAAGATGTTGACACATCACAAAGACTTTTTCACCAATAGATAGTTTAGGGACTAAAAGTAAAAAAAGTATAGTTTAGGTATTTTTCCATTAGGTTTTAGGGTTTATGGTTTAGAGTTTAATGTTATTGTTTACTTTTTAAGGCTGAGGGTTTAGGGTTCATCCGTCTGTATGTCTGTTTGTCCGTCTGTCCATACATCTGGCCTGATTCGTCCGTTCGGTCCGTCCATCTAGTTCGTCCGTATATCTGGTCCGGTCCGTCATTCATGTCCGTCTTTCTATCAGTCTATCCATCAATCTGTCAGTTCGTCCATTTGGTCCGTCTATTTGTTTGGTCTAGTCCGTCTTTCCGTTCGGTCTGATCCAGCCCAGCCCATTCGGTCTGTCTGTCCCTCCATCCCTTCATCCATTAGGTTTTAGGTTTTAGGGTTATTATTTTTACTATTTAGTGTTTTAAGGTTTATGAGTCTATTCGTTTGTCTGTCTGTCTGGTCTGTTCGTCCGCCTATCCCTCTATTTATTAGGGTGTAGGGTTTATAGTTTACTTTTTAAGGTTAAGGTTTTCTTTTTAAGGTTTAAGGTCTGTCTGTCCCTCTGTCTATTATAGTTTATGGTTTAGGGTTTAAAGGTTTATGGTTGGTTCATGGTTTACTTTGTAGATTTTAAGTTTGTGGTCTATGGTTTACTTTGTAGGGTTTGAGTTTGTGGTCTATGGTTTACTTTTTGGATTTATGGTTTATGGTTCGTCCGTTGGTCTGATCTGTTTGTATATCCGTCTAGTTTATCTGTCCGATCTGTCCATCTAGTTCATCCTTACGATCTGTCCGTCTAGTCTATCCGTTCGGTCCATCTGTCTGGTTCGTCTATCTGGTAGGTTTGACAGTTTGTTAGTTCATTTGTTAGTTCGTCCGGTTCATCTGTTCGTCTGTTCATCCGTCTTGTCTGTCCGATCCTTCCGTCAACCCCTCTAGTCCGGTCCATCCGTCCATTTATCAGTCCGTCTATCCATTTGGTTTTAGGGTTTATGGTTATTGATTAGTTTTTAAGATTTAAGATTTAGGTTTTAGGGTTCATACATTCGTTTGTCCGTCTATCCATTGCGTCTATAAATCTGTCTGGTCTGTCAATTCGTTTGTCCTCATGTCTGTCCGATCTGTTTGTCCATTAGGTTTGACTGTTAGTTCGTCTGGTTCGACTGTAGTCCGTTTGGTCCGTCCATCCGTCCAACTTTCCCGTCCGTTTGTCCATTCGGTCTGGTCCACCCGATAAGTCCGTTCGTCCCTCCGTTTATTGGGGTTCATCCATCTTTCTGTCTATCTGTCCATTCCGTCTGTTTAGTCTGTTCGTTTGTTTATTAGGGTATAGGGTTTATGTTTTACTTTGTTGGCTTTAAGGTTTGTGCGGCCGTCCATCCATCATTTTGGTCCATCTGTTCGGTTTGTCCGCCTGTTCTTTTGTCTATTGGTGTTTAAGGTTTATGGTTTACTTTGAAGTCTTGAAGGTTTATGGTTTACTTTTTAGGGTTTAGGGTTCATTTGTTTGTCGTTCTAGCTCGTCTAATTTGTCTGACTATTTGGTTCATTTGTTTAAGGTTTAGGGTTTGTTTATTCATCCATCCGTCCGGTTTGTTCGTACATCCATTTGGTTCGTTTGATCCTCCATTTTGGGTGTAGGGCTTAGGGTTTGAGGTTTATGATTTATTTTTATACTTTAGATTTTAAGGTTTATGGTAAGCCTTTTAGGGTTTAAGGTTTGTTTGTCCGTCCATCAGTCTAGCCCGTCCGTCCGTACATCCGTTTGGTCTGTCCATCCATGAGTTAGCTCGTCTATTTGTTCGTTTAGTCCGTTTGTTTGGTTAGTCCATGTGTCTATTCATCTGGTTTGTCCATCCAGTCCGTCTGTCGTCCATATGTTCGTCGATCCAGATCGTTTGTACATCTGTCTGGCCGTATGATTGTCCGTCTAGTCCATCCGTTTGTCCATCAGTACATTTGTCCCTCCGTCCGTCAGTCCGTCCGGTTCATCCATCTGTTTATCCGTCCTTCTAACCTGCATGTCTGTCCATCCATCGCATCTTTCTGGTACGTCCAATCGGTCTGCTCGGTTCATCCAATTCGGTCTGTTCATCCATCTAGTCCATCCACCCGATCTTCCCTACCGATGGGTTTGTCCAATCATCTTTTCTGTCAGTTTGTCTATTTAGGGTTTAAGGTTTGTCTATCTGTCCATCTATCTGTCTGCTCCATCCATCTGTCTTTTAGTTCGTCCAGTTCGTCTATTCATCCGTCCATTTGTTTGTTAGTTCGTCCAGTTCGTCCGTCCGTCCAGTTCGTCAATTAGTCTATCCCTCTGTCCATTAGGTTTTAGGGTTTATGATTTAAGGTTATAATTTACTTTTATAGTTTAAAGTTTATTGTAAATCCGCCTGTCCGATCGTGTCCGTACATCCATCTGGTCTGTCCGTCTTGTCTGCCAGTCTAGTCTATCCATCCGTGAGTTTGTCCATTCACCCGTTTGGTTCGTCCAATCGTATGTCCGTCTGTTTTTTCATCTGGTCCGTTCGTCCGATTTCTCTGTTTGTCCATTAGGTTTTAGGGTTTATGATTTAGAGTGTAAGGTTGTTGCTTACTTTTTATAGTTTAGGGTTTAAGGTCTGTCTGTTTGTCCGTCCGTTCGTGTTGGGCTCGATAGTCACAACCGAAATGCTTGCCAAGTGTGGAGAAGGTTGGTTTTAAGGGTGTTTTTTGTGAAAGCTAAAAATGTAAGATTTGAACACAAGGATTTAGAGTGGTTCGACTTTCTAACCCAAAGCCTACATCCACTACCTTGGAACGCCACCAAGGATTTTCCAAATTCACTAAGAATTTTATCCCCTTTTCTCGGCTTAGGAGGAAACCATTACAACGATTAAGCTATCTACCCTTAGCTCAATCAAACACTCACTTACAAGTAAAATTCAAAGCAAACAAGAAATCCCTCTAATAGGTATGTGTTTGTAACTCTAAGCACTCACCCAAAACCTATACACTTGAGCAAATTTTGACAATTTAGGCTCACAAGTGTTATCTATACAAAGAATGAACAATTTAGGCCCTAAAACAATTTTCTTATCATAATGTTGTTGACAATTGAAGCATTAGTCTTCCCTTGATGCTTGGAGGTCATTTTTTTACTCCCAAATGAGTTTGTAGCCATTGAGGACCGTTGGGGTTGTTTTGGAGCCGTTGGAGACTTTATTTCCCACCATAAATGTAGTTCTGCAACTCTCTATTTCGAAACAATCGCTCTTGTTTCGAAACACTACTAATATAGAAAGAGCCGTTGGAGTTTGATGCAACACCCGTTTCGGAACATCTTGGATCGTAACAGAACGCCCGTATCGAAACATAAAGCCCCGTATCGAAACAACCTGCAAATTTAAAAGATCGTTGGGAAATGGCCCTTGGGGGTTTTGACCGTTGAGGTCTTTGCCACATAGGTGTATCGAAACGTTGAGGCCTGTATCGATACGTTATGTAAAACCCTAACCCAGATTAAGCCCATTTCGAAACAGACAGAGCTGTATCGAAACGTTTTGAATCTGTAAATGGTCACAACGAAACACCTGGGTGGTTTTGTAAAATTTGGCTTTAGAAAACACATTAAAACCCCTTTAGAATTCCTCAAACATATTTTCAAGTTGCTTGGACTGCATTTTCAAATCTCTTCATTTAGTCTAAAACTATTTTTTTAATTATTATATCAAAATACATATTTCTACAATCTTCCCATGTTTGATATAATAAAACTAATCTTGAAAAATTGTTTGAGATTCTCCCTTTTTGTGGAATAAATATTGAATAAAGAGAATTAAAATTCAAAATCATTAAAGCTCCCCATTATTCATTTGAAAATTTAATTTTTTAAAATATTCTCCCCTTTTTGTTATATCAAAAATGGTTCAAACTAAGTTTGAAAACTTTGAAGTCCATAACATTGGAGAGTTTTTAAAATAAATTTGAAAAAAATGATATATTTTTAAAATTGGCTCCCTCTTACTCAAAGCATCATTAAGAGTTAGTTCAACACATGATAATCTAGTTGAATTAAAAATAAATCAAATAAAACAACTAGATTTTACCAACACTTGAACTTCAAAGGAGGATGTGAAGCCTTTCTTCTTCAAGAGTTATTCCTTGTGTGCATGGAGCTCCCCTCAAATTTGGACTTGTTGATCAATCTCCATCACACTTAAACAAGATAATCAAGTAATTTTTGGTATCCAAATTGGTTTGGATCCATAGAAATTAGTAGCACAAAGTTTAGTCCCCTTAGGAATCCATTTTTCAATTTCATCCTTTTTAGTTAAAGGGATTAGCTCTTTTGGAACCCAAACACTTTTTAAAACATTTTTCATTTAAGAATCTAGAGGCACTAGATTGTCTTTGATAAAAAATTTAATTTTCCAAAACTATTTTTCTTTTCAAGCTCTTTGGAAATCAAATCTTTTTCCTTCTTAAGATCATCAACTTCTTTTTGATGATCTTTTTCCATCGTTTGAAGCAAATTTTGTAAATCTTAAACTTTAAGTTCAAAATCTTTAATTTATGCTTCAAACTCTAGATTTGTTTTGGAAAACATATCATTTCCTTTTTTTCAAATTTAAAAGCAATTTTTTGTTTTTAGAAAATAACGCCTTAAATTCCAAAACAAATCATTGTAGGCATCTTATAACTCATCAAAAGTATATGAATTTGAACTAGATGAGTTAGAAGTACCTCCCCCTCATTGAGGGCTATGAAGCATAGGTGTGCCACCTCATCATCGGTGGAGTCTTCATCACTCCATGTCGCCACATATGCTTTCTTTGAAGATGATCCCTTTTGTTGGAATTGCGGGAATCCTTCATCATCTTCTTCAATTCATGCTTAGATTTAGCCATCTCGCGCTTCATGAATCGGGAGAATTTCTTGAAGAAATAAACCATCTCTTGATCTTCACTTTCCTCCTCACTTGATTCAACATGATTGCACTTGGAGAATTTGAGAGCAACATCATTAATGTTGATGCCAAGCTCCATGGCTTTCTTCTTCCCCATCTTCTTTATCTCTTCTTCTTCTCCTCTTCTTTGTCTTTCTTCATGATTTGGCGAGTGAGAAGTGACCTCATGAGTTCATCAAGCTTCAAGGTCTTGAGATTTTTGGCTTCGATGTTGGCGGTCTTTTTTGAGTTCCATGACTCGGGAAAGGAGTAGATAAGCTTTCGGACAAGATTTTCTTCCGGAATGACTTCTCCATAACCTTTGAGTCCATTGGTGATGGTGGAGAATCTATCGAACATCTTCGTGATGTCTTTATCCGGTTCTATTTTGAAGTTCTCATACTCGTAGTTGAGGAGGTCGATCTTGGTCTCCTTTACTTCGTTAGTTCCCTCGTATGTGACTTCAAGCTTGTCCCATACTTCATTGGCACTCTCACAAGAAGAAACTTGGGCATATACGTCTGGACCTGAAGCACAAAAGATGAAGTGCAAGGCTTTGCTATTAAGCTTCATCATCTTCTTGTCGTTGGCATTTCATTCTGCCTTTCTTCTTGTTGGTACAAACGATCCATCTTCAACAAGGTCCAATAGATGATAATCTTTACCCTTGATGAAGAACTTCATCCTATTCTTCCAATAGGCATAATGTTCACTGTTGAAGAATGGTGGCTTGTCGATTGAGTGTGTCATTGCTTCGGTTGGTTGAATTGGTGTATCGAGCTTCCCGGATCATCTCAATAGGATGTTAATCCCGATCAATTGAGCTCCGCTCTGATACCAATTGTTGGGCTCGATGGTCACAACCAAAATGCTTGCCAAGTGTGGAGAAGGTTGGTTTTAAGGGTGTTTTTGTGGAAGCTAAAAATATAAGATTTGAACACAAGGATTTAGAGTGGTTCATCTTTCTAACCTAAAGCCTACATCCACTACCTTGGAATGCCACCAAGGATTTCCCAAATTCACTAAGAATTTCATCCATTTTCTCGGCTTAGAAGGAAACCGTTACAACGATTAAGCTATCTACCCTTAGCTTAATCAAACACTGGCTTACAAGTGAAATTCAAAGCAAACAAGAAATCCCTCTAATAGGTATGTGTTTGCAACTCTAAGCACTCACCCAAAACCTATACACTTAAACAAATTTTGACAATTTAGGCTCACAAGTGTTGTCTATACAAAGAATGAACAATTTAGGTCATAAGATAATTTTCTTATCATAATGTTGTTGACAATTGAAGCATTAGTCTTCTCTTGATGCTTGGAGATCCTTTTTATACTCCCAAATGAGTTTGTAGCCGTTGAGGACCGTTGAGGTTGTTTTGGAGCCGTTGGAGACTTTATTTCCTACCATAAATGTAGTTCTGCAACTCTCCGTTTCAAAACAATCGCTCTTGTTTCGAAACACGACTAATATAGAAAGAGCCGTTAGAGTCTAATGCAGCACCCGTTTCGGAACATCTTAGGTTGTAACGGAACGCCCGTATTGAAACATGAAGCCCCGTATCGAAACAACCTGCAAATTTAAAAGATCGTTGGGAAATAGCCGTTGGGTGTTTTGACCGTTGAGATCTTTGCCACATAGGCG
Source organism: Hibiscus tridactylites (assembly GCA_958450335.1). NCBI lineage: Eukaryota > Viridiplantae > Streptophyta > Magnoliopsida > Malvales > Malvaceae > Hibiscus > Hibiscus tridactylites. Next base: position 51,653,610 of record OY288290.1, read on the forward strand.
TATCAAAACAATGAGGCCCGTATCGAAACGCTATGTAAAACCCTCATCCAGATTAAGCCCGTGTAACGCCCTGGGTTTAGGGGTCGAATGTTATTCGAGTAAATCGAGTTTGAGTCGTGGGTTCGTTTTAAAATTCAATTAAGCTTTGGTTTAAATAAAAAAATGTTTGAATTCATTAATGGCATTTTGGTAATTTTAAAATAAGGGGAAAAAGGGGTTTAATTTCAAAAGAATGCTCATCTTCTTCATTCCAACATTTTGACGACCTAAAACCTCTCCCAAACCCCTTGCCACTATTTCATTCATTTCTCCATCGAATTCAAATGATTTCAACGAGGTAAGATCATTTTTGATTTGTCCTTTCAATTCCTAACACATTCATGGTTTTAAATTTTAGAGAACACCATTGTAGAGAAATTTGAGTTTTCAATTAAGCTTTGGTTTAAATAAAAAAAGTTTGAATTCATTAATGGCATTTTAGTAATTTTAAAATAAGGGAAAATAAAATAAAGAAAAGGGGTTTAATTTCAAAAGAATGCTCATCTTCTTCATTCCAACATTTTGACGACCTAAAACCTCTCCCAAACCCCTTGTCACTATTTCATTCATTTCTCAATCGAATTCAAGTGATTTCAACGAGGTAAGATCATTTTTGATTTGTCCTTTCAATTCCTAACACATTCATGGTTTTAAATTTTAGAGAACACCATTGTAGAGAAATTTGAGTTTTCAAAGAAAATGGTAGAACTTTAATGGATTTTCGTTTTGCTTTTGATGTGTAGAGTTGAGTTATGAGTTAACCTAGCCCTAAGATACATTATATCTAAATTTGGTTGGTTTTTATTAAGAATCCCGAAATTGGGTTTTGGGGGTATTTTAAAAGTGTCAAAATTTGTGTTTTTGGTGTGGTTTTGTGAAAGGGAGTTGAGCTGGTGTTATATTGATACTAGAAGGTGATTTTGAAGGTGTTTGGAGGTGTTTTGGGAATTGGATTTAGTAGTTGTTATTAGGGGTACGAAAATAAAGAAGTTTTGTTGGTTCATGGGTTGGAAATGTGGTAAATGGGTCTTGGAATTATATCTTAATTATGATAATGATTTTGGGGCTGAATGACTGAGTAAATTGTTGTTTTTGATTGGCTAGAACCAAGAGAAACCATTGGAGAGGCTTCGGACACGAATCCGGGGAATTTGGAGACTTGAAAATATTTTGAACTTGATTTGATTACAAAAAGGGATTCTTGGGGGTTTGGGTGGAGCCTTGAGGGCTAACCTAAACCCAAGTGTAAGTTTACTAATCCTACCTTGATGGTTAAGTATGATGTATGAGTATTTGTTGTGGTATCATATGCATTGTGGATTGCCTTTACATCCGTTGTTGTTGTGTAGTCGTTGTTGTTGTCGAGCCTCACGTGATGGTTGTCATAACTACGGTGATGTGTGGTCCCACCGGTAGTGACTAGTAGTAGAGTAAGGTGATCAGTGGTCCCATCAGAAAATTACTAGTCGAACGGTGATGTGTGGTCCCACCGTGTGTGTTGGTTGTGCATGTGCAAACCATGTAGTTTTCTTGTTGTGATACCTTTCGTGCATTCAATGGTTTATTTATCATTTAAGAAATGTGTTTTGAAAACTGCATAATTGATGAGTTTTTAGAGCTTCGCTCACTAAGCTTCCAAGCTTACTGTCACAACCCACCGTTTTTCCCTAAAATCCAAACCGAGGTTCTCACCACTCATTGGGCACTTTTGAGGCAAGAAAGCACCAAGGAGGGCACTATAAGGGCCTAGGACGGCCATGAAGCCTCTAGAGACATGCCATAACGTTCTAGAAAGGTCCGGGACGTTCTATCCAAGTCTAGACACACCCGGGAGGACCTAGAAGGCTCTGGAAGACTCGGGAAAGCTCGGGACAACTCCGGAAGACCCTGGAACTCTCTAGAACCTTTTTGATAGGTGTAGATATGTGTACACATATGTAGAATACTCTAGAATATTGTAGTCCCTTAGAAGATATTTTGGGAGGCAACATTTGGACTGTTGGATCAAATCGATATCAACCGTCCATTGAGGAAGTGGGAGCCTATAAATAGGGCCACCCCCTTCATTTTGTACTCACTCAAGACATTAGCCACTTAAGCATACTTGTAAAGCTCTCTTGTAAAGCTTCCTTCTTAGTTTAATACAAGTTCTTTACTTGTAAACTATCTTGCCTTCTCTTGTGTTCCTTGTTTAGCTATCGCGTTGCATGAAGAATTAAGGCTGGTTAGCATCATCGAGGCTTGCTAACGCCACACAGACCGGCTTGTGAGAATAAGTCCGTGACATTACGCTCTCATTTTCCAACATACAGATCGCTAGAGTTACGGGAGGCAAGTGGGCAAAGGAGGAGCTTTACGGAGTTCTCAAGTAGCTCATGTATGATTTAAGTCTTTGTAATAATGCCTAGATGATGGGGGTACTAGACTTGTATGAAGTTGGTGCCAAACTCCTTAGTTTGATTCTGTTGATGTTTTAGCATGTTGGGTTGTTGATGCTATGATTGGATATGTTTATGTTTTTATGTCGTGGTTTGTAGACCATGTTTACCTTGTTGCTTAAATGCCTCGTGTTTGAAGGTTTAGGACCTTTTTCCATGAATGCTTATGTTTGTTTTAAAAGCATGTGAAACCTTGTTATGAAAGGTCTATGTGTGTGTTTATTGCCTTTGAATGAAATGGTGAAGTCTTGTGTGTTTTTATGCAAGTTCCTACCTAAATGCCTATCTTGAGATGAATGCCATGTTTGTTCGGTTAAGTAGCTTTGCATGCTTAATCTTGGTTGCTAAATGATGTATGAGTGTTGGTACGTTATTAGATGAGTCGTAAAATGCATCTAGAGTTAAGTCTTAGGTCGTTTTCAACTAAATTGAGTCTTGCAGTGTAGGGCGTATCGGTACGCCCAAGGGCCGTATCGATACGGTCCTACACTTTGGGGCTTAGTTTAAGCCTAGCGTACCGGTACACAGAGGTGTATCGATACGCCAAAAGCTCTCTGGAAATGTAAGATATTGACGAGATTTTGGCGTATCAGTACGAGTCTAGGGTGTATCGGTACGGTCTTTTATCGTTGACCATGAGAAGTTGACCCATTGAGGGCGTATCGATACGGTCAACCAGTGTACCGATACGGTCTCCCTGGGTTGACTGGGGTTGTTGACCAAGTCAAGGCGTATCGTTACGATCTCATAGCGTATCGATACAGCTTGTTGTAAAGGCTAAAATGGGCTGTTGAATTGCTTGTTTTGATTTCTTCACATCGTTTTGTTGTCTTTCCGCTGTTGTGTCTCACATAGGATGTATGAATGCCTTTAGACAAGATAATGTTTAAAAGAAATTTTCTAGGGTTACTAACCGAAGGGGAGCCTTAACGGGTTTCACTTCGGTTTTCCCCGTGTGACCTACTCGGACCGGTCAGTCGTCCAGACTGGGATGAGGGGGTTACAGCCCGTTTCGAAACAGACAGAGCTGTATCAAAACATTTTGAAACTGTAAATAGCCGTATCGAAACACCTAAGGGGTGTTTCGAAACACCTGGGGTGTTTTGTAAAATTTGGCTTTAGAAAACACATTAAAACCCCTTTAAGAATTCCTCAAACATATTTTCAAGTTGTTTGGACTTAAAAGAATTTTGAAATCTCTTCAATTTAGTCCAAAACTATTTTTCAATTATTATTTCAAAACACATATTTCTATAGTTCGTTTGTGTAACGCCCCGGTTTTGGGCTTAGGAGTTTTGGGCGTTGACCGGTTCGGTCAAAGTGTTGTTCGAATCTAAAAAGGTGAAATTAGGAAAGCCTAGTTCGGGTTGCATTAAAAATGTGGAAAAATGTTCTAAAATCATCTTTTAATATAATTAAGTGAACCGTGAAATCAATTTTGGAAAATGAGTTTTGGAAGGGTGACATTTTGGCTAGTGACCAAAATGTAAATTTTGAAAGTTTTGTGACTGTTTTAGAAAGGGTTGAAACTTTGAATCTTTAAGGAGCTATTATTCCAAAAGTAGTTTCTCCAGATTTTTCTAAGATATTTTAAGGATTTATTCTGATTTTTAAACATATCAAAAGAGGAGGGAAAGCCATTTAGGCCATTTGGATAACTAACTTCCCATTTTCTTTTCTCTCATTTTCTCTCAACCCAAACACTTTCTTTCCAGAGAACTATTTCTGATTTTCTCACCTAAATCTCTCCTTTCAACTCTCTTTTGATTCCTAATCATCATATCTACAAAACCTCATCATTATGAGTTGACTATCAAGAATCGGTATCCTTTACCGAGGATTGATGATCTCTTTGATCAATTTCGGGGAGCTGCTGTGTTCTCTAAGATTAACTTGAGGTCAGGGTATTATCAGTTGAAGGTGAAGGATGTGGATGTGCCTAAGACAGCTTTCAGGACAAGGTATGGGCATTATGAGTTCCTTGTGATGCCGTTTGGTTTGACAAATGCTCCTGCTGCTTTCATGGACATGATGAATCGTGTGTTTCATGAATACCTGGACAAGTTTGTTGTGGTGTTCATTGATGATATCCTCGTGTACTCGCGTATTGAGGAGGAGCATGAAGAGCATTTGAGGATTGTTTTGCAAGCTTTGTTGGAGAATCAGCTTTATGCTAAGCTGAGCAAGTGTGAGTTTTGGCTTAAGGAGGTGGTGTTCCTTGGGCATGTAGTTTCTGCTGAGGGGATTCATGTTGATCCTCAGAAGATTGAGGCGGTGATGAACTGGAAGGTTCCTAAGTCTGTTCATGAGGTTCGTAGTTTCCTTTGTTTGGCAGGATACTACCGAAGGTTTGTGGATGGTTTTTCTAAGATTACTGCACCTTTGACGAAGATGTTGCAGAAAGATGTTAAGTATGAGTGGACGGAAGCGAGACAACAGGCTTTTGAGAAGCTTAAGGCGGCTTTGACGCAAGCTCCTATCTTGGTTCAGCCTGAATCAGGGAAAAAGTTTGTTGTCTACAGTGATGCATCCTATGTTGGTTTGGGATGTGTGCTGATGCAAGAGGGTAAGGTGGTTGCTTATGCGTCGCGGCAGTTGAAGGTGCATGAGCGCAATTATCCTACGCATGATATTGAGCTGGCTGCAGTGGTTTTTGCTTTGAAGATTTGGAGACATTATCTGTATGGTGAGAAGTGTACTGTGTACACGGATCACAAGAGTTTGAGGTATCTGATGTCTCAGAAGGAGTTGAATCTTAGGCAACGGCGTTGGTTGGAGTTGCTCAAGGATTATGATTTGACGATCGAGTACCATCCTGGAAAGGCTAATGTTGTTGCGGATGCCTTGAGCAGGAAGGTGGCTGTTGAGCTGAGAGCTATGTTTGCTAGCCTGAGTATATCGCGTGATGGTGGCCTTGTGGCTGAGTTGCAAGTGAAGCCATCTATGGTTCAGTTGATCAAGGAAAAACAGTTGCTGGATGATTCCTTGGTGTCTCATGTTCAGGATATCGCAGAGGGTAGACCTTCGGTTTTCTGTTTTAATGATGCTGAGTTGAGGCGTGCTATTCTGACTGAAGGTCATAGTAGTCCTTTTGCTATGCACCCTGGTAGTACTAAGATGTACCGTGATCTTCGTGATGAGTACTATTGGGTGGGTTTGAAAAAGGATGTTGCGGAGTTTGTGAGCAAGTGTATGGTGTGTCAGCGAGTTAAGGCTGAGCATCAGGTTCCTTCAGGGTTGTTGCAACCGTTGAGAATCCCTGAATGGAAGTGGGAAAGGGTTACCATGGATTTTGTATCTGGTTTACCCTTGTCTCCGTCAAAGAAGAATTCAGTTTGGGTGGTTGTGGATCGCCTGACGAAGTGTGCGCATTTCTTGCCTGTGCATACTACGTTTTCTTTGGATAAGCTGGTGGAGCTGTACATTGCTGAGATTGTGCGGCTGCATGGTGTGCCTAAGTCGATTGTGTCGGATAGGGATCCGAGGTTCACATCGTGTTTCTGGCAGTGTTTGCATCAAGCTTTGGGTACAAGGTTGAATTTCAGTACATCCTATCATCCTCAGTCGGATGGTCAATCTGAGCGTGTTATTCAGATTTTGGAGGATATGCTGAGGTGTTGCGTGATTGAGTTTCAGGGTTCTTGGGAGAAGCATCTGCCTTTGGTTGAGTTCGCTTATAACAATAGTTATCAGGCGAGTATACAGATGGCACCTTATGAGGCGTTGTACGGGAGGAAGTGTAGGACTCCTCTTTGTTGGGCTGAAACTGGTCAAAAGTTAGTTTCGATGCCGGCTTTGTTGAAAGGAACCACCGAGAAGGTGAAGCTTATCTGTGAGCGGTTGAAGGCAGCCTCCGATAGGCAAAAGTCTTACGCGGATTTGAGGCGTAAGGAGATAGAGTATGCGGTGGGTGACCGTGTGTTCTTGAAGGTTTCGCCTTGGAAGAAGGTGATGAGGTTTGGCCGGAAGGGTAAATTGAGCCCTAGGTGCATTGGACCATATGAGGTGGTTGAGCGTGTGGGTCCTGTTGCGTACAAGTTGAGGCTACCTCAAGAGTTGGAGAAGATTCATGATGTGTTCCATGTTTCTATGCTCCGGAAGTATAGATCTGATCCTTCGCATGTGATGCCTGTGGAGGAAGTGGAATTGAATCCGGATTTGACCTATGATGAGGAACCGGTGAAGGTTCTGGATTCGGATAGCAAGGTTCTTCGTGGCAAGACCATTGAGTTGGTGAAGGTGCTGTGGAAGCATCGAGGTGTTGAGGAAGCCACGTGGGAGCGGAAGGAAGACATGCTGAAGCAGTTTCCTTATCTCTTTCCTTCAGGTAAATTTCGAGGACGAAATTTCTTAAGGGGGGGAGAGTTGTAACGCCCCGGTTTTGGGCTTAGGAGTTTTGGGCGTTGACCGGTTCGGTCAAAGTGCTGTTCGAATTTAAAAAGGTGAAATTAGGAAAGCCTAGTTCGGGTTGCATTAAAAATGTGGAAAAATGTTCTTAAATCATCTTTTAATATAATTAAGTGAACTGTGAAATCAATTTTGGAAAATGAGTTTTGGAAGGGTGACATTTTGGCTAGTGACCAAAATGTAAATTTTGAAAGTTTTGTGACTGTTTTAGAAAGGGTTGAAACTTTGAATCTTTAAGGAGCTATTATTCCAAAAGTAGTTTCTCCAGATTTTTCTAAGATATTTTAAGGATTTATTCTGATTTTTAAACATATCAAAAGAGGAGGGAAAGCCATTTAGGCCATTTGGATAACTAACTTCCCATTTTCTTTTCTCTCATTTTCTCTCAACCCAAAAACTTTCTTTCCAGAGAATTGTTTCTGATTTTTCTCACCTAAATCTCTCATTTCAACTCTCTTTTGATTCCTAATCATCATATCTACAAAACCTCATCATTTGCTACTTGATTCATCAAGGTTTTTGATTCCAAAAAGAGGAGAAACTCAAGTTTGGAGGGGAGGCATCTTTGGATCCAAGAGTTGTTGATCCGGAAGCTTGAATTGGTGCTTTGGCAAGAGGTGAAGTGGAATCGGTGAGTGAAATTGGGTTTTCGGCTTTGAAACCAATGTCTTGGGAGCTTAGTTTAAGTCTAAACAACTTTGCTAAGCTCAAGTGTAAGTTTTCAAAAGAACTCTCTAGTGGTGGCCATGGATTGATTGCTATGCAATGTGGTTTATTGCATGTTTTAAATTCTGTTTTGAAAGCATGATTTAGCATGGTTATTGCTGATTTTGTAAGCCATATGTTGAAGGAAGCTCAAGGTAAGAGTTCCTTGTTTTTGAGCATTATTAAAATGTGGATTGATGCTTATAAATGCATGATGTTTATGGCTTGGTTTAATGCTTTAAAACAGTGGATTATTTGATGATAATGATGTATATTGGCAAGTGATGTTTTGAAAAGGTTAAGGTCACTAAGGTGGTTAAAAGTCCTTGAGTGAGCCTTGTTACTTAAGAACATCAAGGTGGTTAAAAGTCCTTGGATGATTCTTGTTAAGGACACAAAGGTGGTTAAAATTCCTTGTGTGGTCCTTGCCATGGTGTTTAAAAGTCCATGGGCCAAGGTGTTTAAAAGTCCTTGGGGCCAAGGTGTTTAAAAGTCCTTGGGAAGAACACTAAGGTGGTTAAAAGTCCTTATGTGGTTCTTGAGAATTATAAGATCACAATGGTGTTTAAAAGTCCATGTGTGAGTCTTATGTTGATCTTATTTTTAAAAGATGAAACTTATCACTTGTGGCCAATATGACATGAAACGATATGGAAGCATGTATTGCTTGTTTAAGGATGCTAGTGAGCATGTATATATGATGCTTTGAAGTATGATTTATAAAGTGGTTTATAAATGCATTATTGAATGGTTTTTAAGAGCATTCCTCACTAAGCTTTTGCTTACGCTCTCTTTCGTTTTCTTAAATCAATAATGCAGAACATTAGAGTACTTTGAGGGCAGCAAGGAGGGCAAGTAATCAAGTGGAAGTAAAGCTCAAAGTATGGAAGGTTTTCTTAAGTACACTTTAGCTTTTGGTAATTTGGCAATGGGGGACCTATGTGTATGTTTCGGGAGATGTTATGAACTCCCTAAGTATGTTTAATGTTGTTGGAAATGCTGGATTTGTAATTGGTCTAAATGTGTTTGATTTGGAGGTTTTATGCTTGAATGTTTGCTTGTGTAGGAAACATGCCATTAGAATTGGGGCTTTTCTTATATGATGTTATAATGTTGAATTGTTGATGCAAGTATGTCTTTTATATGCTGAATTTCATGCTGGTAAAGTTTGGTAGCATTTGGAGCATGTTTGGTTGATCAATTGCATGTTTTAGGAAGCCTTTTGCTGCAATCTGTGCAGGGCGTTTCGGAACAGAGGCTACCGTTCCGGAACGGGTGCCTTAAATGAACCCAGGCGTCCGAAACGGTAGGCACCGTTCCGAAACGGAAGGGCCACTGCCAGCCCGTGTTTCGGTACGCGTTGCGGAACGGCCTCGCGTTTCGAAACGGGCTCTGCCTGTTTCGGAACGGGTGACCGTTGGGGGCTGACATTGGCAGTTAAATGTTTTGGAAAGTTTGCATTTTAGTCCTGAATCTTGTTTGTGCCATTGTATGAGTTTGGGATGTTCTTTTGAGCTGAAATTTCACAGAGAAGCATGAAACCTGAATAATTTCAAGATGGTAACTTTAATTTGGATGAAGGCCTTATAATTTGCAGAATTTACAATTTGGTCCCTTAAGTTGTAAATTGTTCAATTGGGTTCCTGTTTAATCTCTGATGTTTATGATCTTCGGGTATGTTGTTTGTGTGATCACAACTAGGGCTAATGTGCATCTAGACAAGAGTAAAAAGAAAAAAAAAGGTCGTTAATCAAGGTTGACTTTCGGGTTGACTTTGGTTTTCCCCGTGTGACTTTCTTAATTCGGGTCAACCGTCTAGGCCGGGTTAAGGGGGTTACATTTGGTGGTACCAGAGCTGAGTTCTCGAGTAATTGGGAATGAATGTATGCATGATTGAAGTATGTACGCTATGTATGCTTGATTGAGTGAAAGCATGTTGGGTGGTTTATGATTTTGGTACAATTGAGCTGTATGCTGTGATGTAGCATGATGTGGGTACCCATTGCCAAATCGAAGCTAAGTGATGATGTTGATTTTGAATGAAATTGAGCTTGAGTACTTGGATTGCTTACCTTGCTGGGCCTAATTTGTTTATTTGCATTGTGATTGCATGGTTAAAGTATGGCACCACGTAGAGAGTTGCGAGGTAATGTGCGAGCTATGGCTCCTAATGAGAACGAGAATGAGGAAAACACGGGTAGTGCGGTGTTACCTCCTCCTCCACCTGGTGGTGGTGGTGCTGAGGGAGGAAGAGCTGAAGCTGCAGCTGGTACTGGAGCTGCTGGACCTGAGGTTGGTCAGGGGCAAGCTATGCCTGATATGACGATGTTGGTACAAGCTATTGCTGGTGCTTTTCGAGCGGCAGTAGTTGGAGCTCAAGGAGCTGGGCATCAGGGGGATGCTGGTGTTAGACTACCCTTGGAGCGCTTACGCAGTCTTGGTGGGACTGAGTTTAGGGGTATGTCAGCTGAAGGTTCTGAGGCTTGGTTAGAGAGTACCAAGAGGATTTTGGGACAGATGAGTTGCACGGATGTGCAAAAGCTGGGTTGTGTTGTATCCTTGCTGCAGGATGATGCGTATACGTGGTGGACGACCACCATAGCTGGGATGGTTGAAGCTGATGTAACTTGGACATTCTTTCAGAATGTGTTCAAGAGGAGATATCTTGGAGTGAGATATCTTGATGAAAAGAAGCGCGAATTCATGTCTCTTACCCAAGGGAGCATGAGTGTGGCTGAGTATGAGGTGCAGTTTGTGCGACTCAGTCAATATGCACCGGAGCTGATACCTGATGAGCGGGCAAGGTGCGAAAGGTTCCGTTATGGTTTAGTGACGGAGGTGAAGATATATGTGCTGGCCACTGAGTATGATGATTTTGATGTGTTAGTGGGCCGAGCCAAGGATATTGAGATGAACTTGGGTTTGTCTGCTAGAAGTGCTGGAGCGAGTTCTGGTAAGAGAGCTGCTGAGTTTAGTTCCGGTGGTGGACAGAACAAGAGGGGACGTGATCAGAAGTATCAGTCCTCAGCTAAGAGAGGTGGTGGTGCACCTGCTAGAGGAGGCAATGCTAGAGCCGATCCGAGTGCTTGTTGGATCTGTGGTTCACGTGGTCACATGAAGCGTGACTGTCCTCGTGCTGTGAGGGAGGTGCAAGCTCCTATTGCGACTGCTGGTAATGGATGCTGGAATTGTGGATCCGCAGACCACTTGAGGCGAGATTGTCCTATGTTGGCTGGTGGCCAAGTGCGTGCACCTGTTGTTGCTGCACCGCAGAGAGGTCGTGGGTGCGGCCGTGGTAATTTCCAGAGGAGAGAGGAAGGTGGTCGTGGAGTAGCTCATGTTGTGGCTATTCAGCCTGAAGGTGGAGGCCAAGCGAGGGTGTATGCTCAGCGTGAGGGGAGGAATGATGCGGATGTGATTGCAGGTACCTTTACTTTGCAATCCTTGTCATTGCTTTCTTTGATTGATTCCGGATCTACGCATTCATACATTTTGCGTGAGCATGCTGAACTGCTTGGTTTGCCTGTTGAGTCTTTGGATGTTGGTGTTCGTGTCACTAGTTCTTCTGGTGAGACTGTTGTGACTCGAAAGCTCTATAGAAGGTGTCCTTTAGTTGTTCAAGAGCATGTTTTCCATGTTGACCTTATGGAGCTGCCTTTCTATGGTTTTGATGTGATCCTTGGCATGGATTGGCTTGCTGAGCATCGTGCTGTTGTGGACTGCGAGAATAAGCGAGTTTCGTTGAAGCTTGCGGATGATTACGATGTTGTTGTGGTTGGTGAGAATGTGAAGTTTCTTGCCAATGTGGTGTCTACCTTGGAGGCGAGCAGGATGTTGAGGCAAGGTTGCGAAGCTTATCTAGCTTTTGTGATGAATCCTAGCTCTAAGGAGTTGAGAGTGCAAGATATCAGAGTTGTGAAGGAGTTTCCTGGAGTGTTTCCGGAGGAGTTGCCTGGTTTACCTCCTAATCGCGAGGTGGAATTTGGAATTGAGCTGTATGAGAATACAACTCTTGTGTCCATTACTCCCTATAGAATGGCACCTAAGGAGCTGAAGGAGCTGAAGACGCAGTTGCAAGAGTTGCTTGATCGTGGTTTCATCCGGCCGAGTGTGTCACCTTGGAGAGCACCGGTCTTGTTTGTGAAGAAGAAGGATGGCACTATGAGGATGTGCATTGATTACCGTTAGCTGAATAAGTTGACTATCAAGAATCGGTATCCTTTACCGAGGATTGATGATCTCTTTGATCAATTTCGGGGAGCTGCTGTGTTCTCTAAGATTAACTTGAGGTCAGGGTATTATCAGTTGAAGGTGAAGGATGTGGATGTGCCTAAGACAGCTTTCAGGACAAGGTATGGGCATTATGAGTTCCTTGTGATGCCGTTTGGTTTGACAAATGCTCCTGCTGCTTTCATGGACATGATGAATCGTGTGTTTCATGAATACCTGGACAAGTTTGTTGTGGTGTTCATTGATGATATCCTCGTGTACTCGCGTATTGAGGAGGAGCATGAAGAGCATTTGAGGATTGTTTTGCAAGCTTTGTTGGAGAATCAGCTTTATGCTAAGCTGAGCAAGTGTGAGTTTTGGCTTAAGGAGGTGGTGTTCCTTGGGCATGTAGTTTCTGCTGAGGGGATTCATGTTGATCCTCAGAAGATTGAGGCGGTGATGAACTGGAAGGTTCCTAAGTCTGTTCATGAGGTTCGTAGTTTCCTTTGTTTGGCAGGATACTACCGAAGGTTTGTGGATGGTTTTTCTAAGATTACTGCACCTTTGACGAAGATGTTGCAGAAAGATGTTAAGTATGAGTGGACGGAAGCGAGACAACAGGCTTTTGAGAAGCTTAAGGCGGCTTTGACGCAAGCTCCTATCTTGGTTCAGCCTGAATCAGGGAAAAAGTTTGTTGTCTACAGTGATGCATCCTATGTTGGTTTGGGATGTGTGCTGATGCAAGAGGGTAAGGTGGTTGCTTATGCGTCGCGGCAGTTGAAGGTGCATGAGCGCAATTATCCTACGCATGATATTGAGCTGGCTGCAGTGGTTTTTGCTTTGAAGATTTGGAGACATTATCTGTATGGTGAGAAGTGTACTGTGTACACGGATCACAAGAGTTTGAGGTATCTGATGTCTCAGAAGGAGTTGAATCTTAGGCAACGGCGTTGGTTGGAGTTGCTCAAGGATTATGATTTGACGATCGAGTACCATCCTGGAAAGGCTAATGTTGTTGCGGATGCCTTGAGCAGGAAGGTGGCTGTTGAGCTGAGAGCTATGTTTGCTAGCCTGAGTATATCGCGTGATGGTGGCCTTGTGGCTGAGTTGCAAGTGAAGCCATCTATGGTTCAGTTGATCAAGGAAAAACAGTTGCTGGATGATTCCTTGGTGTCTCATGTTCAGGATATCGCAGAGGGTAGACCTTCGGTTTTCTGTTTTAATGATGCTGAGTTGAGGCGTGCTATTCTGACTGAAGGTCATAGTAGTCCTTTTGCTATGCACCCTGGTAGTACTAAGATGTACCGTGATCTTCGTGATGAGTACTATTGGGTGGGTTTGAAAAAGGATGTTGCGGAGTTTGTGAGCAAGTGTATGGTGTGTCAGCGAGTTAAGGCTGAGCATCAGGTTCCTTCAGGGTTGTTGCAACCGTTGAGAATCCCTGAATGGAAGTGGGAAAGGGTTACCATGGATTTTGTATCTGGTTTACCCTTGTCTCCGTCAAAGAAGAATTCAGTTTGGGTGGTTGTGGATCGCCTGACGAAGTGTGCGCATTTCTTGCCTGTGCATACTACGTTTTCTTTGGATAAGCTGGTGGAGCTGTACATTGCTGAGATTGTGCGGCTGCATGGTGTGCCTAAGTCGATTGTGTCGGATAGGGATCCGAGGTTCACATCGTGTTTCTGGCAGTGTTTGCATCAAGCTTTGGGTACAAGGTTGAATTTCAGTACATCCTATCATCCTCAGTCGGATGGTCAATCTGAGCGTGTTATTCAGATTTTGGAGGATATGCTGAGGTGTTGCGTGATTGAGTTTCAGGGTTCTTGGGAGAAGCATCTGCCTTTGGTTGAGTTCGCTTATAACAATAGTTATCAGGCGAGTATACAGATGGCACCTTATGAGGCGTTGTACGGGAGGAAGTGTAGGACTCCTCTTTGTTGGGCTGAAACTGGTCAAAAGTTAGTTTCGATGCCGGCTTTGTTGAAAGGAACCACCGAGAAGGTGAAGCTTATCTGTGAGCGGTTGAAGGCAGCCTCCGATAGGCAAAAGTCTTACGCGGATTTGAGGCGTAAGGAGATAGAGTATGCGGTGGGTGACCGTGTGTTCTTGAAGGTTTCGCCTTGGAAGAAGGTGATGAGGTTTGGCCGGAAGGGTAAATTGAGCCCTAGGTGCATTGGACCATATGAGGTGGTTGAGCGTGTGGGTCCTGTTGCGTACAAGTTGAGGCTACCTCAAGAGTTGGAGAAGATTCATGATGTGTTCCATGTTTCTATGCTCCGGAAGTATAGATCTGATCCTTCGCATGTGATGCCTGTGGAGGAAGTGGAATTGAATCCGGATTTGACCTATGATGAGGAACCGGTGAAGGTTCTGGATTCGGATAGCAAGGTTCTTCGTGGCAAGACCATTGAGTTGGTGAAGGTGCTGTGGAAGCATCGAGGTGTTGAGGAAGCCACGTGGGAGCGGAAGGAAGACATGCTGAAGCAGTTTCCTTATCTCTTTCCTTCAGGTAAATTTCGAGGACGAAATTTCTTAAGGGGGGGAGAGTTGTAACGCCCCGGTTTTGGGCTTAGGAGTTTTGGGCGTTGACCGGTTCGGTCAAAGTGCTGTTCGAATTTAAAAAGGTGAAATTAGGAAAGCCTAGTTCGGGTTGCATTAAAAATGTGGAAAAATGTTCTTAAATCATCTTTTAATATAATTAAGTGAACTGTGAAATCAATTTTGGAAAATGAGTTTTGGAAGGGTGACATTTTGGCTAGTGACCAAAATGTAAATTTTGAAAGTTTTGTGACTGTTTTAGAAAGGGTTGAAACTTTGAATCTTTAAGGAGCTATTATTCCAAAAGTAGTTTCTCCAGATTTTTCTAAGATATTTTAAGGATTTATTCTGATTTTTAAACATATCAAAAGAGGAGGGAAAGCCATTTAGGCCATTTGGATAACTAACTTCCCATTTTCTTTTCTCTCATTTTCTCTCAACCCAAAAACTTTCTTTCCAGAGAATTGTTTCTGATTTTTCTCACCTAAATCTCTCATTTCAACTCTCTTTTGATTCCTAATCATCATATCTACAAAACCTCATCATTTGCTACTTGATTCATCAAGGTTTTTGATTCCAAAAAGAGGAGAAACTCAAGTTTGGAGGGGAGGCATCTTTGGATCCAAGAGTTGTTGATCCGGAAGCTTGAATTGGTGCTTTGGCAAGAGGTGAAGTGGAATCGGTGAGTGAAATTGGGTTTTCGGCTTTGAAACCAATGTCTTGGGAGCTTAGTTTAAGTCTAAACAACTTTGCTAAGCTCAAGTGTAAGTTTTCAAAAGAACTCTCTAGTGGTGGCCATGGATTGATTGCTATGCAATGTGGTTTATTGCATGTTTTAAATTCTGTTTTGAAAGCATGATTTAGCATGGTTATTGCTGATTTTGTAAGCCATATGTTGAAGGAAGCTCAAGGTAAGAGTTCCTTGTTTTTGAGCATTATTAAAATGTGGATTGATGCTTATAAATGCATGATGTTTATGGCTTGGTTTAATGCTTTAAAACAGTGGATTATTTGATGATAATGATGTATATTGGCAAGTGATGTTTTGAAAAGGTTAAGGTCACTAAGGTGGTTAAAAGTCCTTGAGTGAGCCTTGTTACTTAAGAACATCAAGGTGGTTAAAAGTCCTTGGATGATTCTTGTTAAGGACACAAAGGTGGTTAAAATTCCTTGTGTGG
Source organism: Hibiscus tridactylites (assembly GCA_958450335.1). Taxonomy (NCBI): domain Eukaryota; kingdom Viridiplantae; phylum Streptophyta; class Magnoliopsida; order Malvales; family Malvaceae; genus Hibiscus; species Hibiscus tridactylites. The sequence goes on from OY288290.1 coordinate 51,669,124, forward strand.
TCCTTGCCATGGTGTTTAAAAGTCCATGGGCCAAGGTGTTTAAAAGTCCTTGGGGCCAAGGTGTTTAAAAGTCCTTGGGAAGAACACTAAGGTGGTTAAAAGTCCTTATGTGGTTCTTGAGAATTATAAGATCACAATGGTGTTTAAAAGTCCATGTGTGAGTCTTATGTTGATCTTATTTTTAAAAGATGAAACTTATCACTTGTGGCCAATATGACATGAAACGATATGGAAGCATGTATTGCTTGTTTAAGGATGCTAGTGAGCATGTATATATGATGCTTTGAAGTATGATTTATAAAGTGGTTTATAAATGCATTATTGAATGGTTTTTAAGAGCATTCCTCACTAAGCTTTTGCTTACGCTCTCTTTCGTTTTCTTAAATCAATAATGCAGAACATTAGAGTACTTTGAGGGCAGCAAGGAGGGCAAGTAATCAAGTGGAAGTAAAGCTCAAAGTATGGAAGGTTTTCTTAAGTACACTTTAGCTTTTGGTAATTTGGCAATGGGGGACCTATGTGTATGTTTCGGGAGATGTTATGAACTCCCTAAGTATGTTTAATGTTGTTGGAAATGCTGGATTTGTAATTGGTCTAAATGTGTTTGATTTGGAGGTTTTATGCTTGAATGTTTGCTTGTGTAGGAAACATGCCATTAGAATTGGGGCTTTTCTTATATGATGTTATAATGTTGAATTGTTGATGCAAGTATGTCTTTTATATGCTGAATTTCATGCTGGTAAAGTTTGGTAGCATTTGGAGCATGTTTGGTTGATCAATTGCATGTTTTAGGAAGCCTTTTGCTGCAATCTGTGCAGGGCGTTTCGGAACAGAGGCTACCGTTCCGGAACGGGTGCCTTAAATGAACCCAGGCGTCCGAAACGGTAGGCACCGTTCCGAAACGGAAGGGCCACTGCCAGCCCGTGTTTCGGTACGCGTTGCGGAACGGCCTCGCGTTTCGAAACGGGCTCTGCCTGTTTCGGAACGGGTGACCGTTGGGGGCTGACATTGGCAGTTAAATGTTTTGGAAAGTTTGCATTTTAGTCCTGAATCTTGTTTGTGCCATTGTATGAGTTTGGGATGTTCTTTTGAGCTGAAATTTCACAGAGAAGCATGAAACCTGAATAATTTCAAGATGGTAACTTTAATTTGGATGAAGGCCTTATAATTTGCAGAATTTACAATTTGGTCCCTTAAGTTGTAAATTGTTCAATTGGGTTCCTGTTTAATCTCTGATGTTTATGATCTTCGGGTATGTTGTTTGTGTGATCACAACTAGGGCTAATGTGCATCTAGACAAGAGTAAAAAGAAAAAAAGGGTCGTTAATCAAGGTTGACTTTCGGGTTGACTTTGGTTTTCCCCGTGTGACTTTCTTAATTCGGGTCAACCGTCTAGGCCGGGTTAAGGGGGTTACAGTTTGGTCCGTCTAATCCAACCTGTCTGTTTGCTTCGTCTGTTCGTCCATTTTTTTATCCGTCATTTTGTCGCCCCCCTCGTTTGTTTGTCTTGCCGGTATGTCTGTCCGTCCGTTTGCTCCATCTGCCCGTCCACCAATCTATCCGCCCGTCCGGTTTGTTTGTTAATCCATCCATCTGGTTCGTCTGTTTGGTTAGTGTTTAGAGTTTTAAGGTTTATGTTTTATAGTTTACTTTTTAGGGTTTAAGGTTTACAATTTACCTTTTGGGGTTTAGGGTTTGTCTTTTTGTTCGTCTATCCCTTTGTCCATTAGTGTTAAGGGTTTATGATTTACTTTTTAAGATTTAGGATTTACGGTTTACCTTTTAGGGTTTGAGGTTTGTTCATCGGTTCGAACCGTCCCTACATCTGTCTAGTCCGTCCATCCGATTAGTCCGGTCTATCCTACCCTTCGATTTGTTTGTTTAGGTTTTATGGTTTATGGTTTGTCTGTTCGTCCATTCGTACATCCATCTAATCCGCCCGACCGTCTATTTTGGGTGTATGATTTATGGTTTGTGTTTTTTTTTTTATAGTTTTGATACAATAATAGGAGGGGTAAAAATAATCATTTTTGACAAGAAATTAAAGTTGTTTATAAAGGCTAGTACATCAATTGACTTGCGATGACTTTTCATATGGGATCTAGGCATTTTTAATTAGGATAATTTTTACAATTATATAAATTTTATTTTATCTTTTTAATTAGGATAATATTATTATCTATTTTAATTGAAATAATATTCTTATCACTTTTAACTGTGATAATATATTATTATTTTTATCTGGTTAGTGTTTTAGATTAAATTAAACTCATATTCCTTTGTAATTAGGGTTTTACTAGCCTATAAATAGGCTCATTATTTTGTACAATTAAATTTATTCAGAGATCAATTCAATTATTTCTTCAAAGTTCTCTTGTGAGTTCTTTTTTTGTTCAAGATTTTTATCTTGGTCTTGCTTCGAAGTGCGGGTGTCCAATTGCGCTGCAACGAGTATTTAGTGTTCTTCTCCATCGTCTAGGTTGCTTAGGGTAGGATCCTTAGAGGGTTAAGCGTTACCAAACTCAGACGCACTTTTGTCTAAGACAAGATCTTAGAACGGGTGTTGTCATATCCTATTTATTTTTATTGTTTATTTATTTATTTTTATTTGAGCCTTTATTTAATTTCGTGCTTTTTTATCGGTCCAATCCACCTGTACATTCATCAGGTCCGTCCGTCTGTCTGTTAGTTTGTCCAGTCCATCCGTCTGGTCTGTCTGATTCGTCTGTTCGATCTGTTCAGTTAGTCCGTCCCTCCGTCCATTAGGTTTCAGGACATAGGGTTTAAAGTTATTGTTTACTTTTTATGGTTTAGGGTTCCATCTGTATGTATGCTAGTCTGGTTCGTCTGTCTGTCCGATCTATTCGGTCCGTCTAGCGTCCGACTGGCCTTCCATCCATCTGGTATGACAGTCTGTCCATTTATCTGGTTCGATCTGTCAATCCGCCCGTCCGATCCGTTCGTCCATCTGGTCCGTTCATCCGTTCATCTTCTCCATCTGTCTGTTAGTCAATCTGTCTATTAGTCCGTCCGTCTGTCCGTCTAGTTCGTCCGTCCATCCGTCTGTTCGATCTGGTTTGTCCGGTCAATCCATTAGTCCGTCAGGTTTAGGGATATTGTTTACTTTTTTAGGGTTTAAGGTTTGTGGTTTAGGTGTTAAGGTTTAAGGTTTATGTTCGTCCGTTTGTTCTTTTGTCCATGGGGCGGTTGATCACTATGAAGAGGACCCATCTTGACTGATTGTTTCGGCTAGAAGTTTGTCCACACTCTTCGCACTAATTCTTGATGTCAACATTTGGTTGACGCCAAACAAGAATGTGAATGGATGTTGTTGTGACGTTTTTTGGTGGTTCACCTCTCTGATATGGGCGGAGAGCCATTATAGACGGTGGTCAGTGTGGGGGAAATGCGTTGTACAAAGGCCAAAGATATATGGCCTTGGGAGTGAAGTATTTTGGGAGAGTTCTTGTTGCATCTCCCATGTCGGTCCCTTCTTGGGGTATGCGAGGAAGGCTGGGAGCCTTAAAATGCAAGTGTCAAGTTTAGGCGTGACGAACTGACTCCTATTGACCGATTAGCTTGACAGACTGACTCCTATTGATCGGTTAGCTAGACGGATGAACTCCTATTGATCGGTTAGCTAGACGAATTGACTTCTATTGACCGGTTAGCATGACAGACTAACACATATTGACTGGTTAGCCTAATTGACTGACACCTATTGATTGGTTAGCCTGACAGACCGAAACCTATTGACTAATGGTTAGCTTGACAGACTGACATCTATTGACTAGTTAACTCGACGGGCAAATTTATATGTTAGGCCATGGTAAGGCAAGCACATTTGACCTTGGTCGTATCAGGATAAGAGCCACTCGGAGAGTGTGAATAGGTACGCTATGGTTGATTTTTGTGGCTTCTTGAGGAAGGTCACGGAAGACCTTAACTTTGGAAAGCTCGGAGGTGAGAAGGCTTGGAAGAAGAGAATATATTCTAGGATGTAAGAAGGCCTTTATTTCAGAGGAGTGAGCTCTGGAGTATATAGTATAAGGGTATAACAATAATATAAAATTAGATGCAAGCTTATATGTTAGACAAGCTGAAAAGTTCATAAACCCATTTCTTTCTCCATTCTCCATTCTCCTCTCCCACTTCTCTTTTCTTTTTCATTTTCTCTTAGCTCTTTTTTTACCAACCTTCAAATCTTCCTTAATTAGCACATACAATTAGTCTCAATTATGCATCACCACAAAAAGGAAAATAAGGTGCTCATATGACAAAACATGTGATATTGGAAATGTAGTAATTATTCTCATTTAGGTTAAGCTAGTTTCTATCCTTGAGCATCAATCATCATTCCTTACAAAAAATTATTAGCTGGAAACAAAGACGAATTTTGTGACTTCCCCCTATTATCGAAATTGAATGTGCAAGTTTCATAAAGCTAAGATTGGCTAGACCTGAGATAATGAAGACTGAGGCCAGAAAGGTGTCTACATGCACAAGCAACGAGAGGGAAAATCACTCATTCAATAATCAATGCAACCTTCGACTGGTTTCTAATTATTGTTAACAACAATATACATTAAACTGTATAAATTGAACCTATTGATGTTGTAATCAAAGAAATAAGAATCATACCAATCGATATCCTGCAATTGTATTGTCTTATTCAAAAACATGTTGCTCAGCGCATGACAGACATTCCATTGAACCTAGTCAATGAGAAGTCACAGTAAGAAACAGAGCATAGCTAAACAATGCAAGATAATACATTGACATTTCCAGTTGTAACACAAGAAATAAATGCTTGCACTATTCTCTCTAGCCAGTGCAAATCCTTCAATGACGTAGGGCAAGATGAAGTTATGCCACCTCCATCAAAAGCTCACTTCTTGCTGGAAACATAGCAACATAGTCGCAAGAAGGAAATCTTGTGTTTGCCACTGGCTTTTTATCCGCACATAATGACCCAACAAATCTTGCAAGATTTCCAAGAGCTCTGACACTATTTGTTTGACCTAATAGGCAGAATCACAAAGAGAAATAAAAGTTGCAAGATTTTCTAATTGATGTACAAAGATGATAGTTACAATCATCCAGATATAGAAGTTCATAAGACCATCACTTGGCTGAACTTCAACTGACCATGTTTCTCTGACTCTTCATTTTGCTATAAGTAATTCCAGAATTCTTGTCCAAAACATTGGTGTGAGGATATAACCTCCAAGGATCCTCTAAATATATGGAAAGACTTAGAAAACTCTAATCATACCCTATGTTGGACATATACTCGCAAGCTCCACTCAAACCCGAGTTCCAGTAACATTCTAAACATAAAATTACCTAAACAAAGTAAAATCTAACATCTGACCAACCATGATTAAATATAAAAAATATACACAAATAACATATCAGAAGGTTTCCGCAGTTTGCCATCAAATAAAAGGTATCTAAACATCTTGATATCATTTCATTTGTTCTTGGATCAATATGGAAAAAATATTCATTTATCTTAAAAGTTCTGAATTCACCACTAACATGAACACATTCTCGCTGGCAACAAATTAGTACCACATAAATGGATTAAGATAGAACTATGAGATGATGTAAAGGCAATAGAAAATCAACTACACAACTGATATATGCAGGTGAAGACAAAGTACCTTATACATTTTCTAAATTGGTAAAAAAACAGAGATAACGTAAGCCCCTCTCATTTTTTCCGTTCACTTTCTCAGATGAAGAAATTCACACATACATTACCCAGTTGCAGAACTTCTAGCAAAAGAAAAAGTTGGATCAAGAAACTCATGAAAAAAAGATATATATCCTAAAACACTCAAGTATTGCCAGGACAACAATTATAAGCTATCTGTCATGCCAATCTCCCATGAACCCATAAAAGGTTATAAGGTGCCTAAAAACATATCATACCTTGTCCCCGTTTTTGGCTAGATGCAGAGAACACTCAATTAACAACTCCACTAAATGGAAGTGCGTTTCTGAATCTATAACAGCGTCAAGGAAAAAGTAATCAAATACTTGCAAACATTAGTATAAAATATAATGGATTAAAAACTATTACTGCCAAGCCAGAAAAACTACATGTTGACTGTTTTAAAGGAAAATCATCAACAAAGTGACGAGGAGAATCACATATGTTTGCCAAAGCCCAAGAGGCTGGTATGCGCACCTGCAAATCATCAGAAATCTTAAGCTTCTCTAAGAGTGACAGAAGTTAAGAATTTGATAGCCAAATGTGTCTTAATTTAGTCTTTTCTAAAAAAATAGCCACTCAAAGTTGGAAATCATTTATACCATAACATAACGGGCCCAGAATTACATATTCAGAGGAAAATCAAGAAAACAGGGATAAGGCAAAAAGAATTGCGTGCAACCACCTCTACTTGCACATAGAAGAAAAAAATACAAAATGATGATGATAAAAAGGAGAGTCAACGAGCACAGCATGAATAAGCCTTAATCTGCTACATGTCAGTCGTCTGCAAAATATGAAGAGGGGAAAGAAGAATCTAACGAACCATTGCAGAATTATGCCAAAGAATGAGAGGCATGAGCTTCTCAATTGTCTCTGCCCACTGCTGATTTTCTGATAGACATGTATTTATTTCTTCTTTAGTATCTTCCAGACTCTGGGCTTATGCAATCAGAAGTAAATGGGAAATCCAAAAAAAAATCCTCAGTTCCTCTCTAAAGCCAGATATGGCATGAAGGCATTCATCTAAAACCTGAAGAAAAAGAATCATAAATTAACATCAAAGTATCATATCAACTACTGAAACTTCCCTAAGATCTAATACATATGATATAATAACTCTGGCAAGAACAATCTGCTGGCCTTCCATGTTTTTGGTGCACAGATATGTTTATGGAGTTTCCAGACAACTAAGATGCAAAGGAACCACAATAAAAACAATAATAATACCTATAGATTACATATTTAATAATAAACAAAATAAAAAGAAAGAAAGAGGAAAACAATTGGCAATGTCACCTTTATAGCAGCTCTAACGATCTTCCCCCCCAGCAAACACAACAGTATTTTCAGCTTGTTCCTTCAGGACTTTGTTGCAACTTCAGTGGCACCTTCTCTCAGAAACTAAAAAATAAATATAAAAAAACCAACTTTAGCAACATGTTACAGATGTCATCAAAGCCATGTAGATGTAGAGAACTTACCTGAATAGTTGATTGCCAAATATCAAGTGGAAAAGAAGAACCAGTCCTTGAATATAGTTCGCCAAGCATAGTAAAGGAAGCAGTTTGAACTTCCCATAAACTACCATTTCGCGGTAATTTCTTCCCCATTTCATTAGCACTCCTTTGATTTCCGCTTGAAGAATACAAGGAGATCACATTCATATGCATATGTGCAATGATGCGGAGAAAGAATAATATTTACCAACTGAACATCATCTTGCAGAGAGAATTTATGGAAAGACTTAGAGAACTCTAATCATACCCCATGTTGGACATATACTCGCAAGCTCCACTCAAACCCGAGTTCCAGTAACATTCTAAACATAAAATTACCTAAACAAAGTAAAATCTAACATCTGACCAACCATGATTAAATATAGAAAATATACACAAATAACATATCAAAAGGTTTCTGCAGTTTGCCATCAAATAAAAGGTATCTAAACATCTTGATATCATTTCATTTGTTCTTGGATCAATATGGAAGAAATATTCATTTATCTTAAAAGATCTGAATTCACCACTAACATGAACACATTCTCGCAACAAATAAGTACCACATAAATGGATTAAGATAGAACTAGGAGATTGTGTAAAGGCAACAGAAAATCAGCTACACAACTGATATATGCAGGTGAAGACAAAGTACCTTATACATTCTCTAATTTGGTAAAAAAATAGAGATAACGTAAGCCCCTCTCATCTTTTCCATTCACTTTCTCAGATGAAGAAATTCATACATACATTACCCAGTTGCAGAACTTCTAGCAAAAGAAAAAGCTAGATCAAGAAACTCATGAAAAAAGATATATATCCTAAAACACTCAAGTATTGCCAGGACAACAATTATAAGCTATCTGCCACGCCAATCTCCCATGAACCCATAAAAGGTTATAAGGTGCCTAAAAACATATCATACCTTGTCCCCTATCTTTGGCTAGATGCAGAGCACACTCAATTAACAACTCCACTGAATGGAAGTGCGTTTCTGAATCTATAACAGCATCAAGGAAAAAGTAATCAAATACATGGAAACATTAGTATAAAATATAATGGATTCAAAAATATTACTGTCAAGCTAGAAAAGCTACTTGTTGACTGCTTTAAAGGAAAATCATCAACAAAGTGACGAAGAGAATCACATATGTTTGCCAACGCCCAAGAGATTGGTATGCGCACCTGTAATAGTATTCATAAGTGATGCTTACATGTTGAACACTAGATATATAAACACTCTCCTAAGGTCTAAATCAAGAGGAGATAAGAATTATCGAGACCACATGATCACGAGTGTTAATCTCAATAGCATCAGACGGTTACACACAGTGGGGCGGTTGATCACCGTGAAGAGGACCCTTCTCGACTGATTGTTTTGGCTGGACGTTTGTACACACTCACCACACTAACTGTTAATGCCAAAATTCGGTTGACGCCAAACAAGGATGAGGATGGAGGTTGTTGTAACGTTTTCTGGTAGTTCACCCCTCTGACGTGGGCGGAGAGTCGTCATAGACGTTGATCAGAGTGGGGGAAAAGAGTCGTGCAAAGGTCGGAAATATATGGCCTTGGGAGTGAAATATTTTGGGAGAGTTCTTGTTGTGTCTCCCATGTCGGCCCCTTCTTAGGGTATGTGAGGGAGGCTGTCAGCCTTTAAATGCAAGCGTCAAGTCTAGGCCTAACGAACTGACATCTATTGACCGATTAGCCTAACAGGCTGACGTCTATTGACCGGTTAGCCTGACGGACCGACACCTATTGATCAGATAGCCTGACGGACCGACACCTATTGATCAGATAGCCTGACGGACCGACACCTATTGATCTGATAGCCTGACGGACCGACACCTATTGATTGGTTAGCTTGACAGACTGACACCGAAGGGTGTGAAAAAATATCTGATTCGATTATACATTGATCAGATCAGAAAATTCGAATATCCGATCTGAATTTTAATTTTTCAGATCGGATAGGGATTACAATATTTCAAGTTTCGGGTTATTCAAAAATCTAAAATTTTAAAATTTTATGAATATAAATCTTGTTATATTTAGCAATTTGATGCTTATTATTATCGAAAATTCGAAAAACCGAGATTTCCATAGATGCGGATCTTGTAATATTTAGCAATTTTTTGCTCTTAATATTCAAAATTTCGAAATTTTTATAAATATGACCGTCAAATTCGAAAAATACTTAAATCAAATCATATATTTGAGTAATCGAATATCCAAAAATTCAATTTTTCTCGGATGTCAGATATTTGGATCGGATACTCGGATATCCCATTATCTGAAAATATAATTTTATTTAAGTATTTTTTTGAATTTGAGGGTCGTATTTATAAAAATTTCGGAATCTTCAATATAACAAGCAACAAATTGTTAAATATAATAATTTGCATCTATAGATATTTTGGTTTTTTGAATTTTCGGATAAAAAAGCATTAAATTGTTAAATATAACAATATGTGGAAGAACCTAAAAGTTCTGAATTCACGACTAACAAGAACACATTCTCGCTAGCAACAAATAAGTACCACATAAGTGGATTAAGATAGAACTAGGAGATGGTGTAAAGGCAACAGAAAATCAACTACACAACTGATGCAGCTGAAGACAAAGTACCTCATACATTTTCTAAATTGGTAAAAAAACAGAGATAACGTAAGCCCCTCTTATCTTTTCCGTTCACTTTCTCAGATGAAGAAATTCATACATACATTACCCAGTTGCGGAACTTCTAGCAAAAGAAAAAGCTGGATCAAGAAACTCGTGAAAGAAGATATTTATCATAAAACACTCAAGTATTGCCAGCACAACAATTATAAGCTATCTGTCACGCCAATCTCCCATAAACCCATAAAAGGTTATAAGGTGCCTAAAAACATATCATACCTTGTCCCCATTTTTGGCTAGATGCAGAGCACACTCAGTTAACAACTCCACTAAAAGGATGTGCGTTTCTGAATCTATAACTGTGTCAAGGAAAAAGTAATCAAATACTTGCAAATCATCAGAATTCTTAAGCTTCTCTAAGAGTGCCAGAAGTTAAGAATTTAATAGCCAAATGTGTCTTAATTTAGTCTTTTCTAAAAAAAATAGCCACTCAAAGTTGGAAATCATTTATACCATAACATAACAAGCTCAGAATTACATATTCAGAGGAAAACCAAGAAAACATGGATAAGGCAAAGAGAATTGCGTGCACCCACCTCTACTTGCACAGAGAAGAAAAAAAATACAAAATGATGATGATAAAAAGGAGAGTCAACGAGCACAGCATGAATAAGCCTTAATCTGCTACATGTCAGTCATCTTCAAAATATGAAGAGGGGGAAAGAAGAATCTAACGAACCATTGCAGAATTATGCCATAGAATGAGAGGCATGAGTTTCTCAATTGTCTCTGCCCACTGCTGATTTCCTGATGGACATGTATTTCTTTCTTCTTTAGTATCTTCGAGACTCTGGGCTTATGCAATCAGAAGTAAATGGGAAATCCAAAAAAATCCTCAGTTCCTCTAAAGCCAGATATTGCACGAAGGCATTCATCTAAAACCTGAAGAAAAAAATCATAAATTAACATCAGAAGGGATAAAGGAAAATCAGAGTGGAAACTGGAAAAACTACCACACGGAGAAGGGCAGCTTCGCCTCTCATATAGGTAGCTCAAAGTATCATATCAACTACTGAAACTTCCCTACTACTGACACCTATTGACTGGTTAGCCTGAGGAGCAGGTTTATGTGTCAGGCCATGGACTTCACCGGTAAGGCAAGCAAATTTGGAGTAGGTCATATGAGGATGAGCGCCATCTGGAGGGTGTAGAGAGGTAGGCTAGGGTTGATTCCTTGTGGCTTCTTGAGGAAGGTCACGGAGGGCCTTAACTTTGGAAGGCTTGGAGGAGGAGAATATCTTCTGGGACGTAGGAAAGCCTTTATTACATAGGAGTGAATTCTGGAGGATATAGTATAAGGGTATAACAATAATATTAAACTAGATTCTAGCTTGCATGTTAGACAAGCTGAAAAGTTCATAAACTTATTTCTTTCTCCATTATCCTCTCCCTCTTTTCTTTTTCTCTTTCTTCTTCCCCCTTTCTCTTTTCTTTTATTTTTCCTACCAACCTTCAAATCGTCCTAAATTAACACATACAATTAATCGCAATTAGGCATCACTACCTAAAAGGAAAATAAGGTGCTCATATGACAAAACATGTGAAATTGGAAATGTAGTAATTAGTCTCAATTAGGCTAAGCTAGTTTCTATCCTTGAGCATCAATCATCATTACTAAAAAAAATTATTAGCTGGAAACAAAGACGAATTTTGTGACTTCCCCTATTATCGAAAACTAAGACTGGCTAGACTTGAGATAATAATGAAGACTGAGGCCAGAAAGGTGTCTACATGCACAAGAGACGTGAGAGAAAATCACTCATTCAATAATCAATCCCACCTTTCACTGGTTTCTAATTATTGTTAACAACAATATACATCAAACTGTATAAATTGAACCTATTGATGTTGTATTTGAAGAAAAAGAACATGAAGAAATTAGCATCATACCAATCCATATCCTGCAGTTGTATTGTCTTATTCAAAAACATGTTGCTCAGTGCATGACAAACATTCCATTGAACCTAGTCAATGAAAAGCCACAATAAGAAACAGAGTATAGCTAAACTGACATTAAAATTGATTTTATGCTTCCATCATGTTGAGATTAGAAGTTTACAGAAAAACTACAATGCAAGATAATACCTTGACCTTTCCAGTTGTAACACAAGAAATAAATGCTTGCACCATTCTCTCTAGCCAGTGCAAATCCTTCAATGACGTAGGGCAAGGTGAAGTTATTCCACCTCCATCAAAAGCATTCAGCTCACCTCTCGCTGGAAACATAGTAACATAGTCGCAAGAAGGAAATCCTGTGTTTGCCACTGGCTTTTTATCCACACATGATGAACTCGAATACCCAACAAATCTTGCAAGATTTCCTTACAGCATTTGATTTGACCTAATAGGAAGAAAAATAAAGAGAAATAAAAGCTGCAAGAGTTTTTAATTGATGTACAAAGATGATAGTTAAATATTTTGCTCTAAGTACCCATTCCGAAACTCTTGTCCAAAACATTGGAGTGAGGATATATAACCCCCAAGGATCCTCTAAATCTATGGAATTAGAAAACTCTAATCATACCCCATGTTGGACATATACTCACATGCACCACTAAAACCCGAGTTCGAGTAACATTATAAACATAAAATTACCAAAAAAACAGTAAAATCTAACATCTGAGCAACCAGGATTACATTTAGGAAATATACACAAATAATAGATCAGTAGGTTTCTGCAGTTTGCCATCAAATAAAAGGTATCTAGACATCCTGATATCATTTCATTTGTTCTTGGACCAATATGGAAGAACCTAAAAGTTCTGAATTCATGACTAACAAGAACACATTGTAGAAAGGTACTGAAAAGAGTCTCAGTTTGAGTACTCTAATTTCTGTTTTTTATTTGATAAAGAAAGACCATATTTATAGATTACAAGAGAGAGCCTAAACTAGGAAAAAGGTATTACAAATAAATTACAAGAATCTAATTCCTTATTTACAGCTATTAACAAGATATTAGGAAGATAATGGCTAACTAATAGCAACTTGATATTAGGGAATTTACATCCCTAATTTTCTGGAATCACACAATCCACACTCCCCCTCAAGCTGGAGAGTATATATTATATAATCCCAACTTGCATGTAAACTCATCAAAGGTTACTCTAGGAAGTGCCTTGGTGAGAATGTCTGCAAGTAGATCTTTAGAAGAAACAAAATTCAGTTTTACAAGACCACTGTTGTCTTTCTCTGAAATGAAATGTCTATCAATTTCCACATGTTTAGTCCTATCATGATGGACTGGATTTCTCACTATACTGATGGCAGATTGACTATCACTATATATTTCAAACTCTTTAGAGTCAATGAAGCCCAATTCAACAAGTAACCTTTGTAACCATATTCCCTCACACATTCCAAGTGCAATAGCTCTATACTCAGCTTCAGCACTGCTCCGAGACACAACAGACTGCTTTTTGCTCCTCCAAGTTACCAAATTGCCCCAAACAAAAGTGCAGTACCCACTGGTGGATCTTCTATCTGTCAGTTCTCCGGCCCAGCTAGCATCAGTGAAGACTTTTACTGATCTGTCATTGGTTTTCTTGAAAATTAGCCCATGGCCAGGTGTCATCTTTAGGTATTTTAGTATTCTGTTGACAGCTTCAAGATGCTCCTCTCGAGGGTCACTCAAATATTGACTAACAATGCTCACAGGAAAAGATATATCAGGTCTAGTAAGAGAAAGATAAATTAATTTCCCAACTAACCTTTGATACAATCCCTTATTAACTGGACTTCCAAGAATATCCTTCTTCAATTTGAGATTAAACTCCATAGGAGTTTCAGCTGGTTTGCAGCCTTTCATCCCAGATTCAGATAACAAGTCTAGGATATATTTTCTCTGGTTAATTACTAGACCAGCTTCTGATCTTGCAACCTCCATGCCTAGGAAGTATCTTAAAGTACCAAGATTCTTGGTTTCAAATTCACTTGCAAGCAATTTCTTTAAATTTCCAATTTCTTCATTGTCATCACCAGTGATGATGATATCATCAACATACACAATGAGGATTGCTTTCTTCTTTTCTGATCCCTCTTTGATGAACAAGGTGTGGTCGGTTTGGCCTTGCTTGTACCCATTCTTCACAATAGCCTTTGCAAATCGATCAAACCAAGCCCTAGGAGACTGTTTCAATCCATACAATGACTTCTCAAGTTTACAAACTTTCTGTTTGTCAGAATGATATCCCAACCCCTGTGGAATTTCCATATATACATCTTCTTCAAGATTGCCATTCAAGAAGGCATTCTTGATGTCAAGTTGATGTAATTTCCAGTCCTTGTTAACTGCCAAAGACAAAAGAACTCTCACTGTATTCAGCTTTGCTACTGGAGCAAATGTCTCCTGGTAGTCTATCCCATAGGACTGAGTAAATCCCTTGGCCACCAATCTTGCCTTATAACGTTCAATGCTCCCATCAGATCTATACTTGACAGTAAAAATCCACTTGCAACCCACTGGCCTTTTTCCTGGTGGAAGATCAGTGATTTTCCAGGTTTTATTGTCTTCTAGTGCCCTTATCTCTTCTTCAACAGCATTCTTCCATCTTATGTCTTTCATTGCTTCCTCTATTGTTTTTGGAATGAAAGTGTTATCAACACTAGAAGTGAAGGCTTTAAAGGCAGACTTTAAGTTTCCATATGCCACAAACTTCTGAATAGGATGTGTTGTACACTTCCTTACACCTTTTCTCTGTGCAATAGGCAAATCATCAGTATCCACAGTCGGAGCAATACTTTGAGAATTTTTCATACCTTGTGGATTCTCTGAGGCTGTAGGAGTAGGTTCCAGCTCTTGGAAGTTACCAGGTTGTATGTCTGTCTCTTTATTGGGCTTTGTTCTCCTTTTATAGACACTGAGCTCTTTGGCCTCAAGTTGCTATGGTTGGGTTCTTTGTGGTGTGCGAGGTGTACTTGGAGGCTCCAAGACTGTAGTTTCAATGGAGTTAGGAATGATGGAAGGTTCATTGGTTTTAGTAATAACAATGGGTTCATGTTCAGAAGAAATAATAGTGGGAATTTTAGTGATAGGAAAAATGTCAAAAGCTTGGAATTCACTTAAGCGCTCCCCCTGAATTTCATGCTTGGTATAATATGGCTTTTGTTCAATGAAGGTGACATCCATTGAGGTATATGTTCTTTTAGTTATGGGAGAGTAACATTTGTAGCCCTTCTTAGTAGAAGAATAACCTAAGAAGATGCATTTTAAGGCTCTAGGATCTAACTTAGACCGAGAATGAGGATAAATGTGAACAAAGACAGTGCATCCAAAAACTTTTACTGGGATAGAGGAAGAGAGGGGCTGAAAATGAGGAAATGATTGAAGAAAAAGATTTCTAGGTGTTTTAAAATTAAGAGGTTTACTAGGCATCCTATTGACGAGGAAGGTTGCTGTAAGGATGGCTTCCCCCCAATAAAATTTAGGCACATTAGTAGAGAACATAAGAGACCTAGCAACTTCTAACAGATGTCTATTTTTCCTCTCGGCAATGCCATTTTGTTGAGGAGAATCTACACAAGAAGTTATATGAACAATCCCCTTTTCTTGAAGAAAATTCCCCAAAGCTCTAGAAAAATATTCACTACCATTATCAGTATGAAGGATCTGAATTTTGCTTTGAAATTGAGTTTCTATTAGACTATGAAATCTTTTAAACACTTTTTCAGTTTCTGACTTTTCTCTCATAAGAAATGTCCAAGTGAGCCTAGTGTGATCATCGACAAAAATGATGAACCATCTAGAACCATCAATATTCTTAACTTGGGAAGGGCCCCAAATGTCACTATGTATGGTGGAAAAAGGTTTAGAGGTTTTATATTTAGAGGGAGGATAAGTGTTCTTTGCATGCTTAGCAAGAGGACAAATTTCACAAGAAAAAGAACATTTTTTGAGGATTATGATATATTGAAAACTAGGATGCCCTAATCTGTAATGCCATAAAAGAACATTTTTTGAGGATTCTGATATATTGGAAAAACAAGGAAAAGGATAAATAGAGCTCGAGTGTGCTTGTCCACTTTGAGAAGGCTGCCCTTGAAGAATGTAGAGGCCACCACACAACCTAGCACTGCCAATCACTTTCCCCGAGTCCAAAGCCTGTAATTTACAACCAAGAGGTGAAAAATTAGCTGTGCATTTTAGGTCAGCAGAAATTTTACTGACTGAGATGAGATTACAAGCTAATTTAGGAACATATAACACATGTTGCAGTATTAAATTCGGAGATATTTTAACAGAGCCACTTCCTGATATGGAGGAGAAAGAGCCATCAACAATCTTTATTTGAGAGGAGACTGATGAAGACTGAAATGTATGGAAAAGGGAGGCATTGCTAGTCATATGATCTGAGGCCCCTGAATCCACAATCCACTCGAAACAGTCAGTAGTACTAGCCATGGATGCAGAAAATGGACTACCTTCTGGGATTATAGCAGCACTGGTCGATGCAGATTTTTCTGGAATTTTTATGGAAGTAATTTGGGTGGTGGAGATATCTGATGTGTCATCAAGAATAGGATTTTGTTCTGTTTCAGAACTGATTTTAGCGGAAGTAGAAATATCAACCATGTTGAGAGTTGATAGGATCGAGAAATTAGACTGATACCATGTAGAAAGGTACTGAAAAGAGTCTCAGTTTGAGTACTCTAATTTCTGTTTTTTATTTGATAAAGAAAGACCATATTTATAGATTACAAGAGAGAGCCTAAACTAGGAAAAAGGAATTACAAATAAATTACAAGAATCTAATTCCTTATTTACAGCTATTAACAAGATATTAGGAAGATAATGGCTAACTAATAGCAACTTGATATTAGGGAATTTACATCCCTAATTTTCTGCAATCACACAATCCACACACATTCTCGCTGGCAACAAATTAGTACCACATAAATGGATTAAGATAGAACTATGAGATGGTGTAAAGGCAATAGAAAATCAACTACACAACTGATATATGTAGCTGAAGACAAAGTACCTTATACATTTTCTAAATTGGTAAAAAAACAGAGATAACGTAAGCCCCTCTCATTTTTTCCGTTCACTTTCTCAGATGAAGAAATTCATACATACATTACCCAGTTGCAGAACTTCTAGCAAAAGAAAAAGTTGGATCAAGAAACTCATGGAAGAAGATATATATCCTAAAACACTCAAGTATTTCCAGGACAACAATTATAAGCTATCTGTCATGCTAATCTCTCATGAACCCATAAAAGGTTATAAGGTGCCTAAAAACATATCATACCTTGTCCCCGTTTTTGGCTAGATGCAGAGCACACTCAGTTAACAACTCCACTAAATGAAAGTGCGTTTCTGAATCTATAACATCGTCAAGGAAAAAGTAATCAAATACTTGCAAACATTAGTATAAAATATAATGGATTAAAAACTATTACTGCCAAGCCAGAAAAACTACATGTTGACTGTTTTAAAGGAAAATCATCAACAAAGTGACGAGGAGAATCACATATGTTCGCCAAAGCCCAAGAGGCTGGTATGCGCACCTGCAAATCATCAGAAATCTTAAGCTTCTCTAAGAGTGCCAGAAGTTAAGAATTTGATAGCCAAATGTGTCTTAATTTAGTCTTTTCTAAAAAAATAGCCACTCAAAGTTAGAAATCATTTATACCATAACATAACGGGCCCAGAATTACATATTCAGAGGAAAACCAAGAAAACAGGGATATGGCAAAAAGAATTGCGTGCAACCACCTCTACTTGCACATAGAAGAAAAAAAATACAAAATGATGATGATAAAAAGGAGAGTCAACGAGCACAGCATGAATAAGCCTTAATCTGCTACATGTCAGTCGTCTGCAAAATATGAAGAGGGGGAAAGAAGAATCTAAAGAACCATTGCAGAATTATGCCATAGAATGAGAGGCATGAGCTTCTCAATTGTCTCTGCCCACTGCTGATTTCCTGATGGACATGTATTTATTTCTTCTTTAGTATCTTCCAGACTCTGGGCTTATGCAATCAGAAGTAAATGGGAAATCCAAAAAAAATCCTCAGTTCCTCTAAAGTCAGATATGGCACGAAGGCATTCATCTAAAACCTGAAGAAAAAGAATCATAAATTAACATCAGAAGAGATAAAGGAAAATCAGAGTGGAAACTATACAAACTACCACACGGAGAAGGGCAACTTCGCCTCTCATATAGGTAGCTCAAAGTATCATATCAACTACTGAAACTTCCCTAAGATCTAATACATATGATATAATAACTCTGGCAAGAACAATCTGCTGGCCTTCCATCTCTTTGGTGCACAGATATGTTTATGGAGTTTCCAGACAACTAAGATGCAAAGGAACCACAATAAAAACAATAATAGTACCTATAGATCACATATTTAATAATAAAAAAAATAAAAAGAAAGAAAGAAAGAGGAAAACAATTGGCAATGTCACCTTTATAGCAGCTCTAACGATTTCCCCCCAACAAACATAGCAGTATTTCCAGCTTGTTCCTTCCAGGAGTTTGTTGCAACTTCAGTGGCACCTTCTCTCAGAAATTAAAAAATAAATATAAAAAAACCAACTTTAGCAACATGTTACAGATGTCATCAAAGCCATGTAGATGTAGAGAACTTACCTGAATAGTTGATTGCCAAATATCAAGTGGAAAAGAAGAACCAGTCCTTGAACTTCCCATAAACTACCATTTCACGGTAATTTCTTCCCCATTTCAGTAGCACTCCTTTGATTTCCGCTTGAAGAATACAAGGAGATCACATTATGATGCGGAGAAAGAATAACATTTACCAACTGAACATCATCTTGCAGAGTGAATTTCCGTTGGTTTTCACTAACAAGATGTCCGGAGATTAAAAAGAACGGTAATGAATTTGAGCAAGCATAAAAAAAGAAAACAAAAATGGGTAACAAAAGGAAGTGAAATTGAAAGAACATGAGAGTTTCCAAGCATTCCAAAACCGGTTTATACAAAGAAGCAGTGGAGGTTGCTTTGGCAAGAAAATAATCCATTATTTTGGCGAGGGAATCAAGAAGAAAAGCCCAAGATGCGGAATCAAGAAAACTCGGCGACTCACATCATGGATCTAGGACAAACAAGAATATGATTAGTGAAGAAAAGAAAAGAAAAGAAGAACAAGACTGATTGAAATTCAAATACTGTTGGAAAATGTAGGGGCCAAATCGTGTTGAAATTCGGAGGCATTGGCAGCAAGTTGGATGAGAAATAACAGATCGGAAGTCACCTGAAATCAAATTTTGAAATTTGAAGAGTAAAAAGAAAATGGTGGAGTTTTGGGAAATAAGAAGAGTGATGGAAGGAGCGCTCGTTAGTGCTTCGTCTCTCAGAGTGAGAAATTGCAATGACTCGGTCGTGAAATGTGAATGGGAGCAAGCCGTTGGGATTGTCTTTTAATTAGCCCTTAACTTTGTTATTCGCATTTTAAATTATGTTGTAATTACCTTTAATGAAACGGTGTGTTTCACTGTTTCTTTTTACAATCCATACGCTGCGTTTGAAGAAGGTAGGGTTACTTTTTTTTATAAAAAAAAGTATGCCTAGGTTTATGGGCGGTTATTCTTATCGAAGATTTGGAAATTATCTTGTCTCTCTTAAATTTTCTAAAATCCTATTGTCTCCCTTTTATTCTATTTTTTTTTTCTGTTTTTCTTAAGATTTGTGGTTCTTTAGATTAATCTATTATAGAATTGTTGTCATTGACGATGTCTCCACCTGAAAATTGAACGCAAAATGTCACAGGTAGTGCAAAACGTCCAAAAATCAAGAGAAAAAGTGTTTTTTCCACAACACTCAACAGTGCAAACTTGAATCTATAAATATTTATAACTTTTGACACTTCAATGACTAAATTTTCTTTATGTGTTTTGTAACGGCTAAGTCACCTGCCCAACTTGAATCTATAAATATTTTTACCGATTTGTCTTTATTCTTCTTAAAGATTAAACCGTGTCTCGTGGTCATCTTCAAATACCTTAATATTCTATACACAGTTTCGAGGTGTTCCTCCCCTGGATCACTCATGTGTTGACTAACAATACTTACAGAGAAAGCTATGTCTGGTCAAGTGAGTGACAAATAAATCAACTTTCCCACAAGTCTTTGATACTGCTCTTTGTTGACAGGACTGCCCATTTCTTCTCTTCGTAGTTTTAGATTAGCCTCCATTGGTGTTTCAACTGGTTTGCACCCTAGCATTCTTGTTTCTGGAAGTAAATCAAGAACATATTTTCTTTTATTTATAACAATACCAGCTTTAGACCTTGCTACTTCCATCCCTAAGAAGTATCTAAGGCTGCAGGACTGCCCATGTCTTCTCTTCGTAGTTTTAGATTAGCCTCCATTGGTGTTTTAGCTGGTTTGCACCCGAGCATTTCTGTTTCTGAAAGTAAATCAAGAACATATTTTCTTTTATTTATAACAATACCAACTTTAGACCATGCTACTTCCATCCCTAAGAAGTAGCTTTTTCAAGCTATTAATCTCAAGAAATATCATCATCTGTAATAATGATATTGTCAACATATACAATCAGAATTGATTTCTTTTTACCTGAAGTCATTTTTACAAACAATGTGTGATCTGCACGGCATTGTTTATAGCCATTTTTTACAATGACTTTAGTAAACCTTTTGAACCAAGCTCTAGGGGATTTCTTTAGTCCGTATAATGACTTTTTCAGCTTGCAAACAATTTTCCCATCTGTTTCTTGATTCATTCCTGGAGGAATTTGCATAGGCCTGTAAACGAACCAAATGAACACGAACGAGGGTGTTTTCATGTTTGTTCATTTAACTTTAACCGAACAAATGAACGAACACAAAATTTCTTGTTCATGTTCAATCGTTAAGGAATGTAGCTTGTTCGTGTTCGTTCATGTTCGTTCGTTAGAATGATAAACGAACAGAAATGAACATAAACGAATATAAACGAACATAAAAAACACAAGCAAATATAAACGAACATATATAATATGTTAAATATTTAATATTTTGGGTTAGTTTGATTAATTCAGTTAATTAACCGATTTTAAACCGAATTAATCGATAATTGGAATTTGAGAAGACTCTTAATCATTAGTCGAAACTTAAAATTTTCTAAAAGATTAACCAATTTTGTTTTGGTTCGGTTAGTTTAATTGAACAATAAACACTTCTAACTGATAAAAAGGAAGTTTTTAATGAGTCATAAAATAGGATTTGTAAACTCCAATAACTCAATTTTTTTACTCGACTCGATCTAATGCTCACCCCTAGATATATGTGAATAAATTTAAATGAACATAAATGAAAATGGATTATCAAACAGTCACGAACACAAATGAATAAACGATCCCTTTGTCTGTGTTCGTTCATTTAATTAAATGAACAAAAAATCTTGTTCATGTTCGTTTGTTTAATAAATAAATGAACATAGACAAACTTCCCGGCGAACGGTTCACAAATGGTTCGCTGAACATTCGGTTCGTTTACAGCCCTAAATTTGCATGTACACCTCTTCTTCTAATCTTCCATTCAGAAAGCCATTTTTATGTCTAGTTGGTGAGGTTCCCAATCCTTATTAACAACTAAGGATAACAAAACTCTTATTGTATTCAACTTGGCAAAGTTCCCAATCCTCATTAACAGCTAAGGATAACAACACTCTTATTGTATTCAACTTGGCTACTGGGGCAAACATTTCTTCATAGTCAATTCCATATGGAATTGTGTAAATCCCTTGGCTACCAGCCTCGCTTTGTATTTCCACACTGCCATCAAACTTGTATTTGACCGTGAACACCCATTTACAACCCATTTACATCTACTACCTTAGCTTCCCACTAAGTTTTCACAACCAATTCACTAATTGATTCGTCCCCTTTTCTTGGCTTAAGAGAAAATCCTTACAACGATCAAAGCTTTCTAACCCAAAGCTTGATCAAACCCTCTCTACAAGAGATAAAGATAGGCAAACTAAAATCCCTCTTACAAGGTTGATGTCTGCACTCTTAAGCACTCACCAAATCCTAGAACACTTGAGCAAACTTGACAATTTTGGCTCACAAGTGTTGTCTATACTAGAAATATACAATTTAAGCTCTAAGACAATTTCTTCATCATAATTTTGTAGACAATTGAAGCATTAACCTTTTCTTGATGCTTGGAGGCCCCTTTTATACTCCCAATTGAATTTATAGTTGTTGAGGACCGCTGAGGTCAAATTGGAGCCGTTGGAGACTTTATTTCCCAACATAAATGTAGTTCTGGTGATGCATGTTTCGATACACGCGTAGCTGTATCGAAACGCCCTTTTTTAGAACTAGCCGTTGGAGTCTGATGTAGTATGCCGTATCGAAACGCTTTGGGCTATATCGGAACGCCTATATCGAAACACTTAGTGTCGTATCGAAATAGTCTGCAATTTAGATAGCCGTTGGGGTGTATACCACGTAGGCGTATCGAAACACCAAAGGGCGTTTCGAAACAACACCTATCCGTATCGAAACATGTAAGCCTTGTATCGAAACAGGTTCTAGCAGTTTCAAAATATATCGATACAGATTATGCCTGTGTCGAAATGGGTACATTAAAAGCACTAGTTTGGCTACTTAAAAACGTTTCAAACATTACCAAAACCTTTTGAAAACACCTCAAACTTATTTTTCAAGTTATTTTGACCTAGAGAGTATTTTAAATTCTTTTCAATTAAGTGCAAAACATTTTTCAATTATTATATCAAAACATATATTTCTACAGCCTGTTACCCGCTTAGTGGTCGGAATCATACATCTCTGTGTTCAATTTGAAATACTTGAAGCGTCACAAATAGAAATCTACCATATAGAAGGGCTGACATTAGCAATTATCATTGTTTTAGAACTTCCACGGAGTGAATCTTGTATCACATTTAAGATGAAATATTGTGTCACTGTGATGTAGTAAAGACATAATAAAACATAAACCCTAAAGAAAAAATGTGAGCTTTGAGTCTCTAAACGGAATGTGCCATGGCTTTCCATTAGCCGCATCCACAACAACCATAATTATATGACTGCATATGATAATATGTACTCATAATTTTGACTAGCAATGACAAAGGGCTAATATAGTAAAAAACTATCAATATTTGTTGAAGAAAAAGGGAAATAGTTCTAAGTACCCTAGTGTTGATAGAGATTTATTTATGCTACTTGCTTCCTTTAAATGGTCACCCTCAACTTGTTCTGGACACATTTTAGATGTGTTATTATCACGATTTCCTTCCAATTGCAATGTAGCAGTGATTGTTGAACCAAAAGAACAAGATCGGGATAACATGGCAGTCAATTCCAATTACAATTTATTTAATACACATGATTTATAAAGAAAAAACAAATAAACTATGATGAATGTCCCACACCATTAGAAGTCGTATCTGATTTTGTACTACAATGACATCTCCAGTGGAATCTTCATTCACCACAGCCTACAACATCAACAGGAGAAACTTTTATAAAATATATAACATGCAAGAAAACTCACGTTGTTTTGAATTAATTTAGCTCGTTGAGCAAACTTTAGAGTGTCAAGTGTTTCGATTGCGCAACTGAAAAAATGAAGAAAAAATTGTAAGGTACTGGAAATTAGTCAGAATCATACATATTTATGTTCAAGTTGAAATACGTGACGTGTCACAAATAGAAACCAACCAGATAGAAGGGCTGGCATTGGCAATTATCATTATTTTAGAATTTCTAACGAGTGAATCATGTATCACATTTAAGATGAAATGTTGTGTCACTACGATGCAGTAAAGACATAATAAAACAAAAAATGAAACTGACCTTAAGATGAACAGTGAGCTTTGAGTCTCTATACGGAACGTGCCATGGCTTTCCCCGGGCCATATCTAGAAGAATCATAATTACATGACTGTAGATGATAATTTGTACTCATAAGTTTGAATAGCAAAGGAAATTTAATCAAAATCGTCAATATCTGTTGAAGAAAAAGAGAAATAGTTTTAAGTACCCCTAGTGTTATAGAGATTTATTTCTGCTAGTTGCTTCCTTTAAGCACTCACCCTCAGCCCCAGAAGTTTTCTGTCTATAGTAGAATAAAAAAGACAGGAATTTCATCACACAAACATATACATGCTTCAACAAGCTGGTTTGAACCTCACCTTTCTGAACCAACAAGATCAACCATGTTTAATCTTGCGAACCAAAAATTAGTTGTTGAGTCTTTTTCCCACCAGCTCTCAATAATGCAAGTAAAAACACTATGTGAACGACTGTTATCCCTGTTCATATTTGTTGCAGCAACTTTCCTATTTAAAGAACTCTATAAAAAAACATTGATTTAAACAAGAATATGTGCAATTTAGATTAAATGTATTGAGAGGAGTGAGCACCAGTCCCTGCTATCCAAAGTACTGATAAAGATTGTCACTTGAGATAACAACTTCAAAATTAAAATTAGCCATGTACACTCCTACTTTCTTAACATCTTCCCTCAGCTAATAATTAAGAATTCAATAATTAAAATTAGCTTGAGCAAAAAAATAATAGCAAACATGAAAAATACGAAACTTAAAAGAAAATTGGTAGCAGAGGGATCAAGAAGATCGGTTATTTGCTCATTATAAATCTCAAAGAAATAGCACTTGCCATTGTATTTTAACTTCTCACCCTTCAGATTTCCTATTCCTGCAACGAAAGAGAAAGAGAATGTTAAACCAAAAAATGCTAGCATGAACTTTAGACAATTACAACTTGAATTCTTGCAAACAAAAACTCAAATATCCCAGGTGTCATTCCTCGTTGAGAACTTGGCTTGACTTGCAAATCTTCAATCTCTCCAAGCCTTGTATATGTCTTTTCACTTCCTGTTTGCATGTCGAAACACAGTAATGTCAACATAACCAATATAGTTAAGGAGGGAATAAAATGTTTGTTGCATCCTAGGTTTCAAAGAAAGTACCTGGCCGTAGGCAAACATACAACTGTTCTAGCCAGATAAGAAATTCTCGACCATTGGCAGACCAACTATCCTAAAAAGCATTTCTTACAAAAGACGATATGTGAAAAAAATTAGTTACACAAAAGGAAAATCTCACAAATATAAATTTGTCTTTATGCAGACCCGGTCTACATATCCTAAAATGTTTGTTGCATCCTAAAATGTTTGCTGCAAAAGACGATATGTGAAAAAATTTGTTACACAAAAGGAAAATCTCACAAATATAAATTTGTCTTTATGTAGACCCGATCTACATATCCTAAAATGTTTGTTGCATCCTAGGTTTCAAAGAAAGTACCTGGCCGTAGGCAAACATTGTTATAGCCAGATAAGCAATTCTCGACCATTGGCAAACCCAACGATCCTAAAAAGCATTTCCTGCAAAAGACGATATGTGAGAAAAATGGTTAAACAAAAGGAAAATCTCACAAATATAAATTTGTCTTTATGTAGACCCAGTCTACTGTTTCACATGCCACATGATCAAACGTGAATATAGTTTCTGGCTGCCTAATCCAAACGATACTCATTTCTTGGTTTAAGCATTTGTTGTAGCCATTTATGTTATTCTCTATGTCGTTGAGAGGGTGGAACCTAAGTTTTCAGAATCATCTACAAAATCGTCAAGTGTCACAATGAACTATAAATTTGTGTATGTAAATGTAAAAGTCGATTTTTGAGTGATTTACCTATACATTGTAATCCATCCAATAAGAGGATCTTCCTTAAATCAAAGTGAAGAACTTCAATAGTATTCACAATAGTATCCGGACCACAAGAAGAATAGCTAGGCATTCCTCTATATGATGCAGCAAAATTCCCTCCACACATTCCTACATTACCCTCTTTGTTGGTGTACATTGTGTTGAATTACTCTCTGAGTAACAAATTGAAGTTTCCCTCCCTATCCCCCTACTCACCCTCAGAGTCATATTTGATATCCCGCCATGAGGCAAATCTAATTCATCCGGTTCATTCTTCACCCAACCGTACCTTGCTTTTATCGAAAAGCCTTGTTTATCTGGGGGTTTGAAAGGCAATGTTGAATCCAGCAGTTTAGATTTGGGCTCAATTGGAGTCCTGTGGATTCATATTTGAATTGTCCCTTCTGGCTCTGGTGTCATTCCTCATTGAGGACTTGGCTTGACTTGCAAATCTTCAATCTCTCCAAGTCTTGTATATGTCTTTTCACTTCCTGTCTGCATGTCCAAATACAGTAATGTCAACATAACTAATATAATTAAGGAGGAATAAAATGATTTTTGCATTCTAGGTTTCAAAGAAAGTACTTGGTTGTAGGCAATCATACAATTGTTATAGCCAGATATGCAATTCACAACCATTGGCAAACCAGCGATCCTAAAAAGCATTTCCTGCAAAACACGATATGTGAAAAAATTGGTTACAAAAAAGAAAATCTCACAAATATAATTTGTCTTTATGCAAACTCGGTCTACATTAGGGGTGAGCGTTCGAGCGAGTCGAGTCAAAAAATTTCAAGTTATTCGAGTTGACGCGTCATATTTTACGACTTGAACTTAATTTGTAATTTTTACGATTCGAGTCGAGTTTATGAAATTCGAGTCGAGTTCGAGTCGAGTCGAGTTTTCGAGTTTCTATACAAATTTAATTGTAATTATTTACCATGTTATAGTACGATTTGATTCCAATTTAAATGACTTTCTCTATTCATATAAGATATATATATATATATATATATTTCTTCATATTATTTTTCACATGCATAAGTAAGATTTGTAATGTTATTTAATAAAAAAATATCATCTAAACTTCTAAAATATATTTATAATATTATTTTTAAATAAGGAACTTTTAAGGATAAAGTACTGATGGGGGTATAAATGAGTCAATTAATTAATGTAAAGAAAAAAATTACAAAAAATTCGGTTGAATGATCAAATTGAATAAAATATAAAGTTAAAGGGCTAAATTAAAAAAAAGAATAAATTTGTTAAAAATATGAATTGAAGTTATATAGATATTATATAGTGTTAGTGAATCATGTGGTTTAATGGTAAAAAAAATAGACTTAAAACAAAAGAGAAATTAAAGAAATGGGAAACATTTAAAGTTGAGGGGCTAAATTACAAAAGTAGGAAATTTAATTTAAAAATATGAATTAAAGCTAAATAGGTATTCTAGTTTCTACATTGGTTTAGGAGCATGTGGTTCAATTTTGGTCAAAATTGACTTAAAACGAAGGAGATATTGAAGAAATGAGGAAATCATACAAAGTTAAGGGGCTGAATTAAAAAAATATGAAATTTATTTTCAAAAATATAAATTGAAGATAAATACGTATTCTACGCTGGTTTAGGAATATGTGGTTCAAATTTGGTAAAAAATGGACTTAAAATGAAGGAGGAATTGAAGAAAAATGAAATTAGTGACTAAATTGCAAAATTGTAAAATTCGGTTTTTCGATTTTTCGAGCTGGGCAAATTCCAAACCGACTCGAAATCGAAATTTTTTTCGAGTTAATCGAGTTGACTCGAATAACTTGAACAACTCGAATAACTCGACTCGAATAACTCGAAATTGAAAAAAATATCGATTTTTTCGAGTCGAGTTTTGCTCACCCCTAGTCTATATATCATAAAATGTTTGTTGCATCATAGGTTTCAAAGAAAGTACCTGGCCGTAGGCAAACATACAGCTGTTATAGCCAGATAAGCAATTCTCGACCATTAGCAGACCCAACGATCCTAAAAGGCATTTCTTGCAAAAGTCGACATGTGAAAAAAATTGGTTACAGAAAAGGAAAATCTTACAAATATAAATTTGCCTTTATGTAGACCCGGTCTACTTTTTCACATGCCACATGATCATAAGTGAATCTAGTTTCTAGTTGTAGGCAAACATACAACTATTATAGCAAGATAAGCAATTCTCAACCATAGGTAGACCAACGATCCTAAAGAGCATTTCCTGCAAAAGATGATATGTGAAAGAAATCGGTTACACAAAAGGAAAATCTCACAAATATAAATTTGTCTTTATGCAGACCTAGTCAACATATTCTAAAATGTTTGTTGCATCCTAGGTTTCAAAGAAAGTACCTGGCCGTAGGCAAACATACAGCTGTTATAGCAAGATAAGCAATTCTCGACCATTGGCAGACCCAGCGATCGAAAAAATCATTTCTTGCAAAATAAGAAATGTGAAAAAATCGGTTACACAAAAGGAAAATCTCACAAATATAAATTTGTCTTTATGTAGACCCGGTCTACTGTTTCAAATGCCACATGATCAAACGCGAATCTATTTTCTGGCTGCCCAATTCAAGCGATACTCATTTCTTGGTTTAAGCATTTGTTGTAGCCATTTGTGTACTTCTCTATGTTGTTGAGAGGATGGAACCTAAGTTTTCAGAATCATCAACAAAATCGTCAAATATCACAATGAACTATAAATTTGTGTATGTAAATGTAAAAGTCGATTTTTGAGTGATTTACCTATACATTGTAATCCATCCAAAAAGATGGATCTTCTTTAAGGTCAAAGTGAGGAACTTCAACAGTATTCACAATAGTAACTAGACCACAAGAAGAATAGCTAGGCATTCCTCTATACGATGCAACAAAATTCCCTCCACACATTCCTCCATTACCCTCTTTGTTGGTGTGCTTTGTGTCGAATTACTCTCTGAGTAACAACTCGAAGCTGCCCTCCCTATTCCCCTACTCACCATCGGAGTCATATTTGATATCCTGCCATGAGGCAAATCTGATTCGGCTGATTCATTCTTTGCCCAACCGTACCTGGCTTTTGTCGAAAAGCCATGTTTATCTGGGGGTTTTAAAGGCAATGTTGAATTCAGTAGTTTAGATTTGGGCTGGAGTCCTGTGGATTCGGCTTTGAATTGTCCCTTCTGGCTCTGGTTTAGGTTTTGTCATTTGATCTTGGATGGTGTTGAGAGGAGGCCTACTCGATCCATCTTTGATCGGTTGAGAAGATAGTGAATCTCTAGGATTTACTGGAACATTCTCAACTTCCTCATTCTTGCATGTGTTTCGTCTCAAGAATTTGACATCTCTCAACATTTTGGTGAATCAATATAAGCATGAAAAAAATGAAATTAGAACACTTCAAACAAAAAGAAATTGAAGTTTAAAAATGAGTACCTGAAATCGAAGAACGGACACATCACAATCTTTCATAATTATCTCTAGGCCTCTGACGTTTTCTGAGTTGCAATTATCTTTGCATCACCAACCTCAAGTGCCAGAAACTGCCCAAGAACATTGAAAAAGGAAAAATATAAGGTTAAATATTTTTCAAAACAAAATATGGGTTACTCAATTATGGGTAAGATTACATTTAGGTCACCCAATTATTAAATATTACACTTGGGTCACTCAATTATGGATAAGGTTATCACCTTTCATATTAAAAAAATACATCAACTTAGTCATTTTTTCTTCCAAATCACTTGTATACCTTCGTTAACACTAAAGTACTTCATTTGAAATCATTAATTAATCTAATGCACAAATTGATATATATATATATTTTAAATAAGAAGGGTGACCCAAATGTAACCTTACGTAATAATATTCATCATCATCATCATCATCATCATCATCATAATAATAATAATAATAATAATAATAATAATAATAATAATAATAATAATAATAATAATAATAATAATAATAATAATAATAATAATAAGTAAAAATCTAGTGACAACAACTGCCCTTCTTTGCTCATCTCTGTGAAACAGGGATAGAGCAAAGACCAAAAGACACTAATTTTCACCGATTGTTGATTGGTTCCATTCTCCTGATGCCCAAATGGATAGCCAAGTTCTGGAAAAAAGGTTCTATCCTCTTCATGCTCTGATAGATAAGCAGGTTGAAAAGGGGTTCCATCATTCTCTTGCTCGGATAAATAAGTAGGTTCCATTCTCCAATGCCCGAACAGATATGCGGGTTTTGAAAAAAAGGTTCAATCCTCCTTATGCTCGGATAGATAAGCAAGTTGAAAAGGGGTTCCATCATTCTCATGCTCGAATGAATAAGCAAGTTCCATTCTCCAAACGCCAGAACGGATAGACGAGTTCTACTCTCCAAATTCCTGAATAGATGAGCTGGTTCAATTCTCCAAGTGCCCGAATAAATAAGCAGGGTTCCATTTTCCTTACACCTGAATGGATAGGCGGATTATATTCTCCAAATGCCCGAATAGATGAGCTGGTTCTATTGTCCAAGTGCCTGAATAGATGAGCAGGGTTCCATTCTCCTTACGTCTGAGGGAATAGGCATATTCTATTCTTCAAATGCCCAAATAGATGAGTAGGGTTCCATTCTCTTTACGCCCAAATTGATAGGTGGATTCTATTCTCCAAATGCCCGAACGGATAAGCAGGTTTTATTCTCCAAGTGTCTGAATAGATGAGTAGACCTAAAAAAATGTTTCGTCCTCCTCATGCTCAGATGAATAAGCAGATTGAAAAAAGGTTCCATCCTCCGCATGCTCGAATAGATAAGCAGGTTCCATTCTTCGAATGCCCGAACGGATAAACATGTTCTATTCTCGTTATGCTTGAATAGATAAGCAAATTCCATTCTTCAAATGCCCAAACGGATAGGCGAATTCTATTCTCCTTAAGCTCGAATAGATGAGTGGATTCCATTCTCCAAATGCTAGAAACGGATAGGCGGGTTCTGTTCTCCTTATGCTTGAATAGATAAGCAGCTTCTTTTGCTGAAAAGTCCTTCATGTACCTGAAAAATGCGATATTCAATGCAATTATGATGTGTATGCCCCTAGGGATGCCTAAAACATATATGCATGTCGATTTCTTTTGCTTTTTAAATTCTTTTCCTCAGAATTATTTTTTCCTTTGGTTTTTAAATCTATACATTTACTTGCTCAATCCAGATAAACTGAAATACATCCTTGAATGATTTTGAAAGCTTCAAGTCTTCATATACCCCTTAAATAACATCCAGGAAAACAAGCCAATTTGGGGACAAAATCCCCAATTTCGTCCCAAGAAATCATCCCAAACGATCGGAAACACTTTGAATTATTGAAAACCAACTGGATTTCATCTAATCTGGCTCGAATTTTGGGAATTTTGCCCTCAAATTAAATTAGGGTTCAGACCCTTTTCCCCCGAATTAATGAGCTACCGACGATAGCAAGGGACGAGGTCGGAGGCGTTGGACTCAGTCGGTCGAGGCGAGTCGACCAGCACCAACCTCATCAACCGTCGTGGCCCAGGGACAACGCGGCCAGCGCCGGCAGCTGGCTCGAACTAGGGATTTGGGGAACCAATCCCATGTACGTGACAGCGCGAGTTGGCCCCTTTTCCCTTTTTTTCTTTATTTGATCCGAGCCATTGATTATTTCAGCCCCAAATCTAACGGTCTCGAATAAACCTGAAAAAAAAACAAAATAAATGGGTTATTTTGGGCCTAAAACTAAAATGGGTCCCCTTATATGTTTTGGAGTGGGTTTTTATTTAAATAGATTTATTATAGGACACCTTATTTAATTCAAATGGATTCTTTTTATTTTTTGCATTCTATTTTTTGGGCTTTAACTATAATAATAATACTTAATAATATTCATCATCATCATCATCATCATCATCATCATCATCATCATCATCATCATCATCATCATCATCATCATCATCATCATCATCATCATCATAATAATAATAATAATAATAATAATAATAATAATAATAATAATAATAATAATAATAATAATAATAATAATAATAATAATAATAATAATAGGTGAAAATCTAGAGACACCAACTGCCCCTCTTTGCTCATCTCTGTGAAACAGGGATAGAGAAAAGACTAAAAGACACAGATTTTCACCGATTTGCTGATTGGTTCCATTCTTCTGATGCCTGAACAGATAGGCAAATTCTGAAAAATAAGGTTCTATCCTCCACATGCTCAGATAGATAAGCAGGTTGAAAAGGGGTTCTATCCTCCTCATGCTCGGATGAATAACCTGGTTACATTCTCCAAACTCCCGAATGCAACCGTAGAGAACCATGAACGAATGTTTTCATCACTTCATGACACAATTAAACCTCAGTTTGAACGGGGGCATCGCCTTGCATGAGAAGGTAAAAAATAATAGAAGAAGTAGCACATGTGTTGAAGAGTTTTAAGTGGACTGTGTTGTCAAGCAAGATCCACACTTAAGATGTAAGATCCCTAAAGCATAAGAAAGGATAAAGCCATGCCCAGTGGGCAAACTGTGCCATCAGATTGGGGCAAGGGTTCAAGATCCCTGACTTTGATAGGCATGAGAAAAAGAGATTAAAGCGCCAACATCATTCAAGGTGAAGGTTTAGTGTGCAAATGCTTCAAGATGTCCTATAGGGGCAAGAATTTGAGAATCCACAAGAAGCGTTGAAGGTGCTTAATGTTATTCTAAGGGGTATATGAAGACTTGAAGCTTTCCAAACCATTCAAGGATGCCTTTCAGTTTATCTGGATCACGCGAGCAAATGTATGGATTCAAAAAACCAAAAGAAAAATAATTCTGAGGAAAATAATTTAAAAAGTAAAAGAAATCGAGATGAATCCATGTTTTAGGAATCCCTAAGGGCATGCACATCATAATTGCATTGAATATCGCATTTTTCAGGTACACGAAGGACTTTTCAGCAAAAGAAGTCGCTTATCTATTCAAGCATGTGGAGAATAAAACCAGCCTATCTATCCGGGCATTTGGAGAATGGAATCTGCTCATCTATTAGAGCTTAAAGAGAATAGAATTCGCCTATCCGTTCGGGCATTTGAAGAATGTAATTTGCTTATCTATTCAAGCATAAGGAGAATAGAACATGCCTATCCGTTCGAGCATTCAGAGAATGGAACCTGCTTATCCATCCGAGCATGAGGAGGATGGAACCTTTTTTCATTCTGCTTATTCATCCGAGCATGAGGAGGATATAACCTTTTTTTAGGTCTGCTCATCTATTCGGGCACTTGGAGAATAGAACCTGCTTATCCGTTCGGGCATTTAGAGAATAGAATTCGCCTATCCGTTCGTGCGTAAGGAGAATGGAACCCTCCTCATCTATTCGGGCATTTGAAGAATAGAATCTGCCTATCTATTCGGGCGTAAGGAGAATGTAACTATTTATCTATTCGGCCATTTGGAGAATAGAATCCGCCTATCCGTTCGGGCGTAAGGAGAATGGGACCCTGCTCATCTATTCGGGAACTTGGAGAATAGAACCAGCTCATCTATTCGGGCATTTGGGGAGTAGAACCCGCCTATCCGTTCAGGCGTTTGGAGAATGAAACTTGCTTATTCATCCGGGCATGAGGAGGACAAAACCCTTTTTCAACCCGCTTATCTATTCGAGCATGATAAGCAGGGTTCCATCTATCAGATGCAAGGAAAGGCTATAAAGGGGGATTTAAAAAAAGAGTCATGGCAAAAATGTAAAAGAGGAAAAATCATAAGCCCCAATTTTCATAGTATGAATGATTCATGAATCCATATACCGGATAGTGCCCCACTTTTTGGTGGCTCTCTTTTTCACACACTCCCCAAAATTTAAATTTCCCACTTTTCTAATCTCAATCAGACATTAAAAGTTTTGAGGTCCCTGAAGAAAGGTTAACTCAATAAGGCAGAATGTGTTCTGAAGACAAACTCCTTTTCTCGGATATTCATGTGTGATCCAAATGGTCTTTTAAGGCTTGTAATGTAGGCTAGGCTCGGGTTGCCAAGAAAGGACATATAGGCTCAAATACATGTTTTAAGGGTGATTAAACCAAGGATCAGTCTTTTTTATGATATCTTCATTCTTTTCTTCTTTGGATCACTCTTCACTGCCCATTTTGGGTTTTCACCCTAGAGTTCATTTCCTTTTTTGGCATATATCTCATTTGAAGGATTTATTTCAAATTTTCCTTTGCATTTCCTTTTCCATTTCTTCTTCTCTTCATTTCTTTTTCCTCTTTTTCTTCTCTTCATTTCTTTTTCCATTTTTTCTCTTCTTCTCTCCTATCCTCTTATCTTATCTTCTCTTTTTCTTTTTCTCCTTTTTTTTCCTTTTCCTTCTTTCTTCTTCTCTTCTCTTCTCTTCTTTTTTTCTTTCTATTTCTCTTTTCTTATTCTTTCTTTTTTTGTGTCCCTTTCTTTTTCAGTTTAGGACATTTAACTTGATCTAACATATTTTCCTTTACCTGCAAACAACTTTTCATCTTTTTTGCCCCTCAGTGTGGGGAGTGATCATTGCATAAGGTTAAATCACAAGAAAAATATCATGCTCAAAGGGGGTCAACAATGGATTTTTATTTTCTTATTTGTGAAGGGAAATGAAGGAATGCCAAATGTCATCTCACACACAAATATCGTCGAAGAGAAGTAGTCTTCAGTTGGTAGATGTTTTAGAGTTATCACTTAATTCAAGGACCCTAACAACAATGTCTAAGAGGGAAATTCACTCATAATTTATATATGGGATTTCTCCATTAAACCTGAACACACTTTATTGCCCTTTATCTTCGGATTAGATTCAAGAATCATTCATACAATCAATAATAGGGGCTCTTCCAGAAAGATGTAGTTTGGAAGAGAAAATAGATGAAGAAGAAGAAAAAGAGAAAAAAACGAAACGTTTGCCACTTGAGAAAATAAAAAAAGAATGCATCTTTAAAAACAAGTAAATAATAAAGAAGCCCTTACAAAAGATCCTTAATGCTCGTGGGCAAAAGCAAAAGGGTTGGTTCTAAGCATGATCCTAATACCGTCTAGGAAGATCCTTACTGTCTGAGCATTATTCTAGAAAGGCATGGGTGAATTGCGGCCAAGCTCGACCCGTCCATTTCGCGACAAGGTTCTTCAAGCGTTTGTCATATTCTTCTTCCTTGAGTCTCCCACTCTTGATGGCTATTCTCTAAAGTTGTCAATCTATTTCTATGCCATTGCTCTAGACTGAGAACGAGTATTGTACTTGTAGGATGTTTTTGCTATTTTGGAGATTCTATCATGCGATTATGTGTGAATGTATGCAGTGATCCTAACATAAATGCAAGCCACAAAAAAAATGCAAATGCATGGATGCAAAAGTATGAATGCAGGAGAGGGGCCGTCAATTCCATTAAGATATTTCTCTAGAAGTAGCTTCCATTGAATGTAAAAGGTCTTACAAATATGTCTCAGTCTAAGCACCCAGTTCCTCTTCGATCAGTCTTTGAAGCCCAATCCTACTTTATTGGTCTGACGCGGGGGAGAAGAGATGTAGCTTCTTGACATCACATGCTTAGCCACGTCTTCAGTTTAGGATGTGATGCTTCTATCGGACTCGTCTCGCTCGTGAGTCTTGTTGTCCCTAAGCCGAGTAGACCAATGGCCCTCTTCAAATTTTTATTTCGTGATAACAACTTGATCGGATCGTTGAAGTGGTCCCAAAACACTTGCGACTTATAGTATTCTGTCTTAGAGTCATTATTCAGTGTAGCCACTGCCTCGACCCATTTTGACACGTAATCCACAGCTAATAAGATGTAGAGATCTCCAAATGATGAAGGTAAGGGTCCCATGAAGTCTATTCCCCATACGTCAAAGAGCTCCACGTCCAAGATGCTTTGCAATGGCATTTCATGCCTTCGAGATATATTCCACGTCTTTTGGTATTTGTCACGAGACTTCTAAAATTCATGTGCATCCTTAAAGAGTGTGGGCCAATAGTATCCAGATTGTAGATTTTTTGCATCAGTCCTAGCTCCTTCAAAATGGCCTCCACACGAAGATAAGTGCCGATGGAATAAGATCTCATTTTGCTCCTCTTCGGGGACACGTCTTCAAATCATTTGGTCAGCACATTGCTTGAATAAATAAGGCTCGTCCAAATAGTAGAATCGCTCTTTATGTCTGAATTTTCTTCTTCCTTGGCTATTCAAATAAGGAGGCAAAATACCACTAACGAGAAAGTTAACAATATCAACATACCACGAAATTACCGCAACAAATAATATTTTCTCATCAGGAAATTCCTCCTTAATTTCTAGTTCATCATTGCATTCAATCTTGTTCTCTAGCCTAGAAAGATGATCAACAACTTGATTTTCAACGCCTTTTCTATCCCTAACCTCTAGGTCGAATTCTTGCAAGAGAAGTATCCACCTAATAAGTCTAGGTGTAGCATCCTTTTTAGTCATTAAGTATTTAATAGCTGAATGATTGGTATGTACATTGGCTTTAGTACCTATCAAGTATTCTCTAAACTTATTAATTGCAAACACAACAACCAACAATTCTTTTTCAGTGGTTGTGTAATTGATTTGTGCATCATTTAAAGTGCGGCTAGCATAATAAATAACATGAAAGATTTTACCTCGGCATTGCCCAAGTGCTGCCCCCAATGCTTAGTCACTTGCATCACACATAAGCTCGAATGGTGAGGTCTAATCTAGGGGAACAACAATAGGTGCTGAGATAAGCCTCTCCTTAAGTTCATTAAATGCGCTGTAGCAATCGCTATTAAACACGAAGGACTAGTTTTGATGTAGCATATGGCACAATGGCTTGGAGATCTTGGAGAAGTCCTTTATGAACCTCCTATAGAAGCATGTATGTTCCAAGTAACTTCGAATGCCCTTCACGGTGGTGGGAAAAGGTAGTTTTTTGATCACTTTTGTAACATCCCAAAATCTGGTCTAGCCGGAGTTGAGTTTCGGTAATTAGAAACCCTATATTTGAAAGGTTCAAATATAGTGTTGACTTTGAACGTCTAGTCAATTGTATTGACATTGGACTCTATTTGAGTCAAATTATCGATTGAGGACCTTATTGAATTTATCTAAAACCTTTTAGTGACTACATTGTGAATATTGAAAACTTGAAGGTAAAAGTATGAAATATTGAGAATTGAGGGACTAACCCTGTGATTATCCCCTCTTCAAGCCTAATCACCCATACGTGGAGTGACCAAGACACTTTCCTTCAAAGGAAGGAATACCTTTTGGCTATCATAACTTTTGGGGAGTAAAAACAAGTAAAAGGAACTTACCCGATTTAGTAAGAAGCAACCACCTCTCCATCTTCTTCTTCCTCTAAGCAAACACCACCATTGGAGTTGGAATCTAAGCTCAAGTTTCCTTTCATTTCTTAATCATTTTGTATAGCTATCGATCGGGTAAGATGAATCCCCCAAACAATTGATCGAAACCATGGATATATTGAGTTTAATTTCGAATTGAAGTTATAGAGCCTTAGGCTAAAATTCAAGATTTTAGAATCTTTATCCATGGAAAATTCTATAGTGATAGCTATTTCAAATTTGAATATCGATTTTGATATTGTTGTATCGATTCTAACAATCCTTATTGTTTTACCTAGCTCAGGAATTGGAGAAAAATCATCCACCATCTCTGTCAAAAGCTAGGAATAAAGGAGTTGCAATCCGAGAGCCTTAGGAGCTTCAAAATTCAGGTGAGTGTAGTCGAAGTCTCAGAATTAGGCTAGGTGCCTATTTCCGAATCCATTGATATCGAATTTTGTATAACTAACATTGTATCTAAGGGAAATTGCATTGAATCTCATTGGATATTGAATTGGTAAGCATTGGTAAGTCATTGCATCGAACCATTGTTCATTGAGGTATTGTTATAGTTCTCATCGAAACATTGAAACATTGAACATCGATCATTGAACTTTGGTATTGCCATTGAAATAGTTATTGTTATAGATATTGTTATTGTTATAGTTACTGATCATTGGTGTTGACATAGACATTGAAATATTTCTCATTGATATCAGATATTGTTATTGATATTGAATTATTGATCACTGACATTGTCATGGGAATATTGGACATTGATATGAATATCGAACCTTGGATTTGAAAGGACATTGAATACAAGTGGCATGGCATAGAATTTATGAGCTCATTGGTACAGGTGGACTACGGTCCTTGGCTACGGCCTTTATTGTGGCGAGGTGGAGGGACTAGACCATTAATTGATTTGGTGAGATGTAGGAATTCGCGTATCAACTATCTTGATTCAATCCAAGGATTAAATTTGAAATATAATTTAATTGATATTGAATTTGGAACATATCATTGACATTGTTAAAGCATGAGTTGTTGCATATTCTATCATTGTTAATATTGGTTTTGACTACCTCACTAGGCAAAGTATGCCTAATGCATTTTAGGTTAATCTAGTTGTTAATTCGGGATCAGAGCAAAGAGAAGTTTTGGCAAGTCACCACAAGGCTAAAGTAATGTATATTGATAAGTGCCTAAAAGTTCTATATTTTTACCCTTTTTACATGGCAATTATTGCTCAACCTACACCCAATTGAGCTGTATTATGGCTCTTTATGCATTAATTATATTGTTTATATCCTTGATCCTTACGTTTGATTTATTTAATGAAAAAGGTACTGTTTTGATGCAATTTGGTGCTTGTGTAGATTTACTCACTGCCAGGGCATGTGATGCCGTGCCAGTAGGTGATACTAGGGCATTTCATTGCTAAGCCATACCGAGCCAAAGATGACAACTTCTACTGAAGAAAGCTGATTTATGAAGATAAAGCCTTGTGGAGCAGATCCAGTTTCAGACCCATGCCGAGGCAGAAGAATTCTATGTCGCGGCAATTCATTGCCGAGCCAATGTTGCGGCATTGTACAACCCAACTTGCTGACGGGGAAAATATGCAAAGTGGTAGTCGATTTGAAGAGTATAAAACGCTGAATTTTTCTACACACTTTGCATGGCGATCGAAGCATGGGAAGATGACGAAAGCATGGAAGTAAGGTTAAAGATGGAATTCAGCCAAAGAGGATTAAATGCATTAGATTAAAAAGATTCACCTCTTTAATGAAGACAAGTCCAACTCCAACTTAACTTCCTATCCAAGGACTTTGCCCTACACCTCCTCCTATATAAAGGAGGTCACTACCATGGCAGTAGTGCGTTGCTACATTCAAGAACAGAAACGATGTCATGAGGATTCCACACTACGATACACTCTAATCCGGCCCATCTTCTCATCTTGATTACTTCTTTATTTTATTTACTGGATTTTCTTAGTTTAGTTATTTTTAGATTAAATCAAATCACCCAATTTTTTGTGTTTTTACTTTATTTGTTTTCCAGTGCGAGGGAGTAGAACCGAAGGTTGAGTACCAATCCATGTGGAGACGATACTCTTATACTTATCCCTATATTACTTGCGTCGTGTATACTTGCACAATTACGGAGCACTATTTACACGCAACAAGTTTTTGGCGCCGTTGTCGGGGATTGACAACTTTTGTTTTATTTTCTTTCACTTTATATTTTATTCAGTTTTTTTTTTATTTTATTACTAGTAAAATTTGGTTTTGTCTTGGTGCATTAGCGGAGCTAACCCAGGAATCCCATTGCGAGATCCAGATCCAGAAATCAAACGCACTTACCGAAGGCTTAGACGGGAGAACAAAGCCGCAATGCAGCAACCTGAGGACCCACCCCGAGGTCGCGGTCGGGCATCAACCAAGTGCCGCCAGCACACAATGTCATTGGGTAGCACCCCGCCGATGGGCAACCACTTATTGAAGAGCAGCAGATCCCGACAGAAGATGGAGCAAATCTGCAAGCTCCATTCGTACTAGTTCAACACCTAACAGTCCGAGATTACCTTGAAAAGGACCTAAACGGAGTAAACCTTGGAGTTGTTACCCAGAGATCGAGGCCGCCAACTTCGAGCTGAAGCCCGTGATGTTTAATATGATCAACACGATGGGGCAATTTGGCGACTCCGCAACTGAAGATGCCAGACAACACTTCAAGTCCTTCCTCCAGATTTGTAACTCATTTAAAATTCAGGGAGTACATGAGGATATTCTGAGATTGAAGTTGTTCCCCTATTCACTGAGGGATAGGGCAAAAACCTCGCTCAATAGTATCCCAGCAGGATCAATTGGATCCTAGAGTGATCTTTGTCGTGATTTCTTAGCTCGTTTTAGTCCTACAAATTTAACTGACAGATTACGTAACGAGATCACTTCTTTTCGACAGGCTGATGACGAGTCCATGCCTGAGGCTTGGGAGCAAAATCGAGAGCTATTACACAAATGCCCCTTGCACGGATTCCCAGTATGGACGCAGGTAACCATGTTCTACAATGCGGTTAACACGACAACTAGGATGATGCTTGATGCCTCGACAAACGGCATACTCTTAGACAAAGAGCCAGAAGAAGCCATGGAGATCTTAAACAGGACGGCCAAGAATGATTATCAGTTCCACATGGCCAGAAGGGGAGGAGTTCGCCGTCAACCCACAGTCAATGAAATAGAGTCCGCAGACTCAATTTCATCTCAGATCGCCACATTGACAAAGCTAGTTCTGAACTTACAGTCGCAAAGCAATCAACAGAAAGTTAAGGTAATAGATTTATTTTGCGAAAACTGTGGGGATAACCATGCTTTTTCTGAATACCCTCAGAACCCAGAGTCAGGCTGCTATGTTGGAAACTTCAACTGCAACAATCAGATGTCCAACAACTATAATCCAACCTGGAAAAAGTACCCCAACTTCTCCTAGAGCAACCCTAAAAATGCCCTCAATCCGCAGCATCAGAATGCTCCAGCCCCAGGATTCCAACAAACCATGCCGCCGCAGTAGCACATGTCGGCACAATAGTCGATGCAACGTTGAATCAAACTAGTGCATATATGGCTAACATTGACACGTTAAAAAAAGACAAAAACATTTATGGACATGACAGAGATGAGGTTGCAGAACAATGAGGCAACGTTGAAATCCTTAGAAACGCAAGTGGGGTAGATCGCTCAAATTCTGAACACCAGGCCAGTCGGAGGATTCTCTAGCGACACTAAAGCCGCTAAGGGAATGTCGTACGAGCAGTGCAAGGTTGTAACAACCAGGAGTGGTATTCAACTACAAGATCCATAGGCCAAACAACCAGCAAAGGAGAAACCACAAGAGCCCATTGTCCCTACACAGTCTAAGGACAAGGATGCCGAAGCACCAGTCAAGACAAACCATGCCGCCGTAGAGTATGTGACATCACCCACAAGGCCCAGAGACAATCTACCAGCTCCACCATTCCTATAGAGGCTGAAACAAACCAAGCAAGAGTACCAGTTTAAAAAGTTCCTGGATATGCTTAAACATGTACATATTAATATACCATTGGTGGAGGCTATTATGCATATTCCAAACTATGCCAAGTTTCTCAAGGTCATAGTGTCAAAAAGAAAAAGAATTGGGGAATTTGAAATGGCGGCTGTAACGGAGGAATGCATGGCCGCATTACACAATCGAGCACCACCCAAGCTCAAGGATCTCGGAAGCTTTCTCATACCATGCGTGATCGGGAACACATATGAGGGGAGAGCACTATGTGATTTAGGTGCAAGCATCAATATCATGCCCAAGTCCGTCTTTCAAAAATTAGGGATTGGGACGGCACAACCGACCACAGTGATGCTACAGCTTGCCGACGGATCACATGTGCAACTGGAAGGGAAAATTGAAGACATCTTGGTAAAATTGAATAAGTTTATTTTCCCTAATGATTTCCTCACCTTAGATTGCGATGTAGATGAAAGAGCTTTGTTGATCCTTGGACGACCTTTCCTCGTAACATGGAGGACTGAATCGACGTGGAGAAAGGAGAACTGACAATGAAGATTAATGAGGAGCATGTTACAATTCATGTCCTTAATAGTAGAAAACACGCCGACGATACAACAACCTGTCAAGCACTCCAAGCCACTCAGCAACAAGGTAGCAGTAAGGAACCAAACGACCCCAACACTGAAGCGGTAAATTGTCGCGGCAAACATGTTGGACCATGCCAGGACACATGCCACAACATACAAGGGGGAAAACATGGACAAAGGCTGCTACCACATACATGAGCACATGTTATGAGGGATAAGAAAGTATACACTTTAGGGGATGCATCCAAGTGCACTCCTTTAGTGCACTAACCTTTTCTCTTTTTACTTTATTTTTATTTTTTTAGGTTTAGTTTTTTTTATTTTTCAGAATAAATTTTTATTTTTAGTATCTATATTTATTTCTCGTATTTTTATTCAGAATAATTTTTTTCTTGTTTTTTGTTTTTAGGAGGGAGATCAAGAAAGAAAGAAGGGAGGAACAAACAACTGGGAGAATTGACCGTTAGTTGTCGCGACATCTGACGCCCAATGTGCTACGAGAGCTACAACCGGTAGTTTCACACGGGCAGAATCGCAACGGCTAGTAACGGTAGCGACCGCGAATTGCGCTCCAACAACACAATGTGCCAAGACTCTATAAAAGGGGCCACTATTCTTCTTTGTTTTTTACTTCCAACTTTCTTTTACTTTCTTGAATCTCACAGTTATTCACGCTCCATTCTGCTCTCAATTCTTTTTTATACTTGTAGAGTGTTGGGGTGTTCTCTAAATATGAGCGCAAGTGCACACTCTTGTCAAGTTATAGTATAAAAGATATCGTCTCCCACGATGATTGGACAGCTAACTCGAATGTAAATTCTTGCACACAAAATATTAAATGCACAAGTAAATTTTAGTTTGTAATAAGAAAAAAGTAAATAAACACAAGTAAATAATAGAAGAGATCAGAGTGATATAATAGGTCAGGTTATGCTGCTTCGTAGTGTGAAACTGCGTTGAATAGGTTAAGTTATATTGCGCAGCCATACTTTGTTGTCTCAACGGAATATGGCAGATTGGTGCTTCGACAACTTTCGATGCCTCGATAGTGGAATGGACGATTGGCTCGACAACAAACTCGGCAGACCTTCAAGGCTCGGCAGAACGCTTCGATAATGATCTCACTTATATCTAAGTCAATATATTGTTGTTTCCCACTACAGATAATACAAGTCAGGCGTGAATCTTGCAATGAACATCAACCTTTAGTTCGTCCTCTTTTAGCCACCTTAAACCCTAACCTATGTCTAGGCTGGATTGATCAACACATGGTATTGATGAGATTGCGCTTACTTCTTTCGTGAGTTTGACTCTCTCGATGCCAAACAAATGGATTGCTCACAATCGATCTTTCGAACTCAATTGAAAACAATGAAAAGCATGAAATAAGAAAACCTTGAATTTATTGCAAAAACAAACTTGAACCTAAACAACCATTCTCACAACTACTTTACAATGTAACCCAAACCCTAGATTATTTAGAACATAATGGCGGCAAGAAAACACAAGAGAAACCTAAGCTATGTCGACTATGAGTTGTTTAAAATACAAGGTATGATGGGGTATATATAGGGCATTGGCATAGGTTAAGTCCTCCTTGGAGTAGAAGTCTTCCTCATGATAAAGTAGCTTTTGAATTGAATGCATCCCTTAAATTCCGACTTCTTTGACTTGAAATTGGACTCCTTGTGCCACAAGTATGCTTAGGCTGCCTTAGACAATTTCTCCTTTGGCGGCTCTGTTCGCTATTTCCGGTATCAGTAAATTGCGTGGATGTGCTCATTAGACTCAAAAAATTATGCTCTTCCAATCGCACTCCAATTCACCAAATCCTCCAGTTGCTGCCCTGGGCGGCAGACATGGTGACGACAACTACTCGACAGCATCTCTCTCTATGTTGAGCTACTTCAATACAGCTCCTTGGCTTGCTGCCTCAACATCAGTTCCTCAGCTTTCTCCTCCTCCTGAAAGCTTCAAGCATCTGAAACTAAAACTAAACTAAAACAATATCTTTTCTCACCAAATCAAAAGATATTCAATAGAAATATAGTAAAGCAAAAAATATTGTAAATAGT
Source organism: Hibiscus tridactylites (assembly GCA_958450335.1). Classification (NCBI taxonomy): domain Eukaryota; kingdom Viridiplantae; phylum Streptophyta; class Magnoliopsida; order Malvales; family Malvaceae; genus Hibiscus; species Hibiscus tridactylites. Next base: position 51,712,785 of record OY288290.1, read on the forward strand.
GCTTGTATGTACCTAATCATGCCTAAAATGTACTTAAGAACATCAATAATATGAGATGGAATGTATACAAAATATAGGACTTATGAGCACTTTACACACCCTCAAACGCGAACTATTTCTTTTCCTCAAGCAATGGAATCCTAAACATACTTGCCCTTGCACTAATAAAAAAGAAGAACATGTTTTAAACTTGATTTAGCACCTCAAAGTCGTAGCACCTATCATTAAATTAGTGAAAGGAGAATAGCATGAATTAACTCAGAATTAAACTATAATGCCAGTGCAGTATGTGCAGAAACTGTGTACAAGCTGAATCTGAAGAATATTCTAAGTAAACAAAGATGGTGTCAAGGTAATATAAGGTTGCTGCCGAGGCAGCACAATTAAGCACATTTTGTAATCATGGCAATAAGGGCTTCAGCTTATTACAACTACTCTTTAGGTTTGAAATTAAGATAAGAGCAAACTACAAAACCCCGAACCCATTGAGTAGAGTCATCCCGTGAAGATTTTCATTCACTCATGCTAATTTGTTCGTCACTTCAAAAAATTTCAGATTCATGGGCTTTGATAGTAGCGAAGTGTCCTTGCACATGATTCTTCCTAGAGCATGTTTCGGGCACCTTTAGGAAAAACAACATAATTTTTTTTTTCTTTCCTGTCGTGGCAGTGCTTTCCTTTTTCTATTTGTTGTCTGCCGCAGCGGCTTCTTGCAACCATGTTAGAATTTACAAATAATTCAAGCAAGCAATGTTTATCAGAAATTCAATCAAATTCAGCAAGTAACAATAGTTTTTTAATTTTTGGCATTTATAGAAAAATTCTAAGTTTACTTCATGCTTTCCCCAAAATTAAGTTATTTTTTTATGGTGCGAAAAATTTAAGATCGGCTATCCTATCATAGGCACAAGTTCTAACAAAATTTTTCTTTTGATTAATTTAAAAGGCAAGTACATTATGCAACCTATATGCTCTAAATATGCCTGAACAATGATGAGTGTAACCCCCCAAACTCGAGATGGACATTGCCCTCAATGCACAAAATAAATAAATAAACAGAAAAATAAAAGACAAGAAAAATAATTAAAACGGAAAAATAAGAAAAAGAAAGAAAAGAAACAACGCTAGAAGTTGGCGGACGGTTGAGAAGATGATGGAGTTCCTAAAGTAGAGGAGGAAGATGAAGACTGGATGACCAAGTGGCGGCTGGTAGAGGTCCTGACAGCAGGCTTGGCAGGTGATGTCTTTGCTGTGCGCGGCGGCTGGACTCTCTTGGGCGTAGGGCGAGGAGCTTCACTGTGGTCCGGTTCAAATTCTGATTCCTCATCCTCCGGCTCGGCCATGATTATATGCTGCTTCCTTTTCCTACTTGGCTCCTCCATAGGTGCTGTCGATGGCTCTACCGTGTCATTTGGTTCTGCTGTTGCTGCTGTGTACTGTCTAGATTCTTTGGAAGGGGAGGTGTCTGCCACTGTGATGGCTGGAGAAAGTTGTTGCTGATGCCTCTTTGGAGTGTTGGCCACCGTGTGAGAGGAGGAGGTGGTGGAGTATGACGGGTATCGCGTTGGAGAGGGCATCTACCGGCGGAAGGCGGCGTGGCGGACAACAGCTTCTAGTGGTGTAACCTCTCTTTGTTCAGCTGTGGTGGCCAATTCTTGTGGGAATCTAGGCAGGGAGGGGCCGTCGTTGAGGAACTTCTGTAGCAAATAAGTCACAAAGGCCTCTTGGACTTCCCCCACATATTTCATGAAGGTAAGCTGCTGCTGCTCGATTCTCTTGTTGCTGGCGATTAGTGTGTTGAGCAGTTGTATATTTTCAGGGTTTGGGGTAGCCTCAGTACTGCCTCTTATTGTTGGGGCAGCTGTGTTGTGTGCCGATGGCTGAGATGGTGTGATCGGCTCTGTCTCAGGCGCCTGCATCATTTGGAGCCTAACCTTCCTTGTCCAGCCCTCCCTTGGTGGTGTCAGCACGTCTTTGGAGTCGGAGGGGCGGTTGAAGTTCGCGCACAGGCCGGTGATGAGGAAGGCGAAGTAGAGTCTGCCCTTGGACTTCCGGTAGTAGCTGTGGATTTCCTTGCAGATTATGTCACCCACGTTGATCGGTCGATTGTTTATGATTAAGTGGATCAGGGCTAGACGGGACCGGTCAACTGTCGTGTTGTGGGAGGTGGGAAGCAGGCGTCACTGTTGAATGTATTCCACAGCATTGCCTTCAGTAGCATACGACGGTGTTGAACAGACCCGCTGTGTTTCCCCGCCAGCCACGGGGTGTTTGGTTCACACAACCTATCCTTCATTCTATCGTAGTCGGCTGTTGTTAGTGTCTGCCGCCATTCCTCATGGGGGTTGTCGTTCATCTCCATCCCATAGAACCTATTGATGGTGGTGGCGTTGTGTTTTACTGCCTCCCCTATGACAAAGATGAATGAAACTTCTGGGCGGGGTTGGTGGGCGTAAAACTCTCGGACGAGGGTGACATTGGCTACTTCGGGCTGCTTATCAAAGATTTCCCACCCTTGGCTATGGATCTTCTCGAAGAGGGCAGGCTCGAGACCTAAGTCTCCTGTCGGCTGCGAGGAGTGAAACCCTTGCTCCTCCCAAACTACTCTGTTGGCAAATTGCGTTCTGTTCCTTTTCTAGTCTAGCTCGGAAAAAATCTCTGGAATGTGGGTTTGGATTGTGATGCTGCCATTTTAGTGAGACAGTTGTAATATGAAAGTAACTGAAAATAAAAAAATATTTGAGAAAGCAAGTGGACGCAGAAGAGGTTAAACAAGGACATAAAGTGAAGAAAATGAATGAAATAGTGAGGTATATATTGGGGTTGCCGAGAGTTTCCGTGGTGGCATTAAATTCCAACGGGCAGATTTTCACGGCGCGTGTTACAGGATTAAATGCCCATTACGATTTAGCCGTTGGCAGCTAGCCGTTAGCGGTATTCTAGCCGTTACGCTTTTTTCCGTTGGGCTACCTTCAGCTGTTTCGACGGCATGGTGGGCGGGCTCCTTGTTGGGCCTTCTTCTTGGTCCTGCTTATTTATTCATAATCCTGAAATAAAAATAATTAACTAAATAAAGAAAAATGAATAAAAATACTTAAATCTGAAAAATAAAAATGTGGAAAATAAATTGCAATAAATTAAAATCTAATCCTAAAACATAAAAAGAAAAAGAAAGATATTAAAAATAAATTAAGTTATGTTAGGAGTGCATTGAGGTGCATCTCCCAAACATAACCACTTCCCGAGTTGGTTGTGTTTTGCTTTTTGTCCATGTGGGTCATCTTGCTCCTTGGGGTCTTTGTTGCTGCTCTGATATCTACCCTGGCGGCTGCTGCCTTGCTCTGTTTCTATGCAGACCTTGGAGGCATGTGTGTCTTGGCACACTTCTTTTTCCTTGGCTGGCTTCGTGGGCTGTAAAACATGTATCTTTATGTTTTGATTGTCAACCCTCATTATGAGTTCCCCATTCTCCACATCTATTAATGTTTTGCCCGTGGCTAAGAATGGTCGCCCAAGAATGATGGGGGCGTTCTCGTCTGCCTCACAGTCGTGGATGAGGAAGTCAGCTGGGAAAATGAAGTTGCCCACTCGTACAAGGATATCTTCAACTTCTCTTTCCGGTTGCACAATGGAATGGTCAGCTAATTGGAGCATGATGTAAGTTGGTTTTGCTTTTCCAATTCCTAATTTGTTGAAGACAGCCTTGTGCATCAGATTAATGCTTGCTCCTAGGTCACATAGAGCTCTCATATCATGGTTGTTGTCTATCTTGCATGGAATGATAGAGTTGCCTAGATATGTCCTCTTGGGCGGCACCTTGTTATGCATCATTGCCATGCATTTTTCAGTGACAGCTACCGTCTCGAATTCCCCAATTCTCCTTCTCTTGGAAACCATATCTTTTAGATACTTCGCATAATTTGGCATGTTTTGTATGGCTTCCACGAGTGGGATGTTGATGTGCACCTACTTTAGGATATCCAGAAATTTCTTGAACTGGTGTTCTTACTTTTGTTGTTTAAGCATTTAGGGAAGGGCGGCGACAGACGGATGTCCCGGATGTGTTACTTGCAGGGAAATCTGATATGTGAGGGTTCAGAATCATCTATCTCAGGGTTGTCGTCATCTGCCTGGGCATCAGTTTGTTTTGCTGCCCTAGTAGGTTGTTCATGTGTTGCTGCGGCGGGCAGCTCTGGCTGCTTTTCCTTTGGATGTTCAACTCTGGGATCATCTAGTTGCTTCCCACTTCTTGTAGTTATTGCTTTACACTGCTCATAAGTGGGTTTTGTCGTGGCCTCTGTGTTTCTAGGTGATGCGCCCATTGACCTGTTGCTTATGATCTCAGTGAACTGCCCAAACTGGGTCTCCAAGTTCTTTATCACAGCCTCTTGGTTGTTGATCCGCATCTCAGTCTTTTCCATGAAAGATTCAGTATTGTCAATAAATTTATTAGTACGAACAATAAAATCACTAGTGCGAGATATAAAAGTATGTAAAGTAGATTCTAATTAATTATTGTTCATATTATGTTGCTGCTGAGGCGGCTATCGGGACAAGTTTTGTTGATATCCTCCTGGTTGCTGGGTTTGATTTGTAGTCGTGTTGGGGTTACTCCAAGAGAAATTCAGATGCTTTTTCTAGCCTGGGTTGTAACACCCCCTTCCCGATCTGGTCGAGAATCGGGTCAGAAGGTGAAACCGATGATCAATACAGAAATCAGTGCAACAAAATTTTATTTTATTATTAACATTTTCATCCATATCATACAACAAATCATTACAATCGAACATCTCAATCTAATTTTCCCATATGAGCAATGATTAATCATTCAAGGGCTAAATCACAACTATTACAAGTTTTATGCGCCAATTCGTTATTTTGAAAAACTAGAGGTCCTTCAATGTAATTGATTTTACCATACTGAAATTCACTATATTAATATCATCTCTGCAAAATTTAATACAATTTGGAGATCATTAACTTATTCAATTTAACCTTACAATGTTCAGTGACTAGACTGTGAAACTAGCAACCTGTTCAATGAGCCTTTAACTAACTTACCTGACCACGCATCGAAACAACCTAGGGCTGTTTCGAGACGGGTGAACAGTGGTCAACTTCTGTTGACTTTCTTCTTTAGACAATATCGATACGGGCATGCCCTGTATCGAAACATGTTGACCTCCCTTGTCTTTGACATTGACTCGTTTCGATACGCTATAAACTCGTATCGAAACGAGGGGTTCTAGTGACAAAATGTTTCGAAACGGCCATGAACCGTTCCGATACACCTTATTCCTCAGGCTAAATTATGCTTACCCGTATCGAAATGCCATCACCCGTTTCGATACGGCCTGACTTGTAATGACAAATTTTTGCTGGTATTTATTCAATTTGACCTATCGAACAATGTCCAAATGCAACGAAACTTTACACACAATATTTCAATGGCATAAACTACTAGCATGCCAAGTTTCATGATCATACGAATACGTTTACTACATTTTTACCTTTTTGAGCTAAGCATGCACTTTTAAGCCATTTTAAGCCAACCAAAAGGGCCATATAGGGCCATCATATGCACACCACAAACATAACAAAATGGGCATATTTGACTAGTTCAAGTACTTTTCCACCTTCTTAGGAGTTCTTAGGATCAAAATACATTACTTAAAGGCTTGTAGAGACTTGTCTTGCTTTGCCAATCTGATAATCCGACACTTGATCTTTTAACCTGAAAATGCATGAGATGAGACACGTTGGGCATACATTGCCTAGTGACGTAGTCATAAACAATATGATTAACAATATATAATATATATATATATATGATCTCATGCTCATCAAGTCAAGTCTATGCATTAATATACAATGTTCAACATGTTCATTTCATCATTAGTCCTTGGATTGAATCAAGATAATGGATACACGAATTCCTACGCTTCGCCAAATCAATGAATGGTCTAGTCCCTCCGCCTCACCAAATCAACATAGGTCGTAGCCTTAGGACCATAATACACCCGTACACTGAGCTCATGAATTCTATGGCATGCCAATTGTATCCAATGTCCATTCCAATCCAAAGTTTCAATGTTAATATCCATTTCAATAATCAATGAGTATTCCGATGGCTAAAGATTTTAATATTATTGATAGCCAATGTTTCTTATAATCAATATTTCATGGTTTGATGCCAATGACAATAATCCATGATTTCTTAGCAATGTTCCAACAACAATATCTATACAATAAAAATGCTCAACGACGATACCACTAACTATGACCGATGTTTAATGACGAACTTACTGACACTTACCAAGGTGTCCGATTAACCATCCAATGCAATTTCTTCAATAACATTGTTAGCAATGTAATCTAAATTATCAAATAATGATCCGGGAAGGCCTTTCGCCTAAACTCGAGACTCTGACTACAATCATCTTGACACTCTGAAGTTTTCAAGGCTCTCGGATGACAATCCACTTGGTCCTAGCTTTTAAATGGAGATGATGGATGTTCTTTTTCAACTTCTTGAGCTAGGAAACCAATAGAGAGATTGTTAGGATCGATATTTCGATATCGAAATCAATATAATAATATCAAAATCGATAATCGATCTCAATAGAGATGAAAACGATAAGATATCCATGGATAGTCAAAACCCTAGCTTGAGTTTAACCATGTTTTATCCCTGGAATTCAATAATCAATTGAGGATTATATCTTACTCGATCGATAGGAACAATTTGATATCAATAAAACAAAGAGAAAGTGAAGCTCAAAACTTCCTCAAATGGAGGTGCTTGCTTCAAGGAAGGAGATGAGGAAGATGAAAAGATGGAGAGGTGTATGCTTTAAAGATTTTCGGGTAAGTTTTCTAATTCCTTTTCCCTTTTGTTTTATATCACATATTTGTTGGAAGGAAAGCTCTCAGACCATCCCACGTGAGCTAAAATTAATTAAGGAGGGGCTAATCGCAAGATTAGTCCTTCAATTCTCACCATACTTTGATTTTTCTTCCCAACTTGCATTTTCTCCAATTTAGTCACTATATGGGTTCAATATTATTCAATAGAGTCTGATAACGATATTTTTAGCTTAATTAGGGTTCGATATCAATAATTAACTAGTCGATGCAATATTTAGACTTCATCAATGTAGAATTTTCGATCACCGAAGCTAAATTCCGACTAGATCGGATTTTGGGGTGTTACAACTCTCCCCCTTAAGAAAAATTCGTCCTCGAATTTTTACCTGAACTGAAGAGATGTGGATATTGTTGTCTCATGGTTTGAAGCTGACTTTGTGAAACGATCTGCAATAATCTAATGGAAGCACAATGTTCTGCCTTAACACGTTGGCATGTGAGGCATTTGAAAATGAAATCAAGTATGGCTTGCTTCATGCCCGGCCACCAATAGAGTTTGCGTAGGTCTTTATACATCTTCACAGACCCTGGGTGAACAGAAAAAGAACTCGAATGAGCTTCAAAGAGAATATCGGTGCGAAGAGATTTATCACTAGGTACATAGACCCGGTTGTGAAAACACAAGAGCCCTTCAGAATTAATTCTGAAGTTGGGGTTGTTCGATAGCTTAGAGACAATGGTTTGAAGCTCAGGATCTTACTCTTGCAAATCCTTGATTCGTGAAACGATGGTAGACTGAACCTGAAGTTCAGCTACAAAGCAACGATGTTTTCGAAGTCAGAAGTGAGAGTTAATTGCTCGAGAGGCTACAATATAACAATGTTACAATGAGTTAATGTACTACATAATACATATAACTCCAAATTCATTGTCAATGCTTACCAAGAAAAGGTTTGTGGATGAGTGCATCAGCTACAATGTTAGCCTTGCCTGGGTGATAATCAATGACAAGATCGTAATCTTTAAGGAGTTCCATCCACCTCCGTTGCGGAAGATTCAACTCCTTTTGAGTCAACAGGTACTTAAGGCTCTTATGATCAATGAAAAGGTAACATTTTCTCCATAGAGATAATGTCTCCAGATTTTCAACGCAAAGACAACTGCAGCCAATCCAAGGTCATGAGTAGGATAATTCATTTTGTGTGGCTTAAGTTGTCTCGAAGCATAAGTGATAACCTTGCCTCCGTGCATCAATACACATCCTAACCCGAGATGTGATGCATCATTGTAAACTATGTAGTCCTTTCCGAACTCAGGTTGGGTCAGGACTGGTGCATGAGTCAACACTTGTTTCAACTGATCAAAACTTCGTTGTTGAACCTCAGTCCAAACAAAAGGAGCTTCTTTCCTCAATAATTTGGTTAAATGAGCAGCTATCATAGAAAATACTTTTACAAATCTACGATAATAGCCATCAAGCCCAAGAAAGCTTCTGACTTTGACAATGTTCTTCGGTGGATGCCAATCTACAATAGCTTGGATTTTCTTTGGATCCAATTGAATACCTGAAGCTGACACGATATACCCTAGAAAGGCAATTTCTGTGAGCCAAAGCTCACACTTAGAGAACTTCACGTACAATTGTTTCTCTCTTAGAGTCTGAAGCACACTACGAAGATGGTCTCGATGCTCCGCTTCATTCTTGGACTAGATCATATATCGTCTATAAACACCACTACGAACTTGTCAAGATAGGGCCGAAAGACCCGATTCATCAAATCCATGAAAGATGCCAGTGCATTGGTTAGCACAAAGGGCATCACCAAGAATTCGTAGTGTCCATATCTTGTACGGAAGGTAGTCTTTGGCACATCACACTCCTTAACTCTCATTTGATAGTAGCCCAACCTTAAGTTGATCTTGGAAAACATAGAGGCATCTTTTATTTGATCGAACAGGTCGTCTATTCTAGGCAACGTATATTTATTCTTGATGGTTACTTTATTCAACTGTTTGTAGTCGATGCACAATCGCATAGAACCATCCTTCTTCTTAACAAAAAGAACCGGAGCTCCCCAGGGTGAAGAGCTCGGTTGAATGAAACCTTTGTTCAATAGGTCTTGAATCTGAGCCTTTAATTCTTTCAGCTCCACAACTGCCATGCGATATGGTGCAATGGAAACATGAGTAGTCCTAGGTTGCACCTCGATGTCAAACTCTACTTCACGGGTTGTGGGCAATCCTGGAAGTTCATCAGGGAAGACATCAGAAAATTCACACACGGTGTCAATGTCTCGTAATTGTGGCTCACCTTTGGTTTCCAATGTCAGGGCATACAATGATGGATTCATCACATTCATCAATACAACACTTTCTTTACCTAACACTCGAAGATACAATTTTCTTTTACAACAATCTACCCAGGCTTGATGCTCATTAAGCCAATCTAAGCCTAGGATGACGTCGAATTTGTGGATCGGTAAAACCAATAAATTGGCCGAAAAAGGAATCTCTTGGATCATTAAATGAGAGTTCTTGCACACTACCCTTACGGTGACACAATCTCCTAGGGGATTGGTTACAGAAATTCTCGATGCTATTGGTTCAGAAGACATATTATACTTCTTAACTACAATGGTGCTTATAAAAGAATGAGTAGAACCGGGGTTAATCAATGTATATAAAGAATGTGAATATAGCTCGATGGTACCTGCAATGACATCAGGTTCATCCTCTTCTTCTCTGCTCCTCACATGACACATTTGAGCAAGAGCTTTTGAATCTTGCTTGTTAAAGGGTTTCCCTGGACAACTCGATCGCCTAAAATTCCCAGATGATCCCTGCATCGATCCTTTACCTCGAAAGGATTGAGCAGGAGAAGAAGCAATAGTCGGTGTAACAACAGATTTAGTTGCATTCAAAGGACATTCACGAATAAAGTGACCATGCTCGCCACAGTATAACAGGCTCCAGTCTGCTTACGACATTGACCCGCTGGATGCTTGTTTTGACAATAATTTCATAGTGGATATTAGTTGCCTCGGTTTGAACCTCCAGTGCTATCAACGAACACTACTTTAGAAAAAGACTGCGTCACAGACTTAGGTCTCTCAATGTTCCTAGAACAGGAGGGCTGTGGATAGATATTTTGTTTGAGGACTTGATATCTCCCCTTCTTATTCCATCTCGGAGGTCGAGAATCATCCTTGAACCTTTTCTCTGACTTTCCAGACCCACCAGCTCGTTGAGCTCTCTGGGCAGCTTTAGTGGCCTTGACTCGGTTCACCAAATCTTGAAAGTTGGTGATACCAAGGGGTGTAAACATGGGTCATAGCTCATCGCTAAGTCCAGCTATGAACATTCTGCACTTGTCTTCCTCTTTCTTTATAAATTCTGTTCTGTATCGGTAATATTTGCAGAAATCATGGATATATTGCTCGATGGGTCACCCACCCTGCCTTAGATGGAGAAAGGTGTTCCACCTTTCCGTAAGGTAATATTCACTAATATACTTATTCCAGAATTCTTGGAGAAAGAACTCCCAAGTAACTGATTCTTCAGGAGCTGTGAGAATAGTGGTTTCCCACCACATGAGAGCTTCATCGGTCAATAACGCAATAGCACACTCCAACTTGTGTTCACCCGAACACTGCAACTGCTTGTTCAAGATACACATCGTGTTATCCAACCAGTATTCGACAACTTTAGGATTATCATCATCTTGTCCGGTAAAGGAATAGGCTCGGAGTGAAGCCAACTTGTCCACATGGGCACAGACATACTGGACAACATGAGGGGTAGGCTGAATGGATGGTGTCGCTTGCATCGCAGCCATAAACTGTTTGAACATATTAGCCATGTTCTAGTAACATTCAGGCTGAGCAGTAGGTGTTGCAGGCTCAGTACCCTGAACAGGAGGGTCTTGTGGTTGCAGTGGGTTTTGAGGATTTCCTTCTCTAATCTCCTCGCCATGTGTCGAGGAGCCAGTAGTGAGCGAATCTATATGAGCTTCGTTCGTCTCAGACATATCTATATGAAAGATTGGATTAGTCGACAAGTAACACAATAACAATTTGATACCACAAATGTGCTCAAGTACTCCTAGAATGCAACAAGCATTCTATATTAATGTAACACCCCCTTCCCGGTCTAGTCGAGAACCGGGTCAGAAGGTGAAACTGGTGATCAATACAGAAATCAGTGCAACAAAATTTTATTTTATTATTAACATTTTCATCCATATCATAAAACAAATCATTACAATTAAACATCTCAGTCCAATTTTCCCATATGAGCAATGATTAATCATTGAAGGGCTAAATCACAACTATTACAAGTTTTAAAAGCCAATTTGTAATTTCGACAAACTAGGGGTTCTTCAATGTAATTGATTTTACCATACTAAAATTCACTATATTAATATCATCCCTTCAAAATTTCATACAATTTGGATATCATTAACTTATTCAATTTAACCTTACAATGTTCAGTGACTAGACTGTGAAACTAGCAACATGTTCAATGAGCCTTTAACTAACTTACCTAACCCCGTATCGAAACACCCTAGGGCTGTTTCGAGACGGGTGAACAGTGGTCAACTTTTGTTGTCTTTCCCCTTTAGACCGTATCGATACGGGCATGCCCTGTATCGAAACGGGTTGACTTCCCTTGACTTTGACTTTGACTTTAACCCATTTCGATACGCTATAAACCTGTATCGAAACGAGGGGTTCCAATGACAAAATGTTTTGAAACAGCCATGGACCGTTCCGATACACCTTATTCCTCAGGCTAAATTATGCTTACCCGTATCGGAACACCATCACCCGTTTCGATACGGCCTGACTTGTAATGACAAAATTTTGCTGGTATTTATTCAATTTCACCTATAAAAAATGTCCAAATGCAACGAAACTTTACACACAATATTTCAATGGTATAAACTACTAGCATGCCAAGTTTCATGATCATACGAATACGTTTACTAGGTTTTTACTTTTTTGAGCTAAGCATGCACTTTTAAGCCATTTTAAGCCAACCAAAAGAGCCATATAGGACCATTAACCATGTTACAACATATGCACACCACAAACATAACAAAATGAGCATATTTGACTAGTTCAACTACTTTGCCACCTTCCTTGGAGTTCTTAGGATCAAAATACATTACTTTAAGGGTTGTAGTGACTTGTCTTGCTTTGCCAATCCGATGCTCCGACACTTGATCTTTTAACCTGAAAATGCATGAGATGAGACACGTTGGGCCTACATTGCCTAGTGAGGTAGTCATAAACAATATGATTAACAATATATATACAAAATATCTATATATATGACCTCATGCTCATCAAGTCAATGCTATGCATCAATATACACTGTTCAACATGTTCATTACATCATTAGTCCTTGGATTGAATCAAAATAATGGATATGCGAATTCCTACGCCTAGCCAAATCAAAGAATGGTCTAGTCCCTCCGCCTTTCCATTATGACCAATATCAATACACATCCCTCCGTCTCGCCAAATCAATATAGGTCGTAGTCCACCCGTATACTGAGCTCATGAATTCTATGACATGCCAATTGTATCCAATGTCCATTTCAGTCCAAGGTTTCAATGTTAATATCCATTTCAATAATCAATGAGTATTCTGATGGCCACTGATTTCAATATTATCGATAGCCAATGTGTCTTATAATCAATGTTTCATGGTTCGATGCCAATGACAATAATCACTGATTTCCTGGCAATGTTCCAACAACAACATCTATATAATAACAATGCTCAATGATGATACCAATAACTATGACCGATGTTTAATGATGAACTTACCGACACTTACCAAGGTGTCCGATTAACCATCCAATGCAATTTCTTCAATAACAATGTTAGCGATGTAATCTAAATTATCAAATAATGATCCGAGAAGGCCTTTCACCTAAACTCGAGACTCTTACTACACTCACCTTGACACTCTGAAGTTTTCAAGGCTCTCGGATGACAATCCCCTTGTTCCTAGCTTTAGATCGAGACGATGGATGTTCTTTTTCAACTTCTTGAGCTAGGAAACCAATAGGGAGATTGTGAGGATTGATATTTAGATATCAAAATCAATATAACAATATCAAAATCGATAACTGAGCTTAATAGAGATAGAAACAATAAGATATACATGGATAGTCAAAACCCTAGCTTGAGTTTAACCATGTTTTATCCCTAGAATTCAATAATCATTTAAGGATTATAGCTTACCCGATCGATAGGAACAATTTGATATCAATAAAACAAAGAGAAAATGAAGTTCAATACATCCTCCAATGGAGGTACTTGCTTTAAGGAAGAAGATGAGGAAGATGAAAAGATGGAGAGGTGTATGCTTCAAAGATTTTCGGGTAAGTTTTCTAAGTCCTTTTCCCTTTTGTTTTATATCACATATTTGTTATTGAGCTTTCCTTCCTCTCAGACCATCCCACGTGAGCTAAAATTAATTAAGGAGGGGCTAATCGCAAGATTAGTCCCTTAATTCTCACCATACTTCGATTTTGCTCCCCAACTTGCATTTTCTCCAATTTAGTCACTATATAGATTCAATATTATTCAATAGAGTCCGATAACAATATTTTTAGCTCAATTAGGGTTCGATATCAAAAATTAACTAGTCGATGCAATATTTTGACTTCATCAATGTAGAATTTCCGATCACCGGAGCTAAATTCTGACTAGACTAGATTTTGGGGTGTTACATAGGTTGTATATGATGGTGTTGGGTCTATTGTTCCTCTCATAAGTCTCCATAAAATTTGTAGATTCGTTGCATTCAGAGGAATCATGGTTGCCCCCACACTCATCACAAAAGGGCTCCACAGCCTTGGCCTCATATGTTTTCCCTGTGGACTTGGTCATATTCATTACCAGCTGTGTCAGTTTATCCAGGTTGGCATTGACAGATTCAGTGGCTTCTACTTCATTCACAATAGTTGGCCGCCTTATGCCGCCACGGCGGGCTGTAGGGAGCTTGTAGTCATTTTTTGCAATTCTATTCAAAATCTGTAGTGCATCCTCTGGTGGTCTGTCTAGGATGATTCCATTGGCTGAAGCATCTATCATCATTTGTGTTGGTTGATTTACTCCATTACAGAACATCGACACTTGAGTCCAGGATGGGAAATCGTGAATTGGGCAGTTGTTTAGCATCCGTTGGTATCTCTCCCAAGCATCATACATCTGTTCGTCATCTCCTTGAAGGTTGTGATCTCGTTTCTTAGTCTGTCGGTCACGTTTGAAGGGCTTAAATGATCTAGGAAGTCCTTGCACAACTCCGTCCAAGTGTTGAATGATCGTGTTGGTTGGTTGTTTAGCCACTGTTTTGTCCTATCCCTAAGTGAATAGGGAAATAGTCTTAACTTGAGCACATCTTGATGGACTCCATGTATGTTGAAAGCTCTGCAAATGTCTAGGAATCCCCTCAAGTGTTGACGAGCATCTTCCGTGGAAGTTCCTCCAAATTTCCCTAATGTGTTTATCATGTTGAACATCATTGGTTTCAGCTTGAAGTGATCTGCTTCAATTTTAGGCTCTGAACAGTTGTATCAAATCCTCTAAATTCGTGCTCCAAATAATCCCTGGTGGTGCGCACATACTGTTGCTACCTGGGCGGAACTGGGGGCTGCTGCCTAGGTGGAATTGGTGGCTGCTATCTAGGCGGTGGATCTTGCTGCCCATCCCTGCCGTTTCGGGCATTATTGGCAAGGTTGTCGTCTTGGCCGTTAAACATGGTTGCCTTTGTTTTTCCTTTTTCTTTAGCTTCTTCGAGGGCTTCTCTTGCTTCTTTCTTTAGTTTTCTTGCTCGTCGTTCGATCTCGTCTATGAAAACGATTTCAGCCGATGGGTTGGCTCTGGTCATGCACTATACAAGAAGACTGTAAAAAAATTCAAATAAAAACTAAAATTAAATGCAATAAAATAAAGGTGTAGAAAAATAAAAACGAATTTACTGTTGCTAGTCTCCGGCAACGGCGCCAAAAACTTGTAGAGAATTGGGGTGTTCACTAAATATGAGCGCAAGTGCACACTCTTGTCAAGTTATAGTATAAAGATATCGTCTCCCACGAGGATTGGACATCTAACTCGAATGTAAATTCCTGCACACAAGATATTAAATGCACAAGTAAATTTTAGTTTGTAATAAGAAAAAAGAAAATAAACACAAGTAAATAATAAAAGAGATCAGAGTGATAGAATGGGTCAGGTTATGCTGCTTCGTAGTGTGAAATTGCATTGAATAGGTTAAGCTGTATCGCGCTGCCAGACTTCGCTGCCTCGGCGGAAGATGGCAGATTGGTGCTTCGACAACTTTCGCTGCTCGGCAGTGGAACGGACGATTGGCTCGGCGGCAAACTCGGCAGACCTTCAAGGCTCGATAGAATGCATCGATAATGATCCCGCTTATGTGTAAGTCAGAATATTGTTGTTGTTCGTTGTAGATAATGCATGTCGGCGTGAATCTTGCAATGAAAAACAACCTTTAGTTATGTAACAATGTTTTTTTTGAAGAAAACTAATAACTTTAAAAGTATCCCACATTTTTTAGAAAATCTATTAAATGGGGATTTTTGTTCTAAAAAATTCGAGCTTTGGAAAATAGTAAAAATTTGGAGTCGCCACCGGCCACTAAGGTAGGTCGGACACCATCAAAAACCAGAGATTCATTTGAAAGGGTTCACGAGTTGGTTACGTATGGGGAAGGGTTAGCACCCCCATCACGCCCGGAAATCGTTACCAGAACACTTGTTGCTTTTAATTCGATGGAAATTGTTGAAATTTAAAATGAATTTAATTAGGGTTTCTTAATTGAAAATTAACTTTAATTGTATGAGCTTTATCAAATTGGTGGTTTCAAATTATTTAGACATTTAATTAAAAAGGATGACGATACACCGGACCAAAGACTAAACCGACATCATATAAGTCTAACTGCCGTGTTAGTTTAGGGTTCAGATCCCGTACGTCACCTTTATGCATGATGCAAGTAGATAAAGTATGATATCATGTTCTTGTTCATTTTAATTACTTACGAATTTACCTTTAGATGATGCCAATTAATTCGAATATTCGAGGAATATCCAA
This sequence comes from Hibiscus tridactylites, assembly GCA_958450335.1. Taxonomy (NCBI): domain Eukaryota; kingdom Viridiplantae; phylum Streptophyta; class Magnoliopsida; order Malvales; family Malvaceae; genus Hibiscus; species Hibiscus tridactylites. The sequence continues at coordinate 51,728,780 of OY288290.1, forward strand.
TAAGCTAGGATATTACAACTCAAATACGTGAATTAATAAGTACCTCCTTTTTATGATTAAAATTAATTATTATGCAAATTAGAATATTAAAAGTCACGTGAATGACAATTAGGGGTGCATGTCACATATAAACATCACATTAGGACATCAAAAGAAAATTACACTATGTAAAAAAATTATAATATATTTATTAAAACTATATTATACATACATATCTATGCATTATACCATAAACGCATTAAGATCGCATATTACCGCATAATATAGGCATATCAAACCACAAATCACATGTCCACATTAAACATATCTATCAACATGGAAAAATCATAAAAGGACTGAAATGTAAAAATTTAAAGATGCAAGGCAAAAAAGATAATGCATGATTAAAGGGAAAAACACTGGAAAAGAGACCAAAATGAACAAAAACCAGAATCCCAGGACCCAAACGATGATTAGACCACTCGAAATTCGGTTAAAATCAAATTAAGGACGAAATTAAAAACTTGAGGGACCACGGGCGTGGTTTTAGAAAGCGGAGGCCCTTGCGCGCATAATAACAACGATGCAGAGGGATTTATTAGAGGATTAGACCGATTTTAAAACGCTGAAACTCTATAAAAGTAGACTTAAAACCATTGAGACCCTTTTTTTGCTAACCCTAACTCTCAGAGACTCCCTTCTTCTCTCGTCTATCGAACTTCATTGCGCCGGTCGTCGCTATTCGACGGTCGGCGAACTCGGAAACCCTAAAACTAAAAAAAACTTCTTTTTCCCGAAACCTTTCAAAACCCAAAATCAAAACCCTTTTTACTTTACGAAAATAGAACCGAAAATCCCCCTTTTTATTTAGAAAACCGAAAACAATCCCTTTTTTGTTACAACCCTTACCGACTCACCATGCACAGCCTTGAGAGGCCGGAGGGCTTATCGACGACGAAAGGGGCAACTGAGGTTCGAGAAGATAAAACGACAGAGGTAAAAAATGAAACCCTAAAGCTTTGTTTTTTATATGCTTCAAAACGTAATGAAAGAAGAAGATGATAATACCTCTAAAACCGAGGCATTTTTGCTTCTATTGTTCTCTGAAATTTCCCCAATGATCCTTGGCATTACATCTCTTGGTTTCGGGTTTTATAACACTAAAAATTACAAAATTTTCTTACATAAAATCGGAAATGAAAAAATGCTATTAGTTGATCATGACTATTTTGGCCGGATTCATACCCTCTGATTTTGTACATTTCTGTTATTCTTGTTTTTGTTTGCATGTACTAGCCGTGAGGAGGGGGGACCAGTGAAGACGGCGCGGTTGGGGGGTTAAAGAGTTGGACTGGTTGGACGTAGTTGAGCAATCTCAGCCACTAATGAAGGGATCTGGAGCGTCGTGCACGAGCTCCACGCGCGCAGCATGTGACTTCGATGCATAAGCCGAAGCGTCCAGGCGTGGTTTGCACTCGCGCGTGAGGATGGCAGACAGGCGCGCGTGAGTTCGTGTGGGAGCTAAAAGGCCTCTTTCATTCGATCTGGACCGTCAGATCGTTCTAGATCTGACGATGAGGATTAAGCTGCGCGGAAGAAAGGGATAATTAGGTCTTGTATAATCAGATTAGGGTAGGGTTTAATAGTTGGGTCGGAAATGGGCCATGTAATTTTTGGCTTGGGCTTATTAATGTAATGGACTATTTTATTAATAAACTGGGCTTTAATTCAATTAGGCATGTATTTTCTTTCTTACTTTTTCAGCTTAAATAATAATAATAATAATATTAATATTATTAATAATAATAATAATAATAATAATAATAGTGTTAATAATAATAATAATAATAATGATGATGATGATGATGATGATGATGATAATAAGATGACATGAAGGAAGTGATATAATACACTCATAGTATTTAGGGGTTTTTCAAATGGATGATAATAATCATAACTATCCATCACTAATATGTACAAATAATATTAATAATATTTGCTTGTTTTAGTTTTAATCACTATATATAGTTAAAGTAGGTAAACAAAGCTCATTATTGCAAAATATAAAAACGGGTTAACACCCTGGACAAAATTAGTGATTACAGCTGCCCCTCTTTGCTTATACTCGTGGAACAAGAATAAAGCAAAGACCATAAGAACTAATTTTGTCCAACTTCCCTATTTAAATTCTAAATCAACGTGCATTTGAACTACTGGCAGTCCGGAAGTCAGTACGGGAAAAATGTAACGTCACGGAGGCTTGAAGTTGTTCTTCTCATTTCGACATTCTTCAACCCTTCGAGGTTCGAACGGATAGACCATTGGTGAAAAATAAAGCTCCATTCTCTCTGCGCCCGAACGGATAGGCAGATTCCATTCTCCTCATGCCTGAACAGATAGGCATGATTCCATTCTCAAAGTGCCTGAACGGATAAGCGGGTTCCATTCTCCTCATGCCTGAACGGATAGGCGGGTTCCATTTTCCTCATGCCTGAACGGATAGGCAGGTTCCATTCTCTTCATGCCTGAACGAATAGGCGGGTTCCATTCTCTTCATGCATGAATGGATAGGTGGATTCCATTCTCCTCATGCCTGAACGGATAGGTGAGTTCCATTCTCAAAGTGCCCAAACGGATAGGCGGGTTCTGAAAGATAAAAGTTCCATTCTCCTCATGCCTGAACGAATAGGAGGGTTCCATTCTCCTTATGCTTGAACGGATAGGCGTGTTCCATTCTCCTCATGCTCGAACAGATAGGCGGGTTCCATTTACTGGAAAAGCATTAATATACCTGTCAAAATAGGCAAAATAATCTGATGATATGAGTTGGCATGCCTCTAACCTAGGGAGGCCTAACTACAAATGATGCATGAATTATGACATCCAAAATTGCTCGGACGCTTTCATCTTTCGGATCGGCCAATCTTGACCTTTTTCTTGTTTTTTCTTCTTCTCAATCTCTTCTGGCTTTCTCATCTTTGCCAAATCCCCATCCTTTGTCTCGTCTTGAAAGATGGTTTTTCTCTTTTCTCAACACCAGGGGAAATGCACATGTCCCAAAGTCCTTGAACTTTCCTCTTAAGTTCACTAAGGTTTATTTTCACTTTCTGAACAAATTAAAGCGTTTCAATAGAAACTCGCTTCAAGTCCCCGAACAGTAGCTTGTAAAATCTTACTACTATCCTCACCATGGCCACTGATGCGCTATCATTTGTATCCAATCCCTTGCATTCTAAACTTTATCCTTGAAGCAATAGAAAGAAATATTTTTGCGTCCACTAAAAATTTTAGATTACATCTTCTAATTTCAATATAAGATGCATTTTCAAAACAAAACCAGACTTTCTTTTCAAATTATGAATATATCAGGCTAAATTAAATACCCTGAATATCGAGTTCACGAGTGACACTAAGATGGCTTACCAAGGATTGCCTCAAGCATCATGTGTCTAGGAGACCTCGAAAGCTGAGCTGATGTCTGAAGATGTGAAATGCCCTCCGAGTTATTTCGGTTTTTTTAATCAATTAGTCTTACCTTCTGTAGGCTTTGCCTTTATCACTATTGCTTTGTCTCATTTCTTTCTGGTTTTGGGGAAGTCAACTCATCACATTTCTTTTGCTCGGAATAAATGATGGAGCAAACAACAAAACCCCGAGCTACTTGGCATTGTCATGATTTGAAAATATTACCATCACTCATGAAGCTAAAGTTTTTTATTTGAATTGTGCATAACAACCTTATTGGTCCTTTTGCTATAGCGGAGTGCCCCAAAAATTTCCACACTCTTATCCGAAAATGCCTATTACCAAGCTTCGAAGATTGGAGTGCTTTTATTATTCTCGATTTTTTCTTTCCTTTTTTCTTTTCTTTTTTTAGTGCGGAAGATTTCTTATTGTTCTCTCGAATGCCTTAATGTCATGTGTACTCAATAAATGACCAAATTAAATTGGAGTGTAAGTCACATATTCATCATCTTCGCAGCTTTTGATTTCCACTAGACAAAGGTTGCTCGAAATCAACCTTTGGGTCAAGGTCAATGTCCCTCGTGCAATTGATATACGAGGACTCAATAGACAAATATATACACAAAATGAAGAGATAATTGAAACACAAAATACAACGCATCCTTTCATTGAAATTTAAACATGCAGTCTTAGGCCCTTACAAAAAGATCTTTGCTACCTTCGGGCAAAGGGTAGCAAATTTAATTCCACACATTACTTCAAGGAAAAGGTTAAAATGCAATGAAATGAAAACAAGTCAACACTAAATAGAAAGCAAACTTGGATGCATTAAAACTCTTGACCACCGTTAGACTGGCCATTCATCACAACCCTTAAGCTCCCTCGAAGAACTCAATCTCCTTGTTGTCCATCAGTTCTTAAACCAACTGCTTGAATTCTGGACAACACTGAATCTCATGCCCCACAGTCTGATGGTACTCACTGAAGAAAAACATAATTGAAGAAAAACAGAATGTATTTCTGTTTCTTTCGATTAATTGATTGATAAACTTACAAAGGTTTGCAGACTTTTATAGACTAGGACTTTTAGTTACATTAGGAGTCCTACTAATTATTAACTTCTAACTCTAGTTTTAGGAGTTTGACTTTAACTAAACTTATACAATATAGTTCGAGTACAATAACTAATCTAGTTCGACTAGACTTACAATTCTAGTTTGAGTAAACTTACACTCCCCCTCAAGTTGGAGAATATATGTAACACCCCAATTTTGGGCTTAGAAGTTTAGGGTTTGAACCGGACCGGTCTGATTTTCGGTTCAAATATAAAAGGAGGTTTTAGGGAAAGCCTAGTTCGAAATGCTTTAAAAATATGGAAAAATATCTAAAAATCCTTTTTTAATATATATAAGAGAGTGGTGAAGTCAATTTTGCAAAATAAGGTTTGGAAATACTACATTTCGGTGTAGTGACTAAAATGCGATTTTTGAAAAGTTTAGTGGTGACTATTTTGTAAGGATTGAAACTTTAAATCTTTAAGGAGCTAATTTACCCAAAAATGATTTCTCCAGATTTTTCCTTAATTTGGGTGAATTAATTAATGTTTTAATTAATTAAAAGAGAAGAGAAACTACCTTTTGGAAATTCATAACTACCTTTTCCTAGATTTTTCTCATTTCTTTTTCTCTCAAAATTCCATCATCCAAACACTTTTTCTCCAGCAACTTTTTCATTGATTTTCACTTCAATTGATGAGATTTTTATCATCAATTAGTTCCTAATCAATCTTGCATCAAATCCTTTTGATTTATTCATTAGATTTTCAAGGAAATTGGCTCAAATCAAAGAGAAATCACCATTTAGAGGTAAGATTGTTCTTCTCCTCTAAATACTCAGTTCTTTACTGAAATTCTCAAGTTACCAATCTTTAATTTAAGTTTTATAAATGGTTTTAATGTTAGAAACTTGATTTTTGCTTAAAACTTAAGATTTGGAAGAAATCTTGAAGAATTTCGTTGTGATTGTTTGGGCTCTGTTTTGAGATGATTCTTAAATGTATTTTGGATGTCTAATGATGTGGAAATGAGTTTTTGTCAATGCAATCCCGAATATGTTGTATTTCCTAAGTTTTGCTTATGAAAATGGTGGTTTTTGAGGTGTTTATGGTGTTCTGTTATAGCTGGAGGTATAAGGACGAGTTTAGGTTTATTTTGGATGTTATTTGATGTTTAGAAATGGTTAGAAGTGATGGATCTTGGCTGGGTTAAGTTTTGGAAGAATTTGGAGGTGATTTCAGTTGTGTTTAGTAGCCGAAATACTGGTTTTGGTTAGAGCAGCGAGTTTAGGTGTGATGGCTGAAGATTTTAATGCATGATGATGCATTAATCCTCTACTTTGATGTGTTTAAAATAGGGGAGGCATCTTCGGACACCTTTGAAGTTGATCCAGAGGCTTGATTGGCGTTTCGGCAAGCAAGCAAAACGTAATTGGTGAGTGGAGTTGGGTTTCCAGCTTTGAAACGATTATTTGGAGGTTTTGGGAGCTTAGTTTAAGTCAAAACAACTTAGCTAAGCTCAAGAGTAAGTTTTCGAAAACACTCCCTCGGATGAGCCATGTAGTGGCTTGATGCATTGGTTACATTTTTGCATGTTTAAATTCTGTTTTGAAAGTATGTTTTAGCATGGTTAATGCTAGTTTTGAAAGCCATGTGTTGAAGGATGCTCAAGGTAAGAGATCCTTGGTTTGACATATTTTAAATATGGATTTGATACATAGTGATGCATGATGTTAAATGGCTTTGTTCAATGCTTTAAAACAGTGAATTGTTGATGTTATATGATGTATATTGGCAAGTGATGTAATGGTTTTAAAGTACTTGAATCGGATATAGTTAGCCGGCTATAGGATTGGGTGCACCGTGAATAAAGTCACCTTGGATGTTGAGGGATTGTGATTGTACCATAAACTCCATCCAAGTGCCCTAACGAGTGAGGTAAGATCACAACGGTGGTTAAAAGTCCGTGTGTGGATCTTGTGTTATGTGTCTCTTGCACTCGTTAGTGGAATTATACAACTGCCGATGAGTGATGTGGAGGGGTTGTGATTGTACTGTTAAACTCCATCACGGGTGTTAAGGGGTTGTGATTGTACCAATAAACTCCACCTTATGTTGTTCGGTAGTGTGTATGAAGCGTTTGGGACAACGCTTGTAATCCGCGTATCCGATTGTGTTTTGTGTTGAAAATGGTTATGAGTTATCACTTGAAAGCCAATATGATGTGTTGATTATAATGAAGCATGAGATGCTTGTAAAGTATGCAAGGTTGCATGAAAAGAGATGAGCATTTGTTTATAAGCTTTGTTGAAGGTGTTTTTTAAAATGCATTATTGTGTTGTTTTCTTTAGAGCATGCCTCACTAAGCATTTGTGCTTACGCTCCCTCTCTTGAACCAATAATGCAGATAATTGAGTGTTTAAGGGCAACAAGAAGGCTAGAGTGTCCAAGGGAAACCAAGCTCATGTATGGTGATGTTTTCATACACTATTAGTTTTGGTATTTTGGCAATGGGAACCTAAGATGTGTTTTGGGAGACGTGTTGAACTCCCTAAGTTGCGGCATGATGCTTTTGATGTTTCGGATTTGTAAATGGCCTTTTTATGCTTGTTTTGGAGATTGGTTGATTGATTGGTTTGGATAATAGGAAGCATGCCTATAGATATGTGGATTTCCATGTTTGATGCTATGAATGTGTTTAGAAGTTGCAAACATGCACCTTATATGTATGATGACTTGTTGGCATGGTTAGGAAGTCATTAGGATGGGTTTGAGCAGTTTAATGTATGAAAATCCAGCAAAATCTGCAGCTTCTGGGCAAACCGTATCGGAACACCCATTGGCGTTTCGAAACGGGGGCCTGAAATGGCCTTCATGTTTCGAAACGACTGGAGGCTGTTTCGAAACGATTTGGCCACAGGAGAGCCGTGTTTTGGAACCAGTATCGAAACGGGTGAGTGATGCCCTGCGTTTCGATACGAGTTCTATGTGTTTCGGAATAGGTGACCGTTGAACACCAATTTTTGAATGTTTTTGAAGTTTGCGAGTTTTACGTTTTAGTCTCAAAAGTTGTTTTTTCAATTGTATGAGTTCGAGAAGTCCAATTAATGTGAAATTTGACAGGGAAGCATGTAATATGACTAATTTCATATTGGAAACATAAAAAGTCAATTATGACCTTCTAATTTATAGAAATTATATTTTGGTCCCTAAACTTGTAATAAGTGCAATTGAGTCCCTCATGTTGTTCGATCGATGTGCCTTTCACCTATATGTTTCATGAGTACTCACATAGGGTTAATGTGCATGTAGACAAGATTAAAAAGAAAAAAAGGGTAGTTAATCAAGGTTGACTTTCGGGTTGACTTTGGTTTTCCCCGTGTAATCTTCGTAGTTCGGGTCAACCGTCTAGGCCGGGCTAAGGGGTTACAATATACATTGTATAATCCCAACTTGAATAAAAATTTGTCGAGTAAGGCTTTTGGCAGTGCTTTTGTTAGTACATCTGCCACTTGCTCCTCGGCTGGAACATACTCTAATGAAGCCATTCCACTTGTCAACTTATCTGCGATAAATTGCCTATCTATTTCAACATGCTTTGTTCTATCGTGTTGAATAGGGTTCTTGGCAATTTGAATGGTCGATTGATTATCACAAAAGATCTGGAAATTTTAATCTTTGGTCATTCCTAGTTCTTTAAGCAACTTTATTAACCAGATTCCTTCACACATTCCCAAGGACAATGCTCTGTATTCCGCTTCTGCACTGCTTCTGGAAACAAATGTCTGCTTTTTGCTTTTCCAAGTCACCAAATTACCCCATACATAAGAGCAATATCCATTGGTTGACCTCCTATCTGTTAGTTCACTGGCCAAACTTGCATCTGTGAATACTCTAACAGTTTAATCAGAACTTTTCTTGAATATTAAACCATGTCTAGGTCTACCTTTCAAGTATCTAAGAATCCTCTTTGCTGCTTCCATGTGTTCCTGGTAAATCTTTCGAACCATGGTATGGTCTGCCAGTGACTGTTTGTATCCATTCTCCAAAATAACCCTGGTAAATCTGTCGAACCATGCTCTTGGAGACTGCTTAAGGCCATAGAGAGATTGTCAAGCTTGCACACCTTCTGATTTTGTCTAGCACCTTCTAGTCTAGGTGGAATCTGCATGTATACTTCTTCCTCAAGGTTACCGTTAAGAAAAGCATTTTTAATTTCAAGTTGATGCAGTTGCCAATCACAGGTGGAATCTTCATGTACACTTCTGCACTGCTTCTGGAAACAACTGTCTGCTTTTTGCTTTTCCAAGTCACCAAATTACCCCATACATAAGAGCAATATCCATTGGTTGACCTCCTATCTGTTAGTTCACTGGCCAAACTTGCATCTGCGAATACTCTAACAGTTTAATCAGAACTTTTCTTGAATATTAAACCATGTCTAGGTCTACCTTTCAAGTATCTCAGAATCCTCTTTGCTGCTTCCATGTGTTCCTGGTAAATCTTTCGAACCATGGTATGGTCTGCCAGTGACTGTTTGTATCCATTCTCCAAAATAACCCTGGTAAATCTGTCGAACCATGCTCTTGGAGACTGCTTAAGGCCATAGAGAGATTGTCAAGCTTGCACACCTTCTGATTTTGTCCAGCACCTTCTAGTCTAGGTGGAATCTGCATGTATACTTCTTCCTCAAGGTTACCGTTAAGAAAAGCATTTTTAATTTCAAGTTGATGCAGTTGCCAATCACATGTGGAATCTTCATGTATACTTCTGCACTGCTTCTGGAAACAACTGTCTGCTTTTTGCTTTTCCAAGTCACCAAATTACCCCATACATAAGAGCAATATCCACTGGTTGACCTCATGTCTGTTAGTTCACTGGCCCAACTTGCATCTGTGAATACTCTAACAGTTTTATTAGAACTTTTCTTGAATATAAAACCATGTCCAGGTGTACCTTTCAAGTATCTCAGAATCCTTTTTGCTGGTTTCATGTGTTCCTGGTAAATCTGTCGAACCATGGTATGGTCTGCCAGTGACTGTTTGTATCCATTCTCTAAAATAACCCCGGTATATCTGTCGAACCATGCTCTTGGAGACTGCTTAAGGCCATAGAGAGATTTGTCAAGCTTGCACACCTTCTGATTTTGTCCAGCACCTTCTAGTCCATGTGGAATCTGCATGTATACTTTTTCCTCAAGGTTACCATTAAGAAAAGCATTTTTAATGCCAAGTTGATGCAGTTGCCAATCACAGGTGGAATCTGCATGTATACTTCTGCACTGCTTCTGGAAACAACTGTCTGCTTTTTGCTTTTCCAAGTCACCAAATTACCCCATACATAAGAGCAATATCCACTGGTTGACCTCCTATCTGTTAGTTCACTGGCCCAACTTGCATCTGTGAATACTCTAACAATTTTATCAGAACTTTTCTTGAATATTAAACCATGCCCAGGTGTACCTTTCAAGTATCTCATAATCCTCTTTGTTGCTTCCATGTGTTCCTGCCTCGGATCTGTCATGTGTTGACTCACAATATTCACCGGAAAAGAGATATCTGGTCTTGTTAGTGATAGATAGATCAATTTCCCTACTAGCCTCTGGTAGAGTCCTTTATCTGCCTTTGGACTTGGATCGACTTTGTTGAACTTTAAGTTTGCATCCATGGGTGTATCTGTTGGTTTGCAACCCAATATTCCTTTTTGTCAACAAATCCAGAACATACTTCCTCTGATTGATCACCAAACCTTTGCTAGACCTTGCTATCTCCATACCTAGGAAATATCTAAGTTTTCCTAGATCCTTGATTTCAAATTCCTTGCTCCACAAGGTCTTTAATCGACTCAATTCCACTTCATCATCTCCTGTCAATATTATATCATCCACATAAACAATAAGAATAACCCTTTTATTTAATGAGGTTACCTTAGAGAACAAGGTATGGTCTGTCAGTGACTGTTTGTATCCATTCTCCAAAATAACCCTGGTAAATCTGTCGAACCATGCTCTTGGAGACTGCTTAAGGCCATAGAGAGATTTTTCAAGCTTGCACACCTTCTGATTTTTTCCAGCACCTTCTATTCAAGGTGGAATCTGCATGTATACTTCTTCCTCAAGGTTACCATTAAGAAAAGCACTTTTAATGTCAAGTTGATGCAGTTGCCAATCACAGTTTACAGCTAGGCTTAACAAAACTCTAATTGAATTTAATTTAGCAACAAGGGCAAATGTTTCCTTCTAATCCACTCCATAGGTCTGCGTGAACCCCTTGGCAACCAATCTGGCTTTATATCTCTGTATACTGCCATCTGAATTGTACTTAATGGCGAACACCCATTTGCATCCAACTGGTTTTTTTACCTTGGGGAAGATTTGTAATGGTCCATGTACCATTCTTTTCAAGTGCCTCAATTTCTTCATCAACTGCTTCCTTCCACTTTGGATTCTGCAAAGCTTCTCCAATAGTCTTAGGAATATGTTCTTCATCTAGCTTTATTGTAAATGCTTTAAAAGATGGCATCAAATTCCCATAAGCAGCATACCATTGAATAAGATGCTTAGTACACTGTCTCACCCCTTTTCTTTTAGCAATAGGTAAGTGTTCAAATTCAAGAAGATGAGAAGGAATACTAGCAGAATCATTAACTCCACTTTCTTTACAAGCAACTGGACTAAAATCCAATTCTTGGCAAGTACTAGATTGCATAATGGTTTCTGGAATGGTTCTCATTTTCCTGGTGTAAACCTGCAGTTGTTTAGGGGGCTGTGAAGAAGGTTTGATTAAATTTCGGGTTCCTACAGGTGTGACAATAGGTGAAGTATGTGGTGTATATAAGGTATTAGGTGAGGAAATAGGTAAAATATTAGGTGGAGAAAGAGAAGTCTGAGGCTCAAGCGATGAGGAATAGGTAGGAGGTGGTAAACGAAAAGAAGGAACCTGTTTTGGAGAGGGCTGGAAATCATCAAAACTCTCCCCCTGAATTTCAGCCGTGGGAAAATATGGTTCCTGTTCAAAAAAGTTAAGATCCAAAGAAACAAGAAATTTACAAGAAGGTGGATGGTAACAGTTGTAGCCCTTCTTTAGTGAAGAATATCCTACGAACACACATTTTAGAGATTTAGGATCAAGTTTAGACCTAGAAGGATCATGGTTTGTAACAAACACGATACACCCAAAAGTTTTCAAAGGAAGTGTAGAGGACAAAGGCTTAAAGTGAGGAAAACAAGATAAAAGAACATCTCTAGGTGTTTGGAAATTTAAAACTCTACTGGGTATACAATTAATAAGATATGTAGAAGTTAATAAGGCTTCTCCCCATAGATATTTAGGAACATTGTGGGTAAACAATAAGGCTCGAGTTACCTCTAGTAGATGCCTATTTTTCCTTTCTGCGACTCCATTCTGTTGGGGAGTATCAACACAAGAACTAATATGTACTATCCCTTTCTCCTTGAAAAAATCACCTAAAGATTTAGTAAATAATTCCCTTCCATTATCCAATTTAAAGATTTGAATTTTAGAATGAAATTGGGTCTCGACCATGTTGTAAAATCTCTCAAAAACACTAGTCACTTCAAATTTTTCTTTCAAGAGGTAAGTCCAAGTGGTTCTACTATGGTCATCAATAAAGGTCACAAACCATCTGCTACCAGTAATATTCTTCACTTTAGAAGGACCCCAAACATCACTGTGGATAAGAGAAAAAGGATGTGAGGGTTTGTAAGTAGAGGGTAAGTAAGATTGTCTTGTTTGTTTAGCAAATTGACAGATATGGCATTTAAAGGAAGAAGGTTTTTGATTAATAAATAATTGAGGAAAAAAATTGCAAGATAGGTGAAATTTGGGTGGCCTAACCTAAAATGCCATAACATAACATTAGACTGTCCTAAGGAAGTAAGACAAAGTGTAGAAGATAAAGGTTTAGAACTTCATGTACTGTGAAGAACATATAAACCATTCTGCAAGCGAGCATTGCCAATCCTCTATTTGAAGTCCAGTGCCTATAAAAAACACTCAGAATCAATGAACTGGAAAACACAATTTAAATCCTTGCAGAGCTTGCGAACTGACAACAAATTGCAGTTCAGGCTAGGCACAAAAAGCACGTCTCGAAGGACTAAGTCATCAGTAAGAAATACAGAACCACTGCCTTGAATTGGTGAGAAAGAACCATCTGCTAATTAGATAGAATTCTGAGAGGAGGAATTTTTAAATTGAAAAAACAATTCCATGTTACCAGTCATGTGCTCAGAAGCACCAGAGTCCACAATCCATGCTGATGTATTCGTAGTAGAAAGAAGTGCAACGGAAGAAGAGTTGGTTTTTGTACCATCATTGTCTGTGAAAGCCAGATTTCCTGCACTGCTCTTAATGAATCCGTCGAACAGTTGCTGCTGTTGTACCATTTGTTGGTTGGTGAAGCCTCTATATGAAGTCGGATTATCCATTAAAGAGGAAAAGAAAAAAGAAAAATCCGATAGGATCGAATTTAGACTGATACCATGAAGAAAAACAAAATTGAAGAAAAACAGAATGTATTTCTGTTTCTTTCGATTAATTGATTGATAAACTTACAAAGGTTTGCAGACTTTTATAGACTAGGACTTTTAGTTACATTAGGAGTCCTACCAATTATTAGCTTCTAACTCTAGTTTTAGGAGTTTGACTTTAACTAAACTTATACAATATAGTTCGATTACAATAACTAATCTAGTTCGAATAGACTTACAATTCTAGTTTGAGAAAACTTACACTCACAAAATGATTCATGGCCATTATACACTCCCTTCTTACAATTCTCAATCAATCCCACCGCGCACAGCTGTTTGAACACCCAACTCAGAGAGGACTTGATTTTCGACACCTTCATCCTCACTTTTTTCGTATCTACATCTTCAAGGGCATTCACGCCTCGACCCCCATGGTTTGGAAGTGGGATGGCTGCCACATTGGGCCCCTCTAATTCGATGACCCCATTGTTGATCATGTTTTGCACGAGTTTCTTGAATGTTGTGCAATTTTCTATCGTGTGCCCCGGTACTCCGCTGTGGTACTCACAATGTGTTTTCTCGTCATACTATGGATGGTAAGACGACTGGAAGGGAGTAACATGATACGGAAGGACCAAATCGGCCTCGTATAGGTGTTTGTACACCTCCTTGTATGGAATGGATAAAGGGGTGAAAGACATCTTCTCCTTTTCCCTCTTGGGAGCCCTGTTTTCTCTTATGTTTGAGCTTTGCGGATTCCCGATTGTGCCTTGAGGCAGTGAGATTGTGAGGTGCTTAGGATCCTCGTAGGTACAGGTGTTGTTCACCTCATGATCTCTCTTCTTGAACTACTTTCGAGCATTTTCTCCTCCATCAATTCTACCACTCTTGATAGCTTCCTCAATACGTTCACTAGTCATAACCATATTTGAGAAATTACCGATAGGGTTGCTTATCATGCGGTCATAGAGGGTTCCCTTCAAAATATCGATAAACATAGGAGAGATCTCATTTTCGCAGAGTGAAGGTTGGACTTGCGCCACCACGTCTCGCCAACGCTGGGCGTACTCACGGAGGCTCTAATTGTGCCTTTGCTCCAAACCTTGTAGCATGATTCGGTTTGGGACCATATCAGTTATGTGCTTATACTGATCTGTGAAAGCCTTGGCCAAATCCTTCCATGACCTAATCTAAGCATGGGTTAACTGATTGTACCACCTCATCGTGGACCCCGCTAAGCTATCTTGAAAGCAGTGAATTAGCAGCCTCTCATTGTCGATGAAACTCGTCATCTTTCTACAGAACATGGTTATGTAGGAAGTAGGGCAAGTTGTCCCATCAAACTTTTCAAATTCCGGCGTCTTGAACTTGGGTAAAATTACCAAGTCTGGAACCAAACTGAGGTCTCTAGCATTCATCCCATGTGACCCTTCTTCTTCCTCCTTTGTTCAGAATTTCTCCTCGAGGTCCTTCCGTGTCTCTTCTAGTTGCTTCGAGAATTCTGCCTTGACCTTGTTCAATTTCTCAATCTCATCCAAATCTGGGACATTGTCCCCAACATTTTCCACATGATTAAAAATCAAACTCGATGGAGCACGGGTAGAGGCGCCCGCCTGATGCGATATTTTCCCATCTCCTTGAGTAGTCGCTCCTTGCGAGGGCTTAGGGGTGTCAGTTACAAAACCAGAGGAATACGAGGGGTCTCCCGTCTCTTGACTAGGGTTTTCAACAGCACTCTTCCCTCTTAGACTGGCTTGTAGCAACTGAGATATCTCTTTCATCATATCTTGTTGGGACTTGATGATGGCGTCCCTCAATTCTTGCAGAGCTCGCTCCAATTGACCCCTTAAATCGGCTTCCAACTTAGCAAAACTCTCCTCCATTTGCTTCTTTTGATGGCGAGTAAAGTGTGGATGTAGAATCTTTGATAGTCAAGAATACTGCCATGACACCAACAATTAATTTTATGTTTATGATTTAATGTATGCAATGTGTCGTATGCATAACAGAAACATATGATTAAAGGAAATAAATTAAAAAACACAATTGAATGCAAAGAAGTGTTGATTCGATGAACATCCTCATTAAACAACTTTTCATAACGAAGATCAAGTTTTATTACAACGAGATAAGAAATTAGGTATATAGGGTACGACTTTCAATAAGTTTTTCTCATCTCCTCCCTCTGAATTAGCACGTTTCGGAAACTTCGTTGCTATGGACTCTTTCTCCCGTTATGATAGTCTTCAATTTTAGACTGTTCTCGAATCAACACTTCGTATGAAAATGCCATGAACGTGCAAAAATAATCAAACAAAACAAGACAAAAAAGGCAAATGGATTAGTAACAAAAATAATGAATACTGAATAAAAAATGAATAAATAACAAAACAAATACCTAACAACCTGCATTCTAGCTTGCTATGGTTATCCGCATGGCTCTAATAGGGTGGGCTTCTTAAATTCTCACACATGTGGGTTCGGTTCTAAGAAAGGGTACCCAAACCTATCTTATTACCTATTAAGGCAACAAGAACCCCAATTATGGCCCATTACAAGCTTGCGAATTGGTTTCGGTTCGAGGGAAAGCACGACCTAGTGACTGGAGGGCTGCTCACGTGTCAAAGGCGTGGATTTCGGAAGTGAATTACCGACCCGTGGAGGGATACTCATGTGGGTATGGGCGTTTCACTCCCACTTAAGGGACGAAGCTCGGGTATAGAGCTTAATGATCATGATGCAACACATGTCGATGATTTCTTAGAAATTAAATGAAAAATTAATTCAAAGACCACCAATTATCAAAGCTCGTACAATCAAAGTCACATTTTCAAGAAATAATTAACCTCATTAAAGTCAAATTAAATTTCAAAAATTTTCATCATTAAAAGCAACAATTATTTTCTTGGCTTAACTCTCTTTTTGTTTTGAAAAACAAAATTTGGTCGCCAGCGGAGTCGCCAAGCTGTAACGACGTCTTTTGAAGAAAACTAATAACTTTAAAAGTATCCCACGTTTTTTTAGAAAATTGATTAAATGTGGATTTTTGTTCTAAAAAAATCGAGTTTTGGAAAATAGTAAAAATTTGGAGTCGCCACCGGCCACTAAGGTAGGCCGAACACCATAAAAAAACCAGAGATACATTTGAAAGGGTTCGGGAGTTGGTTACGTGTGGGGAAGAGTTAGCACCCCCATCTCCCCCGGAAATCGGTACCAGAACACTTGTTGCTTTTAATTCAATGGAAATTGTTGAAATTTAAAATGAATTTAATTAGGGTTTCTTAATTAAAAATTAACCTTAATTGTACGAGCTTTATTAAATTGGTGGTTTCAAATTAATTAGACATTTAATTAAAAAGGATGACGATACACCAGACCAAAGACTAAACCGACATCATATAAGTCTGACTGTCGTGTTAGTTTAGGGTTCGGATCCCGTACGTCACCTTTATGCATGATGCAAACAGAAAAAGTATGATGTCATGGTCTTGTTCGTTTTAATTACTTACGAATTTACCTTTAGACGATGCCAATTAATTCGAATATTCGGGGAATATCCAATAAGCTAGGATATTACAACCCAAATACGCGAATTAATAAGTACCTCATTTTTATGATTAAAATTAATTATTATGCAAATTATAATATTAAAGGTCACGTGAATGACAATTATGAGTGCATGTCACATATAAACATCACATTA
The DNA here is from genome assembly GCA_958450335.1 of Hibiscus tridactylites. NCBI lineage: Eukaryota > Viridiplantae > Streptophyta > Magnoliopsida > Malvales > Malvaceae > Hibiscus > Hibiscus tridactylites. The sequence goes on from OY288290.1 coordinate 51,745,472, forward strand.
GGACATCAAAAGCAAATTACACTATGTAAAAAAAACTACAATATATTTATTAAAACTATATTATACATACATATCTATGCATTATACCATAAACGCATGAAGATCACATATTACCGCATAATATAGGCATATCAAACCACAAATCACATGTCCACATTAAACATATCTATCAACATGGCAAAATCATAAAAATGACTGAAATGTAAGAAATTTAAAGATGCAAGGCAAAAAAGAAAATGCACGATTAAAGGGAAAACATTGGAAAATGGACAAAAATGAACAGAAACCAGAATCCCAGGACCCAAACGACGATTAGACCACTCGAAATTCGGTTAAAATCAAATTAAGGACGAAATTAAAAACATTTAAAAAACTTGAGGGACCACGGGAGTGGTTTTAGAAAGCGGAGGCCCTTGCGCACGTAATAACAACGACGCAGAGGGATTTATTAGGGAATTAAACCGATTTTAAAACGATGAAACTCTATAAAAGCGAACTTAAAACCATTGAGACCCCTTTTTTGCTAACCCTAACTCTCAGAGACTCCCCTCTTCTCTCGTTTATCGAACGCCAGTATGCCGATCGTCGCTAATCGACGGCCGACGAACTCGGAAACCCTAAAACTAAAAAAACTCTTTTTCTTGAAACCAGGACCGAAAAATCCCTCTTTTTATTTTGAAAACGGAAAACGATCCCCCTTTTTTTGGTTACAACCATTACTGAATCACCATGCACAGCCTTGAGAGGCCGGAGAGCTTATCGACAGAAAAAGGGGCAACCGAGTTTCGAGAAGATAAAACGGCAGAAGTAAAAAAAAAAAGAAACCCTAAAGCTTTGTTTTTTATATGCTTCGAAACGTAATGAAAGAAGAAGATGATATTACCTCTAAAACCGAGGTGTTTTTGCTTCTATTGTTCTCTGAAATTTCCCTAATGATCCTTGGCGTTACATCTCTTGGTTTCAGGTTTTATAACACCAAAAATTACAATTTTTTACATAAAACTGGAAATGAAAAAAATGCTATTGGTTGATCATGTTTATTTTGGCCGGATTCATGCCCTCTGATTTTGTACATTTCTGTTATTATTGTTTTTGTTTGCATGTACTGGCCGTGAGGAGGGGGCCAGTGAAGACGACGCGGCATGGAGGCTGAAGAATCGGCACGACTTGGGGGTTGAGGAGTTGGACCGGTCAGACGTCGTGGAGCAATCTCAGCCACTGATGAAGGGATCTGGAGCGTCGTGCGCGAGCTCCACGCGCGCAGCGTGTGACTTCGATGCAGAAGCCGAAGCGTCCGGGCGTGGTCTGCACTCGCGCCTGAGGATGGCGGACATGCGCGCGTGAGTTTGTGTGGGAGCTGAAAGGCCTCCTTTATTCGATCTGGACCGTCAGATCGTTCCAGATCTGACGGTGAGGATTAAGCTGCGCAGAAGATGGGGATAATTAGGTCTTGTATAATCATATTAGGGTAGGGTTTAATAGTTGGGCCGGAAATGGGCCATGTAATATAATATGTAATTTTTTGGCTTGGGCTTTTTAATGTAATGGACTGTTTTATTAATAAATTGGGCTTTAATTCAATCGGGCATGTATTTTCTTTCTTTCTTTTTCAGCTTAATTAACAACAACAACAACAACAACAACAACAACAACAACAACAACAACAACAACAACAACAACAACAACAACAACAACAACAATAATAATAATAATAATAATAATAATAATAATAATAATAATAAGACGACATGAAGGAAGTGATATAATACACTAATAGTATTTAGGGGTTTTTCAAATGGATGATAATAATCATAACTACCCATCACTAATATGTACGAATAATATCAATAATATTTGCTTGTTTTAGTTTTAATCACTATATATAGTTAAAGTAGGTAAACAAAGCCCATTATTGCAAAATATAAAAACGGGTTAACACTCTGAACAAAATTAGTGATTACAAGTTCGTCCTCTTTTAGCCGCCTTAAACCCTAACCTATGTCTAGGCTAGAATGATCATCAACATCTAGTATTGATGAGGTCGTGCTTACTTCTTTCGTGAGTTTGACTCTCTCGATGCCAAACAAACGGATTGCTCACAATCGATCTTTCGAACTCAATTGAAAACAATGAAGAACATGAAATAAGCAAACCTTGAATTTATTGAAAAAACAAACTTGAACCTAAACAACCATTCTCACAACTACTTTACAACGTAACCCAAACCCTAGAGAATTTAGAACATAGTGGCGGCAAGAAAACAGAAGAGAAATCTAAGCTATGCCGACTATGAGTTGTTTAAAACGCAAGGTATGGTGGGGTATATATAGGGCATTGGCCTAGATTAAGTCCTCCTTGGAGAAGAAGTCTTCCTCATGATAAAGTAGCTTTTGCATTGAATGTATCCCTTAAATTCTGACTTCTTTGACTTGAAATTGGACTCCTTGTGCCTCAAGTAAGCTTAGGCCGCCTTAGACAATTTCTCCTTTGGTGGCTCTGTCCGCTGTTTTCGGCATCAGTAAATTGCGTGGATGGGCTCACTGGACTCAGAAAGTTATGCTCTTCCAATCGCACTCCAATTCACCAAATCCTCCAATTGCTGCCATAGGCAGAAGATATGGCGGCGGCAACTACTCAGCAACATCTCTCTCTGTGTTGAGCTGCTTTAGTACAGCTTCTTGGCTTGCTGCCTCAGCATCGGCTCCTCAGCTTTCTCCTCCTCCTGACAGCTTCTAGCATCTGAAACTAAAACTAAACTAAAACAATATCATTTCTCACCAAATCAAAAGATATTCAATAGAAATATGATAAAGCAAAGAATATTGTAATAATGCATGCACCTAATCTTGCCTAAAATGTACTTAAGAACATCAATAATATGAGATGGAATGTATACAAAATATAGGACTTATGAGCACTTTACAATACTCTCTTCCAATTTCTCTCACCGCTCTTATAAAATTCAGATGGCAACTAGAGGAGCATCTTCCAGCACTATCGTGGCACCAGCCTATACTCGCTTCGCACCGGCATCAGTGGAAGAAGGGTTCAAAACGCACTACATCTCACGGTAGGTGTGGGAAGAGCAAGGATTCCATACCTCAAGTGAAACAAATCACGGCATCGAGCACTTCCTTTTCAACAAGATCATACACTAGAAGTGGCAAGTCTTCTGCCTCCAGCCGGTCCAGGCCAATCTAACGATCGTACGAGAGTTCTATGCTAATAGGCCAAGTGCCGACGCATTGTTCATGCATGTGAGGGGAAAAGCTATCTGCATCGATGCCGACACCATCAACAAGTTCTATGGCCTGCACATTGAAAGAGATGAGCATATCGAGGTTTTGGAGGCCCTAGATGAAGATGATTTCCTGCGCAAAAATGAGGAGCTTTGCTTCGCCGGCACGCCATGGGAGGCCTGATCACACAAGGATCGATGTAGCAGAAACATCTCAGGCTGGAAGCCAAATTGTGGAACAAGTTCATCCGCCACCGCCTTCTGCCGACATCCGACAGCACGATCGTTGATCGGCCCAGGCTTGCTCTTATCCACTCCATTATGCAAAATCGTAAAATTAATGTGGGTAATTTAATTGTGCAGGAAATCTGCAAATGCTCGGTGAAGGAGAAGGGGTCGCTCTATTTCTCATCACTCATTACCAGCCTCTGCACGGAGAATGAAGTCCTATTCGATAGAACCAACGAATTCACAAAAGAAAGGCAATGATAGGACAAGGTAACCTGCCACAGAATGAAGTCCCATTCGATAAAACCACGTTAAGATAGAGAAAAAGACAAACAAATGAAGATGTGTAGTGAGCAATGTCCATCCAGCATATCTTCTTCACTTACTTCTACACAAAGACAAGATAAAATCATTGTACAAAATCTTTTCATATCCAACATAAAAAATCTTCATACAAATAGAGCAAAAGAGATCCACAAAATACAAGAAACATGCATGGTTAAATTTTCTCATAAAAAATACATGGTTAAAGATAGATAGAAAAAGAAAGGAGAAATCTTTGAAATCTTAAAAAAAACATGCATGATTAAACCCTATATCTCAAACCACTGACGGAACCAGCAAGTGACACCCCAAATACTTTGAAGAAATAAAGTTAATATATATTTTATATAAATATATACAAGAAAATTGACACATATTTAAAAAGAAATTAACACCGGTTTTAAAGATATTTGAGATCTTTTAAAAGAAATTGATACTCACCATTTGATTCCACCCGTTTTTAATAAAATGTGAGTTAACACCAAAAAAAATGACAAAAAACTAAATTTTCTAGCTCCATCACTGTCCCCAAACCCCAAACTCTTCCCAACTCAACCTTACTGACCGCACCCTCACCATCTCATTCCCACAACCTCGTTGTTAAGATTGAGGTCCCATGTAGAGCATATTATTTAATTGCATGTGTAATTTACAAAGAGTGATAGAAGGGTGCGACTGTAAGAAGGTTGACTTGAATTTGCAGAACATTACTTACAGAAATTTGGGTCTCTTGTGGTTTCTAATACGAATGGAATGAATGTAATAATTTTTTTTATAGAAATCTTTTGGAGACCGTATATGCCATACTAGGAACAGGAAAATGAAACTAGATTTCCCATGTGCACTCTCTCAAAAGAAAATAAGAACTAATTTGATGTTGTAGAATTTATCATCGCCCTTTAGTCCTGATGTAGAATTTCAACTGCCCAAAAGTTGGAATTTGATTTCAAAATCGGAGAAAAACAACGTACGATGACGGTATCAACAGTAGATTCATGGAGTTGAGATTGTTTTATGGTTAAACAAAAATATATGTTCAAAAGGGTAAAACAAGTTTGGTGGGAAATTTTGAGACCCGTCGACTTTTGACGATGGTGATTGAAAGCGGTCGACGAGGTGTCAGCATTTGAATTGATTCGGTCTGAGAGAATGAAAAGGTGAGGAGGAAGAAGAAGAAAAAAGAAATTAGGGGAAACGAAGAAAAAATAATTTTTGTAGGAATCAAAACAACGTCGTTTTGGACTAAATTTGATTTTATCTAAAAATCTAAAACGACGTCGTTTTGGTGTAGGTTGCAATGTCATAATGTCGTTAATTATTTAACGGCGGAGTGGCCAAAATAGGAGCAGTTTGAAAGTTCAGTGATTAAATTGAATATTTTTAAACTATAGTGGACAAAATAAGAACATAAAGATAATTGAGTGATGAAATTTGTAATTTATCCTTATAAGTTTGATTATGTTGTTTTGATAGTCAAATTTAAAATATATATACTTCAATTATTTAATTTATCGATTTATTATCTTTTGATCACTGAATTTTAATCTTTATCTTTAAAAAAGTTAAAAAGAAAGGCATGGTTGTTCGACCATTTGAACTCAACGAGTGTTTTTAGTAGAAAAGAGGATGATTCTTTTGAACTCAACGAGTGTTTCCAATGAAATAGAGGATGATTATTTTGAACTCAACAAGTGTACTGTTTCTAACTGAAAAGATGATGATGTTTAGAGGCCATGTTTTAGCAATGATGTGTGCAAGATGTGTATATCTGTTTAAAAGGTTATGAAAGAAAATAATATGAACATATATTATATTTTTTTATAAAAAGTATAAATATATACTACACGATAAAACGCATAAACACCTGAATTTATTTTTAACGGCTAGAATTTTAAAACAGTAAATTTATAAAGAGGATGATTCTTTTAAATTCAAATGAATATTCTAAAAAAAGTGTGTTTATCTTGTTAGAGGGTTAAGAAGAAAAGTATGATATTTATCCTACAGTAAAAAGAAGATTTTATAAAAAAAAAAAGTATGAACACACCATGAATTAAAATTTTCAATGGCTAGAATTTCAAGCAGTGGCGGATCCATATGGGGCCTTGGGTGGGCCTGTGCCCACCCTGAATTTTTCAAACCTTAGATATTTGGCTTCAATTTTCACAATTTTTATGAATTAGTCCTTAAATTTTATGACTTGTGCCCACCCTGAAATTTTGAGATTTTTATGATTTGTACCCATCATAAAAAATGTTTTGATTTGTGCCCACCCTAAAAAAAAATTCTGGATCCGCCACTGATTTCAAGACGGTGAAATTTATAAAGATGGGTCATCTTTTAGCGTTCTCTTTTCACAATTCATACTCATTGCAGAATTTCATCGACTTTTCTTTTCTTTATACCTTTCACCGGTTTTAGATTTTCTTCAGCATGGTTCTTTTCAATATCCTTTCTTTTACCTAGCATTAGAATAAATGGGTTGTATTATTTTGATCGCCTATTAGGTGGGTGATTTTCTGTTAGTTTTTCTTCAACAAATGGGTTTTCATAGAAGAATCGAAGTGCTAGACCCTATTAGCCTAATGGCTTTCATTTCTTTTTCAAGATTCTTGATATGTGGGGTTTTTTTTTGTCTTCAACTGAAGGAATCAGGCATTGCATCCTTGGACATAAAGAAGCATGTGTTTGCTCGGTTGAATATGTTGCTTCCACGCCAAGGAAAGTTCTTCTTCAGATCAAAGGAATTAGCGAAGCTTATGGAAAAAGGCTTACCTTCTGGGATTACACTTGAATTTCCTGAGAATGCCAATTACGTGAGTAAGCCAAGGTATATAATGATTTGTTTGCTGCATTTATGATTTCGATTGCAATTTGTTTTAGATGATTATAGATTTTCTTGTAGTGGTATGTGCTAACAGAAGTTGGGTGTCTATTTAATATCCAAAGAGCAGACAATTGGTGATATACTTTAATTGTTGATATAAATATTTGCAACTTAAGATTTTAGATATATTCATTTATCATGGAAAATGGAAACTTTTCTTCCTTCTCCAACCCCCTCCACTACCCAAAAAGAAAATCTATGAAAGAGAATATAAACAAGAAGAATCTTTAACCAATCTTATCAGTAGAAGAGGCTTTTGAGAGATGTAACTTTTTGAGGTCCATCCTTTATGTTACCCGAGCCAGTTGGTAATTTTTAAAAGGAATGGCCGAAGTTGATCATCAAATTGAATCCTCTGTGGTAACGATTATATTTACTTGTGCATCCTATTTTTGTATTGTCCCCCTTTTGAAACATAATTTCTTTTTTCTTAAAAAATGTCTAGCTCAAAGTTGGATAACAATCGCAATGCTATTTCTATATGGAGACGCAAACTGCTCTTGCTGTTCCAGACGAGGACAACTACATTGTAGTATACAGTTCTAATTAATGCCCTGATTTTGCTCATGATACAGTAGCTAAATGCTTGGGTGTTCCCGGACATAATGTTGGTGTGGTTACAAGAAGGGTTGGAGGAGGATTTGGTTGAAAGGCCATAAAAGCAATCCTTGTAAGTAGCATTCTGCCTTAAGTGCTTACTTTAAAATATAAGGACAATAATAATGAATTAGGGCTACTATACTAATTTCACACTACTAGTTTTGTATAGTCAAACGAATATAACACATGTGGTTGGTTGTGTTTCCATCAGTATCTTATACTTGTAGTGTAGTAGTATACAATTACATAAATTGAAGGAAACGTCACGGTTGGAGGTTTATGAACTTTGTATGTGTTGATGCATATTGAAGTGATTCCTCTTCATAACTAACATTTATGTTGAATCGAAAACTTAAGTAAGCCATTCTCGGTTAAGCTAATTGTGTTGCTTAATTATAGTCCTTTAATGTTGCTACTGATTGCTTACAATCTGATGTTATAGGTTGCTACAGCATGTGCGCTTGCTGTATAGAAACTACACCATCCAGTCAGATTTATGTCAATCGCAAGACTAATATGATAATGGCAGGAGGAAGGCACCCGATGAAAATAACTTACAGTGTACGATTCAAAGATGGTGGGAAGGTTACTGCCCTAAAACTTGATATATTAGTCGTTATAGGGATGTCAGCTGACGCAAGTCCAATTATGCCACATAACTTTATTGGTTTATTTAAAACATGTGATTGGGGTGCCTAGCTTTTGATATAAAAGCATCCAAGTAGATAGACAATGAGGGCCCCTGGGGAGGTACAAACATCATTTATTATTGTTGAAGCTATAATGCAACATGTGACATCTGCCCTTTCCCTGTAAATCGATTCTGTCCGAAGTGTTAATCTCCACAAGTATGAAAGTCTTGAATTGTTTTACAAGACCAGTGCTGGTGAACCAACACTTTAACTTCTATATGGGATAATTTGGCCATGTCATTGTAGCTTGAAAAGGATGTCCCTTGATTCTTGTGTTAATGGATTATCATCTGAAAGTCACATGGTTGTCATTGTAGCTTGAAAAGTCTCTATTTTGTTTGCCAATTTTTTTCTTTAATTGATATCTCAAATTTGACATTGTAGAGTTGCCATGATTAGCCAGTTTAACGAATATAAGACATTCGTGTTCTAAGTTGATTTGTATTTACTCATATCTCTATATGATTGTAAAGCATTTCAATCTTTCTCTCGTTTTTTTTGCAACTTGACTTACGTTGTGGGGCAAATAGATCATTAGTTAATCCTCCTGGACACACTTTGGCCTTCACCCCGTACTAAATAAACTATAGCACCAACCACCTCTTTCAAGTGTCTTTCAAAATGGTCTCTGGAGTAGAAGCAGCACTGCTGCTAGAGCATGCATGTTTTATTTTTAGTCCTGGATAGACATGGTAGTGATATTGGGCCCACGTCTTGAATGTTTTTGTACACATGCGACGTTGCTTAAGGTTCAATGATTACTTTGTTATTTTTTGTGGACCATTCATCTATTTGAAATGCCATTATGTCAATATTTTAAATCGTTTCCTTTTGCAGCGGAGGTGGAAAAACGATGCCTATATGGCCATTAGAGATTGCATAATGCCCGAAGAATAGACAATTCTTCCTTTAGAGCTCATTATTTTATGGATGGGGCTTTAGAACAGGTAATCTGCAGGATGAGCTACAATAGAGTTTATAAACACAGTACTAATCAATCGACTCATTTGGGTTGCCAAGAATATTTAAATTGTTAATTTTTGACCCTCAGTTAATGGTTACATGCATCCATCCATACATATATACATGCATGTGTATACACAACTTTTTGCAATTGGTTCTCATATACAAAATTGAACTTATTCTCCTACATTCTTATTGTTAGAAGAGGTGTTTGGCTAAATTAATGCAGGTATGTAATGTCTTAATTTTTTGCCTTTAATTATGTCTTGTTAAGTAGTCAGCCTAAAACTGATTGGCTATAAGTTGAGGGACTCAACTTGAACATAAGACCACTGGAATCAACTAAGTTGCTAATATTAGTTTCTTAGTACTAATATATTCTCATCTACTTATTTCTTTTAACTTGGATGATATTATTGATGTATTACATAAAAGTGTAATGCAAGTTTTCATTGTTTTAGTTGTTATCTTTTCCATTTTATGGTATTTAAATTTTAACATTTTATCATCACATATGTGCTTATATCTATTACTAACTCCATTACAATATTCACATTTTAGTTTGTTTTCCTTTACATTTTTATGGTATTTAACTTTTAACCTTTTATCTTCACACATGAGTTTATATCTATTCTTAACCCGATTACAACTTCATCATGCTTTTATCTTTTTGGTGATTATTAGATGTAGAAGATGATTAACTTTTTTTTCTTTTTAGGTAACAATGTTTGTATGCCAAGTTACTGGTATCACGAGTAATATTGGTTCCATGTTACTGGTACTCTTAATTGCATGCAATTCATATGTATGCATCCATTACTTTTTGATTTTCTGGTGAGGGTGAAGAATATGGTATCACGAGTTCTGTTCGTAGTGTTATTCTTCAATCACTATGATCCTGAGAAAAGAGAGCTTCGGTAGGTTGTCTCATGTTGTCTATTTTCCGTTGTCTTTTGGATAATTACGTGAAATCTTATATGAGTTATCTTTCTGTTCTATTACCTATGTCGGAAGGTTGTCCGTGAAAAGTGCAGGCAAACCAATGGAATTTTTGTCCAATTTAAACAGAATGGATGGGTGTGCTCCTGATGAAGAGATTAATCTTAATGAGGTTAGCTTCTAGAAATATATTTTCACAGGAGAGCAATTTCAGTTCTCAGTAAACTCATTCCTGTCTTTTTTTCTGTCTTATGCGTGCATTTGACGAGGAGGGTCTTCTGCTCAGAGGATTTAACTCTCTTTCCCTTTTGCTCTTTTTGACATTTTTACTAGTTATTTTGATTGTTGAAGCTAATATATAGGTATAGATGTGATATTTTTCCCTTTATTGGATTTAGCTAGAAATAATTGGGTTTTTTTTTCTAAATTGTTTACACTTGAACCATTATTTTCCATCCGATTAACTTGTCCTAACCTTTTGCTCGACTTTTGACATTTTATGAGGCATAACACTTTGGTTCTGCATTAATTTCCAGGAAATTATGTTTGAGCCCAATGTTATGTGTGAACCATGTGACAAGAAAATCACATTTCGAACTAGCCATGTATACATTGAATTTCAATTTGGAGCTGTTATTTGTTTTTGGTTATTTTAAAGTGTTTTATTCATCTAATCATTTTTGCGGAAGCTTGAGGATGGCAACATAATTTTCTTTCAAAAGTCTCTCCCTGTTGAAAGTACTAATCAATACCGATATCCAGATGTTCCTTCATTTCTGGAATATGTTCATAATCGCAGATGATGAGTAAAATATGCAACTATAACTTGGTTTCAATTAGTGTGCTCGTGTGTTTCTCTTTTGCTTTTACCATGGTTCATTATTTATGTTTCCAGTTTTAACCATCTATATAAGGTTGCCTACTGTCTAGGCCATTGTTATAGCTCTTATGGTGTATATAACCTTTGGTCTGAATTAACCCACAATAGTTAGTGTCCTGTTTCACTTTTTATTGTATGAAATACTAAAATCCGATTAATGACTACTTATTATATCACATAATACCATCATATATGTTATTTTTATAATTTCTATTCAGGTCGATTTAATTGGAAATAAACAAATAGTGATTTTTACCGTTCTTGCTCATTTGAAAACTTAATAGGCAATAATCATATGCACCAATCATTACTTAGGATATGGTCCTAAGATGAGCACAATGCATCTTAGAATCCATTTATCTGAAACATATTAGTTTTTTTCCTGTGTTTCGAACAATCGTGTGCAATGCATATACCGTGCTGGTTTCATGAGCAAACTTATTGAAACAAAAATATTGCAGGTTCTTCGTTTCAAGTATGATCAGGTATGCATTTCTCCTGAAATTTGCATTTATCTATTTAATTATTGTTTGACTTATGTTTTATAATCTCTCTTCAAGTACCAGATCTACTCTATATGTGTTTTTGTGTTCCTTGGTGACAATAAACCTTTTAGAACTGGTGATGTTCATGGAGATATGAGTATAAACTTTTCTTGGGGTCCAGAAATCTCCTGAAAGTTGGTATGAGTATAAACATCGCGGATCATTTGTCTATGTTGCTGACTTAGCAAGTTTACCATACGGGTGGTGTAGATAATGGGTATTTGGTGTATAGAGGTAAGTTCACTTCTCTATTTTTCTACAGCTTTTATTGATAAAGGTTCAACCTATTTATAGTTTACAGAAAAATTCTAAACTAGGAAAATAATAATTACAAAATAAATCTAGTTCGTAAGTACAACTAATATTAACGAAGAGATTAAGGAAATAATTCTTAAATATTAGCAGCTAGATATTTCGGAATGTAATTCCCTAATTTTAAGCAATCTTCACCAATTTACCCTCCCCTCAAGCTGGGGAGTATACATTGTAAAGTCCCAGCTTGGATGTAAACTTATCAAAAATGTCTATTGGTAGTGCTTTGGTAAGAAATTACCTACATGGTTCTTTGTAGGAATAAAGTGTAGTTTAATTGATCCTCCATTGACCTTTTCAGCAATAAAATGTCGATCAATTTCCACATGTTTAGTTCTATCATGATGAACCAGATTTTTGGCAATGCTGATAGCTAATTGGCTATCACTTTGCAATTTGAACTCTTCAAAGTGCTTGAATCCTAATTCTGCCAACAGTCTTTGTAGCCACATTCCTTCATAGATTCCCAAAGCCATAACCATATACTCAGTTTCGACACTGCTCGTAGCCACCAGTGGTTGTTTCTTGCTCCTCCATATGACTAATTTTTTTTGAAAAAAAGGTGGGCCTCGTTAAAAACCTCTCTAAAGTCAGCAACAGCTGGAGCTGGTGATGACCACCTAAGGAGAAAAGAGTACCCTAGATGGCATTAAATAAATAATGGTGGACGAAGATCATCCATTTTAGTAGAGGAAATAAAGTCGGGTATCCCTGAATCAAAGAAAACAGCAGAACCAAAAAGCAGAGCCCAAGTGGCCAGTTTATGAGCAGTCGAGTTTGTCAACCTAGGTACAAACATAAGTTGTAAATTAGGCAATGATGCAAGAAAAGAACGTGTCTGCTCAATGTGAGGACCCAACATCAAAGCGTTTGGAGTCTGGCGGTGGAATTTGTTAACCGCCACAATAGAGTTCGATTCTAAGATAATGGCAGTCCAACCTCGATCATGTCCAAGCTGAGCACCAGCAATGATCACATGGAGTTTGGCCAGGGCAGCATCCTGGCAATCGACCGAATGAAGAGCCATACCACCAAGGACATTACCCCTATCGTCGCAGGCAGTGACACGTTGCTTCGTAGAGGGCAGGGGCAAAGGCCGGAGGAGCGCCATTGGAATGTGAGGTAGTTGCTTCGTAGTCGCGGAGCCATGTGACTAAGTTTCCCCATACAAAAGAACAGTAACCGCTAGTAGATTTCATGTCGGTTAGCTCACCTGCCCAACTTGAATCTGTAAATATTTTTACTAATTTGTCTTCATTCTTCTTGAAGATTAAACCGTGTCCTGGGGTCATCTTCAAATACCTTAAGATTTTATACACAGCTTCGAGGTGCTCCTCCCTTGGATCACTCATGTGTTAACTAACAATACTTACAGAGAAAGCTATGTCTGGTCGAGTGAGTGACAAATAAATTAGTTTTCCCACAAGTCTTTGATACTGCTCTTTGTTGACAGGATTGCCCATTTCTTCTCTTCGTAGTTTTAGATTAGCCTACATTGGTGTTTCAGCTGGTTTGCACCCTAGCATTCTTATTTCTAAAAGTAAATCAAGAACATATTTTCTTTTATTTATAACAATACCAGCGTTAGACCTTGCTACTTCCATCCCTAAGAAGTACCTAAGGCTGCCTAGCTCCTTTGTTTCGAACTCAATTGAAAGTAGCTTTTTCAAGATATTAATCTCACAAATATCATCATCTGTAATAATGATATTGTCAACATATACAATTAGAATTGATTTTTTTACCCGATGTCATTTTTACAAACAATGTGTGATCTGCACGACATTGTTTATAACCATTTTTTACAATGACTTTAGTTAACCTTTTGAACCAAGCTCTAGGGGATTTCTTTAGTCCGTATAATGACTTTTCAAGCTTGCAAATAGTTTTCCCATCCGTTTCTTGATTCATTCTTGGAGGAATTTTCATAGGCCTATAAACGAACCAAATTAACATTAACGGGGGTGTGTTCTTGTTCGTTCATTTAACTTTAACCGAACAATGAATGAACACAAAATTTCTTGTTCTTGTTCATGTTCATTCGTTAAAGAATGTAGCTTGTTTGTGTTCGTTCATGTTCGTTCGTTAAAATGATAAACGAACATAAATGAACATAAACAAATAGAAACGAACACAAACGAATATAAACGAACATATATAATATGTTAAATATTTAATATTTTGGGTTAGTTTGATTAATTCAGTTAATTAACCGATTTTAAACCAAACTAACCGATAATTGAAAAAACTCTTAATCATTAGTCAAAACTTAAAATTATCTAAAAGATTAACCAATTTTGTTTTGGTTCGGTCTGTTAGTTCGGTTTAACCGAACAATGAACACTCCTAGCCGATAAGAAGGAAGTTTTAATGAGTCATAAAATAGGATTTGTCAACACGAATAACTTAAATTGTTTTACTCGACTCGATCTAATGCTCACCCCTAGATATATGTGAATAAATTTAAACGAACATAAATTTGTCTGTTAGTTCGCCCAGTTCATTCGTCCATCCGTCTGCTCCATCTATTTATCTGTTAGTTCGTCTAGTTCGTCCGTCCGGTTCGTCAATCAGTTTGTCTCTCTGTCCATTAGGTTTTAGGATTTATAGTTTAAGGTTATAATTTACTTTTATAGTTTAAAGTTTATGGTACATTCGTCTGTCAGATCATGTCCGTAAATCCATCTGGCTTGTCTGTCCTGTCATGTCTGCCAATCTAGTTCATCCGTGAGTTTGTCTGTTCATCCGTTTGGTTCGTCCAACCGTCTGTTCGTATGTTTTTCCGTCTAGCCCGTTCGTCCAGTCTGTCTGTTTGTCCATTAGGTTTTAGGGTTTATAGTTTAGGGTTTAAGGTTGTTGTTTACTTTTTATAGTTTAGGGTTTAAGGTTTAAGACTCGTCCTTTCATTTGTTTGTTTGTCCATCCGTTCGTTTGGTCCGTCCAGTCCATTCGACCAGTCCGATCCATTAGTTCGGTCTGTTTGTCTGCTCCGTTCGTTCGTCCATTAGTCCATCCATCATTCTAGCGGTCCCCTCGTCATTCTGTTGGTCCCCCTGTCCGTTTGTCTGGTCGGTTTGTCCGTTTGTCTGGTCCGTTTGTCTGTCCTTCCGTTCGTACATCTGGTCAAGTTCGTCTGCTCCATCTGTCCATCCACCAGTCTATCCGGTCTGTTTGTTAATCCATCCATTTGGTTTGTCTGTTTGGTTAGTGTTTAGAGTTTAGGGTTTAGATTTTATGGTTTATTTTTAGGGTTTAAGGTTTACAATTTACCTTTAAAGGTTTAAGGTTTGTCTGTCTGTTCGCCTGTCCTTTTTTCCATTAGTGTTAAGGGTTTATGGTTTACTTTTTAGGATTTATGGTTTACCTCTTAGGGTTTGAGGTTTGTTTGTCGGTTCAAACCGTCCCTACATCTGTCTAGCCCGTCCATCCGATCAGTCTATTTGTCCGGTTTGTCCTACCCTTCGGTCTATTTGTTTAAGTTTTATGGTTTAGGGTTCGTTTGTTCTTCCATCCGTTTAGTCCATTCGTACATCCACCCAGTCTGCCCGACCGTTTATTTTAGGTGTATGATTTAAGGGTTTGTGTTTTTTATAGTTTTGATACGATAATAGGAGGGGTAAAAATAATCATTATTGACAAGAAATTAAAGTTGTTTTTGAAGGCTAGAACATCAATTAGCTTGCGACGACTTTTCATATGGGATCCAATCATTTTTAATTAGGATAATTTTTACAATTATTTAAATTTTATTTTATCTTTTTAATTAGGATAATATTATTATCTATTTTAATTGAGATAATAGTCTTATCTCTTTTAACTGAGATATTATTATTATTATTATTATTATTATTATTATTATTATTATTATTATTATTATTATTATTATTATTATTATTATTATTATTATTATTATTATTATTATTATTATTATTATTATTATTATTATTATTATTATTATTATTATTATTATTATTATTATTATTATTATTATTATTATTATTATTATTATTATTATTATTATTATTATTATTATTATTATTATTATTATTATTATTATTATTATTATTATTATTATTATTATTATTATTATTATTATTATTATTATTATTATTATTATTATTATTATTATTATTATTATTATTATTATTATTATTATTATTATTATTATTATTATTATTATTATTATTATTATTATTATTATTATTATTATTATTATTATTATTATTATTATTATTATTATTATTATTATTATTATTATTATTATTATTATTATTATTATTATTATTATTATTATTATTATTATTATTATTATTATTATTATTATTATTATTATTATTATTATTATTATTATTATTATTATTATTATTATTATTATTATTATTATTATTATTATTATTATTATTATTATTATTATTATTATTATTATTATTATTATTATTATTATTATTATTATTATTATTATTATTATTATTATTATTATTATTATTATTATTATTATTATTATTATTATTATTATTATTATTATTATTATTATTATTATTATTATTATTATTATTATTATTATTATTATTATTATTATTATTATTATTATTATTATTATTATTATTATTATTATTATTATTATTATTATTATTATTATTATTATTATTATTATTATTATTATTATTATTATTATTATTATTATTATTATTATTATTATTATTATTATTATTATTATTATTATTATTATTATTATTATTATTATTATTATTATTATTATTATTATTATTATTATTATTATTATCTAGTCAGTCTTTTAGGTTAAATTATCCTTTGTAATTAGGGATACTTCATTCAGAGATCAATTCAATTATTTTTTTCAAAGTTCTTTTCTGAGTTGCTTTTTTTGTTCAAAATTTTTATCTTGTTCTTGCTTCAGAGTGCGGGTGTCCAATTGCGTGGCAGCGAGTATTTGGTGTTCTTCTCCATTGTCTAGGTTTCTAAGAGCAAGATCCTTAGAGGGTTAGGCGTTACCAAACTCAGATGCATGTTTGGGGTGTTGTGATATCCTATTTATTTTCATTGTTTATTTATTTATTTTTATTTAAGCATTTCTTTAATTCCTTGCCTTTTTTATTGAGTCGTTGGAAAAAATAAATTAACTCTTGCTTTCTTTTCTAGATCTATATTAAAGGGAATATTTGATCTATGCTTTACTTTTTAGGGGTTAGGGTTTAGATTTTACGATTCATAAATTGATTTTTAGGATTTAAGGTTTGTACATTCGTCTAACCATCAGTCGGACCAATCCGCTCGTACATTCGTCAGGTCCGTCTATATGTCTGTCCGGCCCGTCTATATGTCTGTCCGGCCCGTCTGCCTGGTCTATCTGATTCGTTCGTTCGATCTGTTTAGTCAGTCCGTCCCTCGGTCCATTAGGTTTAAAGACTTAGGGTTTAAGGTTATTGTTTACTTTTTATAGTTTAGGGTCCATCTGTACGTACGTCCTTCCGTCTAGTTCGTCTGTCCGTCCGATCTGTGCGGTCTGTTTGGCGTCCGACTGTCCTTCTGTCCATCTGGTCCGACCGTCCGTCCATTTATCTGGTCCGATCTGGCAGTCTGCCCGTCTGGTAAGTTCATCCATCTAGTCCATTCATCCGTTCATCTTCTCCGTATGTCTGTTAGTCAATCTGTCTAGCATGTCTATTAGTCTATCCGTCTGTCTGTTCGATCTGGTTCGTCTGGTCAATCCATCAGTCTGTCAGGTTTAGGGTTATGGTTTACTTTCTAGGGTTTAAGGTTTGTGGTTTAGGTGTTAAGGTTTAGGTTCGTCCGCCTGTTCGTCTGTCCATGGGGCGGTTGATCACCGTGAAGAGGACCCATCTTGACTGATTGTTTTGGCTAGAAGTTTGTCTACACTAATTCTTGATGTCAAAATTTGGTTGACGCCAAACAAGAATGAGAATGGATGTTGTTGTGACGTTTTCTGGTGGTTCACCTCTCTAATGTGGGCGGAGAGCCGTTATAGACGGTGGTCAGTGTGGGGGAAATGAGTTGTGCAAAGGTTGAAGATATATGGCCTTGAGAGTGAAGTATTTTGGGAGAGTTCTTGTTGTATCTCCCATGTCGGTCCGTTCTTGGGGTATGTGAGGGAGGCTGAGAGCCTTAAAATGCAAGTGTCAAGTTTAGGCGTGACAAACTGACTTTTATTGATCGGTTAGCTTGACAGATTGACTCCTATTGATCGCTTAGCTAGAAAGATTGACTCCTATTGACCGATTAGCATGACAAACTAACACATATTGATTGGTTAGCCTAACAGACCGAAACCTATTGACTAGTGGTTAGCTTGACAGACTGACATCTATTGACTGGTTAGCCCGACGAGCAAATTTATATGTTAGGTTATGGACTTGATTGGTAAGGCAAGCACATTTGACCTTGATCGTATCAGGATAAGAGCCATTTGAAGGGTGTGAATAGGTAGGCTATGGTTGATTTTTGTGGTTTCTTGATGAAGGTCACGGAAGACCTTAACTTTGGAAAGCTTGGAGGAAGAGAATATATTCTAGGATGTAAGAAGGCCTTTATTTCAGAGGAGTGAGCTCTGGAATATATAGTATAAGGCTATAAAAAGAATATAAAATTAGATGCAAGCTTATATAATAGACAAGCTGAAAAGTTAATAAACATATTTCTTTCTCCATTCTCCACTCTCCTCTCCTTCTCCTTCTCCTTCTCCTTCTCCCTCTCCCTCTTTTCTCTTTATCTTTCTCTTTCTCTTAGCTCTTAGCTCTTAGCTCTTTTTCTACCAACCTTCAAATCTTCCTCAATTAACACATACAATTAGTCTCAATTATGCATCACTACCTAAATGGAAAATAAGGTGCTCATATGACAAAGCATGTGATATTGGAAATGTAGTAATTAATCTCAATTAGGCTAAGCTAGTTTCTATCCTTGGGTATCAATCATCATTCCTAACAAAAAATTATTAGCTGAAAACAAAGACGAATCTTGTGCCTTCCCCCTATTATCGAAACTGAATGTGCAAGTTTCATAAAACTAAGACTGGCTAGACCAGAGATAATGAAGACTGAGGCCAGAAAAGTGTCTACATGCACAAGCAACGAGAGGGAAAATCACTCATTCAATAATCAATCCAACCTTTGAATTGTTTCTAATTATTGTTAACAACAATATACATCAAATTGTATAAATTGAACCTATTGATGTTGTATTCGAAGAAATTAGCATCATACCAATCGATATCTTGCAATTGTATTGTCTTATTCAAAAACATGTTGCTCAGTGCATGACAGACATTCCATTGAACCTAGTCAATGAGAAGTCACAATAAGAAACATAGCATAGCTAAACAATGCAAGATAATACATTGACATTTGCAATTATAACACCAGAAATAAATGCTTGCTCCATTCTCTCTAGCCAATGCAAATCCTTCAATGACGTAGGGCAAGATGAAGTTATACCACCTCCATCAAAAGCATTAGGCTCACTTCTTGCTGGAAACATAGTAACATAGTCGCAAGAAGGAAATCTTATGTTTGCCACAGGCTTTTTATCCGCACATAATGACCCAACAAATCTTGCAAGATTTCCAAGAGCTCTAACACTATTTGTTTGACCTAATAGGCAGAATCACAAAGAAAAATAAAAGCTGCAAGAGTTTCTAATTGATGTACAAAGATGATAGTTACAGTCATCTAGATATGGAAGTTCATAAGACCATCACTTGGCTGAACATCAACTGACCATGTTTCTCTGACTCTTCATTTTGCTCTAAGTAATTCCGGAACTCTTGTCCAAAACATTGGTGTGAAGATATAACCTCCAAGGATCCTCTAAATATATGGAAAGACTTAGAAAACTCTAATCATAACCCATGTTGGACATATACTCGCATGCTCCACTCAAACTCGAGTTCGAGTGACATTCTAAACATAAAATTACCTAAACAAAGTAAAATCTAACATTTGACCAACCAGGATTAAATATAGAAAATATACAAAAATAACATATTAGAAGGTTTCTGTAGTTTGCCTTAAAATAAAAGGTATCTAAACATCTTGATATCATTTCATTTGTTCTTGGATCAATATGGAAGAAATATTCATTTATATTAAATGTTCTGAATTCACCACTAACAAGAACACAGTCTCGCAACAAATAAGAACCACTTAAATGGATTAAGATAGAACTAGGAGATGGTGTGAAGGCAACAGAAAATCAACTACACAACTGATATATGCAGGTGAAGACAAAGTACCTTATACATTTTCTAAATTGGTAAAAAAAAACAGAGATAGCGTAAGCCCCTCTCATCTTTGCCATTCACTTTCTCAGATGAAGAAATTCATACATACATTACCCAGTTCCAGAACTTCTAGCTAAAGACAAAGCTGGATCAAGAAACTCATGACAGAAGGTATATACCCTAAAACACTCAAGCATTGCCAGGACAACAATTATAAGCTATCTGTCACGCCAACTCCCATGAACCCATAAAAGGTTATAAGGTGCCTAAAAGCATATCATACCTTGTCCCCATCTTCGACTAGATGCAAAGCACACTCAATTAACAACTCCGCTGAATGGAAGTGCATTCCTGAATCTATAACAGCATCAAGGAAAAAGTAATCAAATACATGGAAACATTAGTATAATATATAATGGATTCAAAAATATTATTGTCAAGCTAGAAAAAGCTACTTGTTGACTGCTTTAAAGGAAAATCATCAACAAAGTGACGAAGAAAATCATCAACAAAGTGACGAAGAGAATCACATATGTTTGCCAACGCCCAAGAGACCGGTATGCGCACCTGCAATAGTATTCATAAGTGATGCTTACATGTGGAACACTAGATACATAAACACTCTCCTAAGGTCTAAATCAAGAGAAGATAAGAATTACCGAGACCACATGATCACGAGTGTTAATCTCAATAGCATTAGACGGTTGCACACAGTGGGGCGGTTGATCACCTTGAATAGGACCCTTCTCGACTGATTGTTTTGGCTAGAAGTTTGTCCCCACTCACCGCACTAATTGTTGATGCCAAAATTGGTTGATGCCAAACAAGGATGAGAATGGAGGTTATTGTAACGTTTTCTGGTAGTTCACCCCTCTGATGTGGGCTGAGAGTCGTCATAGATGGTGGTCAGTGGGGGAAATGAGTTGTGCAAAGGTCGAAGATATATGGCCTTGGGATTGAAATATTTTGGGAGAGTTCTTGTTGTGCCTCACATGTGGTCCCTTCTTCGGGTTTGTGAGGGAGGCTGACAACCTTTAAATGCAAGTGTCAAGTCTAGGCCTAACGAACTGACATCTATTGACTAATTAGCCTAACGGACCGACGTCTATTGATCGGTTAGCCTGACGGACTAACACCTATTGACTGGTTAGCCTAACAAACTGACACCAAAGGGGTGTGAAAAAATATCTGATCCGATTATACATTGATCAGATCAGAAAATTTGAATATCCAATCCGATTTTAAAATTTTCAGATTAGAAAATTCGAATATCAAATCATATATTCGAGTAATCGAATATCCAAATATTCAATTTTTCTCGGATATCAGATATTCGAATTAGATACTCGGATATCCAGTTTATTTAAGTATTTTTTTTCGAATTTGATGGTCGTATTTATAAGAATTTTGAAATTTTGAATATAAAAAGCAACAAATTGTTAAATATAATAATTTGCATTTATAGAAATTTTAGTTTTTTGAATTTTTGGATAAAACAAGCATAAAATTTTTAAATATAACAATATTCATATTCATAAAATTTTGAATTTTCAGATTTTTGGACAATCCAAAACTTAAAATATTACAATCCATATCCGATTCGAAAAATTAAAAATCAGATTAAATATCCGATCTCAAAATAAAAATCTAATCGAATATCCTAATTTTCGGATTGGATCAGTCAGATTGGATATTTTTGCACACCCTTACTATTGACACCTATTGATTGGTTAGCCTGAGGAGCAGGTTTATGTGTCAGGCCATGGACTTGACCGGTAAGGCAAGCAAATTTGGAGTAGGTCGTATAAGGATGAGCGCCATCCGGAGGGTGTAGAGAGGTAGGCTAGGGTTGATTCTGTAGAAATCAGAGTAATTCTCTGTATTTTCTTATTACTTCAATAGGACATATTACATCTTATATATACAAACTATGTCTCTAATTTAGGAAACTCTAAGATAGGAAAGATACTAATCCTAGGAGATATGATCCCTTAAAATAAGGGATTGTAATAAAAAAATATTTACATAATCCCTTAACTGAAGGGATGGAAACAGTCTATATATTTCTATAATTCCTACACTCCCCCTCTAGCTGGAGAATATACATTGTATAATCCCAGCTTGAATAGGAATTTATTGAAAACAGGCTTTGGCAAAGCCTTAGTAAGAATGTCTGCAATCTGTCCGTCTGAAGGAATGTATGAAAGAGTGGTTGTCTTTTTGTTGACTTGGTCAGCAATAAAATGCCTATCAATCTCAACATGCTTTGTTCGGTCATGTTGAACTGGGTTCTTAGCAATCTGAATGACAGATTGATTATCACACAAAACTTCAAAGTGATCCTCCTGATTAGTGCCAAGTTCTTTTAGTAATTTAAGTAGCCAAATTCCTTCGCATATTCCCAATGCTAGTGCTCTAAATTCAGCTTCAGCACTACTTCTTGAAACGACAGACTGTTTCTTACTTCTCCAAGTTGTAAGGTTACCCCAAACAAAAGTGCAGTTGCCACTAGTGGATCTTCTTTCAGTGAGATCTCCAGCCCAACTAGAGTCTGTAAAAATCTTAACAGTTCTGTCTTGTGTCTTCTTAAACATTAAACCGTGTCCTGGAGTTTTCTTCAAGTACTTGAGAATTCTATTTGATGCTGCTAAATGCTCTTCAGTAGGATTAGTCATGTGTTGACTTATCACATTTACGGGAAAGACTATATCTGGCCTCGTCAAGGATAAGTAAATTAGTTTCCCAACTAATCTTTGAAATTTCTCTCCGTCTACTAAGGACCCATCTTCTTTGTTGAATCTCAAGTTTGCCTCCATTGGTGTATCAGCCGGCTTACAACCAAGAAAACCAGTTTCTTTGAGTAAATCAAGTACATATTTTCTTTGGTTGATCACAAGGCCTTCTTTTGATCTTGCCACCTCCATTCCTAGGAAATACCTTAGCTTTCCCATGTCCTTGGTTTCGAATTCCCTGTTTAACAACTTCTTCAAATTGCTAATCTCTTCCTCATCATCTCCAGTAAGAATTATGTCATCCACGTACACAATTAGGATAGCTTTCCTATTTGTAGAAGTTACCTTGATGAAAAGAGTATGATCGGCAAGGGACTGCTTGTAGCCGTTTTTAAGAATGACTTTAGTGAACCTCTCGAACCAAGCTCTGGGTGATTGTTTTAACCCGTATAGAGACTTGTTGAGCATGCAAACCTTGTTGCTACCTTCAACAGACTTTAAGCCAGGTGGCAATTTCATATAGACTTCTTCCTCTAGCTTGCCATTAAGAAATGTGTTTTTTACATCAAGTTGGTGTAATTGCCAATCACAATTTACGGCCAAACTTAGGAGTACTCGAACAGTGTTAAGCTTTGCCACATGTGCAAAAGTTTATGTGAAATCTATCCCATATGTTTGCGTAAAGCCTCTGGCCACTAGTCTAGCTTTGTATCGTTAGATGCTGCCATTGGAGTTATACTTTACAGTAAAGATCCATTTACAGCCAACAACCTTTTTTCCTTGAGGAAGGTCTGTAACGGTCCATGTAGCATTTTTCTCTAGTGCACAAATTTCCTCTTCAACAGCCCTTCTCCATTTTGGATCCTTTAGAGCTTCAGCTATGCTTGTGGGAACCTGTTCTTTATCCAAGGTTGTTGTAAATGCTTGAAAAGAATGCATCAATGAATTATAACCAGCAAATTTTTCAATAGGATGCTTGGTGCACTGTCTAACCCCTTTTCTAATAGCAATAGGGAAGTCATCTAGAGTAGTGGACTTACTGATTTCTTCTTCCATTTCGGCAGCTGGACCCAAATCCAATTCTCGGCAAGAATCAGGTTGCAAAATAGCCTCAGGGATATGTTTTCTTTTTCTTGTGTAGACACGAAGGTGTTTGGGTGGTGTTGTTTTTGAAAGACTTTCAATGGGAGTAGGTGTATTTTCAGGAAGGGTGTTTAAAGTGTGTGTGGGTGAGTTAGTGATAGGTATTTCAGGAGAATCAATGGGAGTAGTCACGGGTGACAAATCTGCAGGTAAAAGCGAAAATGGTGGCAATTCTGAAGGTTGAGAATGAAGATTAGAAGGGGATACTTGATGTGGCTGAAAATCACTCCATGTCTCCCCCTGAATTTCAGCCTGAGTGAAATAGGGATCCTGCTCATAAAAAGTTATATCCATAGTGGTAAAAAATCGTTTAGAAGGAGGGTGATAGCATTTATAACCCTTCTTAAGTGAAGAATACCCAACCAGTACACATTTTAAAGACGTGGAATCTAACTTGGACTTAATAGGAGCAATATTTTGTATAAAAACAGTGCAGCCAAACATTTTAAGTGGGAGAATGGAGGAGATAGGCTTAAAATGGGGAAAGTACTGCAAAAATATTGATTGAGGTGTTTGAAATTGTAAAACCTTACTAGGCATTCGGTTGATTAAATATGTGGCAGTTAATAAGGCTTGCCCCCACAAATATTTGGGAACATTAGTGGTAAACAGAAGAGAATGAGTAACTTCAAGGAGGTGCCTATTTTTTATTTCGGCAATGTCATTTTGTTGTGGGGTTCCAACACAAGAACTGAGCTGAACTATGCCCTTTTTCCTGAAAAAATCACCCAAAGACCTAGCAAAAAATTCACAGCCATTATCAGATTTAAAGAGCTGGATTTTAGACTCAAATTGAGTGAGAACCATGTTATAAAATTGCACAAAAACACCAGCACTTTCAGATTTATCTTTCAGCAAATAAGTCCAAGTTATCCTACTATGATCATCAATAAAAGTGACAAACCACCTACAATTATCAGCATTCTTCACCCGAGAAGGGCCCCAAATATCACTGTGGATCAAAGCAAAAGGGTGAGAAGGCTTGTATGTACAAGGAAAATAAGACGATTTAGTATGTTTGGCAAGAGAGCATACTTTGCAGGAAAAAGAAGTTGGCCTTTTATTAATGACAAGGTATTGGAAACTAGGATGGCCTAAACGAAAGTGCCATAACATAACAGTATCAACTTTTCCTAAAGCGGCGAAAGCTTTGGAGATCTCGGTTTTAAGAGAGGAAGGGAGGATGTAGAGGCCATTCTGCAAGCTGGCCTTACCAATCATCTTCTTCGAGTTCAGTGCCTGCAAAGTACAATCAAGATCATTAAAAATTGCGGAGCAGTGCAAGTCTTTGGAAAGTTTACTAACAGAAATGAGATTGCAAGCCAGATTTGGTACAAAGAGAACATTTTTAAGTGCAATCTGTTCATTGAGAACAACAGTGCCATGTCCTTCTATTTTGCACAAGGAACCATCAACCGTTTTGACAGCATGACCAAAGGTTTGGAAAAATTTGCGAAACAAAGCCTTGTTACCAGTCATATGATCCGTAGCACCAGAATCGAGGATCCAATTAGGAGTCAATTGGAAGGAGAAAAATGTTGTAGAAGAAGGGTTACCTTCTGGTTCTTTCATAACCAGATTACCCTCACAAGGCCCCTGAAACTTTCCAAACAGTTTTTGAAGATCAACAATCTGTTCTTTAGTGAAGCTAGTGACAGATGTGGCAGCAACGAGGCCTGATTTATTATCTCGAGAGTTCTTGGACTTCCAGTCTTGAGGCTTACCATGAGGCTTCCAACACTTCTCCTTGGAGTGGTCGGGCTTTTTGCAATGAACACACCAAGGTCTCCCCCGTTTGGAAGAGGGAGATGATTGATGGGTGAGTAAGGCAGATCCTTCATGAGGGGAATATAGTTCATCAGGCAGCATCACACACCGTCGGCTTTCTTCCTTCTTGACAATAGAGAAAGCCTCTCGAAGGGAGGGAAGAGGAGAATTAGCCAGGACCCTGCCGCGAACGTCGTCCAGGTCCTTGTTTAAGCCTTGGAAAAACTAAAAAAGCCTTCGTTGTGTGACAATTTGCTGATAAAGGACAGCATCTCTTGGATCTGCCCAATCATGTTGTGCATACAAATCTAATTGCTGCCAAAGAGCGATAAGGGTATTGTAGTAGAGAGTGACGGACATGGTTCCCTGCTTTAGGGTGGCTGCCTGATCTTCAACATGATACAATTTGGCAATATTATCAGTGCTAGAGTAGGTGTCGCGGACTGCACTCTAGATTTCAGCGGCTGTGGTGTAAAGAAGAAAGTATCTGCTTATACTCGGGGTCATGGAATTAAGGAGCCAAGTCATAACCTGACCATTGTCACGCATCCACTTAGCAAAACCAGTGGCAGTCGCAACAGGCTTCTTGATTTCACCAGTAACGTAGCCCAATCTTTCTCTGCCCAAGAGAAAAATCTTAACCGATTGGGACCATTCAAGAAAATTGTTTCCATTCAATCGATGGCAAGTGATAGTCAGACCAGACGAATCTAATTGAGCATCAGAACCAGAAATTTTTTTCTAGATTTGAAGTGATCTCTGGAGTAGGGGAAGAAGTCTCGGACATGGTCTAGGTTGGAAAAAAAATTCGTAACCTAATCTGATACCATGTAGAAATTAGAGTAATTCTCTGTATTTTCTTATTATTTTAATAGGACATATTACATCTTTATATATACAAACTAAGTCTCTAATTTAGAAAACTCTAAGATAGGAAAGATATTAATCCTAAGATATATGATCCCTTAAAATAAGGGATTGTAATAAAAAAATATTTACAGAATCCCTTAACTGAAGGGATGGAAACAGTCCATATATTTCTATAATTCCTACAGATTCCTTGTGGCTTCTTGAGGAAGTTACGGAGGGCCTTAACTTTGGAAGGCTTTGAGGAGGAGAATATCTTATGGGACATAGGAAAGCCTTTATTACGTAGGAGTGAATTCTGGAGGATATAGTATAAGGGTATAACAATAATATAAAACTAGATTCTAGCTTGCATGTTAGACAAGCTGAAAAGTTCATAAACTTATTTCTTTCTCCATTCTCCATTCTCCATCCTCCTCTCCCTCTTTTCTTTTTCTCTTTCATCTTCCCCCTCTTTCTCTTTCTTTTTTTTCTACCAACCTTCAAATCGTCCTAAATTAACACATACAATTAATCTCAATTAGGCATCACTACCTAAAAGGAAAATAAGGTGCTCATAAGACAAAACATGTAAATTTGGAAATGTAGTAATTAGTCTCAATTAGGGTAAGCTAGTTACTATCCTTGAGCATCAATCATCATTCCTAACAAAAAATTATTAGCTGGAAACAAAGACGGATTTTGTGACTTCCCCTATTATCGAAAACTAACACCGGCTAGACCTGAGATAATAATAAAGACTGAGGCCAAAGAGGTGTCTACATGCACAAGAGACGTGAGAGAAAATCACTCATTCAATAATCAATCCAACCTTTGACTGGTTTCTAATTATTGTTAACAACAATATACATCAAACTGTATAAATTGAACATATTGATGTTGTATTCGAAGAAAGAGAACATGAAAAAATTAGCATCATACCAATCCCTATCCTGCAGTTGTACTCTCTTATTCAAAAACATGTTTCTTAGCGCATGACAAACATTCCAATGAACCTAGTCAATGAAAAGCCACTATAAAAAGCAGAGCATAGCTAAACTGACATTAAAATTGATTTTATGCTTCCATCATGTTGAGATTAAAAGTTTACAGAAAAACTTCAATGCAAGATAATACCTTGACCTTTCCATTGTAACACAAGAAATAAATGCTTGCACCATTCTCTCTAGCCAATGCAAATCCTTCAATGGCGTAAGGCAAGGTGAAGTTATCCCACCTCCATCAAAAGCATTAAGCTCACTTCTCGCTGGAAACATAGTAACATAGTCGCAAGAATTAAATCCTGTGTTTGCCACTGACTTTTTATCCACACATGATGAACTCGAATACCCAACCACATTCTTGCAAGAATTCCAAGAGCTCTTACAGCATTTGATTTGACCTAATAGGAAGAAAAATAAAGAGAAATAAAAGCTGTAAGAGTTTCTAATTGATGTACAAAGATGATAGTTGCAATCATCTAGTTATGGAAGTTCATAAAACCATCACTTGGCTGAAGTTCAACTGACCATGTTGCTCCGACTCTTCATTTTGCTCTAAGTACCAATTCCGAAACTCTTCTCCAAAACATTGGTGTGAGGATATAACCTCCAAGGATCCTCTAAATCTATGGAATTAGAAAACTCTAATCATACCCCATGTTGGACATATACTCACATGCACCACTAAAACCCGAGTTCGAGTAACATTATAAACATAAAATTACCAAAAAAAAAGTAAAATCTAACATCTGAGCAACCAGGATTAAATTTAGGAAATATACACAAATAACAGACCAGAAGGTTTCTGCAGTTTGCCATCAAATAAAAGGTATCTAGACATCCTTATATAATTTCATTTGTTCTTGGACAAATATGGAAGAACCTAAAAGTTCTGAATTCACGACTAACAAGAACACATTCTCGCTAGCAACAAATAAGTACCACATAAATGGATAAAGATAGAACTATGAGATGGTGTAAAGGCAACAGAAAATCAACTACACAACTGATATATGCAGGTGAAGACAAAGTACCTTATACATTTTCTAAATTGGTAAAAAAACAGAGAAAACGTAAGCCCCTCTCATCTTTTCCGTTCACTTCTCAGATGAAGAAATTCATAAATACATTACCCAGTTCCAGAACTTCTAGCAAAAGAAAAAGCTGGATCAAGAAACTGATGAAAGAAGATATATACCCTAAAACACTCAAGTATTGCCAGGACAACAATTATAAGACTGGCTAGACCTGAGATAATGAAGACAGAGGCCAGAAAGGTGTCTACATGCACAAGCAATGAGAGGGAAAATCACTCATTCAATAATCAATCCAACCTTCGAATGGTTTGTAATTATTGTTAACGACAATATACATCAAACTGTATAAATTGAACCTATTGATGTTGTATTCGAAGAAATTAGCATCATATCAATCGATATCCTGCAATTGTATTGTCTTATTCGAAAACATGTTGCTCAACGCATGACAGACATTCCATTGAACCTAGTCAATGAGAAGTCACAATAAGAAACAGAGCATAGCTAAACAATGCAAGATAATACATTGACATTTCCAATTGTAACACAAGAAATAAATGCTTGCACCATTCTCTGTAGCAAATGCAAATCCTTCAATGACGTAGGGCAAGATGAAGTTATACCACCTCCATCAAAAGCATTAGGCTCACTTCTTGCTGGAAACATAGTAACATAGTCGCAATAAGGAAATCTTGTGTTTGCCACCGGCTTTTTTATCATCACAAAATGACCCAACAAATCTTGCAAGATTTCCAAGAGCTCTTAACACTATTTGTTTGACCTAATAGGCAGAATCACAAAGAGAAATAAAAACTGCAAGAGTTTCTAATTGATGTACAAAGATGATAGTTACAATTAGGGGTGTTCAAAAAAATCCGATCCGATTGATCCGATCTGATTATCCGTTGATCCGATCCGAAATTTCGGATATCCGATCCGTTTTTTATTTTTCGGATAATTCGGATCTGATATACGAAAATTTCGGATCGGATACGGATAGTGGTTTTATATTCGGATCGGATATCCGATTATCCGATATTCGAAAATTCAATTTTTTTATAGGTATAAATCTTATTATATTCAATATTTTTAATTGTTATATATGAAAATTTGAAGTTTCCATGGATACAAATATTGTTATATTCAATAATTTATTAATTTTTATATTCGAAAACCTAAAACTTTCATGGATAGAACCATTAAATTAAAAAAATAATTAAATAAATTCATAAATTTCGGATATTCGGATATCCGAGTATCCGATCCGAAAATTCGGATATCCGGATTTTCGGATATCCGGTTTTTTCGGATCGGATACGGATCGTTATTTAGGTGAACTGAATTTTTCGGATATCCGAATTTTCGGATCGGATCGGATCGGATATCCGAAATGAATACCCCTAGTTACAATCATCCAGATATGGAAGTTCATAAGACAATCACTTGGCTGAACTTCAATTGACCATGTTCCTCCGACTCTTCATTTTGCTCTAAGTAATTCCGGAACTCTTGTCCAAAACATTGGTGTGAAGATATAACCTCCAAGGATCCTCTAAATATATGGAAAGACTTAGAAAACTTTAATCATACCCCATGTTGGACATATACACGCATGCTCCACTCAAACCCGAGTTCAAGTAACATTCTAAACATAAAATTACCTAAACAAAGTAAAATCTAACATCCGACCAACCAGGATTAAATATAGAAAATATACACAATTAACATATCAAAAGGTTTCTGCAATTTGCCATCAAATAAAAGGTATCTAAACATCTTGATATCATTTCATTTGTTCTTGGATCAATATGGAAGAAATATTCATATATCTTAAAAGTTCTGAATTCACCACTAACATGAACACATTCTCGCTAGCAACAAATAAGTACCACATAAATGGATTAAGATAGAACTAGGAGATGGTGTAAAGGCAACAAAAAATCAACTACACAACTGATATATGCAGGTGAAGACAAAGTACCTTATATATTTTCTAAATTGGTAAAAAAACAGAGATAACGTAAGCCCCTCTCATCTTTGCCTTTCACTTTCTCAGATGAAGAAATTCATAAATACATTACCCAGTTCCAGAACTTCTAGCAAAAGAAAAAGAAACTGATGAAAGAAGATATATATCCTAAAACACTCAAGTATTGCCAGGACAACAATTATAAGCTATCTGTCACGCTAATCTCCCATGAACCCATAAAAGGTTATAAGGTGCCTAAAAACATATCATACCTTGTCCCCTTCTTTGGCTAGATGCAGAGCACACTCAATTAACAACTCCACTGACTGGAAGTGCGTTTCTGAATCTATAACAGCATCAAGGAAAAAGTAATCAAATACATGGAAACATTAGTATAAAATATAATGGATTAAAAAATATTACTGTCAAGCTAGAAAAGCTACTTGTTGACTGCTTTAAAGGAAAATCATCAACAAAATGACGAAAAGAATCACATATGCTTGCCAACGCCCAAGAGATTGGTATGCGCACCTGCAATAGTATTCATAAGTGATGCTTACATGTTGAACACTAGATATATAAGCACTCTCCTATGGTCGAAATCAAGAGGAGATAAGAATTACCGAGACCACATGTTCATGAGTGTTAATCTCAATAGGATCAGACGGTTGCACACAGTGGGGCTGTTGATTGCCGTGAAGAGGACCCTTCTCGATTGATTGTTTTGGCTGGAAGTTTGTCCTCACTCACCGCACTAATTGTTGATGCCAAAATTCGGTTGACGCCAAACAAGGATGAGGATGGAGGTTGTTGTAACATTTTTGGTAGTTTACCCCTTTGATGTGGGCGGAGAGTCGTCATAGACGATGGTCAGAGTGGGGGAAATGAGTTGTGCAAAGGTCGGAGATATATGACCTTGGGAGTGAAATATTTTGGAGAGCTCTTGTTGTGTCTCCCATGTCGGTCCCTTCTTCGGATATGTGAGGGAGGCTAACAGCCTTTAAATGCAAGTGTCAAGTCTAGGCCTAACGAACTGACATCTATTGACCGATTAACCTAATAGACCGAAGTCTATTGACTGATTAACCTGACAGACCGACACCTATTGACTGGTTAGCCTGATAGACTAACACCGAAGGGTGTGAAAAAATATCTGATCCAATTATACATTGATCAGATTAAAAAATTCGAATATCCGATCCGATTTTAAATTTTTCATATCAGATACGGATCACATAATTTCAAGTTTTGGATTATCCGAAAATCTAAAATTTTAAATTTTAGCAATTTGATGTGGATCTTGTTATATTTAGAAATTTGATGCTTATTATTATCGAAATTTTGAAAAATATAGATTTTCATAGATGTGGATCTTGTTATATTTAGCAATTTTTTGCTCTTTATATTCGAAATTTCAAAATTTTCATAAATACAACTGTCAAATTCGAGAAAAATACTTAAATCAAATCATATATTTGAGTAATCGAATATCCAAATATTCAATTTTTCTCGGATATCAGATATTCGGATCGAATACTCGGATATTCGATTATATAATTTTATTTAAGTATTTTTTGAATTTTACGATCGTATTTATAAAAATTTCGGAATTTTAAATATAACAAGCAACAAATTGTTAAATATAATAATTTGCATCTATAGAAATTTCAGTTTTTTAAATTTTCGGATAAAACAAGCATTAAATTGTTAAATATAACAATATTCATATTCATAAAATTTTGAATTCTCGGATAATCCGAAACTTAAAATATTACGATCCATATCCGATCCGAAAAATTAAAAATCAGATCGGATATCCGATCCGAAAATAAAAATCTAATCGAATATCCTAATTTTCGGATTGGATCAGTTGGATCGAATATTTTTGCACACCCCTACTACAGACACCTATTGTCTGGTTAGCCTGACGAGCAGGTTTATGTGTCAGGCCATGGACTTAACTGTTAAGGCAAGCAAATTTGGTGTAGGTCGTATGAGGATGAGCGCCATCCGGAGGGTGTAGAGAGGTAGGCTAGGGTTGATTCTTGTGGCTTCTTGAGGAAGGTCACGGATGGCCTTAACATTGGAAGGCTTGGAGGAGGAGAATATCCTCTGGGAATTGGAGTGAATTCTGGTGGATATAGTATAAGGGTATAACAATAATATAAAATTAGATTCTAGCTTGCATGTTAGACAAGCTGAAAAGTTCATAAACTTATTTCTTTATCGATTCTCCTCTCCCTCTTTTCTTTTTCTCTTTCTTCTTTCCCCTCTTTCTCTTTTCTTTTTTTCTACCAACCTTCAAATCTTCATCAATTAACATATACAATTAATCTCAATTAGGCATCACTACGTAAAAGGAAAATAAGGTGCTCATATGACAAAACATGTGAAATTGGAAATGTAGTAATTAGTCTCAATTAGGCTAAGCTAGTTTCTATCCTTGAGCATCAATCATCATTCCTTAAAAAAATTATTAGCTGGAAACAAAGACGAATTTTGTGACTTCCCCTATTATCAAAAACTAAGACTGGATAGACCTGAGATAATAATGAAGACTGAGGCCAGAAAGGTGTCTACATGCACAAGAGACGTGAGAGAAAATCACTCATTCAATAATCAATGCAACCTTTGACTGGTTTCTAATTATTGTTAACAACAATATACATTAAACTGTATAAATTGAACCTATTGATGTTGTATTCGAAGAAAAAGAAATCGAAGAAATTAACATCATACCAATTCATATCCTGCAGTTGTATTGTCTTATTCATAAACATGTTGCTCAACGCATGACAAACATTCCATTGAACCTAGTCAATGAAAAGCCACAATAAGAAACAGAGCATAGCTAAACTGACATTAAAATTGATATTATGCTTCCATCATGTTGAGATTAAAAGTTTATAGAAAAACTACAATGCAAGATAATACCTTGACCTTTCCAGTTGTAACACAAGAAATAAATGCTTGCACCATTCTCTCTAGCCAGTGCAAATCCTTCAATGACGTAGGACAAGGTGAAGTTATCCCACCTCCATCAAAAGCATTAAGCTCACTTCTCGCTGGAAACATAGTCGCAAGAAGTAAATCCTGTGTTTGCCACTGGCTTTTTATCCACACATGATGAACTCGAATACCCAACAAATCTTGCAAGATTTCTGTGAACAATAGTGATTTTGAGGCAGAGAAGAATATATCTCTGTTTTTCTTGATGTATTTTATTGATAAAATAACACCTATTTATAGGTTACAAAAAGAGCCTAGTCTAGGGAAAAATTACACAAAAAATCAGCAACTATATCTGCACCTATTACATAAAATCAGTAGCTAAAAATCTGCTCCTATTTATTGATAAAATCCTGAATATCAGCAATTAGATATTTAGGAATAAGATTCCCTAACTTTCAGCAATTTCTACAATTTACACTCCCCCTCAAGCTGGTGAGTATACATTGTAAAGTCCCAGCTTGGATGTGAGCGCATCAAAGGTAGTTCTTGGAAGTGCCTTGGTGAGCACATCGGCTAGTTGTTTGTGAGTAGGCACAAAGTTAAGCTTGACTGTCCCGCTTGTAATCTTTTCAGAGATGAAATGTCGATCAAGCTCCACATGTTTTGTTCTGTCATGTTGGACAGGATTCTTTGCAATACTGATTGCGGATTTACTGTCACATTGAAGTTCAAAATCCTCACTCTGATTTAATTTTAGTTCTGTCAAGAGTCTTTGAACCCAAATTCCTTCACAGATCCCTTGAGCTAGTGCTCGAAACTCAGCTTCTGCACTGCTTCTTGCCACTACAGATTGTTTCTTGCTTCTCCATGTTACCAAATTACCCCAAACTCGAGTACAATATCCACTAGTGGATTTTCTGAGTGTAAGCTCTCCTGCCCAACTTGCATCTATGAAAACCTCCACTTTTCTACTCTCATTCTTGGTAAAAATTACTCCATGGCCTGGCGTCATCTTTAAATATCTCAAGATTCTAGTCACTGCCTCTAGGTGCTCCTCTCTCGGGTCATTCATGAACTGACTTATGATGCTAACTGAGAAGGCAATATCTGGTATTGTAAGTGATAAATAAATCAACTTACCTACCAGCCTTTGATAATGCTCCTTATCAACAGGAGTTCCTTTGTTATCAGTTCTGAATTTCAAGTTATACTCCATAGGTGTCTCGGCAGGTCTACAACCCATCATTCCAGTTTCTGAAAGCAAGTCTAGAATGTACTTTCTTTGATTGATCACAATTCCCATGCTTGATCTAGCCACTTCCATCCCTAGAAAGTATCGCAAGTAACCGAGATCTTTGGTCTCAAATTCATTTGCCAAGAACTTCTTCAAATTTCTGATTTCCAGAGAATCATCACCCGTAATGATTATATCATCAACATAGACTATTAAGATAGCCTTTTTGTTCTCGGAAGAGGTCTTGATAAACATAGTGTGGTCAGTTTGACATTGATGATAGCCAAATTTCAGAATAGCTTTAGTGAACCTGTCAAACCAAGCTCTTGGTGATTGCTTAAGTCCATAAAGAAATTTCAGTAATTTGCATACCTGACCAGAATTTGAGTTTCCATTTAGACCAGGTGGTGTTTGCATGTATACCTCCTCTTCTAAGTTTCCATTTAGGAATGCATTCTTGATGTCAAGTTGATGCAATGGCCAATCCAAATTTGCAGCAAGAGATAATAGGATTCTTACTGAGTTGAGCTTTGCAACTGGAGCAAATGTCTCCTGGTAGTCAATTCCATAGGATTGAGTAAATCCTCTTGCCACCAGCCTAGCCTTGAACCTTTCGATGCTCCCATCTGCATTGTATTTGACTGTAAATACCCATTTACAACTCACTGCCCTCTTTCCTAGAGGTAAATCAGTCATAACCCAGGTCTTGTTTGCTTCCAGTGCATTAATTTCATCTTCTACAGCCTTCTTCCACCTAGGATCTTTCAAGGCTTCATGCACAGATTGAGGAATGTACACCTTATCAAGTTTAGCAGTAAAGGTTTTGAATGAGGGCATTAGCTTCCCATAGGCCACATATTTTTGTATTGGATGACTTGTACATTTTCTGACATCTTTTCTTTGAGCAATGGGCAAGTCAGATGTATCAATTATAGGAACAATGTCATTATTCAAAGATTCCGTACCTTCTTCATCTTCTAAGGATAATGGAATTGGTTCCAGTTCTTGAACAATCCTAGGCTGTGTAGTTTCCTGTGGAATAGGCCTCCTTTTCTTCCTTGTATAGACACTAAGTTCCTTTGTTCCAACTTGAGTTTTTGAAGGAAGGTTTTGCGGAGTTTTAGGTAGTGATTCATGTATAGGCGACATAGGTTCAGGCTGAAGCAAAGGAGTTGAAGTTGGTATGGGAATGGAAACTGAATCTGGTATAACACTAGGTTCAGGCTGAAGCAAAGGAGTTGAAGTTGGTATGGGAATGGAAACCGAATCTGGTATAACACTAGGTTCATTAAGAGGAAGTTTAATGTATTGAGGTTGAGGCTGAAATCCATCCCAACTCTCCCCCTGAATTTCAGAATTGGAGAAAAAAGGTTGTAATTCATGAAAGGTAACATCCATAGATATATAGAACTTTCGAGTGACAGGGGAATAACATTTAAAGCCCTTCTTTAGAGAAGAATATCCTAGGAAAACACATTTGATGGCCCTAGGATCTAATTTGCTTCAAAACTGCTTGTGAACATGAACAAAGGCACAAGAACCAAATATTTTAACAGGCAGTGTAGAAGACATGGGTTTAAAGAAGGGAAAAGTTTGAAGAAAGACTTCCTTGGGTGTTTTAAATCCCAAAACTCGACTAGGTAATCTATTGATAAGGTAGGTAGCTGTAAGTAAAGCTTCTCCCTAAAACATTTTAGGAACATTGGAAGAAAATAACAGTGATCGAGTAACCTCTAAGAGATGTTTATTTTTCCTTTCAGCCACTCCATTTTGTTGAGGAGTATCTACACAAGAACTAATGTGTATAACACCTTTTTCCTTAAGAAAATTGCCCAAAGTATTTGTGAAGAATTCACTCCCATTGTCACTCTTTAGGATTCGAATTTTGTTGCAAATTTGGGTTTCAATCATCAAATAAAATTTCTTAAAGATTTCCTCTATTTCAGACTTTTCCTTCATTAAATATGTCCAAGTAGTTCGAGTGTGATCATCAATAAAAGAAATAAACCACCTAGCTCCAGTAATATTCTTAACCTTAGAAGGACCCCAAATGTCACTATGGATGAGTGAAAAAGGTTGAGATGGTTTATAACATGATGGAGGATATGAATTTCGCTTATGCTTGGAAAGTTGACATATATCACAAGAAAATAATGATGGATTGTTATTGGAAAAAAGTTTTGGAAACAACTTCTGAAGATAAAAAAAACTAGGATGTCCGAGACGAAAATGCCATAACATAATCTCATTAGAATTGAAATTGAAAGTGTTGGAAGATAAACACACAGAATTAAAGGTGCAACTTGGTAGGACTTGTCCCTTAGGAAGAGGTTGACCGTCAATGAGATAGAGGCCACTACACAGCTCAGCATTGCCAATCACCTTCCCCGAATCCATTTCCTGAAAAACACAGCCAAGGGAGCTAAATTTAGTATAACACTGAAGGTCAATACACAATCTACTAATTGACACGAGATTGCCTTGGAGATTAGGGACATATAAAACAGAGTGAAGCACAAGATCCTTATTAATAAAAACTGTTCCAGTCCCCTGTACTTCAACCAAGGAGCCATCAGCAGTTTTCACTTGTCTCTGATTATTCTGTTTTGTGAGAGTTAAAAATAAACTCTTGTTTCCTGTCATATGGTCAGTGGCACCAGAATCTACTATCCAACGTATCTTAGTAGTTGTGGAAAGAAACAAAAAACTACCATTATGACTTTTGGAGGCAGCATATTGATCAACAGAATATGTCATTTGGATAAGCAATTTCTGTAAATCCTCAAGTTGCTGCTTACTGAAACTAGTCGAAGGCTCAGTGGTGACTACATTTACTGAATTTTCCCTTTGACGGCGCAATCGTTGTGGTTTCCAGTCAGCAGGTTTGCCATGAAGCTTCCAGCAAGAGTCTTTGAGATGACCAACCTTTTTACAGTGTTCACACCAAGGTCTATCAGGTCTGGTTTTATTACCAGATGTTGTGTGAGTGATGAAGGCTGATTCCTCAGAGGCATGGACTGTAGAAATCATAACATTTCTCCTACTCTCTTCTCTACGAACTTCAGAGAATGCTTCTCGAATGGAAGGGAGAGGTTTAGTGCTTAATACCCTTCCTTTAACTCCATCAAGGCTTTTGTCCAAGCCATAAAGAAACTGGAATACTCTCTTTTGGGTAGTAATTTTCTTGTACAATTCTGCATCAGCAACACAACTCCACTCATTAGTCTCAAATAAATCAAGGTGATGCCAATACCTGGTCATGGTGGTGAAATATTGCGTCACACTCATGTCTCCCTGACGAAGTTCCTTGATTTTGCTACCGATGTCAAATAATTCAGCAACATTATCCTTGCTGGAATAGGTTTCCTTTACAGCAGTCCAAATCTCACTTGTTGTGTCGTAGAGAAGGAAATTTTCTCCTATTTCTGGAACCATCGAGTTCAGCAGCCAGGACATAATCATGCTGTTTTCTCGCTCCCATTTGGAGTAGGATGGATCTTTGGAATCTGGTTTTGACATGTCTGCAGAGATGTACGCAGCTTTGCCCTTTCCAGTGATATAAATCTTCATGGATTGAGACCATTGAAGATAATTATTGTCAACAAGTCTATGGCATGTAATTTGGGTGGAGGAAACATCAGAATTTTCTGGACAAGAATTCAAATCAGTTCCAGAACTGATTTCTGATGAAGAAATGGGATGCATCTCTTTAGGATTTCTGTGGAGAATCGAAAACCTAATCTGATACCATGTGAAAATAGTGATTTTGAGGCAGAGAATAATATATTTCTCTGTTTTTCTTGATGTATTTTATTAATAAAATAACACCTATTTATAGGTTACAAAAAGAGCCTAGTCTAGGGAAAAATTACACAAAAAATAAGCAACTATATCTGCACCTATTACATAAAATCAGTAGCTAAAAATCTGCTCCTATTTATTGATAAAATCCTGAATATCAGCAATTAGATATTTAGGAATAAGATTCCCTAACTTTCAGCAATTTCTACAATCTACAATTTCCAAGAGCTCTTACAGCATTTGATTTGACCTAATAGAAAGAAAAATAAAGAGAAATAAAAGCTGCAAGAGTTTCTAATTGATTTACAAAGATGATAGTTGCAATCAACTAGATATGGAAGTTCATAAAACCATCACTTGGCTGAACTTCAACTGACCATGTTGCTCCGACTCTTCATTTTGCTCTAAGTACCCATTCCGAAACTCTTGTCCAAAACATTAGTGTGAGGATATAACCTCTAAGGATCCTCTAAATCTATTGAATTAGAAAACTCTAATCATACCCCATGTTGAAAATATACTCACATGCACCACTGAAACCCGAGTGGGAGTAACATTATAGACATAAAATTACCAAAAAAAAGTAAAATCTAACATCTGAGCAATCAGGATTAAATTTAGGAAATATACCCAAATAACAGATCAAAAGGTTCCTGCAATTTGCCATCAAATATAAGGTATCTAGATATCCTGATATCATTTGTTCTTGGACCATTATGGATGAACCAAAAAGTTCTGAATTCACAACTAACAAAAACACATTCTCGCTAGCAAAAAATAAGTACCACATAAATGGATTAAGATAGAACTAGGAGATGGTGTAAAGGCAACAGAAAATCAACTACACAACTGATATATGCAGGTGAACACAAAGTACCTCATACATTTTCTAAATTGGTAAAAATACAGAGATAACGTAAGCCCCTCTTATCTTTTCCGTTCACTTTCTCAGATGAAGAAATTCATACATACATTAGTATAAAATATAATGGATTAAAAACTATTACTGTCAAGCCAGAAAAACTACCTGTTGACTGTTTTAAAGGAAAATCATCAACAAAGTGACGAGGAGAATCACATATGTTCGCCAAAGCCCAAGAGGCTGGTATGCACACCTGCAAATCATCAGAAATCTTAAGCTTCTCTAAGAGTGCCAGAAGTTAAGAATTTGATAGCCAAATGTGTCTTAATTTAGTCTTTTCTAAAAAAAATAGCCACTCAAAGTTGGAAATCATTTATTGTAACCCCCTAGACCCGCCTATGCGTTACAACGGATCCTAGGAAGCCACATTAGGGTCACAAGAGCGACCCAAATTGAAAATACACATGAAAATATTTTTCTTTCTCAAAACACTTATTAAACTGTAAAATCAACTTCTGTTTAAAATACAATTTCAGGAAAACATTTAAACACATAACAAAAATTTCAGAAAGTGTTTTACAGACTCTATCACAAAACCATACGTGACATACATGACATACATGACATACATGCCCACTAACTATACAATACCATACTCTAGAGACAACGCCGAGAGAACTCCGAACGCTGATGTCAAACATTAGGTCATGATATTTTCTTTTAACCTGCGATGGTAAAAACAACGTGAGCTTGGGAAAGCTCAGTAATACAGAACTACCAAAAGATGCTATAAGCTCATGCAGACATATGGTAGGCATAACATTTTCATGATGTTTCAAGCAGTGATAGTCCTCTATTTCTGTTCTACTATTTCAAGGTTATATCATACTCAAGAATAATGGTATTTGTTCTTTAATCAGACCTTGGGAATTAGACGGAAATTATATAGGCTGGTAACATACGAGGTAGAAATCAGAGAGTTTGACGTCTAGTGTGTTCCAATAAGTGCAGATAAACATACATAAGTACTTAACATCATATCATATGAACACATAACAGATTAAATGCAAATGTTCAATGATCATACAGAAGTTTACAAGAACTACCCTCCAACCTTACACCAATATGCAGTCGCCCAGAACTGCATCCATAAGGACTTACCCTAGGCCCGATGGGCATAGGTGCCACCTAAGGGGCTGCCTTAGGTCCATAAGGACTTACCCTAGGCCCGATGGGCATAGGTGCCACTCAAGGGGAGACCTTGAGTCCATAAGGACTTACCCTAGGCCCGATGGGCGTAGGTGCCACTCAAGGGGAGACCTTGAGTCCATAAGGATTTACCAGCTTGATCAGGGTTGTACCAACAGAGACTTCATAACATAACCCAACAGTATACCCCATATAGTAATCGGTGTTCAGATTCCAGACATGAGTAACATAATACATGTAACAGACATATTATATTCAGAGTATCAGAAACAAAAGTTCATACTTTTGACAGATAAATGGGCATACTATCGAGCAGAGCAGACATTTTCAGCATTCATCATGCAAACAGATTGTATCATCATAGGTCAAACTAACATATCATACCAACAAAATCATCAAACAGTCAGACAATACCATCACAGATCAAACGATCACATACCAAGTATACAGATTGAGCAGACATATATTAGGTAGGCAGAGAATGTCATCATATATCAAGTTCATCAAACATAATATTATGCATGATCAAATAGTTATACAATTCATTCAACAGAATATATCACACATAGAACACACTAGATGAAATATTTTATTTCCTGAAGATACTCGGCATTTACAGAAGGGGACGCATTAAACTTTTGACAATTTAGACGAATTTCCAGAACGAGGTTCCTATTAGAAAGGGGTTCGTAAAACGATTCATATTATGTATTCAAGAATTAGTACATCAAGATCTTAGAAAGTTTGGATATATCATGAGTACTTTAGTCATTTAAGCTTACAAGGGCATTATGGTCATTTTATCATACATGGGCGTTTTGGTAATTTATACCAACGAGACATAAACAGTCGCTCGGGGAATTCTATTTACTCATCACTTTTCCAGTCATGCATTCAGAGATTTCTATGATAAGATCTTTTGCGATATCGGATACATCCAGGGTTGTTCTGGTCACAATGGCCAACAAGGGTGTTTTGGTCATTTAACTATCAGAGGTGATTTTATAGTTTAGCCCAGTAATGATAAAATGACGATTTACAATAGTTAATATCTCCAGAAGTTTTTCAAGCCTCCAACTGTTCAAACTAACATATTCCTACCTTGCAGTACTAACCAACTCTTATATTAATATCAGGAGTGATTAACAGATATGAGCGTGCTTCCTAACACTTAGGGGCAGTTTAGCCCTTAAAGTCTCTCTAGAATTCTCAGGGTTTCATCAAATTCATAATTGTATATTTTACTCAAGAGAGCATTTCAGTCATTTTGAAAATTGGGATAAATTCACCGTTTTTGTCAAATCTTACTATTTAGCACCTCTATCGTTTACGTACTCGGTAGAGATTAAGTCATTTTAATTCCTTCGGCCCTTACAGATGGTTTACTCATTTTAGAACTTAAGGGTAAAAATTGCTATTCTGATTAATTAAGAATTTCGGTGCTCGAGGGCACTACAGTCTTTTTGGACATTACGATCATTTCGATTAATTCATTCTTTACTGTCGTACGGATCAGCTTAAGAATACAACAATAATTCCAGTAATTTCACCTTTAGGCGTTATACTTTCATGTGTTATACAGAGCTTGGGGGAAATTCAATTTTCTTTTAGTATCACACACATTTGAATAATGATGCCGAAGTCTTTTCCAAAAGAACATACATCTTGGGTAGTGTAATTTGCATAATCATGTCGAATGCAGATTTTAGGTCATTTCCTTTATCAGAGGGGTAGTTTAGTCATACTTTTGCTTCAAAGACATTTTCGTAATTTCATAATTAATCTCTCACTCCGTATCATGGGCCTCGGTTCTTACACACTGATGATTGAGTTGCGGATTAACTGAATTTAATTATTATAGCTTTTGATACCGTTAGCCCATTAGTAATCTTATTCAGATAATTTGGTCTGATTAATATCCATACTTATTGCTCGAATCTGATTCAATTTAAGCAGAATTTACAGTATACGTCATCATGAGCATGCATGCGTTAACCGAATATCAACATGTACATAAAGCATACAAGGGGTAGTAATGTATTACCTTAACTCCGAGCTACATCGGCCGACTCATGAAACTTTATTCAACCGTACTCGAATCCCAAAACGGACGTCCCACGACATCACGAACACCAAGGTATAAGGGTACCTTCAATTACACATGTTAACGTTTTAGTCCTTATTCATAGAGCCCTAAAAATGATTAAACACATAAACACTTTTGGGTTCAAGGTCAGATTCGGAGGCCTTCTGATTAGAATTTTGCAAAACGGGCTTCAAAAACGGACTCAGAACGTCGAAAAACATAAGATAGGAGTTTTCAGAAAATTTGACTTTTGGTCAACGGTCAAAGTCAACGCTGACGTCAGCAGGTCAACGCTGACGTCAGCAGGTCAACGGGTCAGAGTCAACTGGTCAAAGTCAATGCTGACGTCAGCATGACATAAGTAGTCAACAGGGATCAACTGAGTTGACTCGGGCTGACTCGGACGAGTTGACTCGGCTGACTCGGACGAGTTGACTCGGCTGACTCGGACGAGTTGACTCGGGTTGGCAGGTCGGGTCGGACTCAGGTTGACGGGTCGGGTCGGACGGGTCGGGTCGATTGGGGCTACATTATTGGCTAACCGGTTTAAAAGAAACGGGCTTGGCCCAAAGGTAACCGGTTCAGGCTCTTGGGCCAACACCTGAACCGACCCACTTACCCAACTTAAACTTGTCGGCCGGTCATCGGTCGGTCGCCGGGGTGGTCGCCGGGGACTCCTTTGGTACCATCTCTGACGAAAAACAAAGCACATCAACACCACAACTCAGCCATAACACTTGAACATCGGAAAAATGGTCGGAATCACACTTATTTTTACCTAAAATGTCAAGCGACGGCCGGAACAGCGCGTAGCTCCGACGAGGCCCTTATCGGCGGCGAACAGGCGATCGGTTGGTCAGGTTTTGATCTCCTCCTCATCAGGGGCTCGGATCCGGTGGCTGTGTCGCGGACGGACGACGGACAGGGTCGGAAAATGCTAGAAACTGAGACGACGATTAGGGGTTTTGGCCGGAACTTCGAACGTGTTTTATCGGCGAAAGGAAGCTCGGTTGCGCGCGTGGAGGCCAGGGCTGAGATCGGGACGTCGTGGCGCTTCTGGTAACGCTGGTGGTGGTGGCCACGACGCAACGACAGTGCAGATCGGAGCTATAACAGCAAGCACACTCTTGGTTCTCGGTGGATCTTTCGATGGTCTTTGGCTACGAACAGCAGCACTATCGCGCGTGGTGGACGGTGCTGCATTTAGGGGGAGGCGACGCTCCATCCGGTGCTGGCGGTGAGAGCCACGGCGGCACGGTTCATATAACACATGCTTAAAATAATATTTAGACAGGATAAAAATCAGAAAAAAGCCTTGGTTCAGCTGGTTAAGGCTTAGGCTAATTAAGCTTAGGTCACGGGTTCAAAGCTCCATGCTAGCACAAATCCTCTTTTATTTTAATTTCATTCTGTTTTTTTTTTTTCTTAATAAATTAGGGGTGTTACATTTATACCATAACATAAACGGGCCCAGAATTACATATTCAGAGGAAAATCAAGAAAACAGGGATAAGGCAAAGAGTATTGCGTGCAACCACCTCTACTTGCACATAGAAGAAAAAATACAAAATGACGATGATAAAAAGGAGAGTCAACGAGCACAGCATGAATAAGCCTTAATCTGCTACATGTCAGTCGTCTGCAAAATATGAAGAGGGGGAAAGAAGAATCTAACGAACCATTGCATAATTAAGTCATAGAATGAGAGGCATGAGCTTCTCAATTGTCTTGCCCACTGCTGATTTCCTGATGGACATGTATTTATTTCTTCTTTAGTATCTTCCAGACTCTGGGCTTATGCAATCAGAAGTAAATGGGAAATCCAAAAAAATCCTCAGTTCCTCTAAAGCCAGATATGGCACGAAGGCATTCATCTAAAACCTGA
This sequence comes from Hibiscus tridactylites, assembly GCA_958450335.1. Classification (NCBI taxonomy): domain Eukaryota; kingdom Viridiplantae; phylum Streptophyta; class Magnoliopsida; order Malvales; family Malvaceae; genus Hibiscus; species Hibiscus tridactylites. The sequence goes on from OY288290.1 coordinate 51,789,861, forward strand.
AGAAACAGAATCATAAATTAACATCAGAAGGGATAAAGGAAAATCAAAGTGGAAACTGGACAAACTACCACACGGAGAAGGGCAGCTTCGCCTCTCATATAGGTAGCTCAAAGTATCATATCAACTACTGAAACTTCCCTAAGATCTAATACATATAATAACTCTGGCAAGAACAATATGCTGGCCTTCCATGTCTTTGGTGCACAGATATGTTTATGGAGTTTCCAGACAACTAAGATGCAAGGGAACCACAATAAAAACAATAATAATACATATAGATTACATATTTAATAATGAACAAAATAAAAAGAAAGAAAGAAAGAAAGAAAGAAAGAGGAAAACAATTGGCAATGTCACCTTTATAGCAGCTCTAACGATTTTCCCCCCAGCAAACACAACAGTATTTCCAGCTTGTTCCTTCCAGGACTTTGTTGCAACTTCAGTGGCACCTTCTCTCAGAAACTAAAAAATAAATATAAAAAAACCAACTTTAGCAACATGTTACAGATGTCATCAAAGCCATGTAGATGTAGAGAACTTACCTGAATAGTTGATTGCCAAATATCAAGTGGAAAAGAAGAACCAGTCCTTGAATATAGTTCGCCAAGCATAGTAAAGGAAGCAGTTTGAATTTCCCATAAACTACCATTTCGCGGTAATTTCTTCCCCATTTCATTAGCACTCCTTTGATTTCCGCTTGAAGAATACAAGGAGATCACATTACGATGCGGAGAAAGAATAACATTTACCAACTGAACATCATCTTGCAGAGAGAATTTCCGTTGGTTTTCACTAACAAGATGTCCGGAGATTAAAAAGAACGGTAATGAATTTGAGCAAGCATAAAAAAAGAAAACAAAAATGGATAACAAAAGGAAGTGAAATTGAAAGAACCTGAGAGTTTCCAAGCATTCCAAAACCGGTTTATACAAAGAAACAGTGGAGGTTGCTTTGGCAAGAAAATAATCCATTATTTTGGCGAGGGAATCAAGAAGAAAAGCCCAAGATGCGGAATCAAGAAAACTCGGTGACTCGCATCATGGATCTAGGACAAACAAGAATATGATTAGTTACTATATAACAGATGAAAAGAAGAAAAGAAAAGAAGAACAAGACTGATTGAAATTCAAATACCAAGCGGAAAGTGTTGGAAAATGTAGGGGTCAAATCGTGTTGAAAAAAAATAGAGATAACGTAAGCCCCTCTCATCTTTGTCGTTCACTTTCTCAGATGAAGAAATTCATACATACATTACCTAGTTCCAGAACTTCTAGCAAAAGAAAAAACTGGATCAAGAAACTCATGAAAGAAGATATATATCCTACCTAAAACACTCAAGTATTGCCAGGACAACAATTATAAGCTATCTGTCACGCCAATCTCCCATGAACGCATAAAAGGTTATAAGGTGCCTAAAAACATATCATACCTTGTCCCCATCTTTGGCTAGATGCAGAGCACACTCAATTAACAACTCCACTGAATGGAAGTGTGTTTCTGAATCTATAACAACATCAAGGAAAAAGTAATCAAATACATGGAACCATTAGTATAAAATATAATGGATTCAAAAATATTATTGTGAAGCTAGAAAAGCTACTTGTTGATTGCTTTAAAGGAAAATCATCAACAAAGTGACGAAGTGAATCACATATGTTTGCCAACGCCCAAGAGACTGGTATGCGCACCTGCAATAGTATTCATAAGTGATGATTACATGTTAAACACTAGATATGTAAACACTCTCCTATGGTCTAAATCAAGAGGAGATAAGAATTACCGAGACCACATGATCACGAGTGTTAATCTCAATAGCCTCAGATGGTTGCACACAGTGGGGCTGTTGATCACCGTGAAGTGGACCCTTCTCAACTGATTGTTTTGGCTGGAAGTTTGTCCACACTAACCGCACCAATTGTTGATGCCAAAATTCGGTTGACGCTAAACAACGATGAGGGTGGAAGTTGTTGTAACGTTTTCTAGTAGTTCACCCCTCTGATGTGGACGCAGAGTCGTCATAGACAGTGGTCAGAGTGGGCGAAATAAGTTGTGCAAAGGTCGGAGATATATGGCCTTGGGAGTGAAATATTTTGGGAGAGTTCTTTTTGTGTCTCCCATGTCGGTCCCTTCTTCGGGTATGTGAGGGAGGCTGACAGCCTTTAAATGCAAGTGTCAAGTCTAGGCCTAACGAACTGACATCTATTGACCGATTAGCCTAACAGACCGACGTCTATTAACCGGTTAGCCTGACAGACCGACACCTATTGACTGGTTAGCCTAACAGACTAACTCCGGAGGGTGTGAAAAAGTATCTGATCCGATTGTACATTGATCAGATCAAAAAATTCGAATATCCGATCCGATTTTTAATTTTTCAAAACAGATACGGATCACAATATTTTAAAATTTTATGGATATTAATCTTGTTATATTTAGCAATTTGATGCTTATTATTATCGAAAATTCGAAAAACCGAGATTTCCATAGATGTGGATCTTGTTATATTTAGCAACTTTTTGCTCTTTATATTCAAAATTTAAAAAAATTCAGAAATACGACCATCAAATTTGAGAAAAATATTTAAATCAAATCATATATTCGAGTAATCGAATATCCAAATATTAAATTTTTCCCGGATATCAGATATTCGGATCGGATACTAGGATATTCGATTATCCGAATATATAATTTTATTTAATTATTTTTTCGAATTTAACGGTCGTATTTATAAAAATTTCAGAATTTTGAATATAACAAGCAATAAATTGTTAAATATGATAATTTGCATCTATAGAAATTTTAGTTTTTTGAATTTTCGGATAAAACAAGCATTAAATTGTTAAATACAACAATATTCATATTCATAAAATTTTGAATTTTCAGATTTTCGGATAATCCGAAACTTAAAATATTACGATCCGTATCCGATACGGAGAATTAAAAATCAGATGGATATCCAATCCGAAAATAAAAATCATATCATATATCTGATCCGAAAATAAAAATCTAATCGAATATCCTAATTTTAGGATTGTATCAGTCGGATCGGATACTTTTGCACACCCCTACTACTGACACCTATTGACTGGTTAGCCTGACGAGCAGGTTTATGTGTCAGGCCATGGACTTGACTAGTACGGCAAGCAAATTTGGCGTAGGTCGTATGAGGATGAGCTCCATCCGGAGGGTGTAGAGAGGTAAGCTAGGGTTGATTCCTTGTGGCTTCTTGAGGAAGGTCACGGAGAGCCTTAACTTTGGAAGGCTTGGAGGAGGAGAATATCTTCTGGGATGTACGAAAGCCTTTATTACGTAGGAGTGAATTCTGGAGGATATAGTATAAGGGTATAACAATAATATAAAATTAGATTCTAGCTGAAAAGTTCATAAACTTATTTCTTTCTCCATTCTCCTCTCCCTCTTTTCTTTTTCTCTTTCTTCTTTCCCCTCTTTCCCTTTTCTTTTTTTTCTACCAACCTTCAAATCTTTCTCAATTAACACATACAATTAATCTCAATTAGGCATCACTACTTAAAAGGAAAATAAGGTGCTCATATGACAAAACATGTGAAATTGGAAATGTAGTAATTAGTCTCAATTAGGCTAAGCTAGTTTCTATCCTTGAGCATCAATCATCATTCCTAACAAAAAAATATTAGATGGAAACAAAGACGAATTTTGTGACTTCCCCTATTATCGATAACTAAGACTGGCTAGACTTGAGATGATAATGAAGACTGAGGCCAGAAAGGTGTCTACATGCACAAGAGACGTGAGAGAAAATCACTCATTCAATAATCAATCCAACCTTTGACTGGTTTCTAATTATTGTTAACAACAATATACATCAAACTGTATAAATTGAACCTATTGATGTTGTATTCGAAGAAAAAGAACATGAAGAAATTAGCATCATACCAATCCATATCCTGCAGTTGTATTGTCTTATTCAAAAACATGTTGCTCAGCGCATGACAAGCATTCCATTGAACCTAGTCAATGAAAACCCACAATAAGAAACAGAGCATAGCTAAACTGACATTAAAATTGATATTATGCTTCCATCATGTTGAGATTAAAAGTTTACAGAAAAACTACAATGCAAGATAATACCTTGACCTTTCCAGTTGTAACACAAGAAATAAATGCTTGCACCATTCTCTCAAGCCATTGGAAATCCTTCAATGACGTAGGGCAAGGTGAAGTTATCCCACCTCCATCAAAAGCATTAAGCTCACTTCTCGCTGGAAACATAGTAACATAGTCGCAAGAAGGAAATCTTGTGTTTGCCAATGGCTTTTTATCCAAACATGATGAACTCGAATACCCAACAAATCTTGCAAGATTTCCAAGAGCTCTTACAGCATTTGATTTGACTTAATAGGAAGAGAAATAAAAGCTGCAAGAGTTTCTAATAGATGTACAAAGAAGGAAATCCTGTGTTTGCCACTGGCTAGACCTAAGATAATAATGAAGACTAAGGCCAGAAAGGTGTCTACATGCACAAGAGACGTGAGAGAAAATCACTCATTCAATAATCAATCCAACCTTTGGCTGGTTTCTAATTATTGTTAACAACAATATACATCAAGCTGTATAAATTGAACCTATTGATGTTGTATTCGAAGAAAAAGAACATGAAGAAATTAGCATCATACCAATCCATATCCTGCAGTTGTATTGCCTTATTCAAAAACATGTTGCTCAGCGCATGACAAACATTCCATTGAACCTAGTCAATGAAAAGCCACAATAAGAAACAGAGCACAGCTAAACTAACATTAAAATTGATTTTATGCTTCCATCATGTTGAGATTAAAAGTTTACAGAAAAACTACAATGCAAGATAATACCTTGACCTTTCCAGTTGTAACACAAGAAATAAATGCTTGCACCATTCTCTCTAGCCAGTGCAAATCCTTCAATGACATAGGGCAAGGTGAAGTTATCCCACCTCTATCAAAAGCATTAAGCTCACTTCTCGCTGGAAACATAGTAACATAGTCGCAAGAAGGAAATCCTGTGTTTCCCACTGGCTTTTTATCCACCTTCGATGAACTCGAATACCCAACAAATCTTGCAAGACTTCCAAGAGCTCTTACAGCATTTGATTTGAATTAATAGGAAGAAAAATAAAGAGAAATAAAAGCTGCAAGAGTTTCTAATTGATGTACAAAGATGATAGTTGCAATCATCTAGATATGGAAGTTCATAAAACCATCACTTGGCTGAACTTCAACTGACCATGCTGCTCCGACTCTTCATTTTGCTCTAAGTACCCATTCCGAAACTCTTGTCCAAAACATTGGTGTGAGGATATAACCTACAAGGATCCTCTAAATCTATGGAATTAGAAAACTCTAATTATACCCCATGTTGGACATATACTCACATGCACCACTCAAACCCGAGTTCGAGTAACATTATAAACATAAAATTACCAAAAAAAAAGTAACATCTGAGCAACCAGGATTAAATTTAGGAAATATACACAAATAACAGATCAGAAGGTTTCTGCAGTTTGCCATCAAATAAAAGGTATCTAGACTTCCTGATATCATTTCATTTGTTCTTGGACCAATATGGAAGAACCTAAAAGTTCTGAATTCACGACTAACAAGAACACATTCTCGATAGCAACAAATAAGTACAACATAAATGGATTAAGATAGAACTAGGAGATGGTGTAAAGGCAACAGAAAATCAACTACACAACTGATATATGCAGGTGAAGACAAAGTACCTTATACAATTTCTAAATTGGTAAAAAAATAGAGATAACGTAAGCCCCTCTCATCTTTTCCGTTCACTTTCTCAGATGAAGAAATTCATACATACATTACCCAGTTGCAGAACTTCTAGCAAAAGAAAAAGCTGGATCAAGAAACTCGTGAAAGAAGATATTTATCCTAAAACACTCAAGTATTGCCAGGACAACAATTATAAGCTATATGTCACGCCAATCTCCCATGAACCCATAAAAGGTTATAAGGTGCCTAAAAACATATCATACCTTGTCCCCATTTTTGGCTAGATGCAGAGCACACTCAATTAACAACTCCACTAAATGGATGTGCGTTTCTGAATCTATAACAGCATCAAGGAAAAAGTAATCAAATACATGGAAACATTAGTATAAAATATAATGGATTAAAAACTATTACTGTCAAGCCAAAAAAACTATTTGTTGACTATTTTAAAGGAAAATCATCAACAAAGTGACGAGGAGAATCACATATGTTCGCCAATGCCCAAGAGGCTGGTATGCGCACCTGCAAATCATCAGAAATCTTAAGCTTCTCTAAGAGTGCCAGAAGTTAAGAATTTGATAGCCAAATGTGTCTTAATTTAGTCTTTTCTAAAAAAAAATAGCCACTCAAAGTTGGAAATCATTTATACCATAACATAACGGGCCCAGAATTACATATTCAGAGGAAAATCAACAAAACAGGGATAAGGCAAAGAGAATTGCGTGCAACCACCTCTACTTGCACATAGAAGAAAAAAAATACAAAATGATGATGATAAAAAGGAGAGTCAACGAGCACAGCATGAATAAGCCTTAATCTGCTACATGTCAGTCATCTGCAAAATATGAAGAGGGGGACAGAAGAATCTAACGAACCATTGCAGAATTATGCCATAGAATGAGAGGCATGAGCTTCTCAATTGTCTCTGCCCACTGCTGATTTCCTGATGGACATGTATTTCTTTCTTCTTTAGTATCTTCGAGACTCTTGGCTTAAGCAATCAGAAGTAAATGGGAAATCCAAAAAAATCCTCAGTTCCTCTGAAGCCAGATATTGCATGAAGGCATTCATCTAAAACCTGAAGAAAAAAAATCATAAACATCAGAAGGGATAAAGGAAAATCAGAGTGGAAACTGGACAAACTACCACACGGAGAAGGGCAGCTTCGCCTCTCATATAGGTAGCTCAAAGTATCATATCAACTACTGAAACTTCCCTACTACTGACACCTATTGACTGGTTAGCCTGAGGAGCAGGTTTATGTGTCAGGCCATGGACTTGACCGGTAAGGCAAGCAAATTTGGAGTAGGTCGTATGAGGATGAGCGCCATCCGGAGGGTGTAGAGAGGTAGGCTAGGGTTGATTCCTTGTGGCTTCTTGAGGAAGGTCACGGAGGGCCTTAACTTTGGAAGGCTTGGAGGAGGAGAATATCTTCTGGGACGTAGGAAAGCCTTTATTACATAGGAGTGAATTCTGGAGGATATAGTATAAGGGTATAACAATACTATAAAACTAGATTCTAGCTTGCATGTTAGACAAGCTGAAAAGTTCATAAACTTATTTCTTTCTCCATTATCCTCTCCCTCTTTTCTTTTTCTCTTTCTTCTTCCCCCTCTTTCTCTTTTCTTTTTTTTTCTACCAACCTTCAAATCGTCCTAAATTAACACATACAATTAATCTCAATTAGGCATCACTACCTAAAAGGAAAATAAGGTGCTCATATGACAAAACATGTGAAATTGGAAATGTAGTAATTAGTCTCAATTAGGCTAAGCTAGTTTCTATCCTTGAGCATCAATCATCATTACTAAAAAAATTATTAGCTGGAAACAAAGACGAATTTTGTGACTTCCCCTATTATCGAAAACTAAGACTGGCTAGACTTGAGATAATAATGAAGACTGAGGCCAGAAAGGTGTCTACATGCACAAGAGACGTGAGAGAAAATCACTCATTCAATAATCAATCCAACCTTTCACTGGTTTCTAACTATTGTTAACAACAATATACATCAAACTGTATAAATTGAACCTATTGATGTTGTATTTGAAAAAAAAGAACATGAAGAAATTAGCATCATACCAATCCATATCCTGCAGTTGTATTGTCTTATTCAAAAACATGTTGCTCAGCGCATGACAAACATTCCATTAAACCTAGTCAATGAAAAGCCACAATAAGAAACAGAGCATAGCTAAACTGACATTAAAATTGATTTTATGCTTCCATCATCTTGAGATTAGAAGTTTACAGAAAAACTACAATGCAAGATAATACCTTGACCTTTCCAGTTGTAACACAAGAAATAAATGCTTGCACCATTCTCTGTAGCCAGTGCAAATCCTTCAATGACGTAGGGCAAGGTGAAGTTATCCCACCTCCATCAAAAGCATTAAGCTCACCTCTCGCTGGAAACATAGTAACATGGTCGCAAGAAGGAAATCCTGTGTTTGCCACTGGCTTTTTATCCACACATGATGAACTCGAATTACCCAACAAATCTTGCAAGATTTCCTTACAGCATTTGATTTGACCAAATAGGAAGAAAAATAAAGAGAAATAAAACCTGCAAGAGTTTCTAATTGATGTACAAAGACGATAGTTGCAATATTTTGCTCTAAGTACCCATTCCAAAACTCTTGTCCAAAACATTGGTGTGAGGATATAACCTCCAAGGATCCTCTAAATCTATAGAATTAGAAAACTCTAATCATACCCCATGTTGGACATATACTCACCCCTCAAACCCGAGTTCGAGTAACATTATAAACATAAAATTACCAAAAAAAGTAAAATCTAACATCTAAGCAACCAGGATTACATTTAGGAAATATACACAAATAACAGATCAGTAGGTTTCTGCAGTTTGCCATCAAATAAAAGGTATCTAGACTTCCTGATATCATTTCATTTGTTCTTGGACCAATATGGAAGAACCTAAAAGTTCTGAATTCACGACTAACAAGAACACATTCTCGCTAGCAACAAATAAGTACAACATAAATGGATTAAGATAGAACTAGGAGATGGTGTAAAGGCAATAGAAAATCAACTACACAACTGATATATGCAGGTGAAGACAAAGTACCTTATACAATTTCTAAATTGGTAAAAAAAACAGAGATAACGTAAGCCCCTCTCATTTTTTCTGTTCACTTTCTCAGATGAAGAAATTCACACATACATTACCCAGTTGCAGAACTTCTAGCAAAAGAAAAAGTTGGATCATGAAACTCATGAAAGAAGATATATATCCTAAAACACTCAAAGTTATTTCCAGGACAACAATTATAAGCTATCTATCATGCCAATCTCCCATGAACCCATAAAAGGTTACAAGGTGCCTAAAAACATATCATACCTTGTCCCCGTTTTTGGCTAGTTGCAGAGCACACTCAGTTAACAACTCCACTAAATGGAAGTGCGTTTCTGAATCTATAACAACGTCAAGGAAAAAGTAATCAAATACTTGCAAACATTAGTATAAAATATAATGGATTAAAAACTATTACTGCCAAGCCAGAAAAACTACATGTTGACTGTTTTAAAGGAAAACCATCAACAAAGTAACGAGGAGAATCACATATGTTCGCCAATGCCCAAGAGGCTGGTATGCGCACCTGCAAATCATCAGAAATCTTAAGCTTCTCTAAGAGTGCCAGAAGTTAAGAATTTGATAGCCAAATGTGTCTCAATTTAGTCTTTTCTAAAAAAAAGCCACTCAAAGTTGGAAATCATTTATACCATAACATAACGGGCCCAGAATTACATATTCAGAGGAAAATCAAGAAAACAGGGATAAGGCAAAGAGAATTGCGTGCAACCACCTCTACTTGCACATAGAAGAAAAAAAATACAAAATGATGATGATAAAAAGGAGAGTCAAGAGCACAGCATGAATAAGCCTTAATCTGCTACATGTCAGTCGTCTGCAAAATATGAAGAGGGGGAAAGAAGAATCTAACGAACCATTGCAGAATGAGAGGCATGAGCTTCTCAATTGTCTCTGCCCACTGCTGATTTCCTGATGGACATGTATTTATTTCTTCTTTTGTATCTTCCAGACTCTAGGCTTATGCAATCAGAAGTAAATGGGAAATCCAAAAAAAAATCCTCAGTTCCTCTAAAGCCAGATATGGCACGAAGGCATTCATCTAAAACCTGAAGAAAAAGAATCATAAATTAACATCAAAGTATCATATCAACTACTGAAACTTCCCTAAGATCTAATACATATAATAACTCTGGCAAGAACAATTTGCTGGCCTTCCATGTCTTTGGTGCAGAGATATGTTTATGGAGTTTCCAGACAACTAAGACGCAAAGGAACCACAATAAAAACAATAATAATACCTATAGATTACATATTTAATAATAAACAAAATAAAAAGAAAGAAAGAAAGAGGAAAACAATTGGCAATGTCACCTTTATAGCAGCTCTAACGATTTTCCCCCCAGCAAACACAGCAGTATTTCCAGCTTGTTCCTTCCAGGACTTTGTTGCAACTTCAGTGGCACCTTCTCTCAGAAAATAAAAAATAAATATAAAAAAACCAACTTTAGCAACATGTTACAGATGTCATCAAAGCCATGTAGATGTAGAGAACTTACCTGAATAGTTGATTGCCAAATATCAAGTGGAAAAGAAGAACCAGTCCTTGAACTTCCCATAAACTACCATTTCGCGGTAATTTCTTCCCCATTTCATTAGCACTCCTTTGATTTCCGCTTGAAGAATACAAGGAGATCACATTATGATGCGGAGAAAGAATAACATTTACCAACTGAACATCATCTTGCAGAGAGAATTTCCGTTGGTTTTCACTAACAAGATGTCCGGAGATTAAAAATAACGGTAATGAATTTGAGCAAGCATAAAAAAAGAAAACAAAAGGAAGTGAAATTGAAAGAACCTGAGAGTTTCCAAGCATTCCAAAACCGGTTTATACAAAGAAGCAGTGGAGGTTGCTTTTGCAAGAAAATAATCAATTATTTTGGCGAGGGAATCAAGAAGAAAAGCCCAAGATGCGGAATCAAGAAAACTCGGTGACTCACATCATGGATCTAGGACAAACAAGAGTATGATTAGTTACTATATAACAGATGAAGAAAAGAAGAACAAGACTGATTGAAATTCAAATACTGTTGGAAAATGTAGGGGCCAAATCGTGTTGAAATTGGGAGGCATTGGCAGCAAGTTGGATGAGAAATAACAGATCGGAAGTCACCTGAAATCAAATTTTGAAATTTGAAGAGTAAAAAGAAAATGGTGGAGTTTTGGGAAATAAGAAGAGTGATGGAAGGAGCGCTCGTTAGTGCTTCGTTTCTCAGAGTGAGAAATTGCAATGACTCAATCCTGAAATGTGAATGGGAGCAAGCCGTTGGGATTGTCTTTTAATTAGCCCTTAACTTTGTTATTCGCATTTTAAATTATGTTGTAATTACATTTAATGAAACGGTGCGTTTCACTGTTTCTTTTTACAATAAAGGCCAAACGCTGCGTTTGAAGAAGGTAGGGATTATTTTTTTTAAAGAAAAAATATGCCTAGGTTTATGGGCGGTTATTCTTATCGAAGATTTGGTACTTATCTTGTCTCTCTTAAATTTTCTAAAATCTAATCGTCTCCCTTTATTTTATTTTTTCTATTTTTCTTAAGACTTGTTGTTCTTTAGATTAATCTATTATAGAATTGTTGTCATTGACGATGTCTCCACCTGAAAATTGAACGCAAAATGTCACAGGCAGTGCAAAACGTTCAAAAATCAAGAGAAAAAGTGTTTTTCCACAACACTCAACGGTGCAAACGAAAAAGTAAATAAAATGTAAGGTAAACTCAATTATGGGTAAGGTTACATTTGTTATAAGAGAATTATTCATTCCCTAATCAACTTGTTCTATTATTTTTCAATTTTAAGTGCTCACTAGGTGTGTGTAAAAATTCATTTGTTTTCAATGACTCGCGAATGTGCTAGGACCGTTGAATCTTCAAACTCACCTTTTGATGATTGATGTTTTAGAAGCAAAAAAAAATCTAATTTTTAATGATTATAATCGGTCAATTCGTCATGAACATGTTCTTGACATGAATTCCATGTTCATCCCTACTTATAATTTTACTTTTCTCTCTACTTTTGTCACTTGAAAATGGATTGATTATTTGAAAATCGAACCTAGCATATTTCAAAAAAATTGTTCGAGTCTTTTTCAATAATGACTCTTTTGATTGTGAGCCAAATTTGAATAAAGATGTCATATGTATTAATTCTTATGTTATAGGCTTGATAAATGACATTTCACATGCACAATTGACACTTCATACCATATAAAATTTTGTTGGACTCGAATTATTATTTGCTTTATTTTTCATAATGATCGCATGCTTTATTTTTCAAAACTACGAACTTCAAATTTTTTCTAGAGTTAAGTAAAATTATGAGTATCAAAACTCAGAGCACGAGTATCGAAACTCGTTATTTCCTGTGATTTTCAAGAGTTACGTAACATTATAAGTATCGAACCTTAAAGCACACGTATCAAATCTTAGTTTTTCAATGGTATTTTCAAATTAGAGTTTCAAAAATAAATTGCAACCTAAAATGTTTCTAAAAATATATAAAATTTTAAGTAAAGGTGTGTAAATTTCAAAACTCAAAGAAAAGTCTCCAGAATTGTCGTGAAACATGAAATGTTGCTGTAATAGTAACAATTTACCTTGAAGTAGCGATAGTGTTTGATCTTGGTAGCATCATTTTGGATCCAGATATTGAAGATTTGAGTTAGAGATGTAAGGATTTGGGGGGAGGGGGGGAGTTTAGAAATTAAAAATTAGAGATTGTTTTTAAATAAAAAAATTTAAAGTAAATTAAAAATCATGTCACATGTCAAAAAAATAACTGGGTGACAGTTTTTTTAACAATTGTTTACAATTTGACTTTAAATGATAACAAAATAAAATGTTAGACGCCAAAAATATAACATAATAAAACGTAGATACTTATTTTGACTAAAAAAAACTTTAAGCACCTGAATCAGAAAAGATGTATAGTTTGTACAATTTTTTCCAATTAAATCTAACTGAGTTAATATTTGATTAGCGAGTGACGTTAACTCAATTAAACTTTTAATATATATTTATTTATGTTTATATAAAAGCTTTACAACCGTTAAAACTGAATTAAGATTGACTAACGGTTGTATTTAATTTTTTTTCTTCTAAAACAACACTCATCAAGTCAGCTGTTTGAGAAATCTAAAACAAATGAAAATATTCAGATCTTAAATATATGCCAATACACTTACAGTCGTATTACCTTCTTTTCTTCGCTAAAGGACTTGCATCTGATTACCTAGTCATCTCCTTTCTTATATCGAATTTTCAGTAACCGACTACTCTCCACAAATGGCAGTGTTGAAGAAAAATTATATACACAGACCAATGAATGTAAGAATTGAAGTGAAGGATATATATATGCACTTATTAACCTGACAAACCGGCAATGGTTTCACTCCTTACCTTTACCTTCAACGCCGTTTGCATCCTTATCATTTGGCCCATCAGCGTTACTGATCTTTCCCTGTTTCATTCAATAAGTCATTAACAATCTTAGTAAATCATACCCACTTCAACTTCAAAAGTAAATTATTATCAACTCACTAACCATGCTTCATAACAAACAAATTTTGACAGAAAACGCTGACAATGTCACCATATAAGTACAACTACTAAATCTCAAACTCTACAAAAGTTCAGGACCGACAACATTTTTGAAGGATAAAATCCAGTTAAAATGAGAAGTACACATATTTCTCTAGATTGATTGTTTCTTACTTGCCATGTTACTCTAGTTCTTTATTTTCTTTAAGTAAGTCTCTGGCATTTGTGTCCAATAAATTTCGGACATGAATATGGAGATATGATCTTCCAAATGTACAATTTTTCTTAAAAGAAAACTGAACATACTTCCATTGAACTCATACTCTCATATAAATTCGAAGTAACATAGCCTAGTTGTTCCGATTGTAAAGCCAGCACAGTAGTTTAATAAAGCAGAATAATCATCTGATCATCCCACAACGATTATGAAAATTAACCTTGAACCTGTCACGCCAGTTAAGTACAAATGGTCGAGCAAGTAAATTAATCGTGCTGGAGGGTATCTCTAGTTGGACCTCCTGATTCTTGTGCGGTGGTGAATCTGGCTGAGATAATCTGCAAGCCAATATTTATTAGCGGGCGATCAATTCAAAAGGATGATGAGCTCAAAAAATAAAACAGAGGCTCATAATATCTTTTACATGTAAATAATGGGATGAAGACTAAAGCCCTTTTTTCCTTCCAGTTACTTATTAAGTTGTTGGTGGAAAGAGGGTAGATGATGGAAAGGGAAATTAAAAATAATAAGTGATGAAAAGAACAAAGATTTTGAAAGGCTTTGCAAAGAGAAAGAGAGAGAGAGAGCAATTTATTGTCCCCGTAACGTTGAAAGAACGGAAAATTCTAGGATGAGACACTTTTAAGGTACAACTAAAATGAGGCAGATTTACACAAATTTTTATTCGGTTGGTAATAATTTGTGTACTTACACAAATTCTTAGATTTGGGTAAGAATTTAGGTTATAATATAAAAATTTGTGTATTTACACAAATTCTTACCTAAGACAAAATTTACACAAATTCTTACTCAGTTGGTAATAATTTATGTAGTTACACAAATTCTTACAATCTACACAAATTCTTACAATCTACACAAATTCTTACCATTTGGTTAAGAATTTAAGTTATAATATAAGAATTTGTGTATTTACACAAATTTTTACCTAAGGCAAAATCTACGCAAATTCTTACCCAGGTGATAAGAATTTATGTAGTTACACAAATTCTTACCTAGTTAGTAAGAATTTCGGGTTTTTACAAGCACCTTAATTTTAGAGTTTAGGGACTCAATTTAGGGTGTAGAGTTTAGGGGTTTAAGTTTAGTAGTTTACAATTTAGTGACTGTGAATAGAATTTAAGGCTTAGGGTTAAAATTTAGGGTCTATAAGATAAAAACTAAATCCTTAACATATTACCCTAAACCCTAACATCTAAACCTAAATCTTAACCCTAAACCTTAGATTCTAACTATCAACCCTAAATTCTAAATCCCTACACCTAAACCCACGAACCCTAAACCAAGTCTCTAAACCCTAAAACTAAAGCTTGTGGAAACTAAAAGTTTCTACCGCCAGTGTGTTAGATATAAATCCAAATATAATGGGAAACCCTGATTTTTCTGTTTTAAGAAATCAAAATTAATTGAAAAAAAAAAGCTCTTTAAAAAAATCAAGTTGTACCAGTCTACCAGATTTACTGGTTTTTAACCGGTTTCAGGTGGTTCTCTCATCTTTAAGTTCTATATAGAATTGACCAATCTGGTCCGGATTTTTCATCCGCGGAAAAATGTTATTTTACCCTAGCTTAAAAGATTTGAAATTGGGAATGTCAACTACACACCGTGGAGAAAGAGATGGTTGAGCTTTACTTTGTCCAGACTGGTACTGTAAGGTAGCCTCTAACATTGATTCTGCCATTACCACTCTTTTCTCCATTTCAGCAAGTTTAGCAATTGCCTCTTCGTACTTTTCCTGCATTAAAGTAAAACTTGATGCCAAGAGCAGAGATGGTACGAAGAAAAATGTTACAAGTACTCAAATCAATGTTAGTTTCCTCAATAATGTAAGTTTGATGGAAAATTTATTATGGAGAAAAGGAAATGAGCATGTTTTTCCAAATTTTCCATGCTAGAGTACATATCCCAGTGTTTGGTTAATAATCACTTAACTTAAGCGGTGTTATTTTCCATGAAAGCAGCAGATGCTTTAAAGATATTTGTTCCCTGCGTGCAGTACTTAGTAAAAGATGATTTGTTTATAGTTTTGAAACCACTGACATAAAGCCAAATGAAATACTATTACTACTATTCAGGATCGAAGAAAAAATAGAGAATATTTACCGACAAAAATTACATGAAAAAACAAGAGATTTTGATCACACTGAGTACCTGAAGAACTTCCACGGAATATCTTTGTTCAGCTGCATCTTGTTCAGCAAACATACGAGCATCTTCTGTTTCCTTTTGGTCTTGCTCCACACGCATTAGGACCTATGAAATTCATAACAGGTCTCATTATCAATAAAGATTGTATATCAAGAGAAGAAGATAATCTTCAAACTCGTAAACATGAGAAAAACAAATCAAACCTTGAGCATTGCATTTTCTTGTTCAAGCTTCTCAGAGAGTGCCTTACGAAGCTCACCAACTTCTTGCTCCAATTGCTCCACCTAAAGATGAAAAACAGATGTTCAGTACACAATTTATTCATCTGAAGAAAACAACTAACAACTTTCAAGTTAGAAAACCACATCATCAAAACATATAGGTAATTAGCCAACTGCCCTGTGACAGTAATGATTCGGGTGTGGGTCATGAAAACCAGAAACACAGGTTTTTTTAGACAGTTCAGGTAATAACATTAATCAAATTGTATATTAAAGTAGCTAAAGATAGAATGCACATTGAGAATCTAACATAGCCAGTTAAAAGCAAGCAAATTATGTTGGATTGATGGGAATGACATAGTTTATTAGTTATATTAAGAATAAATTAGTGGTGGACTGTAACTTTTAGCAAATTGAACAATATTAATGTCAGCGGAACTGCCACTTTTGAAGATATTCCGATTTACCCTAGCACTTAATTGACGTCGGTTGTCCTGCTTAATCATCTCCATCAAAGCCGTCTCTAGCGCTTCAGACCTGACACAAGTGAAGAAGTCAATGTCACATTTGCCTTGGGATTTTTGGGGAGAAGATAGAAGATTATTTCAAATTAAATCACACATAAATTCAAGCATAAAATGCTATTATATAGTCAGATATATCCAATTCATAAAACATAATGGCACAGCAAAGATATCGACCATGTATAAAAGAGGTAAGAGCAAGTGAGTAACAAATCTGCAACCAACGAAATAAATTGCATTGCCTATATTACACTGTCTAGA
This sequence comes from Hibiscus tridactylites, assembly GCA_958450335.1. Lineage (NCBI taxonomy): Eukaryota > Viridiplantae > Streptophyta > Magnoliopsida > Malvales > Malvaceae > Hibiscus > Hibiscus tridactylites. The sequence continues at coordinate 51,806,652 of OY288290.1, forward strand.
GAAAACTAAAGAACCAGACATAACATAAATTACTAACCTGACGACAGCTGATTTTTTCTCTTCCAGCAACCTGCACAACTCAACCTTTAACCCTACAACCTGCACATGATTGTTTATAATAAATTAAGACTAAAACATCATAAAACAGGACAACATAATCTAATGCATGAACATAAGGCAAGCAAAATGCATTTTGAGTATGATGTAGCCTACAGTCTCCTCAACTTGCCAAATGTAGATAAATTATTAGTAATCAAACAAGTAACATACCCTCTACACATTTTGTTTGGTCTGCAATGAAATACCGTATTCATGAAGAGGAAATTTATACACTACCTGCTGTTTAACATCTGGAACAGGATCCAACTTAGCATCTCCCGTCAAACTACTAAGAACTTCATCCGCATTCATTGATTTGGATTCTGAACGAGAGAGGTTCCCATTAGTTTTTGAATCAACCAGCTGTCTTGTCTTATTTGTTTCCGTATGCACCAAGTTAGGATCATACTTAAAACTATATATCTTCGCCAGGCCCTGAGATTTCTTCCAAATTTGAAGCCCCCTTAATCTTTCATCAACTGCAGCTTTTACAACTGACCGATGCTTTTCTCTCAACTCGCATAATGTTTGTTCATTTACATTTTGGTAACCCATACAAGCTGTCAATACAAGTTGGCTACTGTCAAATGTTGAACTAGCCAATGATTGTAGCAAAGTAACTGCATCCCCCGCATCTTTAGTTGCAAGTAGTGCAGGGCCTGTAAGAAAATTAAGTGACATTTTGTAGATCAAAACAGATAATTAGTCACAATTCAGGCTTCAATTACCCAAAAGATATCATAAAGTTCAAAATATTCTTTTACCCCATACCATAAAACTCTATAAGAGCAAGTGCTGTCCTGAAAATCATATCGCGATTTCCTTCAAACAAGAACACGTCCCAGATTCGAAGCACTGTAATGAGGACAAATCAATCAGGAATCTGGTAACTAAGCACTGGTTATTCCAATTGTTAATTGAGTAGTACAAACATCAGTAAAATGGCAACAAAGGAACTCATCAAATATAGCTAAAGGACATGGCATGGAACCTAACCACTTTCCCATGGAAGCATATTCATAAAAATGGAAAGGAACCACGGTCCAGTAACCCAAGCCACTTGAACTCCGAGGTAATCCAGATGACTGACTGCAATAAACATGAAATTGTTAAACATAAACTGCATGCCCAGAAAACATGATGTAAAGAGAACATCTGAGAAATTTCAAACACAGAAAAGAACGAATATCGAACAAACAAACCAAGTTTTGGAAATCTCTCGCGCACCAACTCCTCAAAGACAAGTTGGTCAACCTAACAAAAGGCCACAATGTTACTAAGATAGATCTAAAGCATAATTATCTCATCATCCACTTTAACAATCTCATTTAGGAGAAGTAAATAGTATAAACCAATCAACAAGGAGAAAAAGGAGCAATGTGCAATAGTTTACCTGAGACTCAATCATTTCTTCTGAGAAATAGCCATTGAAATACTCATCAATAATTCCCTTCAAAGTCCTGAAGTATATACCATAACTTAGAGAAATATAAAACCAATTGTGCACTTAATTTTAAATTTCAAATGTTATGCTTGCATTTAAAAATAGAGAACCCACACCAAATATACAAGACAAGAAAACATGCAAATAATGGGAATAACAAAAACTATCATGTTCCGGCAACAAAATATGCTCTGCTCTGTAACCTTAAAAATGAATTCCACAAAACAACGGATACTGGATTTGCAAGGAATTTTCACAACTGAGTCTCTCAACCTACCAGAACGCATTTTCTTCAGGCATCAAGAGGAGTAACAAGGCAGCAAAGAAATTCATGGCCTGCATGAGAAAACACTTAATCCAAAAGGCCAAAACACCATAACCATGACGATAGTTAACATATTTCTTAACCTAGTACCTGACAGTATCCAACTGAGGGGTTGTGTCGAGCATAGGCTGTAAGTAACCGTCTCAAAGCATTTCTACCATCACCGTCCAAAGCGGGATGACCAGGGAATGTTCGCGGCAAATCCTGTTTTTAGAACCACCGATCAGGAATCTTGAACTAATAACACCAAAGAAAAAGGTAGCACCTAATGCCGAAAAAAAACTAATATGCAATTCAGACTGCAGGTGGAACAACCTTCTCAATCTGCCCCTTCCAGTTCTCATGCCCACATATGGAATTGGTGGTTGAACCCTTACTATCTGACTGGTAGCTCTTTTGATCGGTGTTATTGGCAGTGTTAGTTTCATCAGCAAGCAGATCCTGGTAGTAGTTCTCTACTCGGTGTGTCCTTACACCAACAAAGGCTTGCCAAATCTGTAATGACCAATATCATGAGAGAGAGAGAGAGAGAGAGAGGACAATAAAGAGAGAAATACATACCTCTCCCCTAAGAGCCATTGGCACTCCACCACGAACAAGAACTTCCAACTCTTCTTTCCAGGGATGTAAAGATTCTGTAGGAGCTGCATTTGCAGCAGCACCTGTTATGCTGCCTGTGCTGTCAATTGTAGGGGCATCCTGACCTGGGTCAGATCTCTCAGCATCAGCATCATAAAATTCATCCTCAGAATCTTCCTCTGGTACTCCTTTTGTGAATCTACCATCTTCGGCAGAAGATAATGGTTTCGCTTGACAAGTTTCTTGCTCTTCTTTTGATAAATTGTCATTCTTCTTAATACGAGTACTCATCATATCTTCAATGGCCAGAAGGGATGGTCTAATTTCAGTCCATATTTTGGTCCGATGACCTCTTTTCTCAGGTGCATACAGCACCTTCTCTTTTTCTGTATCATCATTCTCAGACAGACTATCAGAACCAGACATCTTTTGGCATAAATTGTCTCCATCTCCCTTTTGTACTTCATTGTTCCCATCCTCTGCAACTTCAATGTGTGATACCTCCTTTTCTTCCTCCAAGGGAATCTCATTGATATGCAGTCCACCACACTCTGCTTGGCGTTCCAAGAAATCATTCCACCTACCTGATCTTTCCTCCTCTTCTTCCTAAAGTCATTAGTATATACAAGATAAAGCCCTTTATTCATCCTAGTGGAAATGACTTTGATCCTAATTCAATTACCAAGAAACTAGTCAAAAAACCTAAACCAAAGTTCCAACTTTAGAGTTTGGAAAAGATTCAATATTCAGCGAGATACATGAGTTGGCATTTAATTATCCCTTCTTTTCCTCAGAAGCTGAAAGAAGGGATGAGCTTAAAACAAAAGGCAATAAAAGCGGTAACGGTCAAGAAAAATACCTTGTAGATGTTGGCAAATTCGCGGTATCTTTGTACATGCTGAGGTCTCACAGAAAACCCATATGCATCCCTATCAACAATAAAAGCTTTAATAACCTCTCAAAAGTTCAACACGCATTCAACTTAACAGCATATTATTATTCCTCCATAAAATAAAATAAAGATAAAAAAAATAGCAGATTGTTCCACCAAAAATAGAAAAAGCTCCAAAGAAAGATTGCTATTTCCACAACATTCTAAGCAAAACCTAACTTTAATTTTCCAAAGCCTCCATAACATTGCTTGTCATATTAACCTAAACTTATCAAATTCAAAACGGTACAACTCACTGCCATATAAAACCTATTGCAAGAAATAAGGAAATGCATCAAACTAAAAGCTCAAGGTAAGTTAATCAATAAATAACTCCAATTTACCTGCAATCGACTCTAGACACTGCCTACTTACGATACAGAAACAGTCTACTTTCCATTATCACTATTTCCACTCAATTTGAACAAAAATAAAACCAGGTTCCATGAAGGTTTTTCCTGAATGAAAGATAACCCCAACAACGTTCTCCGAATAGAAAACAATAAATTAAACCGCTAGCAACCAGATACTAAATCGTCAATTACCAAACCAAACTGTGATGAAATTGAATAAGATCTGTAGAATTAAAAAAAGAACAATGAAAAAGGAAAAACCAATCAAATCGAGCTTGAATTTACCTGAAATCGGCATCCAAAGATTGCCGGGTTACGGTGGAAAACACCATAAGCTCATATTTACCACTCAAATTTGTTCAATGAGAATTAAATCACATTTCACATTGTCAAATCCAAATCAATAATCACGGATAAAAATCGGAATAAAAAACAATCCAAATATTTTCACTAAAAACAAGGGAGGGAAAAGAAAAGAAGGAGACGAAGAAGAAGAAGAAGAAGAAGAAGAGGAAGAAATCAGATCGTAACTGTCATACGTCGATAAAGAAATCGACGGGACACGTGGCGAGAGAAGCGTACCTATCGTGTTCGATCGTTAAAAGTGGGTTGACGGCTTTGGTGCTGGTGGTTGTTGCAGTGGTAGTGGAGGATCGCATTTGTTGCAGTGATGAGGTGGATGGATTTGATTGGTCTGTGAGATCTCGGGTGACAGCGACGGATACGAGGATCCTTCGGAGAAATTTGTGCTCCTTTTGCTTGAATTTCTGCGGAACAATGGAAGAGAAAATGAAGGAGAGAGGAGTTACTGTTTTTTTAGTTGTTTGGAAGGAAAGGAAAGGAAAGTGAGAAAGAGGAGGGAAGAGGGAACGAGAGGCGGGCAGGCCCGCGTTATTACCACGTGAGCGGTGTTTCAATACGGGGATGGATTACCGATTGGATTTTGATTTTCTATTTAAATAATTCGATCGAATTATTTAATTTTTAATACTCTAAAAATATCATTTTATTATTAATTAAGACAATTAAAAAGTATATGTTTATAAAAAAATCAAAAATGAAAATGCGAATTATTATCTTATAAACCGACGGTGAAAAATAAGATTTTCACAATTAGAGTTATTTAGGGGTTTAGAGACTACATGATTACGTAATAGTGGGTGAAATTTAGGGTCTAAGGTTTATATTTTAGTAATTTTAGGGTTTTAAAGTTAAAAATTTAAATTTTAAACTTTAACTTAAAAATAATCATGTTTGTGTAAAAAGAATTATACTAATGATGTATCAAATATTCACTCATGAAAATAAACTAACGTCTAATGAAAAATTGTAAAAAACTAAAACTAATAAAAAAAAATTGGTTTGACTAATTCTAAATGTTTGAACTCTTATACACGAACCAATTTACCTCAGTGGTTAAGGGAACAATTTTTATTCTTAAAGACTACGGATTAAAAGTATATTCAGAACAGATATTACTTGTAATCACCTTAACTTTAAAAAAAATTTGAACTCTTGCATGTTTTAATTGATTTTTTTAGTTTTTATTTAACCTATATAATTAAATCTTACCCTTTTCATTGTTCTTGACAATTATCTTGCAAGTTGAACCTACCCCTTCTCTGATCATGAATAAAAAAAATAGATCTTCAAACGGTCAACTACAAATATTATTTAAAAATTAACAATCGAAAATTACTTCTATATTTTAAAATTTCTGACATATCAGCCACGTACGTTGTTGATGCAGGCATGGTACACAGAATTCGCGTCCAGATTAACGTGAGTTCTGTAATTTGCACGAATTGTCTCGATTATTATTTTTAATATGTTCCATAGACTTGAATATTATTTAGGTGTAATAGGAAAAAAATGCTCATATTATATTTTTCATATATGAGTTTAAACTATTTTTCGACCTAAATAGGTTTCTAACATTTTCACAATTAATGTTTTAAGTGTCTCGCGGTTAACAGTCGTTTAAAAAATTTTGTTAGCCAATAAAAACATAACATGCGACATACTTTGTTTTATTTCTTAAAAAATAAAAGTTTTCAAATATACCCTAAATTTCTCCAAAAAAATCTCAAAATAGTCTACAAATCCTTAAATCCCCAGATCTTTAAGTCCTAAACTTGATTCCAGCCGTTGCGGCCGTCAATCATCGACAGCGTGCCCGCCACTTTCGTCGTCGGACCTCACAATCATTTCCCCTATTTTCCTGTTACCGAAAGTTGACGACCGACGTGTCAAACGTCGAAACAAGTCGAATGATGAGAAGAAGAAAGAAAAAATGATGGTGGCTAACGGCGACGCTCAGACGATAAACAGTGTACGGGTCTTGTGGCGAGAGGAGGAAGCTTCATTTCATCCTGGTAGCATGATGAATGGTGACGACAGTGGACGAATTTGTGGATCTAGGGACTTTGGAGTTATTTTGTGAATTTTGAGAAATTTAGGGATTTTTGAAAATTAAGTTATAAGAAATTAAAAAATAAAAAAGAAATTAAAATAAAAGTCACGTGTCATGTTTTGATTGGTTAAAGAAATCTTTTTAAACGACCGTTATCGACTAGGCACTTAAAATAGTAATAGTAAAAACGTTAAGTATCTACTTGAACCGAAAAATACTTCAAATACCTATCTGGAAGGAATATATATATTAAGCACTTTTTTCCAATTAAGTCTAAATAATATTCTTGTGTATAGAACATATTTTTTTTTTGTTAATAGTCTATAAAACATATTAGAAATAATAATGGAGACAATAAGTTCAAATGACGGAAGTCGCATTGATATGGAGTATTCATAACATGTTCGGAAGCATTCGAGAAGAATTGAGTAAAATCGTCTCTCAACCACTTTAGTTTGACACGACCACTGTCCAAACTTTGTGGAGCATATTGAAGCACAAACCAAACCAGTCCCCTTCACCTAGACCGAGAAACAATACCACATCTTCCAACGTTATCATAGTCTCACTACACGAAAGATGAAATATGTGTCTTTCAGGCCCTGCATTTATCAGTGACGCCTCCAACTTACAACCTAAAACCGACCTGGCTCGAAATTGGTAAGTGGTCTTAGGAGCTTCTTTACTCATCCGCGTCATCAACACTTCAAAATCACGTTCATAGGGCTGCTATTTTTAAATTAATTACTTAACTAACTTGGAACTAAAATTTAAATAAATAAAAAATAACTACGATGAAAAACTACAAAATAAGGAATAAAGAGTGACGCCTACATTATTCTCGTGATAATTAAATACGTGTTGATCATTCAATTAGAGAAAAATTGTTATTATTTCAGATTTTATTTAAGTTGCTTCAAAAGAGATTTTAACTGTTGGATATTAGTAACTTTTACTGAGAGAGATAAAAGAGGAATATAGAGAGGTGTGAGTTCGCACTTCGCAGTGTATATGAGGCCTCTATTTATAGGAGAAATCGCATATCTTTCAAAACGATTTAAATAAAACATGCGTCCTGTCAAAGCTAGTTATCGGAATTCGCGTCTTGTCCATAGCAAATTTTTGGAACTCGCGCCCTTGTCAACCGTGAGTTACGTGTATAATAAGCGCGGTAAATTAAATTGTTTGATTTCTTACCTACTCACTGAACAAAACTCGTGTCCCATAAAATGAGAGTTTCAAAAATTTTTAAAAATAACGCTAGAAAATATAACTTATCCGATTCAGAGTTTCAAATTTTTACAGCAGAAATCGCGTTCTGTCAGATATAACTTACGTTTTACAATTTAATAATATCGAAATCTGAAAAGTGCATTCACATCTGATAGAAGTCGCGGTCTACTAGGCACAATTTTGATATTCACGTTAAAGTTGACGCACTTTCTCCTTTATAGTTTGAAAATGAAGTATTTATCTAAATAATTTTTAGGGTAAACTATACCGTTGACCACCATATTTTGGTTAACGTATTAAAATGACCACCTTAAAAATAATCGACTCAATTCACCACCCAAACTATTAAAATTGGATCAATGTGACCACCAGCAGTCAATGGGCTAACGGAAGGTGACGTGGCAGTTAAAAATTTAAAGGTATAATCACACATTTGGTCCTTATTATTTACACATTCTTTCAATTTAGTCCTAATTTTAAACTAATAAAATAAATTAATTAGGTGGTGACACGTGCCAACACCTTATTGGAGGAATTTAATTTTTATATTTGATTAATAAATTATTTCCCTCCTTCAATCAGGTGGTGACACGTGTCACCACCTATTTAGAGGAGAAAAACAAATTCACCAAACTTAAGCTTGGAGGGAATCAAACCTGGGTTAATTAGGGATAAAAGCAGCGTTTTAACCACTACACCAAGCACATGTATGTGCTATAAATCACCAATTATATTATATGTCTTATTGTTTGTTACCATTCAAATTCTTCTTCTTCCTCATCACTTTTTCTTACAGATAATGGAAGTTCCGAGTTTTCTGAAAGAAGAGTCTGCTGTAGGGAAGAGAAACACCTTAAAACAGAAACCATAAGGTAAGGCTCATCAGGGGCGTGGATGCTGCTCTTAAAATTGCAAAGATGTTTTAATATGTTTCTCCTTTCCTGTGAAGTTCCCATGGTTGATTGCTAGAATTAACTTGAGTTGTAAAGTTTTCATGCGCAAGTGAGTTTTAAAGGTTGTTCCTTTAAATTAGTGAAAATAAACTCCATTAATAAAGGATACTAAATATCGGAGTAACTTCTCTTCTTCCGTATGAGGAGGGGTTCCAATATGTAATGCCCCACTGGTTCAATCATCTAGATTTTAAAAAAAAATTAATTAATTAATAAGAAAAATCCATAAAAAGAAATAAAAAATTAAGTAATTTTATATTCACAAAAATACAAAAACAAAACTGTGCCGGTTCAATTGGTCTGGAGAAGTGAGCATCTCAATGTTGAATTTGATCAGAGTATCCTTATTTGGCACATTGCCACAGAGCTTTGCTACTTCTCAGAGTAAAAGTGATAAGGAAGGAGAAGAGTTTGAATGGTAACAAACAATAAGACATATAATACTATTGGTGATTTTTTGCACAAACATGTGCTTGGTGCAATGGTTAAAATATTACTTTTATCCCTAATTAACCCAGGTTTGATTCCCTCTAGGCTTAAGTTTGGTGATTTTGTTTTTCTCCTCTAAATAGGTGGTGACACGTGTCACCACCTGATTGGAGGAGGAAAATAATTTATTAATCAAATATAAATAATTAAATTCCTAAAATAAGGTGTTGACATGTGTCACCACCTAATTAATTTATTTTATTAGTTTAAAATTAGGACTAAATTGAAAGAATGTGTAAATAATAAGGACCAAATGTGTGATTATACCTTTAATTTTTTAATTGCCACGTCACCTTCTGTTAGCCCATTAACGGCTGGTGGTCACATTGATCCAATTTTAATAGTTTGGGTGGTCAATTGAGTCGACTTTTTTAAGGTGATCATTTTAATACGTTAACCAAAGTATGGTGGTCAACGCTATAGTTTACCCTAATTTTTGTTAGAAGATATTTATCTAATCAATTTTTAAATGCATAAATTGAAATAAATTAGCCAGAATGGTGGGTGGAAGATATAGATTGTGTAACGAAAAGAAACAAAAGTGGGTGGTGGGTGGGTAGAAACTAGAAAGTAATATATAAATTTTAATATTAAAGAAAATTGCATTATATAAGCATGAATTCTTTAAAATAAAGTGCTAAAACAGTTGATGTCATAAATATCTGATCGGACGAAGTTGGAATTTGAAGGTGATTGTCGAAATATAAATGTCTGAAGTAGAGAATAAATTTATAAATAATTTAATTTTTTAAAAATTATATATAAAAATAAAGGTGAAAAAATCTATACACATATGGCTCCGTCTCTGTATCCGATGAAAGTCACTTCGAATGTTAACTTTATTTTGCAAATCGACAATCACTCATTTTTATTTACATATACAGAAAATAATTTCATATTTGTATGGTGTATACATTCTTTAAGGTTAAGTCATGATAATTAAAATTTTATTTTTCATTTATTTTAGGAAAAAAGTCAAAAATAGCTTCCAATATTTCACTTTTTGGTCATTTTAGCCTTATCCTTTTTTGGTGCAAACAACCACCTAACGATTCATTTTTCGTTCAAATTTCACCATTGTTGGATGAAAACTGTTAGTGAACTAACAGTCAACGCCTGAGGCTGACGTGGCATGTCTGCAGGGCATGAAGAGATGACTTGGCACTGCCACATGACACTTTGCTGATGTGGTGATTAGTTAAAAATATTCTAAAAATATATTTTTAAAAATGATTAATAAATTTTTAAATTTTTTAAAAATGTCACGTCAGCAAAAATGCCATGTGGCAGTGCCACGTCATCTCCCCATGCCTGGCAGACATGTCACGTCAACCTCAGCAAAAAAAAGATAGGGTTAAAATGACCAAAATGTAAAATATTGGGGCTATTTTTGACCTTTTACCTTTATTTTATATTTGTGATGTAACACCCTATACCCGGTTAGGAGCGTAGAGCGTTACGACGCGCAGTGAACAATTAATTAATACATACTCAATATATAACTCATGGTTATCGAAAGGTGGATAAACAAAAACTTTTAATTCTTTATTCATGACAATCGGAATACTATCTTACCATACGTTCGTGCTTATATTAGTATATTAACGTGCTTTTAAACCATGTTGTCTATACAAGGCTTTACTTCCAAATTCGAACCAATAACAAGTAATGAATATTCATTCGATTTACTTTCACTTAATCAACTAAATATTTCCACTTCTATATACATAACAAAGTCTTATATACATCAAAACATGTTTGCTTACACTTCCATACTAGCCATTCATGATTTATATACATATCAAAATGAGCATATATCAAAAGGGCACTTACTACATATTAAGCCCTTATACAGCCCATGACCCGCATCACTAAGAACGAATCCAAAATGATTATATAATATGCATCTATTTACATAATTAGGTTCATATTAACACTCCCTACTAACTCATATGTATCCCGCTCATCCCCTTGTGTCTTGGTGGCAAAGGTAGATGTTCATCATCCCTTGGGACCCGGGTTCGAGCACCAGTAATGCATGATGTGTGTGTCGTCTTTGAAAAGACTAAGAAAGTTGAATAGATGCTACCCTTGCATCACACCAGTATATTATAACTAGTAGGTTCCATCAGTTTTATTAAACGTCTTATTTAATCAAATGAGATTACCTAGTTAAGTTTCCAATCATTTGAGTACACCCTAACTAGGCTCATGCACATGTAGATAGCATTCATAATACATTATGATATCATATCAACCATCATAGAACATTTACATAGCAATTTAACAAGTAACAAGCCAAGTACTATAATCCTCTAAATCATTATCTTATACCATTCAAAAGGGAGCATAGAAACATATAAGTAATATTCATATCCTATATAACTATTAACGTTACACCAAATACATCAAAACATCCATGTGTGCATATTAAATCATAAATCGAATCCTTCAGAGGATGCATAGCATCAAAATCAAAGGATGCACTATTGCAACAATAGGTCTAAATTCCTTCAAGTTTAGCATTTGAATTGCCAACAAAGGATGCCCAAGCATCTAATACTTTTGGTGTCACAACACCACATTATGAGTACACTTGTACTAAATCAGAGGAGCTAGACTCTAGGCATGCCATACTACCTAAGGCCACTAGTCAACCAAAGACTTTTAATGTCTTTTTAAGCTAAACAAACATATTACAAGTGATTATCAATCACAAACAGCAAGGTCACATGTCATATTCAAGTTACTAGTAAGTAGAACCAATCTCATTTTCATCATTTCACAATTTCCAGCCTATAGCAATCATATAATCATATTTTTAGAATCATGAATTACACATTGGCAGTAGCATATCACTCATTTCATGCTCATTTAATCAATCACATAGCCATTCAATCATAGGTAATTAAATCATGCTTCAACAAGACAAACATCTAGCAACATATAGCATGCTTTCATGTTTTTCATTTAATCCATCTTCCCTTAAGTCAATTACCAAACCATGATTAAATTCATTTCATGCTTCATGTTAAATTTCATAAATTAATAAAAGATAGTGGTTAGGATACTAATCCTAACCCTAAAGTTAACTACACTCACTATATATACTCCAAGCTAATTTTGATCTTTGATAACAATGTCCATGCTCTTTTTTTGGATTGCCCTGACTTTGACTCCTCCAAGGTTTCTTCAAATTCTTGGTCTTATCATTCATACAAAAACATAAAAAAACTACATCAGGAGACAATTCAAGCATATAAACTCATTTAAGCAATTGTAAACACCAAAAACTCAAAATTGTTTTTCCTATTGGTAGCTTGAGTACCTCTTACTAATTCAATCATAACTTTTAATCCATATGTTGAAATTTCGATTAATTTAGCTCGTTAGAAATCTTACTCAACTAGCTTTTTATCCATGTATGATTCATATTTTTCTTATTTATACATCAATACAGTTTATTACTTAAACATAGGTTATTTTGCAGTTCTGGACAGTTTGCACTGTCCAGATTCTTTCACTTATATCTTTTAACTCACTTACTAGAATTCATTGCCACTTTCTCTCAATTAAACTAGACATCCCAAAGTAACACATATTAAATTTTCAGCTCTAAATTCATCTTATAATAATTTTGGTGAATTTTTAAATTGGTTGCGCAGAACAAGACTTCCTGGGCAGTTTACTCAAGATTTCAATTCAAGTATTCTAAAGCCCCTTTTCCTATCATAACATGACCAATTGACGTCCTAAGTTGATTCTCAGTTTTTCTATAGTCATTCTAAGTCCATTATGATCCTTAACGTAATCAATTTAGTACCTTAATTAGCTCAATTTACAGAGTAGCCCCAAATTCACCTATTAAGCATTTACCTACTTTAAACATTCATTTTAGTCCTTATTTAGCCTATGCAAGTTATCTAACACTCCTTTTAATATTTTCCTTGTTTTTACTTAACATTTCCAATATTCATTTACAGTAATTCAATCCCTATAAACTTTTAATTTACTCAAAATAGTCCTCTAAGTAGTTTTACATTTCTAGGTGACTAGTTTTCATCCTAACAGATTTTTCCAGCATCTCTTACAATATTTTTGATCATTCAAGACCTCTAACTAATAGTAAACATCATTTTGAACCCTTTCTCCCTACATAAATATTTCCAAAAACGATTTCTAACTCCTTAAATTTACAGATTTTGACAAAATAGTCCCCTAATCATTCGAGCAGCATGTAACAACATATGGTGGCCTATTTTTGATTCCTTTCATATAATATAAGTTAAATAAACATTTCTCATCATTATATAAGATTTTTCCATAAATGAATCAACAATTATAGCAGCCATTTTCAGCAATTTGAACCATATACACAATCTAACATAACATTTGATACACTTATCAAAGTATAAACACTTACATGACCTCTAGCTTAAATTCCTATGCTTAATTGATCAACATGCAAGAGTTTCTTTAAGTTTTCCATGGCTGAACAAGGTCTCTCTCTCCCTTGATTTCTCTCTCAAATTTCGGCAGGTTTGGTTGTTAGAGAAAGGAGACTAGGCTAAATTTTGGTTAGTAGATTCTTGTAAGTTACCCTTTTACCCTTTTTATTATCCCTTATCAAATTTTCAGCCAAGGGTAGTTAGGTGAATTTAGAAATTTGGACATGCAAGTCCATCTATTCATCACATAATTCGGTTTAGTCCTTTGAGAATGGTCCTTTCATTTGTTCATTCTTTTTAATTAAATCCTTAATAGCCGAATTATAGGGTAATTTAGCCTAATTAAATTAATTCTAAATCAATTAACTTGAATAACTTTTAGGGTTAATTTGAGGGTGTTACAACTCTCCCCTCCTTGAAAGAAAGAATTCGTCCTCGAATTCTTACATGAACTGAATAGATGAGGATATTGCTTTCTCATCGTATCCTCGGGTTCCCACGTGGCTTCTTCGACTTTATGATTTCTCCATAGAACTTTCACAAGAGATATGTTCTTGTTTTGAAGTTGTTTGATTTCTCTATCGAGGATTTGGACTGGTTCTTCCTCGTAGGTAAATCAAGATTCAATTCAACTTCTTCCGGCTCTAAGATGTGAGATGGGTCGGATCGGTACTTTCTGAGCATTGAAACGTGGAAAACATTATGTATCTTATCGAACTCGCTTGGGAGTGTAAGTCGATAAGCTACCGAACCGATTCTTTCAACTACTTCGAAAGGTCCTATGAAAGAGGGCTAAGCTTCCCTCTTTTACCGAACCGGTATACTTTCTTCCACAGAGAGACTTTAAGAAAGACCTTATCACCAACTTCATATTGTATGTCTCTACGTTTCTGATCAACGTAGGACTTTTGTCTATCAAAGGCTTGCTTTAGTCGAGAATGGATGATCTAAACTTGTTCTTCGATTTCTCAAAGCAATTGAGGCCCTAATACTTTATTATCACCGAGTTCGGACAAACAGAGGCATGTTCGACATTTTCTACTATACAACTGTTCGAAAGGAGCCATTTGAATCGAAGATTGGAAGCTATTGTTGTAGGCGAATTCGACCAAAGGTAGTGACTTTTCCCACTTCTTTCCGAAATCGATGATACAAGCTCGAAGCATGTCTTAAAGAACTTGAATCACTCGTTCAAATTGTCCATCACTTTGTAGATGAAAAGTTGTGCTCAGATTTAGTTTAGTCCCGAGGGCTCGTTGCAAGGTTCTCTAGAATCGAGCTGTAAACCGGGGATCTCGATCGGATATAATATATGTCGAAACTCCGTGTAAACAGATGACTTCTCGGATATACAGATCAGCCAGAGTTTCCAAACTGTAGTTCATATGAATTGGAATGAAATGAGCAGATTCGGTGAATCGATCCACAATCACCCAAATAGCATCGCACTCTCTCGGAGAATAAGGAAGACCGGATACGAAATCCATTGTGATTTGATCCCATTTCCATTTAGGAAATTCAATAGATTGGAGCAATCTGGTAGGAACTCGGTGTTCAGCCTTCACTCGTTGACAGTTTAGACATCTTGACACAATATCGTTGATAGCCACTTTAATTCCAGGCCACCAATACAACGGTTTGGGATCCTTGTACATTTTAACCGATCCAGGATGGATCGAGAAAGAACTCTGATGGGCTTCTTGTAATATTTCTTCTTGTAATTCCTTGTTGTCAGGAACACATACTCTATCCTTGAAATAGAGAAGACCGTTTGATCTAACGAAGAAGTCGAGATTGGATTCAATCTAAGAGGTGATCTTCTGAAGTTTCAGATCTACTTGATGAAGTTCTTTGATCCTTGTGATGAGGCTAGATTGAACTTGGAGTTCACACAGATATTTCCAAGCTTTAGTGAGTCGGAAATGAGCATTAATAGCCAAGGAAGCTACTTTACAAGAAAATTTTCGAATAGGTATTTATTACACAAGATAATATTCGTAGAGGAGTTTGGTTAGTGGTAAAGCGATCGTAGAGAAACCTCTGACGAATCTTCGGTAATAACCGGCTAAATCGAGAAAACTACGAACCTCACCCACATTCTTCGGAGGTCGCCATTCAAGAATATCTTGAATCTTTTTAGGGTCGACTTTAATTCATTCGGCAGAGATTACGTGACCGAGCAAGGCAACTTCCAATAACAAAAACTCACATTTGGAGATTTGGCGAACAATTGACGTTCTCGGAGAGTTTGTAGCACAATTCGGAGGTGTTCAACATGTTCCTCCTTATTCCTGGAATAAACAAGAATGTCGTCGATGAAAACAACAACGTACTTGTCGAGATAGGTTTTGAACACTCGGTTCATCAGATCCATAAATGCGACATGAGCGTTTGTTAACCCGAAAGGCATAACAAGAAATTCATAGTGACCGTATCGAGTATGGAAAGCAGTTTTTGAGACATCTTCATCCTTCACTTTCAGTTGATAATAGCCTGATCGGAGATCGATCTTGGAGAAGACTGAGGCTTCCCGAAGTTGATAAAAAAGATATGCAATTCTCGGTAGGGAATACTTATTTTTGATGGTCACCCGATTCAATTGGCGATAGTCGATGCAAAGCTGCATCGAGCCATCCTTTTTCTTTACAAATAACACCGGAGCACTCAAGGGAGACGTGCTCGGTCGTATGAAGCCCTTGTCTTGCAATTCCTGTAATTTCTTCTTTAAGCCCTTTAGTTCAATTGGAGCCATCCGATAAGGTGTGATAGATACCGGGTTGGTTTCGGGTTGAATGTTGATCCTGAACTCTACTTCACGGGTAGGTGGAAGACCAGGGAGATCCTCGAGAAAGACGTCAATGAATTCGGAAACAATAGGAATAGAGGGTAAGCGACAATCATATTCATCTTGCAACACCATAGCAGCAAAAATTGAAGTTGGTTTTTGATCTATTAACAGAATGGATTCCTTCCCTAAACCCCGGAGATATAATCTACGATTTTGGCAATCAATCCAGGCTTGATGTTTAATCAACCAATCTAAGCCTAACACTAGATCAAAGTCATATTTGGGCAGAACATAGAGATCAATGGGAAATGGTACATTTCGTATGGTGATAGGGCAGTTTCTACAATTTAAGTTAATCGGCAAGTTTCCCCCTATCAGGTTCGACACTACTAGGATTGTTTTAACTATTTCATGTTTCAAATTTAACTTATCTAACAGATAAGAACAGATAAATGAATGAGCTGATTCCGAGTCTATCAAAAAGTAAACAGGTTTAAGGTTTAGTTCAACCATACCCGCAATGACATCGAAAGATTCCTCATCTTCTTTACCACGGATATGATAGACACGAGCTGGTGCTCGAGATTCCTGATATGTTGTGGCTTTTGAATCTGAGCCTCTTCCCTTCCCTTGATTTCCTGATTGAGTCTGCCATAGGTTCTTGTTTCGGTTGGAAGGTGTTCGGCTTAGATTTGCAGAATTCCGAGTAAGAGCTTTATCGGACTTCCTCGGACAAACTCAGGTATAATTATCATCGCCGCCACAGGCGAAATAGAGATTAGATTGGAGTCGGCATTGGCCGAAATGTTGCTTGTAGAAACGTTGGCAAGTCGGGGCTTTCTCAGTGTTTCCCGTGCTATTGACGGACACAACAAAGACAGCTAGCTTGTTCACCGATTGGGGTCTCGGTGTATAATTGCTTCTGAGAGCAGGAGTTTAAGTAGAGAATCCCTATTTCTAAATTTGGACTTTCTTTGATTGCCAACTGGAGTTGTCGTCACTCTTCCGCTTCTTATCATTTCGATAACCACCTTTTCTTTTCTCGACAACTTTCATTTTGGCTTTAGTGGCAATAACTCGATTCACCAGAGTTTGAAAGTCTGTGATATTCAGAGCAGTAAATATTAGACTCAATTCATCATTTAGGTCGTCGATAAACATCCGGCACTTGTCGGCATCGGTCTTGATGTATTTTGAGCCGTATTTGCAATACTTGCAGGAATCTGCAACGTACTGTTCGATAGGTCGGTTAGCCTGCTTCAAGTATAAGAACTTCCTTCTTCTATCAGCTAAGTATTGTTCACTGATGTATTTCTTTTTAAATTCTTCCACAAAGAATTTCCACGTCACTGACTCGGCTGGAGCAGTCAATGTCGTGGTTTCCCACCAGCTTAGCGCTTCGTCGACTAATAGGGCGACCACACACTCCAGTTTATGCTATCCCGACCATTGTAATTGCTTTATTAGGATCTGGGTGGTTCTTTCAAGCCAATATTCAGCGTCCTTGGGTTTCTCCTCAATTGCACCCGCGAACGTATAAGCTCGGTGCTGGGCGAGCTTGTCGATCGATGCTCTACTTGGTGTAGGAACAACAGGGGCAGGACGGTCTTGTCTAATGTTCAATACAAGCTGGTGGAACATCTTCTTCATAATAAGAAGACATTCCCTTTTAGCACTTTGAACGGTCGGGTTATCCGGATTTTGTTGAAATTGTTTAGGGGGTAGAGTCGGATTTTAGGCTCCATTCGTCTCGGGGAATTCACTTGTCCCGAAAGATCTGTTTGTCCAAGATGATCAGTTCTCATCCTCACACTGCCATCCTCATTAGAGGATTCTCGGGGACTTCCATTGTTCCGAGGTCGTATTGTCTCGGGCATACTATCACATTTAAACAAAATCGAGATTAGGAAAGCATATCACAAGCAATTCAATGTAAGACTCATAGGTGGCTTAGTCCGAACCTATATGATGAATGCAAACTCATAAAAAGCTTTAGAATCCGCAACCTAAAGCTCTGATACCACTTTATGTAACACCCTACACCCGGTTAGGAGCGTAGAGCGTTACGACGCGCAATAGACAATTAATTAATACATACTTAATTTATAACTTATGATTATCGAAAGGTGGGTAAACAAAAACTTTTAATTCTTTGTTCATGACAATCGAAATACTATCTTACCATACGTTCGTGCTTATATTAGTCTATTCATGTACTTCTAAATCATGTTGTCTATACAAGGCTTTACTTCCAAATTTGAACCAATAACAAGTAATGAATATTCATTCGATTTAATTTCACTTAATCAACTAAATATTTCCACTTCTATATACGTAACAAAGTCTTATATACATCAAAACATGTTTGCTTACACTTCCATACTAGCCATTCATGATTTATATACATATCAAAATGAGAATATATCAAAAGGAGACTTACTACATATTAAGCCCTTATACAGCCCATGACCCGCATCACTAAGAACGGATCCAAAATGATTATATAATATGTATCTATTTACATAATTAGGTTCATATTAACACTCCCTACTAACTCATATGTATCCCAAATACGAGCTAATCATTAACCATAAACACACAACCTGAATAACTATGCTCGTAATTAAGCCACCAACTAGAAGGACTAACAAAACGAGGTAAGGCATATTTGAATCCACTACTTGTGACTGCTATGGAAACAAGATCAGGACCGCTTCAGATAAGACTATCATGTTGGTCTGGGAAGAGGGAAATAACAGGGTTATAAGTATAAGGTGTACTTAGTGAGGTAGTTCTTATAACTAGTAGTTTCCATAAGTTTCATTAAACGTCTTATTTAATCAAATGAGATTACCTAGTTAAGTTTCTAATCATTTGAGTACACCCTAACTAGGCTCATGCACATATAGGTGGCATTCATAAAACATTATGATATCATATCAACCATCATAGAACATTTACATGGCAATTTAACAAGTAACAAGCCAAGTACTATAATCCTCTAAATCATTATCTTATATCATTTAAAAGGGAGCATAGAAACATATAAAAAATGTTCACATCCTATATAACTATTAATGTTACACCAAATACATCAAAACATCCATGTGTGCATATTAAATCATAAATCGAATCCCTTTTAACACATTGCCTTGGAATCTTAGTGACTAGGTAATCGAGCCTATACCCAAGGTACCTTAACAGAGGATGCATAGCATCAAAATCAAAGGTTGCACTATTGCAACAATAGGTCTAAACTCCTTCAAGTTTAGCATTTGAATTGCCAACAAAGGATGCCCAAGCATCTAATACTTTTTGTGTCAGCACACCACACTATGAGTACACTTGTACTAAATCAGAGGAGCTAGACTCTAGGCATGCCATACTACCTAAGACCACTAGTCAACCAAGGACTTTTAATGTCTTTTTAAGTTAAGCAAACATATTACAAGTGATTATCGATCACAAACAGCAAGGTCACATGTCATATTCAAGTTACTAGTAAGTAGAACCAATCTCATTTTCATCATTTCACAATTTCTAGCCTATAGCAATCATATAATCACATTTCCATAATCATGAATCACACATTGGCAGTAGCATATCACTCATTTCATGCTCATTTAATCAAATCACATAGCCATTCAATCATAGGTGATTAAATCATGCTTCAACAAGACAAACATCTAGCAACATAGAACATGCTTTCATGTTTTCCATTTAATCCATCTTCCCTTAAGTCAATTACCAAACCATGATTAAATTCATTTCATGTTTCATGTTAAATTTCAAAAATTAATAAAAAGATAGTGGTTAGGATACTAATCCTAACCCTAAAGTTAACTACACTCACTATACCCCAAGCTAATTTTGATATTTGATAACAATGCCCTTGCTATTCTTTTTGGATTGCCCTGACTTTGAATCCTCCAAGGTTTCTTAAAATTTTTAGTCTTATCACCATACACAAACATAAACAAAACATATCAGGAGACAATTCAAGCATATAAACTCATTTAAGCAATTGTAAACACCAAACACTTAAAACTGTTTTTTCCTATTGGCAGCTTGAGTACCTATTACTAATTCAATCATAACTTTTAATCCATACGTCGAAATTTCGATTAATTTACTTCATTAGAAATCTTATTCAACTAGCTTTTTATCCATGTATGAGTCATATTTTTCCTATTTATACATCAATACAGTTTATTACTTAAACATAGGTCATTTTGCAGTTCTGGACAGTTTGCACTGTCCGGATTCTTTCACTTATATCTTTTAGCTCACTTACTGGAATTTATTGTCATTTTCTCTCAATTAAACTAGACATCCCAAAGTTTAAGTAGAGAATCCCTCTTTCTAAATTTTGACTTTCTTTAATTGCCAACTGGAGTTGTCGTCACTCTTCCGCTTCTTATCATTTTGATAACCACCTTTTCTTTTCTCGACAACTTTCATTTTGGCTTTAGTGGCAATAACTCGATTCACCAGAGTTTAAAAGTCTGTGATATTCAGAGCAATAAATATTGGACTCAATTCATCATTTAGGCCGTCGATAAACATCCGGCACTTGTCGGTATCAGCTTGATGTATTCTGAGCCGTATTTGCAATACTTGCAGAAATCTGCAACGTACTGTTCGATAGGCCAGTTAGCCTGCTTCAAGTATAAGAACTTCCTTCTTCTATCAGCTAAGTATTGTTCACTGATGTATTTGTTTTTAAATTCTTCCACAAAGAATTTCCACGTCACTGACTCGACTGGAGCAGTCAATGTCGTGGTTTCCCACCAGCTTAGCGCTTCGTCGACTAATAGGGCGACCGCACACTCCAGCTTATGCTAGGCCGACCACTGTAATTGCTTTATTAAGATCTGGGTGGTTTTTTCAAGCCAATATTCAGCGTCCTTGGGTTTCTCCTCAATTGCACCCACGAACGTATAAGCTTGGTGCTGGGCGAGCTTGTCGATCGATGCTCTGCTTGGTGTAGGAACAACAGGGGCAGGACGATCTTGTCTAATGTTCAATACAAGCTGGTGGAACATCTTCTTCATACTAAGAAGACATTCCCTTTTATCACTTTGAACGGTCGGGTTATCCGGATTTTGTTGAAATTGTTTAGGGGCTAGAGTCGGATTTTAGGCTCCATTCGTCTCGAGGAATTCACTTGTCCCGAAAGATATGTTTGTCAAGGATGATCAGTTCTCATCCTCACACTACCATCCTCATTAGAGGATTCTCGGGGACTTCCATTGTTCCGAGGTCGTCTTGTTTCAGGCATACTATCACATTTAAACAAAATCGAGATTAGGAAAGCATATCACAAGCAATTCAATGTAAGACTCATAGGTGGCTTAGTTCGAACCTATATGATGAATGCAAACTCGTATAAAGCTTTAGAATCCACAACCTAAAGCTCTGATACCACTTTATGTAACACCCTACACCTGGTTAGGAGCGTAGAGCGTTACGATGCGCAACAGACAATTAATTAATACATACTTAATATATAACTTATGGTTACCGAATGGTGGGTAAACAAAAACTTTTAATTCTTTATTCCTGACAATCGAAATACTATCTAACCATACGTTCGTGCTTATATTAGTCTATTGATGTACTTTTAAGTCATGTTATCTATACAAGGCTTTACTTCCAAATTTGAACCAATAACAAGTAATGAATATTCATTAGATTTAATTTCACTTAATCAACTAAATATTTCCACTTCTATATACATAACAAAGTCTTATATACATCAAAACATGTTTGCTTACAATTCCAGACTAGCCATTCATGATTTATATACATATCAAAATGAGAATATATCAAAAGGGCACTTACTACATATTAAGCCCTTATACAGCCCATGACCCGCATCACTAAGAACGAATCCAAAATGATTATATAATATGTATCTATTTACATAATTAGGTTCATATTAACACTCCCTACAAACTCATATGTATCCCAAATACGAGCTAATCATTAACCATAAACAAACAACCTGGATAACTATACTCGTAACTGAGCCACCAACTAGAAGGACTAACAAAACGAGGTAAGGCATATTGGAATCCACTACTTGTGACTGCTACGGAAACAGGATTAGGGCCGCTTTAGATCAAACTATCATGTTGGTTTGGGAAGAGGGAAATAACAGGGTTATTAGTACAAGGTGTACTTAGTGAGGTAGTTCTTATAACTAGTAGTTTCCATCAGTTTCATTAAACGTCTTATTTAATCAAATGAGATTACCTAGTTAAGTTTCTAATCATTTGAGTACACTCTAACTAGGCTCATGCACATATAGGTGACATTCATAATACATTATGATATCATATCAACCATCATAGAACATTTACATGGCAATTTAACAAGTAACAAGCCAAGTACTATAATCCTCTAAATCATTATCTTATATCATTCAAAAGGGAGCATAGAAACATATAAACAATGTTCATATCCTATATAACTGTTAGTGTTACACCAAATACATCAAAACATCCATGTGTGCATATTAAATCATAAATCGAATCCCTTTTAACACATTTCCTTGGAATCTTAGTGACTAGGTAATCGAGCCTATACCCAAGGTACCTTAACAGAGGATGCATATCATCAAAATCAGAGGTTGCACTATTGCAACAATAGGTCTAAACTCCTTCAAGTTTAGCATTTGAATTGCCAACAAAGGATGCCCAAGCATCTAATACTTTTTGTGTCAGCACACCACATTATGAGTACACTTGTACTAAATCAGAGGAGCTAGACTCTAGGCATGCCATACTACCTAAGACCACTAGTCAACCAAGGACTTTTAATGTCCTTTTAAATTAAGCAAACATATTACAAGTGATTATCAATCACAAACAGCAAGGTCACATGTCATACTCAAGTTACTATTAAGTAGAACCAATCTCATTTTCATCATTTCACAATTTTTAGCCTATAGCAATCATATAATCACATTTCCATAATCATGAATCACACATTGGCAGTAGCATATCACTCATTTCATGCTCATTTAATCAAATCACATAGCCATTCAATCATAGGTAACTAAATCATGCTTCAACAAGACAAACATCTAGCAACATAGAACATGCTTTCATGTTTTCCATTTAATACATCTTCCCTTAAGTCAATTACCAAACCATGATTATATTCATTTCATGTTCATGTTAAATTTCATAAATTAATAAAAAGATAGTGGTTAGGATACTAATCCTAACCCTAAAGTTAACTACACTCACTATACCCCAAGCTAATTTTGATATTTGATAACAATGCTCTTGCTCTTCTTTTTGGATTTCCCTGACTTTGAATCCTCCAAGGTTTCTTAAAATTCTTAGTCTTATCATCCATACACAAACATAAACAAAGCATATCAGGAGACAATTCAAGCATATGAACTCATTTAAGCAATTGTAAACACCAAACACTTAAAACTGTTTTTCCTATTGGCATCTTGAGTACCTATTACTAATTCAATCATAACTTTTAATCCATACGTCGAAATTTCGATTAATTTACTTCATTAGAAATCTTATTCAACTAACGTTTTATCCATGTATGAGTCATATTTTTCCTATTTATACATCAATACAGTTTATTACTTAAACATAGGTAATTTTGCAGTTATGGACAGTTTGCACTGTCCGGATTCTTTCATTTATATCTTTTAGCTCACTTACTGGAATTTATTGTCATTTTCTCCCAATTAAACTAGAAATCCCAAAGTAACACATATTAAAGTTTTAGCTCGAAATTCATCTTGTACTAATTTTGGTGAATTTTCAAGATTTCAATTCAAGTTTTCTAATCCCCTTTTTTCTATCATAAAATGACCAATTGATGTCCTAAGTTAATTCTCTGTTTTTCTATAGTCATTCTAAGTCCATTATGGTCCTTAACTTAATCAATTTAGTACCTTAATTAGCTCAATTTACAGAATAACCCCAAATTCACCTATTAAGCATTTAACTACTTTAAACATTCATTTTAGTCCTTATTTAGTCTATGCAAGTTATATAACACTCTTTTTAATATTTTTCTTGTTTTTAATTAACATTTTAAGTATTCATTTACAACAATTCAGTCTCTAAAAACTTTCAATTTACTCAAAACACTCCCCTAAGTAGTTTTACATTTTTAGGTGACTAGTTTTCATCCTAACATATTTTTCCAACATCTCTTACAATATTTTTGATCATTAAAGACCTCTAAATAATAGTAAACATCATTTTGAACCCTTTCTCCCTTCATAAATATTTCCAGAAACGATTTCTAACTCCTTAAATTTACAGATTTTAACAAAATAGTCCCCTAATCATTCAGGCAGCATGTAACAACATATGGTGGCCTATTTTTTATTCCTTTCATATAATCTAAGTTAAATAAACATTTCTCATCATCATATAAGATTTTTTCATAAATGAATCAGAAATTATAGTAGCCATTTTCAACAATTCGAACCATATACACAATCTAACATAACATTTGATACACTTATCAAAATCTAAACTCTTACATGACCTCTAGCTTCAATTCCTATGCTTAATTGATCAACATGCAAGAGTTTTCTTTAAGTTCTCCATGGTTGAACAAGATCTCTCTCTCCCTTGAGTTCTCTTTCAGATTTCGGCAGGTTTGGTTGTTAGAGAAAGGATACTAGGCTAAGTTTTGGTTAGTAGATTCTTGTAAGTTACCCTTTTACCCTTTTTATTATTCCGTATCAAATTTTCAGCTAAGGGTAGTTAGGTGAATTTAGAAATTTGGACATGTAAGTCCATCTATTCATCACATAATTCGATTTAGTCCTTTGAGAATGGTCCTTTCATTTGTTCATTCCTTTTAATTAAATCCTTAATAGTCGAATTATAGGGTAATTTAGCCTAATTAAATTAATTCTAAATCAATTAACTTGAATAACTTTTAGGGTATATATGAGGGTGTTACATGTGCTTACTCTCTTTTAGCTCGCGACAATAATGTGACCAAATACTTTTTATGGGAAAAGGGTATCACTATGGGTTCGTTAAAAACCTCCCTAAACCTAAATGGAGGAAAAAAGTACTCATAGTAATACTTACAAAAGAACCAAAGTCTTACTCACAAAGCCATAAATGCCATCACAAACGAAAAATAAACAAGAGAACACTACTCAGTGCCCTAATCTGCAATGAGCAACGGAATGATCTCCGACGATGGTTGCACAAAAACCACCTCACCAACCTCCTTACCCCTCGCCATACGAGCCAAACCATCAACCACAACATTCCCCACACGTCGAATATGAGAAATTCGAACCTCCCAATATCTATCAAGTATCTCATGCAATCTAATCACAAGCGCATCACCCAAAAGAGCTAAAAACTCACCCTCAAAAATCTGCACAATGCTCTTTCTATCAAGCTCTAGTTCGATCCGTCGAAACTCGAGACGCCACACATGATTAAGCGCATCATGCGTCGCCCACAACTCCGCAACAAGAACCGAGAAAATTCCTAAGCTTCGAGCAAAGCCGATCGAACAACCATGCACCTAAATCATCCCTAAGGACTCCTTCTACAGACGCCCTATTGCCGGGACCGCCTACAGCCCCACCCGCATTAGCTCGAACCCACCCCTCGGTCGGATTCCTCCAAGTCGACCTTGCTGGCCCAATAACAATAGCATGCGTCGGTTGTGGTTGGTTACCACCCAACTCTCCCCACATCCTTCAACAATATCCCACAATGTCTCCAAACGCCTCACGACCCCCATTGAACACAAAGAAACAACGTCATTTTCAAAGTGCCCAACAGGTAACGACAAATAACACATTCCAATTTAGTCCCTTCGCATGGGTATTACCAACTCCCCGTATGTTCCCATGTAGCCAAGTTTCAAAGGATCCCAAGAAAAAATCATGCATGGAAACTCCCAAAAATCATGTGGCCAAATACTTTATTCAAATATAATATATTTTCTCTCTCCCTCTCTCTCTTAGAATAGAATACATTTTCTCTCTTTGATTATACTTTGTAATATTTTTATAGGTATAATGTCAAAACTCCCAAAATATTTTATTAAATAATCATTTTGGTTCCAATTTTTTATTCACTCATTGACGTTTCATTTTGAGTTCAAATGGCCGCTTCATGAATGAAAACTATTAGTTGACTAATGGTCAACGTGGCCATGTCAGCAATTTAAAAAAAGAACAATAATAACAAATTTTATTAAACATTTTCTAGCTAATGAAATTGTGATACGTGTCACAATATCATTTGAAACGAGGATATTCGGAAATCCAACTTAGACATGTGTATATATATAAAGAAAAAGAAAAACACATACACATGTGTGCCCTACCTCTGATGATAAGTTTGATGTTTGAGGAACATCCCCAATCAACTGATCTTGACTTTTTTTAGTAGACACTCTCGTTACATTGAACCGTTCATTCAAACATATTGATAGTACAAAATGATCCAAATTAATTTGTTATGTGTTCATAGGATATGCCTCAATGTGAAGGGACAGTCCATTTAAATTAAAGGACTGCTTGTTTGTTATCTATACACAGGGATGGACCCATAGAAGCTGTTGAGTGCATAAAAGTTCTATATTTTACCCCTCAATTACCCATATTTTTGCTGTACTCAAGCATGATTAGTTGCATTTAGGATAGATTTTTGCATACACATCACAAGTAGATAAAACTGCACAGATGCTGCTGATTTCGGTTACTTTTTGCAGGTATCTGCCGCAGCAGCATCCAGGGCAACAAAGGAGCAGAGGCAAGTTGCAGAGCTAGAGCAGAAGGATGTAGAACACCACCTGTCGTGACATCTACCGTGGCAGCAATGACGACAGCAAGACACTGAGGTGGAAAAGCGAAGTGTAGCTCGACAGATATAGGATTTCAAGCCGGTCTGTCGTGAACTACTCCCATATTTTTCTGAGCCCTGTAGCAGAAGGAAGGCCGGGTCCAAAGTTCAAGGAAGAAAGTCAAAGCAAGAAAAGAGGACGAATTAAAGACATCTACTCAGAAGATTTAGTCTTTAATAGAGTTGTACTTTAATTTAAAGTTGTATTCTTGCCATACTAGAAAACTTGGACCCAAGGCCTATATAAAGGCATGTAATTCAACCTAGAGAGGGATATCTAGCTCCTAGCTGTCTTCCCCCAAAACCCTAGTCGTTTCTCTCTCTCCATCATGTTCTAAACTTCCCCTAGGGCTAAGGGTTGATCTTGTAAAGTAGTTGTAAGGATTGTATTGTTCTTAGGTTTTTTCTGTTCAATTAATAAAAGCTTCAAGTTTATTTACTCTGGTTTCAGCATCTCATAAGAGTTTCGGGAGAGCATTATGAGGTTATACATTTGCTTAATATCGGGAGAGTTAAGCATACGAAAGGAGTAAATACGTGTTTTCCAGTTTATGGTTAAAGCATCTTGGCTTAGGGATAAGTACAAGGTTAAGTGGCTAAAGAAGAATTCACAAACATTGGTGTTCATCCTTTGATTCACGCCGGGAGGTATCATCCAAGACGTTTTCATCAATAGAACTTGGGCCTAGGGATATGACAAGTCACAATAGGGATTCTTGCCAAACTTGAAGTACGGAGTTGTTGATCGCTGCCGTGACATCGACGGACCTCTTCCGCGACAGGTGTTGTCGCGACAGGCACGACGATAGAAGCAACGGAAGTTCCTCTAAACAGTGCAACACCTGCACTACTGAGCAAATCAATACCGGCCTATTCTCTCAATCTGATTACCTTATCTTTTACTTTAGTTATTACTCAAGATTTCTCCAAACAATCATTTAAACTTATTTCTTTTCTTGTGCAGCAATCTAAGGATAGAGTTATTTCCAGACCCTATGGAGACGATATCCGATACTCCGTATCACTTTATTACTTGCGATGTGTACACTTGCACTACATTGCGATAGACTCTTTACACGCAACAAGTTTTGTGCGCCGTTGCCGGGGACTGGCAACATACCTTTACCTTTTTATTACTGCACTTTGTTTTTTTTGTTTTTTAGTTGTTTTATTTTCCCCGTGCTTTTCACAAGGTTCTCTTATTGCTTATGCGCAGATCGAGACGTTGTAAAAAACCTGAGTACGAATTTGATCTAGAAATCGATCAGACATATCATCTCAGGAACCAAGCCCGAATCTTGATAGAGAGAAATAACTATCTTGAGGAAAGACTTGAAGCAATGGTGAACAAAAGACAAGGCAATGGGGGAGATAACCACAACAACAATAACAACCCCAGGGTTGTTGTTGATCCTCCTAATGATGCCCGAAACGATCTATCGTCGCATGCTGCCCCAGCAGCACGGCAAACTTGTCGAGAGTACATGGATAACGACCATGTTGAACTGGAAACTACGCTACCAGATGTGGAAGCTAAACACTTCAAACTGAAACCTGTAATGTTCAGCATGATAAATTCCGCTGGTCAATTTGGTGGTTCTGCTACTGAAGACGCGTGTGAACATCTGAAAACTTTCCAGGAGATCTGTGGATCATTCAGACAGCCAGGATTAAGCCCGGAAGTACTGAGGCTCCGGCTATTTCCTCATTCATTGAGGGATAGAGAGAAAACCTGGTGTAACAAGTTAACGCCGGGTTCAATATGAACTTGGGTGGATCTCTGTCGTGAATTCCATTCTCGTTTTAATCCTTCCCTTTTATATGAAAGACTGCGTAACGAGATTGCTACTTTTCAACAGGAAGATGACGAGCCAATGTACGAGGCATGGGACCGATTTACGACTATCTTACGAAACTTCCCGATGCATGGATTCCCTGTGTAGAATCAAGTTGTCAAATTTTATAATGCTGCCAGTGCACACACTTGGATGAGGATTGATTTAGCAGCAAACGGCTTGCTATTAGACAAAGAACCAGAAGATGCAATGATGGTGTTGAAAAAGTTAGCTAAAAACGATGAGCAGTTCCCTACAGCTCGAAGAGGAGGTAGACGAGGAGTATCTGTAAAGGAATACGAATCTGACAACTCCGTAAAAACTCAGATTTCATACCTCACTAAGATAGTTGAAAACCTACAGCGGAAGGATTCTAAAGCTGTATTTTCTGCCGAAGAGGTGTGTGAAACCTGTAGCGGAACCCATAGTACAGATGAGTGTCCCTTACAGCTGGAAGAAGGGATGTATGTTGGAAACTATAACAGGAACAAAACCTATGACTCCAACAACTACAATCCAAACTGGAGGAAGGACCCCAAATTTTCCTGGAGTAACCCAAACAACGCACTGAATCCTCCAGTCCAGAATAACCAGAACCAAGGAGGTCCTAGGATTCTGTCACGACAACAACCATATCAGCAGCCACAACAGCAGCCGACAGCCACAACGAGCATACTGAAACAGACCCTAGCAACTTTCATGTCTCAAACAGGAGCATGTATGGCAAACATGGATCACTTTGTCAAGAAAACTAAATCTTTCATGGATAAGACATAGATGAGAATGACAAACCATGAGGCTACCCAAAAATCACTAGAGACACAGATGGGTCAGGTTTCACAGTTCATAAACCCAAGGCAGAACGGAGGATTCCCTAGTGATACTGAGGTCACTAGAAAACCCACACATGAGCAGTGCAAAGCTATTACAACGAGGAGTGGGAAACAACTACAAGGGCCGACAATAAAAGAAACATCGATTAAGGAATCGGCCCTATAGACACCTGCCGTGAACACTGCCCTGGCAGAAGAGAAATAGTCTACTGCCGTCACACATGCCACGACAGTAGAAGAAATAGAGGATGCATAGCAATCCTACATAAGTGACCACCCCCAAAGAAGAAGAATCCTAGAAGCTTCATCATACCATACATAATTGGTGACAAGTTTGTGGGTAAGGCACTTTGTGATCTTGTTACTAGCATTAATCTAATACCCAAATCTATATTTCAGAAGCTAGGTATTGGACAAGCAAGACCCACGACAGTCATGCTGCAACTAGCAGACCGCTCTTACGTACAATCGGAAAGGAAGATTGAAGACATTTTGGTAAGAGTGGATAAGTTTATTTTTCCTGCTGACTTTCTTGTTTTAGACTGTGAAGCAGATGAGAATGCACCGATCATCTTAGGGTGACCTTTCCTAGCCACAGGTAGAACAGTGATCGATGTAGAGAAAGGAGCACTGACCATGAGAATCAATGACTAGCAGATAAAGCTCAATGTTCTCCAAGCTATTAAACAGGCTAATGTAGAGGAAGAATGTAAGGCAATATCAGAAGTCATCCTAGACCAACCCTGCATCAGATCAAGCTGTCACGACAGAAAATTTGGCCACTGCCACCGCAATCACCATGAAGATTGTCACGACAGTATTGACGACAGTGACTCCTCAGACAATGAAACATTGGATACTGAAGGTCCTAAGGAGGTAAATTGGATAGGTACACGTCCAGGTAAGTTCTTCAAGCCTTTGAATTATACCTCGAATGAACATGTGATCCAAAAGCCTTCCATTGAGCAGCCACATGTCTTAGATCTTAAACCCCTGCCAGGGCAACTTAAATATGTTTTTCTTGGTCTTAATGATACGTTACATGTAATCATCTCTTCTAAGTTGATGCAGGAACATGAACAACAACTGATCAGAATGCTACAGCAGTATAAGAAGGCGATTGGATGGACCATTGCCGATATCCAAGGCATCAGTCCGGCATTGTACATGCATAAGATCCTCTTGAAGGATGACCATAAGCCGACAATTGATGCCCAAAGACGACTGAATGAAGCTATGCGAGAGGTGGTACGAAGAGAAATCATCAAGTGGCTTAATGCTCGAATAATTTATGCCATCTCGGATATCAAGTGGGTGAGCCCGATGCAATGTGTACCCAAAAAGGGAGGCATAACCGTGGTAACAAACAAGGACAACGAGCTAATCCCAACCAGGACTATGACCGGTTGGAGGGTTTGTATGGACTACCAGAAGCTTAATAAGGCTACCTGGAAGGACCACTTCCCCTTACCTTTTATTGATCAAATGTTAGATAGATTAGCGGGGAAGCCTTACTATTGTTTCCTTGATGGCTACTCAGGTTATAACCAGATTGTAATTGCATCGGAGGATCAAGAGAAAACAACCTTCACATGCCCATACGGAACATATGCCTTCCGAAGAATGCCATTTGGACTATGCAATGCTCCAGCAACATTCCAGCGATGTATGATGGCAATATTTTCGGACATGGTGGAAGATTTCCTGGAAATATTCATGGACGGCTTTTCCGTCTTCGGGGACAGTTTTGATGATTGCCTAGGCAATTTAAAGAAGATGCTTGAAAGATGTGAAGAGGCAAACCTCGTATTAAACTGGGAAAAATGCCACTTCATGGTGGATGATGGCATAGTGTTGGGACACAAGGTCAGCTGCCGCGACATAGAGGTCGACAGGGCCAAAATAGAAGTTATTGAAAAACTGCCGCCACCCACAACAGTCAAGGGCATACGAAGTTTCTTAGGACACTCAGGGTTTTATCGCAGATTTATTTCCAATTTCTCGAAAATTACCAAACCCCTGTGTCTCTTGTTGGAACAGAACATGCCCTTTGACTTCAACACTGAATGTACTGATGCATTCAGGATACTGAAGGAAAAGCTGGTAATTGCCCCTATAGTGCAGCCACCAGACTGGAGCTTACCATTCGAGATAATATGTGATGCCAGTGACTATGCTGTCGGGGCAACACTAGGGCAGAGGAAGGAGAAACTCTTCCATATGATCTACTATGCCAGCAAAACTCTAAATGATGCCCATATAAACTACACCACAACAGAGAAGGAGTTACTTGCAGTGGTGTTTGCAATTGACAAGTTCCGACCATATATACTTGGAACAAAAGTGGTGGTCCATACAGATCACTCAACACTCAAATATCTGTTCACCAAAAAAGATGTTAAGCCAAGATTGATACATTGGATTCTGCTGCTGCAAGAATTCGATATTGACATCAAGGACAAAAAAGGAATAGAAAACCAAGTAGCGGATCATTTGTCAAGACTGGAGATGGGAAAGGTCCAAGAGAAAGACAAGACTAACATACTGGAAACTTTCCCAGATGAGCAGTTGTTCGCTGCCACCAGCACTGCCGCGACAGCCATGGCGGCAGGTAAGCTTCCTGAAATCCCTTGGTATGCTGACATAGTAAATTACATTGTTAGTGGTTTATTACCCTCTGAAATTAACTACCAAGCAAGGAAGAGGTTCCAAAATGATGCAAAACATTATTATTGGGATGAACCTCTTCTCTTTAAGCATTGTGCAGATCAGATCATCAGGAGATGCATACCCCAGGAAGAAAAGGAAGAAGTGCTTCACCACTGCCATGCTGCCCCTTATGGAGGACACTTTGGAGGAAGTAAAAATGTTGCCAAGGTTCTGCAATCTGGTTTCTATTGGCCTACGCTGTTTAAAGATGCACAAGCCTTTTATAAGAGTTGTGATAAGTGCCAAAGGACTGGAAACATCTCACGAAGACATGAGATGCCCCTGCAAAACATACTTGAAGTCAAAATTTTTGATGTATGGGGAATCGACTTCATGGGACCATTCCCAGCTTCTTGTTGGAATCTGTACATACTGTTGGTAGTAGACTACGTGTCCAAATGGGTAGAAGCAATTGCCACACAGAAGAATGATGCCAAGACCATTCAAAGGTTTCTTCACAAGTATATCTTCACAAGGTTTGGCATCCCAAGGGCGATTATTAGTGATGAGGGTAGGCACTTTGACAACAGGGTAATTGCTAGTGCGCTGAAAAAGAATGGAGTAAAGCACAGGATCACGACAGCATATCACCCTCAGACCAATGGGCAGGCCGAAATCTCAAACAGAGAAGTGAAGAACATCCTAGAAAAGATGGTCAAACCAACTCGAAAGGACTGGTCTCTTCACCTAAATGATGCATTCTGGGCCTACAGAACTGCGTTTAAAATGCCATTGGGAATGTCACCCTATCGACTCATCTACGGAAAATCTTGGCACCT
This sequence comes from Hibiscus tridactylites, assembly GCA_958450335.1. Lineage (NCBI taxonomy): Eukaryota > Viridiplantae > Streptophyta > Magnoliopsida > Malvales > Malvaceae > Hibiscus > Hibiscus tridactylites. The sequence goes on from OY288290.1 coordinate 51,839,740, forward strand.
TCCTGTTGAGATAGAACATAAGGCATATTGGGCTATCAAGACAGTTAACATGGACTGGGACAAGGCATGACAGAAAAGGCTACTGGATTTAAATGAAATTAAAGAAATTCGAGCCATGGCCTACGACAACGCCAAAATCTACAAGGACAAAACAAAGAAGTGGCACGACAGAAAACTACTGCCGCGACAGTTCTGCCCAGAGCAGAAGGTGTTGTTGTTCAAATCTAGGTTGAAACTCTTTCCAGGAAAGCTTAAATCTAGATGGTCTTGCCCTTTCCAAGTAGTCCAAGCTTTTCCCCATGGTGCCATTACAATCAGATCAATTAAGGACGAGCATCAATTCAAAGTCAATGGACAAAGGCTAAAGCACTATCAGGGGACTGAGGCCCCAAAAGTGCAAGAAGTAGTTACTTTAGGAGATGCCCCTCAAGGCATCCCTAATTTAACTTAGTATTTATTTATTTTTATTGTTTTAGGAAATAAGAATTTGATATTTTGATATTTTAGTTTTCAGGTAAATAAGAGAAGCAAAGTAAAGAAGAAGGAATGAACTAGCCCACCATACTCACAACAGCTCAAGAAGCCCAATGGAACAAGGCTGTCGTGATAGCCAGACACCAGCTGTCGCGACAGACGCGGAAAATACAGCCTGTCACGAAGCTATCGCGACAAACACGAAAACGCGTAACAGACGCGCAGTAGACACAGAAACACGTGACAGACACGTCAGGAAACCGCGTGACAGTTGGCTCCGTTATTCGCGCCACCCGTTACAGTTCCAACGGGCAGAAAATCCCATTCTATATAAACCTCTACTTCCATTTCATTTTCACCTCATTCTCATTCTCTCTACTTTGCTTTCAAGAATTTTAGTTCTTAGAAATTTTCTTTTATTTTTCACAGTTTCCTTGCAATGACTACTCGATCAACCCGAAGGAGTGCTGCCTCCACCTCTGCCACAACAGCCTCTACACCCAGCCACAACAGAATCCCCACACGGTTCGCAACGGCAGACTCAGAGAAGAAATACTATGATTCCTTCCAGAAACGGGAGATGTGGGAGGAGAGAGGCTTCACATACACCAAAAAGACGGGAGACCTAGGGCTCGAAGGGTTTATCTCCAAGAGAATTATTGCCCTCAAATGGCAGATGTTTTCTGTCCAACCAGAGGAGATGAACGTCACCTTGGTCCGGGAATTATATGCTGCTATCCCTTCCAAGGATGCCACGACAATGACTGTCAGCGGAAAGGAAATCTCTCTTGAACTAGCCTACATCAACACGTTGTATGGTATTTATGTGGGCAGAAAAGAAGATGCACATAGGAGGTTTGTCAATAGTCTGTCGCCAGCAGACTATGATGGCATCATGGCAGACTTGACGGAAGCAGGCACCCAATGGAACGACAATCCCAAGCATAGATGGACAGTGCGAAGGATCCAGCTCACGTTGGCAGCAAAACTCTGGAACCATTTTGTGAAGAAACGCCTTATGCCAACATCACACAACACAACGGTGGATCAGCAGAGACTTGCCCTCGTGCATTCAATCATCAACGAGCGGCAGATCAACGTTGGCAAATATATCCTCGACGACATTTTTGAGTGTGCACTCAGACCAATGCCCCCCCTTTTCTTCCCCTATCTCATCACCTCCCTCTATCGAGCCCATAAAGTGTCTGAAATCGATGAAGACGTAAAGATCCAAGGCAAGGGATGGACGCAGCAGAACATATATAGTCTAATGGAGCTGAAGCCAACCACCTCTTTAGCCTATGTGGATCCATCTGTCGTGACAGAACCAACAACAGAGCCTGATTCCATAGAGCCTGTCGCGGTAGAGCCTGAGCAGACCGAGGCCGCACAACCGACAGACACCTCCAACCAAATCATGCACATGCTGAAGAAGATGGAGGAACGACAGCTGGGCTTCATGGGATTTATGAGGGACTTCACTACTGCCACGGTAAACTTCATTAAAGTTGATTTAAATTATCCCAACATGCCGTTTCCCTCATTCCCAGAAAATCTTTTTACCGCCCGTACACCCGCTGCTAGCCCTAAAACGCCTACACCAACTGCTGCCTCCACTCCACCCTCTACCACGGTCGGTGACAGTGACAGAAGATCTGCCACTCCCCGAGGAGCAAAATGGAAGAAACCACTTCCAGAGATTGATCCCAAGTACTTTGAAGGTTTCTCCTCGTCCTCAGTCTGGCAGGATGATTCTGACTGAGAGTCATCTATCGTCCGGGAGTTAGCCAAAGACTTCCCTTTAATGAAGAAGAAGAAGAAGCTAACGAAAACTGTTGAGGGACCCTGCCACGATAGAGCAGACGACAGCAGCATCAGTGACAACGAACTCGAGGTCCTGGACAAGGCCCCAAAAATCTCACCTACTCGAGTCCAGCCACCTTGAGATGCCAAAAAGAAGGTAGCCTCACCATCTCCCAGCCCCAAGCCAGCCTCTGAAACCAAGGTAACTGCCCGCCGACAGCTCCGAATCAGCAGCAGCAGCGACGATAGCTCATCAACTTAAGTTCTTTTCTTTTATACTTGTTGTTTCCGATGTCTATCTTATCTATTTGTGATGTTTTCTTTTTCTTGTTTTTCATTTTATTTTGTTGTCATGCATTGGGGACAATGCGACCCTTGAGTTTGGGGGTAGGCAGTCCTGTGTTAGTTAAATGAACTTTTTAATTTTAATTTGTGTCTTATCTTAGTTATTTCTGTGTAAAAAATAAAATAAAATAAAATAAAAATTTGGCTTAAGTCTTTGAACTGCACTTACCTGCCGCGACATTATCTGTCGTGACAGTGTCTTTAGGATGTTTTAGGAATTATTTAGAGCCTTGCTATAGTTCTGAACTTCAAAAACACCCTTGTGACTTATATGTTGTCTAGACCACTGTTAGTGAACTAGAGTAGAAAATCTTAATCGCTTGAGTTGCCCCTAGAGGTGCCTAACACTGGCTCTAGGAAAAGAATAAAAGAAAAACTTAGACTCAGTTGCCCCTAGAGGTGCCTAACACCTGCTCTAGGAAGATAGCTAGAGGTGCCCAAAACAGGCTTTAGTAAAAACAAAATAAGAAAAACTTGAGTCTAAATTCGAAAAAACTAAAGGAGCCTAAGAATTGCCTCCAAGAAAAAATTAGTTTGGCATAAAAATCAAGTGAGTAGCATAACTATCCTAGTTTCTAAAAGAGTATAGGCACATATTTGTTCAAAAAACCCTGCACACACTTGCACAAGAATTATAGAATTGTTCCGGATAAATCCTTAAACACCCGAAAAGGTACTGCTTTCGATAGTGAAGGTGCTGAAGGTAATGGTAGTTCACTAAATTAAGCCAAGCCAAAAAGTTTTCATTCTTAGTTAGGTTGCATCTGCTTGAGGACAAGCAACAACTTGAGTTTGGGGGTGTGTTGAGTGCATAAAAGTTCTATATTTTACCCCTCATTTACCCATATTTTTGCTGCACTCAAGCATGATTAGTTGCATTTAGGATAGATTTTTGCATACACATCACAAGTAGATAAAACTACACAGATGCTACTGATTTCAATTACTTTTTGCAGGTATCTGCCGCAGCAGCATCCAAGGAAGCAAAAGAGAAGAGGCGAGTTGCGGAGGTGGAGCAGAAGGATGTAGAACACCACCTGTCGTGACATCTACCGTGGCAGCAATGACGACAGCAGGACACTGAGGTGGAAAAGCGAAGTGGAGCTCGACAAATAAAGGATTTCAAGCCGGTCTGTCGTGAACTACTCCAATATTTTTGTAACCCCCTTAGCCCGGCCTAGACGGTTGACCCGGACTACGAAGATTACACGGGGAAAACCAAAGTCAACCCGAAAGTCAACCTTGATTAACGACCCATTTTTTTAAACTTGTCTAGATGCACATAAAACCTAGGCATACTCTTGAGATAAGCATACTCAAAAATCACAACAATCGGAAAACAATAAGGGACCCAATTGCACAAAATACGAATTTAGGGACCAATTTGTAAATTCTGAAAATTAAGAGGACTTTACCGAATTTTAAGTTACCATTATGAAATTAGTCATGTTTCATGCCTCTCTGCCAAATTTCACCTTAATCAGACATCTCAAACTCAAACAATTGCACATACAAAAAGCAGGACTAAAACGTAAAGCTTGCAAACCTCAAAACCATTCAAATCAGTGCCCAACGGTCAAGTGTTTTGAAACGGGGTTAGCCCATTCAGGAACGGGGCTTGGCAGTAGCCAAAGTGTTTCGAAACACCTCTACCTGTTTCGAAACACCCAAGCCAAATCAAGCACCTGTTTCGAAATAGGCAAGGGTGTTTCGAAACACCCTGCCCAGAAACAGCAGATAGGCCTGTTTTAACACATTTAAACCCCATCGAACATGCTCCAAATCAATCCTCAACAAAGCAACAACATGCCAAGCATCATAACTACCAAATTGCATTAAAATCTAGATACAAAACCACCCCTAGGTGCACCAACTCTTTCAACACATCCAACACTTAAACATGCTTTTAAAACAAGAAGCATAGCATAACGACTTATGAATAAGAATATTCAAACGTTGCAAGCGTTAAACCACATAGTTCAAATCATAAGCCAAACTTGTCCAACATACACAATCACATTATACATCAACATAAAGGACTCTCCCCCCATTGCCTTTATTATCTATAGCTATTAACCGAGACATACATCTCAAGTGGAGCTCTCCTTGAATCCCTTGCTTCTTGCTGTCCCAACTTCAAATATCTGCATTGATGGACAAAAAGGAGCGTAAGCACATAATGCTTAGTGAGGAATGCTCAAAACCAAAACACCATCAATGCAGCGAGTCATAAAACCTCTTTAAAAAGTAAACCCATTTCGATAAACCAAAGTAGTGTTTGAAAACCCCTTTTTAAACAACATGCTTTAAATCATGCATTACTCAAACATGAAAACCAACCCTTAGCTTAGAAAAGCTAAGTAACTCACTTCAAAGCACATCCTTGCAAAACCATCAATTTAACCTTTCCATGCATGAACATCGTATGCAAAGTTAAATACAAATTCCTTGGAAAACACTTCCACATCACATTATACTTTTCTCATTCTTGTAAATCATCTCAAAGCAAGAAACCTTTGAAACCCACTTACTCCTTCAATCTATCTCATGCATTAAACAAATGCAAAACACATGAACTACCAAAAACATCAATGCACTACATGCCTTTTAAAACAAGTCCTCACAAGACTTCAATGCACTAAAGAGATTCCCATGCACATATGCACCATTCTTAATATAAGATAAACACTTGTTCAAGCTAACAAGTAATACATGCATTCTTGGAACATTACACACTTTCCATGCAACCTTGCATCATTTCAAGCATCTCATGCTTCATTACATTCAAGAACATTATATTGGCTTCCAAGTGATAATTCACAAACTATCATAACACAAGACACAATCGGATACGCGGATTACAAGCGTTGTTCCACACGCTCCATACACACTTCCGAACAACACAAGGTGGAGTTTACCGGTACAATCACAACCCCCTCAACACCCGTGATGGAGTTTAATGGTACAATCACAACCCCTCAACATCACTCATCGGAAGTTGTATAACACACTAGCGAGAGCCGGGACACATCACAAGGCTTACACATGGAAGCTACCACAACCATTGTAATCACCTTAACCAAGCTCACACACGGGAGCAACCCTCCACCGTTGTGACGCTTAACAAAGTCCACCCATGAGAGCCACCCTCCATCGTGGTGACTTTTAACAAGGTTCACCCACGAGAGCCATCCTCCATCGTGGTGACACCAATTTCCTCAATCGCTAGGATTCTTGGATGGAGTTTACGGTACAATTACAACCCCCTCGACATCCAAGGTGACTCAATTCACGGTGCACCCAATCCTATAGCCGGCTAACTATATCCGATTAAAGTAACCAAGAACCACTTACATCACTTGCCAATATAACCATTTACCACATTAATCCATTGTTTTTACAAGCATAACCAAAATGCCAAAACCACCAATTACCATCATCACTTCACTGTTTTGAAGCATTAAACAAAGCCATTAAACAACATGCAACACTATGCATCAATTCCACAATTCCAATGCACAAAACCAAGGATCTCTTACCTTGAGCATCCTTCACACATGACTTTCAAAACCAGCATTAAACCATGCTAAAATATGCTTTCAAAACAGAATTTAAACATACAAATCACATGCATTGCATCCAACAATCACAAGTGCTTGAAAAAACAATTCATAACACAAACCAAGAGAGAAATTCCATTTACTTACTCTTGAGCTTAGCTAAGTTGTTTAGACTTAAACTAAGCTCCCAAAACCTTCAAACATTGGTTTCAAAGCTGAAACCCCAACTTCATTCACTGATACACAAAACTAGGCTAGCCAATCAAGCCTTTCAAGCCTTTCAAGCATCCGAAACCTTCAACCACTACAAAAAATTTCTAGTCTTGTGACAAATTTTATTTTGACAAAATTATTTTTGTCACTATTAGTAGCTTTATTGTGACAAAATAAATAATCAACACTTTAAATTAGAAAATTATATACAATTATGACAAAAACTAAAATTGTCATATTATTTTGTCACAATTAGAGAACTTGTTTAACATATGGTGATAAAATATATTTTGTTACCATTTTTTATCACAAATGTTTCCCTCCATTTTTTTTGGCGCCAAAAATGTTATATAGTGACAAGTTTTGTAACTATAAGTTTTAATAATTATTACAGGAAAAAATTGTCACAACAAATAATGAGATTCTTAAGATAAAAAATAAATAATGAAATTCAAGCTTTTTGTGACAAATTATGTTTGTAACTAAATATTTTAATTATAATGACAAAATGTATTGTCACAAATGTTTCCCTCTATTTTTTTGGCGCAAAAAAAAAGTCTTATAGTTACAAGTTTTGTAACTATAAGTTTCAATTATTGTTATAGGAAAAATTCACAACGAATAATGAGATTCAAGTTTAAATTTTTCATTGTAAAAATGTTGTGAGAAAATAAACTTTGTCGTCATTTTTTCTTTTTGCCACAAAACAAATTTTTTAATGGTAAAAATAAATAAATAAATAGAAAACCTGCTTACACTTTGAGAGACATGAAAGATTAAAATTTTAATAAGGAATATTAACTTGAGCCAAATTAAAATTAATCACAAATTATGCAAATTCTCTACCAAATTCAAGTTTAGGATCGAATTGGAATTATTCCTAAAATTACAAGGCCAATTTATAAACAAACTCAAATTTAATAAACTAATTAAATAAATTAATGATCCATTAAAAAGAATTAAAATTTAAAATAACTATTAAGGTTTAAATTAGGCTAAATATAAAATTTATTGTCTAATTAACTAATTGATAATACTAATGAAGGACCTAATGGAACTAAACCTAAACTTAGGAGTGTGGACTAATGACCTAATTAAAAGAAATTTAAACTTATAATCCAAATTCTAAATTAATCAAACCTATATTAGGATTAAATTGAATTAAATTAAAACCTAAATATGGAAATTATGACTTAAATGGAAAACGTCTAAACACAAAGGAATCAAAAAGGCAATTGTCACAACCTGATTTTAGCCTTAAATTAAAAACTTTAATTTGAAATTTTGAAATTGCCAAACCCTAATTTTTATGAATTTTAAAATGATTTATTAAAAAATTGAAATCAAAATTAAAGACCAATTTGCAAAATCTTAACTTTTAGAACTAAACTATAATTTTCTGAAAACATTTGATTTTTAATTTTATAATTTATGAAGTCATGCTAAATTATGAGAAATTTGAATTTCATGTTTAAAATCATAATTTTTGAAAGTTCATGAACTATTTAATAATTTTCTAAAAGTTTTAGGGCCCTCTTGTGTGATTAACCAATCAGTTTCTAATTGAATTCTAAATTCCTTTGCCCACCGCCGAATTCGGTGGTTTTATAACAGTGTTTCTATTCAATTATTAGCATTTTTTATTTTATTAAAACCATTTATTATTATAATTTTTACAAGCAATATATTATTAAACACCTCTTCTTCAAAAACAACTATTTCAGCCGCAACCCGCAGCCTTAAAAAAAACAAGAAAAAAAATAAGTAGGGTTTAAATAGCTTAGAATTCAGAGCTTCTCAATCGAAGAATATAGGGTTTATAATTTTGATGCTTCCTGTTCGATTAAATCTTTTAAGGTAGCAAAAAAAGTGAGGAAAAATGAGGATTATGATAAAAGGAGGCGTTTTGGAGAAAACGAAGAATGAGATATTGAAGACGGCAGTTATAAAATATGGGAAGAACCAATGGGCTCGAATTTCTTCATTGGTTGTTCATAAATCTGCTAAGCAATGTAAAGTTTGCTGGTATGAGTGGCTCGATCCCTCCACCTGAAAAAGGTGAAAATTTCTTTTCTTTTCCTTAATGTTTGTTCACTTGTATTTATTTCAATTTTGAGTTTTTTCATTGGAGTTTTACATTAAAAGATTGAATCAATTTTGAGTATTTGAACTTTTCATTGTTTTGATTTATGAGTTGGAATTTTTGACACTATTATTATTAGAATTTTCTTGGGTTAGAGAAGTTATGTTTGATTTAGATTACTTTCTGATATGATTCTCTTAGTTAGAATAGCTAAGCTTAATTGAAAGTAATGTTCTTATGACTTATTGTTTCTTTCTTTGTGCTTACTCGAATGCATGGTTAGCAATATGACAAAAAAAAAGAATGCATGCTTAGCAAACAGAAGCTAATGGCAAATAAAAAAAATATTTTTTTTGACTAAAAGTATCAAATATTTAAAATGTGAAGTAATTTGCATTGGTTTATAATTGTATCATATAAAAATAAACTCACAAATTTCAGCTCTCATTATTCATTTACTTGTATCAAATAAGCTTCTTACTTCTTTTCTAAAAGAGTACAAAGAGGTGAAAGTAAGAATTGGGGGTGTTCTAATTATCGGGAATTGCATCCTTTTGCATTCAAATATCCTTATGTGTTTGGAGAATCCTTGGACATATCCTCATGTATTTGTGTTCAAATATGCCTAAAAACAAATAGGAATATAGTACTTCAAAAAGAATTAAGTTTTTTTTAACATCATCAATTTCACCATTAACATTGTTACACATAAACATTCTTAATTGCTCATGCACTTTCTCACAACCTATTATTGATTTATTATTAAATTGCAGGATTGGAGAAGAGCCACTAAAAATCGAGTTAAACGAAAATGATAGCTCTCTTGAACTTTTTTTGTTCATGGGGGCCATAAAGCTAAGATTTCATATTTCTCATGTTACAAAAATGAGTTATGGGTGATTCCGAGTATAGCCGAGGATAACGCTCTTCAGGTGTGGCAATTGGAAGATAGTATATGTTAAGAGGACGATGACATTCAAATTGCGGAGGACTGAGGATCGACTATCTATAGTTCATATATATTATTTTAGAGTCTTAAAAATCACCTTTTAAGTGAGTGAATGCTAGTTATTATCATGTTTTCTATATAACCGACTTTAGGTGTGTTGTAACAAAAACAATTTCTTTCGACGGTGAAATCCAAGCTAATTGTGACCAAATGTATTTTTTGTGATGAAATGAATATTTTATTTTAAGAAATATATTTTCCTTATAAGTAACATTTACTGACGAAATAAAAGTAGTGAGAAATTAAATTTTCTCGGAATATATTTTTTTTGGTAATGAAAATATTTTTCATTCGATGTTAAAATTTAAGTTAATTGTGACAAAATTTACTTTTTGTGATGAAATAAATATTTTTTTAACAATTTTTTTATGTAAGTTACATTTAGTGACAAAATAAAAGTAGTGAGAAATTAATTTTTTTTGCAATAAGTAATTTTGTTATAAAAACCCTTTATATTTGATGCTAAAATACAAGTTAGTTGTGACAAAATGTAATTCTCGTGAAGAAATAGTTAATTTATTGTGATAGATATTTTGTCGTGATAAGATAATTATAGTAATAAAATTTCATTGTAACAATAAATAGTATAAAATGATAACAGACACAATTTCGTCACAATATACTTTAAATGACGGGGTTGTTCTAACAAACATGGTAACAAACAAAATTTGTCAAAATAAATGCATCGTGACAAATTTAGCACTTTTAGTGACGAATAATTTTATTGCAATATTATAAATTTCTTGTAGTGAACGCCACCTCTATTGCTCACGGATCATTCTCCCCTGTTTCAAGTACATAACAACAGAGGATTAATGCATCATTATGCATTAAAAACACCAGCAACACACCTAAACTCGCTGCTCTTCATAAATCCAACATTTCGGCTACCAAACACAACCGAAATCACATCCAAACACTTCCAAAACTTAACCCAGCCAAGATCCATCACTTCTAACCATTTTTAGACATCAATTAACATCCAAAATGATCCCAAACACGTCCTTATACCTCCAGAATTAACAAAACACCAAGATCACCCCAAAAACCACCATTTTCACAAGTAAAAACTTAGGAAAATCAACCTATTCGGGATTGCATTGATTAAACCTCCATTTCACATCATTTAGACATCCAAAATACATCAGAAAGACACCTCAAAACAGAGCCCAATGATCTATTACGAATTTCTTCAAAATTAAATCCAAATCTTGCATTTTAAGCCAAAATCAAGATCACAACATTAAAACCTTTAATAAAACTCAATTTAAGGATTGGGAACTTGGGAATTTCAGTAAAGAACTGAGTATTTAGAGGAGAAGGACGTTCATACCTCTAAATGTGGATTTCTCCTTGTTTAGAGCCAAAATCCTTGAAAATTCATTAAGCAAATGGTGAGGATTTGATGTAGAAATGATTAGGAATCATTTAGGAATTGAAATCTCAACTTTAGGTGTGAAAATCAAAGGAAAAGTTGCTGTGGAAATGTGTTTGGCTGAGGGAATTTTGAGAGAAAATGAAATAGGAAAATTTTGGTAAAAGTTAGTTATGAAACTAAAAATATCTTTTTCCTTCTTTTCTTTTCATTAATTAAACATTAAATGAGTCTTTAAAAATCAAGAAAAATCTGAAGAAATCCTCCCTTGGGTAAATTAGCTCCTTAAAGATTCAAAGTTTCAATACTTTTAAAATAGTCACGAACTTCTCAAAAATTACATTTTAGTCACTAACTCAAAATGTCATATTTCCAAACCTCATTTTGTAAAATTGATTTCACCACTCTCTTATATATAATAAAAGAGGATTTTTAGATATTTTTCCATATTTTTAATGCATCCCGAACTAGACTTTCCTTAAAACCACCTTTTATATTCGAACCGAAAATCCGACCGGTCCGGCTCAAACCCAAAACTTCTAAGCCCAAAATTGGGGTGTTACAACTCTCCCCCTCTTAGGAAATTTCGTCCTCGAAATTTCAACCGGCGAAAAGAGCACAACCAAACTTCTCAAAACAACTCACAAGGCAACACAGGAGACTTAACCACCACTGAACACTCTCCACACAAAACTCCACCAAACCCAACACCACCACAAACTGTTCACAAATTCCAGAACACTCAGATGTTAACCACATCTTAACCTTGCACACTTCCGGACTCCACATAGTCCCAACAACAACCTGAAGAACCTCCAAACTTTTACAGCATACACCACCTTAACTCATAACTCCCAAAACTCGTACACACGGTAACACCAACCCATCCAGTTCAGCCACCATGTGACCCACAACCTTCACTGCTTCTAAAACCCCTTGCACAACTGCTCAACCTCTTCCAAAAGTTACCACATCAAGCAAGAATTCTTAAGCATCAACTGCTTACTCAACTTCTCAACGTATTGCTGACATTCCTTCACATCCGCCGCTATCATCACCATAACGACTCACCAGGACTACTCACCTAACATTCAAAAATCACGTCACAAAACCCCAACCTTGGCTCTGCCAGCCGTTTCACATACCACTAGCTGACTTCAGAAGGAATTAACTTATACACAACTAGCCAACCACTTCTCACAAGAACCCGTCCAACCAACAATGGCCCTTGAACTCATATTGCCTTTCCACTTCAAGCTTGACTAGAACACTAGCCTTACCAGGACACCGCCCATTCTATACATACATATTAAGATTACGAAACTTCTATTCTCCCAGGCTAACACTCTTCTACAACCCACAACACAACCTCTTCTCAACTCTTCGAAGGTTGCTACGAACCATCACCTACATAAACAACCCTTCTATTACAACATCAATGCCAAGTTACCCCAGCACTCTGGAAACACATCCACTAACCTGCAACATCACTTAACACCAAGGAACTACCACTTCTACTAGCTATTCACAACCACTCTGACCGATTCTAATTTCAACCGGTAATCTCCTCACCACCACACCACTAAACGCTTTAAGTGCCAAAATACTTTCCTTCTGCCAACATGCTATATCGCACTCACTATTACTGACAGCTCGCTTAATACCCTCCATTACTTCTAACATTCTCCTAGCACCAAGACAACTTTTAAAACCCCCATCCAACCTGACCCTATCACAACACTAACGAACCCGATTAGCTATCAGCAAGTGTGAACATTCGTATGCATGGTCACCAATATGCCCTATCAATGCCTGATGCACATGCATGCAAAACCTCTAATGTCATGTCACATGTATGCATGGACCAGTACATATATAATATAGCATATAACAAATGATTTTAACTGTGCATGTATGTCGGTTCACACCCACCAATAACATCCTCAGAATCCGCCTAAGAACAACCTCCTATCTCACTTCCAACCTATCCAACCCTACCATTCTAATAACCCATTAACCACGAAATACCCACTAATACCCTCTTCACACTAAAGTTGTTTTCAAAACAACACCAACTACTACCCCAAACATGCTAGCAATGAGACCATACCCACTACGCAAGGAAATACCAACCGAAACCAAACTAAGATAACTAGGGCAAAGATTACTTAACAAGGTTACCTGTAAACACCTCACTGCCCCGAAGCTTCAACAGAGGAGCTCTCTTCCTCGCAGAACCATCATTCTCCAGCCGCACCGCTGCAGCATCAACTAACACATTAAGGTCAACACCATCTCCCTGCGGTGAAGAACCCTGACTACCCCGAGCCAACTTCAAACAATTTCGTCTCAAATGCCCAACAGACCCACAATTCCAATAAGATTCTTTCCCCAAGTTCCTCACACCTTTCTGCCCTTTCTGCCACCTTCAAACTTTGTCTCGGACGTGCCCACGACCCTTCAGAGACCCTTTTGCTACCACTGAAGCTGATCTCACCACTAGAGGACATTTTCGCTTCACATGCTCCTTAGAACCACAGTTCCAACAAACTCTCGCGCCCCGACAACCTCCAACATGACACCTTCCACAATGGTCACACTTCAGCAACCGAGCTACACTCCTTGATCATACCGCACTTGACCTACGTCTGCACCACCACCCAAACTTCAATTCAAGCAAAACCTTCTATCACGTAGCCTCTTACGCCGACCGCTCCCGGGGTCAGTACCCACAACTCTCTTGCTTAAACTTTTCTCACCTTCATAAACTGAAACCACACCCTCACGTTGCTTAACCCTGGGAAACTTCTCTCCAAGGTACCTTTCATAAAAGGCAGACACAAAGAAGTCCCAATCTATATCGTGGATATGCGATGCCACCGCCACAAATGTCCATCAGGCACAGGCGTCCTCCAACATCAATGAGACAACACTTTCCAGCTTACAAGCATAGTCACAACCTTTTTTATCCAAAATCAAAATTACACTGGCCAACCAGGCCTCGAACGTCTCAGGTGTCGAACCATGATACTCCACAACTCCCAAATCACATAAACGCTGCTTCGACAAGCCCGCGCGTCCCACAGTCGGCACGTCTACAGGCCTCACTTTCGCCATAGCCTAAGATGTTCCCAACACCTCTTGAACTATAGGTGATGAACTCTTCATCACAGAACCAGCTTCTTCCTCCTGCCTCACCACCTCAACTCCAGGCACAGAAGACTGAGACGAAACACCTCCACTAAAAGGTGAATTACACGCCTTAACAACCTGCTCTAAAGCAGCAACCATCTCATCCAACTGCCATTCTCTCATCGATTCCATCATGCTAATCACAACAAGCAATCATAACAAAACAAACAAAACCATCAGGCCGGCTTCAAGCAAGGATTCAAGACTCCAATTCCAACATAACACAATAGCTATAATAATAAGGCAATGGGTATCCCGAATTTTCCCCTTTTACATGACATAACAGTCATTAAAAACATGGATATCACAACATCGAGCATATCAATCAACATACTTCGATCATGCTCTCATCAAACAACATTCACTCGCAACAGCATAACATCAACATATCATACCCATTACACTTTCATCATTCATAAAATCAGCTCACAACACCAGCATATCATCAGCACAAATCCACATTAGCTCAATGAAGATTCACAATCAAAAAGCATGATAAAAACATTAACAATTCGCTCAAAGACACATATTTCAACCGACTTTAAACCACACATCAGAATAAACATCAAACACATATTACAACTATTTACCATTTCCCCCAAGCATTCGCAACTCAGCTCTGATACCACCAAATGTAACCCCCTTAGCCCGGCCTAGACGGTTGACCCGGACTACGAAGATTACACGGGGAAAACCAAAGTCAACCCGAAAGTCAACCTTGATTAACGACCCTTTTTTTAAACTTGTCTAGATGCACATAAAACCTAGGCATACTCTTGAGATAAGCATACTCAAAAATCACAGCAATCGCAAAAGAATAAGGGATCCAATTGCAGAAAATACGAATTTAGGGACCAATTTGTAAATTCTGAAAATTAAGAAGACTTTACCGATTTTTAAGTCACCATTATGAAATTAGTCATGTTTCACGCCTCTCTGCTAAATTTCACCTTAATCGGACATCTCAAACTCAAACAATTGCACATACAAAAATAAGGACTAAAACGTAAAGCTTGCAAACCTCAAAACCATTCAAATCAGTGCCCAACGGTCAAGTGTTCCGAAACGGGGATAGCCCGTTCAGGAACGGGGCTTGGCAGTAGCCAAAGTGTTTCAAAACACCTCTACTCGTTTCGAAACACCCAAGCCAAATCAAGCACCTGTTTCGAAACAGGCAAGGGTGTTTCGAAACACCCTGCCCAGAAACAGCAGATAGGCCTGTTTTAACACATTTAAACCCCATCGAACATGCTCCAAATCAATCCTCAACAAAGCAACAACATGCCAAGCATCATAACTACCAAATTGCATTAAAATCTAGATACAAAACCACCCTTAGGTGCACCAACTCTTTCATCACATCCAACACTTAAACATGCTTTTAAAACAAGAAGCATAGCATAACGACTTATGAATAAGAAGATTCAAACGTTGCAAGCGTTAAACCACATAGTTCAAATCATAAACCAAACTTTTCCAACATACACAATCACATTATACATCAACATAAAGGACTCTCCCCCCATTGCCTTTATTATCTATAGCTATTAACCGAGACATACATCTCAAGTGGAGCTCTCCTTGAATCCCTTGCTTCTTGCTGTCCCAACTTCAAATATCTGCATTGATGGACAAAAAGGAGCGTAAGCACATAATGCTTAGTGAGGAATGCTCAAAACCAAAACACCATCAATGCAGCGAGTCATAAAACCTCTTTAAAAAGTAAACCCATTTCGATAAACCAAAGTAGTGTTTGAAAACCCCTTTTTAAACAGCATGCTTTAAATCATGCATTACTCAAACATGAAAACCAACCCTTAGCTTAGAAAAGCTAAGTAACTCACTTCAAAGCACATCCTTGCAAAACCATCAATTTAACCTTTCCATGCATGAACATCGTATGCAAAGTTAAATACAAATTCCTTGGAAAACACTTCCACATCACATTATACTTTTCTCATTCTTGAAAATCATCTCAAAGCAAGAAACCTTTGAAACCCACTTACTCCTTCAATCTATCTCATGCATTAAACAAATGCAAAACACATGAACTACCAAAAACATCAATGCACTACATGCCTTTTAAAACAAGTCCTCGCAAGACTTCAATGCACTAAAGAGATTCCCATGCACATATGCACCATTCTTAATATAAGATAAACACTTGTTCAAGCTAACAAGTAATACATGCATTCTTGGAACATTACACACTTTCCATGCAACCTTGCATCATTTCAAGCATCTCATGCTTCATTACATTCAAGAACATTATATTGGCTTCTAAGTGATAATTCACAAACTATCATAACACAAGACACAATCGGATACGCGGATTACAAGCGTTGTCCCACACGCTCCATACACACTTCCGAACAACACAAGGTGGAGTTTACCGGTACAATCACAACCCCCTCAACACCCGTGATGGAGTTTAACGGTACAATCACAGCCCCTCAACACCCGTGATGGAGTTTAACGGTACAATCACAACCCCTCAACATCACTCATCGGAAGTTGTATAACACACTAGCGAGAGCCGGGACACATCACAAGGCTTACACATGAAAGCTACCACAACCATTGTAATCACCTTAACCAAGCTCACACACGGGAGCAACCCTCCACCGTTGTGACGCTTAACAAAGTCCACCCACGAGAGCCACCCTCCATCGTGGTGACTTTTAACAAGGTTCACCCACGAGAGCCATCCTCCATCGTGGTGACACCAATTTCCTCAATCGCTAGGATTCTTGGATGGAGTTTACGGTACAATTACAACCCCCTCGACATCCAAGGCGACTCAATTCACGGTGCACCCAATCCTATAGCCGGCTAACTATATCCGATTAAAGTAACCAAGAACCACTTACATCACTTGCCAATATAACCATTTACCACATTAATCCATTGTTTTTACAAGCATAACCAAAATGCCAAAACCACCAATTACCATCATCACTTCACTGTTTTGAAGCATTAAACAAAGCCATTAAACAACATGCAACACTATGCATCAATTCCACAATTCCAATGCACAAAACCAAGGATCTCTTACCTTGAGCATCCTTCACACATGACTTTCAAAACCAGCATTAAACCATGCTAAAATATGCTTTCAAAACAGAATTTAAACATGCAAATCACATGCATTGCATCCAACAATCACAAGTGCTTTAAAAACCAATTCATAACACAAACCAAGAGAGAAATTCCATTTACATACTCTTGAGCTTAGCTAAGTTGTTTAGACTTAAACTAAGCTCCCAAAACCTTCAAACATTGGTTTCAAAGCTGAAAACCCAACTTCACTCACCGATACACAAAACTAGGCTAGCCAATCAAGCCTTCCAAGCATCCGAAACCTTCAACGCCACCTCTATTGCTCACGGATCATTCTCCCATGTTTCAAGCATATAACAACAGAGGATTAATGCATCATTATGCATTAAAAACACCAGCAACACACCTAAACTCGCTGCTCTTCATAAATCCAACATTTCGGCTACCAAACACAACCGAAATCACATCCAAACACTTCCAAAACTTAATCCAGCCAAGATCCATCACTTCTAACCATTTTTAGACATCAATTAACATCCAAAATGATCCCAGACACGTCCTTATACCTCCAGCATTAACAAAACACCAAGATCACCCCCAAAACCACCATTTTCACAAGTAAAAACTTAGGAAAATCAACCTATTCGGGATTGCATTGATTAAACCTCCATTTCACATCATTTAGACATCCAAAATACATCAAAAAGACATCTCAAAACAGAGCCCAATGATCTATTACGAATTTCTTCAAAATTAAATCCAAATCTTGCATTTTAAGCCAAAATCAAGATCACAACATTAAAACCTTTAATAAAACTCAATTTAAGGATTGAGAACTTGGGAATTTCAGTAAAGAACTGAGTATTTAGAGGAGAAGGACGTTCATACCTCTAAATGTGGATTTCTCCTTGTTTAGAGCCAAAATCCTTGAAAATTCATTAAGCAAATGGTGAGGATTTGATGTAGAAATGATTAGGAATCATTTAGGAATTGAAATCTCAACTTTAGGTGTGAAAATCAAAGGAAAAGTTGCTGTGGAAATGTGTTTGGCTGAGGGAATTTTGAGAGAAAATGAAATAGGAAAATTTTGGTAAAAGTTAGTTATGAAACTAAAAATATCTTTCTCCCTCTTTTCTTTTCATTAATTAAACATTAAATGAGTCTTTAAAAATCAAGAGAAATCTGGAGAAATCCTCCCTTGGGTAAATTAGCTCCTTAAAGATTCAAAGTTTCAATCCTTTTAAAAGAGTCATGAACTTTTCAAAAATTACATTTTAGTCACTAACTCAAAATGACATATTTCTAAACCTCATTTTGTAAAATTGATTTCACCACTCTCTTATATATATAATAAAAGAGGATTTTTAGATATTTTCCATATTTTTAATGCATCCCGAACTAGGCTTTCCTTAAAACCACCTTTTATATTCGAACTGAAAATCCGACCGGTCCGGCTCAAACCCAAAACTTCTAAGCCCAAAATTGGGGTGTTACAATTTTTCTGAGCCCTGTAGCAGAAGGAAGGTCGGGTCCAAAGTTTAAGGAAGAAAGTCAAAGCAAGAAAAGAGGACGAATTAAAGACATCTACTCAGAAGATTTAGTCTTTAATAGAGTTGTACTTTAATTTAAACTTGTATTCTTGCCATATTAGAAAACTTGGACCCAAGGCTTATATAAAGGCATGTAATTCGACCTAGAGAGGGATATCTTGCTCCTAGCCGTCTTCCCCCAAAAGCTTAGTCATTTCTCTCTCTCCATCATGTTCTAAACTTCCCCTAGGGGTAAGGGTTGATCTTGTAAAGTAGTTGTAAGGATTGTATTGTTCTTAGGTTTTTTCTGTTCAATTAATAAAAGCTTCAAGTTTATTTACTCTGGTATCAACATCTCATAAGAGTTTCGGGAGAGCATTATGAGGTTATACATTTGCTTAATATCGGGAGAGTTAAGCATACGAAAGGAGTAAATATGTGTTTTCCAGTTTATGGTTAAAGCATCTTGGCTTAGGGATAAGTACAAGGTTAAGTGGCTAAAGTAGAATTCACAAACATTGGTGTTTATCCTTTAATTCACGCCGGGAGGTATCATCCAAGACATGTTCATCAATAGAACTTGAGCCTGGGATAGGACAAGTCACAATAGGGATTCTTTCCAAACTTGAAGTACGGAGTTGTTGATCGCTGCCGTGACATCAACAGACCTCTGCCGCATCAGGTGTTGCTGCGACAGGCACGACGATAGAAGCAACGAAAGTTCCTCTAAACAGTGCAACACTTGCACTACTGAGCAAATCAATACCGGCCTATTCTCTCAATCTGATTACCTTATCTTTTACTTTAGTTATTACTCAAGATTTCTCCAAACAATCATTTAAACTTATTTCTTTTCTTGTGCAGCAATCTAAGGATAGAGTTATTTACAGTCCCTATGGAGACGATATCTGATACTCCGTATCACTTTATTACTTGCGACGTGTACACTTGCACTACATTGTGATAGACTCTTTACACGCAACAGGAGCTGGAAGGGGCAGTCGTCCCTCTAAAAATTTAAATTTTATATATGATTTAAAAAATTTCTAAAAAAATTTCTATGTAGTTTCTATTGAAAATCTATTTTCTCCCCCTAAAATTTTATAATTCTGTCCCCTAACATAAAATCATGCGTCTGTCCATATCTATACACCGTACTAATTGCCCCCAACACATTTGTAAATAGTGATGTGTAAACTAAAAAATAATTAACAACTAGAGCGGCTGCGGGTGGTTAAACCTCTCAGTTGACACCCCCTTCCCCCTCCCTCTAGGTAGAAATTGTTCAAAAAAATAGCGTCAAATAACATTATCGTTGAATATCAGATAAAACAAGTACAGTAGAACATCTATAAATTAATACTCGGTAAATTAATAACCTCTCTAAAATAATAATTTTTTCGGTCCCGACTTGAGCCCAATGTCTAAATTAATAATTTCGATTAATTAATAAGATAATAATTTTTCAAAAGACCCTTATATAAATTTATGGTCCCTTCAATATTATAAATTAATAATTCTATAAAATTACAAATATAACTGGGAAAACATAGTAAAATATGATTCTATTGTTGTTTGCTTCTTCTTAAAATTTAAATCTAGCTGTATTTTATCTCTAACTTTCCTTAGTGCATCCAAAATTTGATTTCCTTACCATACATGAATTTGCATTAAATTCATTTCCTTACCATACATAAACATGCATTAAGTTTTAACTAGTACTATGTACTACAATGAACTTTGTTTTTTAGGGGTATGTATTATTTTTAATTAGTCACATTGTACATGAACATCATTCAAGTAGTCACTAGACTGTATATGTTTTATTCATGAAGAATAATGTAGGTTCTTTGAATCGAAGAAAAAAATCTCTTTAAATTAATAACTTATTAATTTATCGATTAATTAATACATCTTTGAATTAATAAAATTATGTGGGCTCAACATTATTAATTTATAGAAGTTTTACTATATATATATATATATATATATATATATATATATATATATATATATATATATATATATATATATGTAGAGTGGATCGTTGAATCGATAAATGCCAAGAGGGGGTGAATTGGAATTTTTTTAATTTGGTTGGTAGTGAAGTGGTAAAATAAAATTGAGGACAAAGGCAATTATAGTGGTTCAAGTTACAAATGAACTCTACATCCACTACCTTAGCTTTCACTAAGGATTTTCCAAACAACTTCACTAGTTGATCTTCCCCTGTTCTAGGCTTAGGAGGAAACATTTACACAAATGGTCAATTTTCTACCCAAAAATTGACCAAACCCTCTCACAAGTGTGCAAAGAAGAATGTAGCAAATACAATGTATCTCTCAAGACTTATATTGCCCAAATTACAAGCACACAACTGTAGGGCGTGTAGGTGTTCTCTTTTTGTGAGAGCGCAAGTGCACACTCCTGCCAAGTTATAGTATAAAAGATGTCGAATCCCACGAGGATTGGATAGCTTATCTCGTTTCGTAGTTCCTACACAAGGTAAAATAAAAGCACAAGTGAATTGTTTGGTTGAGAAGTAAAGTAACTAAAAACACAAGTAATAAAGAAGGTGATCAGGTTGATAAAACAGGCAGGGTTATGCTGCCACTTAGTATGAAAACTGCGTTGTAAAAGGTATGAGTTATTCTATGCTGCCACGATATGCTGCCTCGGTGGGTATGGCGGGCGGCAAACTATGACCTTGTCACGCGACTGCAGCAAGTCACTACCACTGCAAGGGTGTACTGTCTGGGCAGGTGGAATGGAAAGAAGTCATGACGGCAAGTCTGGCAGATACTCCAAGTTCGGCAGGATAGTCGACAGTGATCCCTCCTATTTCTAGGTTAGGATGCTCGAGAGCTAACGTGACGTAGGCAATAACTAGCAATCTCAACGTCAACCTAACACATACTAGTCATCTCGGTTGGTAATCCTTTTTAGCCGCTGAAACTTTTGGACTGGTGTGGAACCAAGTTAGTCACGCCTCAGCACGTTGTGACCGTACTTAACCCTTTCGTGAGCCTTGCACTTTCGTGCCCGACAAATGGATTCTCTCAACTGACTGGTATAGAATAATTGACAGAATGAAGCGCAATAGATTAAGTAAACTTGGAATATTTTATTGAAGAAATAAGTCAAAACCCTAAACAATCATTTCACACTAGTTTACAATATAAACCTAACCCAAATGGAGTTTAGAACATGGTGGCGGCAGAGAACACAAGAAAAGTCTATAGAAAACCTAAGATGATTTGAACTAGGAGTACAATGGGTATTTACAGACTCAAGACTAGTAAGTCCTCATTAAAGTAAAAGTCCTCGAAAGTAGCTTTCCTTCTTTAATATGACTTTAAATGTCGACTTCTTTGCGTGGAATATAGACTCTATCTCATTTTCCTTAGCCCGCAAGTAAGCTTGAGAATTTTGCTTTGGCGGCCCTGACCGCTGCTACAAACATCGGAAAATCACATGAACGTCGGCGATAGATTAAGAAGCTTTAGCTCTACAGATCGCGCTCCGGTTCTCCCAACTTCCATAGTCACCTGCCGTGGCTAGCAAGGTCGGCAGCAACTCTACTCGGCAGCTACTTGGCAGCAACTGGAACTGCTTCAGTACAGCTCCTAGGTTTGTTTCCTCAGCCTTGAATCCTCACCTCCTCGGTTCCCTCTTTCAACCGTTAGTACCTACATACAAGAATACACTAAAACAATATCTCTTGTTCACCAAATAAATGATAAGTTATAAAAGTAAGGCAGAACAATGAAATATTATAAAATGCTATGCATTAACCTACTTATGCCTAAAATGTGCTTAAAAACAGTAATACTAAGAGTTGGAATGTGCATGAAATATAGGAATTTTGGACACATTACAACAACCCAACTGAATCTGAAAAATAGAAAATTACAAGGATTGGCAATTGGGGTTTTACAAGGATATTAGAATTTAAGCACTTGAGCTTGGATATGATATATGATTGTTTCTCTTAGGATCAATAGTTGTTGCTAGTTTTTTTTATAGACTCCCTTTTATACCTTGTCATTCAATTCTAGTCGTTGGGGTGGTTGCCATCATCAATATAGCCGTTGGGATACAATCTTCCCACCATAAATGCACTTCTGCAACTACCCGTTTCGAAACACCTGTATCTGTTTCAAAATAGACCAAAATAGAAATAGCCGTTAGGGTGTAATTAAGAGACCGTATCGAAACGGATACGATAGTTTTGATACGCTAAGAGCCCGTTCCGAAACGACTTGATACCGTTTCGAAACAATTTAAAACTGTCAAAACCCGTATTGAAACGTGCTTAATTCGTTTCGATACGTCTTAACCGTTTTGTAAAAATTAGTTATAAAATTGCAGCAGTCATAAATTTTAAATCCAAGTTCAAATCTCGTTTCGAAATGTTCGAGATCGTTTCGATACAGCCGTATCGAAACAGATCTGCCTGTTCCGTTGTTATTCATCCGTTTCGAAACATAGTGTCATGTTTCAATACTATCGTATCGAAATGGGAAGACTCGTTCCGAAACCAATTTTAACAGTTTCAACACGTTTCGAAACACCTAAGGGTTGTTTCAAAACGATGACTCGAAAATCACTGTTTTGACTTGGAAAAACACTTAGAAAATTTTGTATAACCATTTGGTTTTGACTTGACCACTTTGCTTAAAAGTTTTGGGAAGTTTTGAGGACTTAAAATTTTATTTTCTATTTTCAATTTAGTCCTTAAATCCTTTGTTATATCAAAATCAATTCTTTGGTTTTACAATCTCCCCCTTTTTGATATAAAAACCTAGTATAAATTTTTAAGTGTTTTGAAATCTTTGAAAAACTTTTAACTCCCCTCAATTTAAGATAGGTTTTAAAGTTTTGAAAAGTTGAAATTCAAAGCACTTGAAACTTAAAAACAAACTTAAAAGCACTTGAAACTTAAAAATAAACTTAAAACACTTAGGCTCTTAGGAATTACTTCTTCCCTTTTTGTTAGATCAAACATATAATCAAGGCTAAATGAGAATAAAAGAGGCATAAATCATAAACCAAAAAACATAATAGCATAGATAGCATTAAGATCATAAAATAAATTCAAACATAAAATCAAACTCAATCCTAAAAACATGAAATCAAAGCATAGGTCTTAAAACAAAACAAAAAAACAGAGATAGGTGCATAAACTCAATCCTAATATGACAAAATAAAATGATATGCAATAAAACTAAGGTGCCTCATCGTCTTCATCGCCTCCAAGGTCATCCAAGAAATCATCCTTGTCCTTCTCTTGATCCTTGCGAAAACGCCTCTAATCACCATAGAAGTTGGTCAAAGAGAGATCCATGGATGATTGTTGGATTTCAAGGGAGGTAAGGCAATTCTCTATACCAAGAACACAATCCTCCAAAGATGTGAATCGAGTGTCGATAGCTGCAAACCCGGAAGCCATGTTTGTGTCCATGGTGTTGAACTTCTCGGTGTGGAAGGCCATGAGAGCAGCATTGCTATGAGCCACAACGGGAACTTGAACTTGTGGTTGATGCTCTTCTTGATGTGCTTGAACTCTACGATCAACTCGAGTCCATTCACCATTAGTGTATCGAAATCCGGACCTTACGAGAGAAGACTCACCAGGCTTTTGCTTGTGTTGTTTCGGAAAATCGTATGAGACATCAAGGTCAAGGCGAACAAAAATGTAGCTCAAAGTTGTCCCATAGATGAATGAGGTGATGGAGTCGGATTCATGATGCCTTACTAGATGGACCATCTCGGCAAACATTATCTTCACCAAGTTAGGTTGTTGTGCTTGTCGGAAACACTCGAGCCAAAAGGTGTCAACTTGACGGATATGGGCAAATTTTCCTCCGAATGGGCGAAAGAACCAAGATATGATTTAGTGCAAGAAACGGTCTTGAGCATCCAAAGTGAGAACTGATCCAGTTCGAGATCCAAATGTGGATTCATCCTCAATACCCTCATCAACAAGCCCAAGAACGGTCACTAAGGTGGATGGTTCAATGCGAAACTTCTTTCTCAAGATGTAAGACTCGATAGCAATAACTTCAGAACGATCGGCATTGCTAATAAGATGAGGAGTAGAAAAGCAATACCATGTTTTTGTAGACAATGTCGGGAATATTCATGAAGCTTGGGAAACCCCAACGTTGCAAAAGAGGTAGGCACTTAAAGTAGAAACGCTCGGAATCAAGGAATGCCATGTCTACAACTCTCTCTCGTCGAACAACAGCATCTTGAAGAATTTTAAACTGATTCCTAGCCTCTTGGTTTCTAAGACTTTTCGCATAAATGAGGGTAAGGTTTGGAT
Source organism: Hibiscus tridactylites (assembly GCA_958450335.1). Taxonomy (NCBI): domain Eukaryota; kingdom Viridiplantae; phylum Streptophyta; class Magnoliopsida; order Malvales; family Malvaceae; genus Hibiscus; species Hibiscus tridactylites. The sequence continues at coordinate 51,864,711 of OY288290.1, forward strand.
GAACATCGTCACCGGGGTTCGAACCTTCACCCCCTTCAGTCTTTCTTTTCTTATGCAAAGCCATTAAAAACACCTAAAAACGAAGCAAGCAAAAAATTTTAAGTGTATGCATTAAATCCTAATTCGATCCAATAATAATCCCATTAAGATTTTTAAAAACACTTTGAAAGCATATACATAAAAATAAAATTTTGATGAAAACAAATTTGAATAACAGTGTTAAAAATACAATTAAAATAAAATATATTTGAACCAAAAAAATTTGAGATTTGAAAAAAAATTACAGGATTTTAAAAACCCATAATGTAAAACAAGTATTCTATACAAAACTATAATTTTTAACATAATATTCGAACGAAATAAAAAGAAAAGGAAAAAGATAGAAAATACCTTAAAGATGGGAATTTGTGGATTAAATTGAACAAAATTGATGAAGCTTGCTTAGATTGATGTTTAGGAGTAAAAGCCCTCAAGTTTTGATGAAATATAAAGATATTTGAAGAATTTTTATAGATGAAATCGGTCTAGGGTTTTGAGGATTTTTGGGTTTAATTAAAAGACTCTTTAAGCATTTAAAACCCTTTAAATTTGGCTTTTTCGGATATGCATTTTGAAACAGGAGATATCATTTCGAAACAGGCGTACCGAAACGCATACGAACGTTCCAAAACTTATTGATCATTTCGATACATGTTTGACTGTATCGAAGCCCAAGAGTTTCCCATATCGAAACGAAGAGGGTCATTTCGATACAAGTTTTAACAAAACCAAAACGTTTCGAAATCCTTGGGAGAGTTTCGAAACAGCTTGGTCCATATGTGTTCTTTAGAGGCAGCCTATATCGAAACAGGGTGACCCGTTTCGATACCAATAGCCCTGGAAGAGTAGATAAGGCTCTAAAATGCAGAAGAATCAAACTTTGATTGAACCTAGATGCATGAATGATATGTATGAGCAAGTTTAACATATCAAAACATAAACATACTCCCCCTAACTATAAGCAAAGATGTAATTAAGATCAAAAACACATAAGCATGGGATTTAACAAGAATTCAAGCAATTTTAAGCACAAAGGTCCTAAAAGGTCAAGATAGGCTAGCTAGACCTAACTCTCTCCAAAGGGACCAAAACGCTCTTTATCTAGAGGTTTGGTAAAGATGTCCGCTAATTGATTTGAGGTGTCTACATACTCTAAAACAACATCTTCCTTAAGGACATGATCTCTAATGAAATGATGCCTTATTTCTATGTGTTTGGTTCTAGAGTGTTGGATGAAATTTTTGGTAAGACATATGGCACTAGTGTTATCACACTTAAGGGGTATGGTATCTACCTCAATTCCATAGTCTAAGAGTTGTTGTTTCATCCAAAGAACTTGAGCATAACAACTCCCTAAGGATATGTACTCCGCTTCGGTGGTAGATAAAGCTACACTATTTTGTTTTTTAGAGAACCAAGACATGAGCATACTACCTAGGAATTGACAAGAGCCGGAAGTATTTTTCCTATCTATCTTACAACCCTCGTAATCCGCATTCGAATAAGAATAAAGGTTAAAGGTTGAGTCTCTAGGATACCAAAGGCCTAAACAAGGAGTATCTCTAAGGTACCTAAAGATCCTTTTAACGGCTATAAGATGTGAGACTCTAGGACTAGCTTGGAACCTAGCACGCAAGCAAACACTAAACAATATATTCAGTCTACTTGCGGTAAGGTAAAGCAAAGACCCAATCATAAAATGATAAAGCTTAGAGTCAACACACTTACCTCCTTCATCTTTGTCAAGCTTTGTGGATGAGCTCATTGGTGTAGCTTGAGGCTTTGCTTGCTCCAAGCCAAACTTCTTGAGCATATCTTTGATGTACTTAGCTTGATTGATGAAGATGACATCCTTCATTTGTTTGATTTGGAGTCCCAAGAAGAATGATAACTCCCACATCATGCTCATTTCAAATTCACCTTGCATCAACTTAGAAAAATCTTGACAAAGCAATTCATTAGTAGAACCAAAAATAATATCATCAACATAAATTTGAAATAGTAAGATATCTTTGCCATTGTTTTTAATAAATAGTGTTGTGTCCACCTTTCTTTTTTCAAAACCTTTTTCAACTAGAAAACTTGATAATCATTCATACCAAGCTCTAAGAGCTTCTTTTAAACCATATAAAGCTTTTGACAATTTGAAAACATGGTTTGGAAAAATGGGATCTTCAAAACCCGGTGGTTGTTCCACATACACTTCTTCGTTTATAAAGCCATTTAAAAACGCACTTTTGACATCCATTTGAAAAAGCTTGAAATCCTAATAACATGCAAATGCAAGTAACATCCTAATTGCTTTCATTCTAGCTACGGGTGCATAGGTTTCATCAAAATCAATTCTCTCTTCTTGAGTGTAACCTTGAGGAACAAGCCTAGCTTTGTTTCTCACTATGTTACCACTCTCATCTAGTTTTTTTCTAAAGACTCATTCAGTTCCTATAGTATATTTGTTTCTAGACCTATCAACTAATGACCATTCTTTACTTCTCTCAAATTGGTTTAACTCATATTGCATGGGCATAATCCAAAAGTCATCTTTTAATGCTTCTTTAACATTCTTAGGCTCAATGTATGAGATAAAGGCAACATTATTAAGCATTTTAAGAGAAGAACGAGTAGTTACCCTCTTGGATGGATCACCCAAGATCTCACCACCTTTGACATAGTTGTACTCCCTTGGGTAGCTCACTTCCTTTTCCTCAAGAGACATGTCTTGCAATGCTTCTAGAGGCGGTTCTTGTGCTTCTTCCTCTTTGGTTGGAATCTCATTCACCTTTTATGATTCTCCACCATCATTGGCTTCAATGATCCCTACATCATCATCATCACAAGAATCCTTCCTTGGAATAAGGTTATCATCGAAAACCACATGAATAGATTCCTCTACAACTAAAGTTCTTTTGTTAAACACACGATATGCTTTAGAGTTTAAAGAGTAACCTAGAAAAATAGCTTCATCACTCTTTGCATCAAATTTACCTAAATTATCTTTTCCATTGTTTAAAACAAAACACTTCCAACCAAAATGATGAAAATAGCTAATGTTAGGCTTTTTAGATTTTAAAATCTCATAAGGAGTTTTCTTCAAAATAGGCCTAATCATTACTCGGTTTATAACGTAGTAAGCGGTGTTAGTGGCTTCCGCCAAAAAATACTTAGGTAAATTATTTTCACAAAGCATAGTCCTAGCCATATCTTCTAAAGTTCTATTTTTCCTCTCAACTACCCCATTTTGTTGAGGAGTGCGAGGAGCTGAAAAATTATGGCTAATCCCATTTTTATTACAAAAATCTTCAAAACCCATATTTTGAAATTCGGTTCCATGATCACTTCTAATATGTGAAACTTTAAGATCAAGATCATTTTGGGTTATTTTTGAAAATGTGATGAAGTTTTCTAAAACATCATCGTTAGTGCTTAAAAGGAGAACCCAAGTATACCTAGAGTAATCATCAACAAGTACAAATGCATATGATTTTCCACCCAAACTAGTAGTCCTAATTGGTCCAAAGATATACATATAGATCAATTGCAAACATCTACTTGTAGAAACATAATTAATGGACTTGAAAGATGCTCTATGTTATTTACCTTTAGCACATGCATCACAAATTTTATCTAATGAGAACTTGAGCTTAGGTAGGCCTCTAACTAGATTAAGGGAAACTAATTTTTCTAAAACGCTAATGCAAGCATGTCCTAGTTTCCTATGCCATAACCATGCATCATTTTCATTTTGTGCAACTAAGCATGCATGGGATGTATGAATGTCATCTAGATGCACCATATAAATATTGCCTATGCGATGACCAATGAACATTGTTTTGTTAGATTTAATGTCTACTATTCTACACCCATTTACATCAAACATGACATTAAACCCTTTATCACATAATTGACTAATGCTCAACAAATTGTGTTTTAGACCATTGACATACAAGACATTTTCAGTAAGTATGGAAGAGTGATTACCTATGGAGCCAATACCTTCAATGTGGCCATTGGAGTTGTCACCAAAAGTTACTACTCCTCCACTTTTTGGCTTTAATTCCACGAATCGACTCTTGTCTCCGGTCAAGTGTCTCGAGCATCCACTATCAAGGTACCATGAATTTTTGACTTTGTGCTTTGGCCTTGTAGCAATGCTCCCCCTACAAACAAAGAGTTTAAACTTTGATTTTTGGTACCCAATCATTTTGGGTCCATGAGTGTTAGCTCCCAAAAGCTTGGTTCCCTTAGGAATCCAAGATGACAAGGCATTAACATTATTAGATTTTACAAGTTCCTTAGGAACCCATACATTTCTAATCTTTTAGTCCTAGAGTGCCTATATGAGCCACTTTGTTTGTAGTTCAAATTCTTTCTTTTTGTAAAGTTGGTTTTTGAAGATTCACCCTTTTCAAGCTTTGAAGAACCAACACTTTTGAAAGAATTTTTGAGCTTATTAAGCTCATTCACCAATTTTTGGTGTTCATCGTTACATTGAGAAAGAAGGTTGTTCAAATCAATATTTTATTTTTCAAAGAACTTTAGATCATCTTGTAAGCTTAAAACCTTTTTCTCAAAATCCGAGTTAGTTTTAAAGAGTAAATCATTTTGAGCTTTCAAATCCGAAATGACATTTTTGTTTTTCAAAACGAACTCTTTGTATTTTTCTACTAACTCATCATATACCTCTTGTAACTCATTATATGCATCATGCAATTCATCAAATGTAAAATCATAGCAAGATGAGTTAGAGGTTACCATAGAATCCTCCTCAAAAGCCATGAGGCAAAGGTTGGTCACTTCGTGTTCCTCATCCTCGGATGACTCCTCATCACTCCAAGTAGCAATCTTGGCTTTGAGCTTCTTCTTCTTCTCAAAGCCCTTCTTCTTGAATTGAAGGAAATCAGAACGAATATGACCCGGCTTCTTGCACTCAAAGCAAATGATAAGATCCTTTTTGTAGAACTAATGTTTTGATATAATAATTGAAAATAGTTTTGGACTAAATTGAAAAGATTTCAAAAATGCTTTTAAGTCCAAACAACTTGAAAATAAGTTTGTGGATGTTTTAAATGGTTTTGACAAGGTTTGAAACGTTTTAAGTAGCCAAACCAGGGTTTTCAAGGTACTCGTTTCGATATAGGGTAACTTGTTTCGAAACAGTTTGAAACTACCAAAACACGTACCGAAACAGGGCTTGCCCGTTTCGATACGGAGGGTTTCGGTTTCAAAACACCCCTTTGGTGTTTTGATACGCTCAACGGTCAAAACCTCCCCAACGGTCAAATTTTCTAATGGTATTTTAAATTGCAACTCAACTGTCACTCGTACCGAAACGGTTTGTAACCGTTTCGATACGGCCATAGGCGTTTCGATACGGCTTGCTACATCAGGCTTCAACGGCTATTTCTGAAGAAGGTCGTTCCGATACGGGCTCACCTGTTTCGAAACAGACAGCTCCAGGACTACAATTAATAAGGGAAATAAAGACTCCAACGACTCCAATTCAATCCCAACGGTCCTCAACGGCTACAAACTCATTTGGAAATATAAAAAAGACCTCCAAACATCAAGGATAGGTTAATGCTTCAATTGTAACAACACTATGATGAAATATTGTCTTTAGAGCTTTATTGTATAATTCTTGTATAGACAACACTTGTGAGGTTAATTGTCAAATTTGGTCAAGTGTTTAGGTTTTGGGTGAGTGCTTAGAATTGCAAACATACACCTATTAGAGGGATTTCAATTTTGCTTAGAATTTCTCTTATGAGAGAGTGCTTGATCAAGCTTTGGGTAGAAAGCTTGATCGTTGTAATGGTTTCCTCCTAATCCGAGAAAAGGGAACGAAATTCTTAGTGATTTGGTTGAAATCCTTAGTAGGAAGCTGAGGTAGTGGATGTAGGCTTTGGGTTAGAAAGCCGAACCACTCTAAATTATTGTGTTCAATTCTTTTACTTTTAGCTTCCACAAAAACACCCAAAATTCAATCTTCTCCACACTTGGAAAGCATCTCAGTTGTGACCATCGAGCCCAACAATTGGTATCAGAGTGAGGCTCAATTGATCAGTATTAGCATCCTATTGAAGTGATCCGGGAAGCTCGATACATCAATTCAACCAACTGAAGCAATTGCGCACTCAATCAACAACCCACCATTCTTCAACGGTGAACATTAGGCCTATTGGAAGAATAAGATGAAGTTTTTCATCAAGGGTAAATATTATCATCTATGGGACCTTGTTGAAGATGGGTCATTTGTGCCAACAAGAAGAAAGGCAGAGTGGAATGCCAACGAAAAGAAGATGATGGAGCTCAATTGCAAAGCCTTGCACTTCATCTTTTGTGCTTTAGGCCCGGACGTATATGCCCAAGTCTCCTCTTGTGAAGTTCCAAGGAAGTATGGGACAAGCTTGAAGTACGATGCGAGGGAACTAACGAAGTAAAGGAGACCAAGATCGACCTCCTCAACTAGAGTATGAGAACTTCAAAATGGAACCGGATGAAGACATCACGAAGATGTTCGATAGATTCTCCACCATCACCAATGGTCTCAAAGGCTATAGAGAAATCATTTCGGAAGACAAACTTGTTCGTAAACTCATCTACTCTCTTCCCGAGTCTTGGGACTCAAAGAAGACGACCATCATCGAAGCTAAAAACCCCAAATCTTTGAAGCTCGATGAACTCATGGGGTCTCTCCTCACACACGAAATCATGAAGAAGGGGAAAGAAGAGGAGAAAAGGAAGGAAGAGATAAGGAAGATGGGGGAGAAGAAGATCAAGAGGCAAGGCATCGATGTAAATGCCATTGCCCTTCCATCCTCTACATGTCAACACGCTTATTTGAGCGAAGAGGATAGTGAAGATGAAGAGATGACCATTCTCTTCAACAAATTTGTTCGGTTCATGAAGAAGGAGAAAGGAAAATCCAAGTATGAATCAAGGAAGAAAGAGAAGTGGTTTGAAAAATTGATTTTTCAAGAGAATAAGGGGGAGCTTTACTTCTTTTAATTTTCGAAATATCTTATTTAAGTTTTTAAAATATAAAGGGGGAGAATCCCAAACATTTTTTCAATTTGGTTTTATTATATCAAAAAGGGGGAGATTGTAGAACTAATGTTTTGATATAATAATTGAAAAATAGTTTTGTACTAAATTGAAAAGATTTCAAAAATGCATTTAAGTCCAAATAACTTGAAAATAATTTTGTGGATGTTTTAAATGGTTTTGGCAAGGTTTGAAACGTTTTTAAGTAGCCAAACCAGAGTTTTCAAGGTACCCATTTCGATACAGGGTAACTTGTTTCGAAACAGTTTGAAACTGCCAAAACATGTATCGAAATAGGGCTTGCCCGTTTCGATACGGAGGGATTCGGTTTCGAAACACCCATTTGGTGTTTCAATACGCCCAACGGTCAAAACCTCCCTAACGGTCAAATTTCCCAACGGTATTTTAAATTGCAGCTCAATTGTCACTCGTACCAAAACGAGTTGTAACTGTTTTGATACAGCCAGAGGCGTTTCGATACGGCTTGCTGCATTAGGCTTCAACGGCTAGTTCTGAAGAAGGTCATTCCGATACGGGCTCGCCTGTTCCGAAATGGATAGCTCCAGAACTGCAATTAATGAGGGAAATAAAGTATCCAATGGCTCCAATTCAATTCTAACGGTCCTCAACGGCTACAAACACATTTGGGAGTATAAAAGGGATCTCCAAGCATCAAGGATAGGTTAATGCTTCAATTGTAACAACACTATGATGAAATATTGTCTTTAGAGCTTTATTGTATAATTCTTGTAAAGACAACATTTGTGAGCTTAATTGTCAAATTTTCTCAAGTGTTTAGGTTTTGGGTGAGTGCTTAGAATTGCAAACATACACCTATTAGAGGGATTTCAAGTTTTCTTAGAATTTCTCTTGTGAGAGAGTGCTTGATCAAGCTCGGTTTCCTCCTAATCCGAGAAAAGGGGACGAAATTCTTAGTGAATTTGGTTGAAATCCTTAGTAGGAAACTAAGGTAGTGGATGTAGGTTTTGGGTTAGAAAGCTGAACCACTCTAAATTATTGTGTTCCATTCTTTTACTTTTAGCTTCCACAAAAACACCCAAAATTCAATCTTCTCCATAGTTGGAAAGAATCTCGGTTGTGACCATCCAGCCCAACACTTTTCCTCTTCTTTGCTCTTGTTCTTGAAGTCTCACTTTCTTTGAAATTTCCTCCCTTGGTTAGACTTCATGAACCGTGAGAAGCGTTTGGCTATCATTGCCAACTCCTCGAAATCATCCTCCTCACTAGAAGAGCTCTCCTCTTGTAGAGAGGCCTTGAGAGCAACTCCTAGCTTCTTTTTCTTGTCCACCTCTTGCTTCTCTATTCTCCTTTCTTCTTTCTTCTTTTCTTCTTCTCTTCCTTGTTTCATAATTTCATGAGTAAGGAGAGAACCAACTAGCTCATCAAGCTTCAAGGTCTTCAAATTCTTAGCTTCGATATTGGTCATTCTTTTACCATCCCAAGATTCTGGGAGAGAATATAGAAGCTTCCTAACTAGCTTGTCTTCGGGAATCACTTCACCGAATCCTTTTAGACCATTGACGGTGACTGAAAATCGATCAAACATCTTGGAGACACTCTCATAGGGATCCATCTTGAAGTTCTCATAACTCAAATTTAGTAGCCCGATCTTCGTCTCCTTAACATCGCTAGTTCCCTTATATGTTGTCTCAAGAGTGTCCCACACTTCTTTGGTGCTCTCGATTAAAGAAACCTTAGAATAGATGTTCGGACCAAGTGCACAAAAGATGATGTGCAATGCTTTATCGTTGACTTGCATCCTTCTTCAATCTTCTTTGGTCATCTACGATTTCACCTTCGGGACAAGTCTTCCTTCATCATTTCTTTTCATCGGAATGTGAGGCCCTTCTTCAATTACATCCCAAACCATGTAGTCAGTGGATTTGATGAAGAGACGCATCCTATTCTTCCGATATGGGTAGTTTTCCCTATTGAAGAATGGTGGTTTAGTGGTGGATTGAGACTCATAGAGGTTGGAGATTGAGGTAGATGTCATGGCTTGACTAGAAATTTGATCATACTCTTCTAGGATCTCCTCTTGTGGTTGTTAATCCTTCAAAAGAGGTAGGCTCTAATACCAATTGTAGAGTGGATCATTGAATCGATAAATGCCAAGAGATGGGTGAATTGGAATTTTTTAATTTGGTTGGTAGTGAAGTGGTAAAATAAAATTGAGGACAAAGGCAATTATAGTGGTTCAAGTTCCAAATGAACTCTACATCCACTACCTTAGCTCCCACTAAGGATTTTCCAAACAACTTCACTAGTTGATCTTCACCTTTTCTAGGCTTAGGAGGAAACCTTTACACAAATGGTCATTTTTCTACCCAAAAATTGACCAAACCCTCTCACAAGTGTACAAAGAAGAATGTGGCAAATACAATGTATCTCTCAAGACTTATATTGCCCAAATTACAAGCACACAACCCAATTGAATCTGAAAAATAGGAAATTACAAGGATTGACAATTGGGGTTTTACAAGGATATTAAAATTTAAGCACTTGAGCTTGGATTTGATGTAGGATTGTTTCTCTTAGGATCAATAGTTGTTGTTGGTTGTTTTTAGACGCCCTTTTATACCTTCTCATTCAATTCTAGCCGTTGTGGTGGTTGCCATCATCAATATAGCCGTTGGGATGCAATCTTCCCACCATAAATGCACTTCTGCAACTACCCGTTTTAAAACACCTGTACCTATTTCGAAACAGACCAAAATAGAAATAGTTGTTAGGGTGTAATTAAGAGACCATATCGAAACGGATACGAGTGTTTTGATACGCTAAGAGCCCGTTCCGAAATGGCTTGATACCGTTTCGAAACAATTTGAAACTGTCAAAACCCGTATAGAAACGTGCTTAAATCGTTTCGATACATCTTAACCGTTTTGTAAAAATCAGTTATAAAATTTCAACGGTCATAAATTTTAAATCGAAGTTCAAATCTCGTTTCAAAACGTTCGAGATTGTTTCAATGCAGCCGTATCAAAACGGATCTGCTCGTTCCGTTGTTCTTTATCCGTTTTGAAACATAGTTTCCTGTTTAGATACTATTGTATCGAAACGAGAAGACTTGTTTCGAAACCAATTTTAACAGTTTCAACACGTTCTGAAACACCTAATGGCTGTTTCAAAACGGTGACTCGAAAATCATTGTTTTGACTTGGAAAAACACTTAGAATTTTTTTTATAACTATTTGGTTTTGACTTGACCACTTTGCATAAAAGTTTTGGGAAGTTTTGAGTACTTAAAAATTTATTTTCTATTTTCAATTTAGTCCTTAAATCCATTGTTATATCAAAATCAATTCTTTGGTTTTACAATATAAACTCAGTCAGTTGGCATCAGCACCGCTCATGAGTGCCCAGAAGGACAAATTAGCCATGTGCGAGCAGCGATGGACACAAGGGGTGATGGGAGCCATCCGCACCCCCTAAATATTTTAAGTTCCCTATATTTTATATATTTTCTTTGTATTTTGTATTGATAATCTAATTTTGTACCCCTTAAAATCTTGTAATTTTGCACCCCTACATTTTTAATATAGCTTCTTGATAGTTCGCACCCCCCTTACATGAAATCTTGTGTCCCTCCCTGTGTGCGAGGTCAAGGTGACATCACCACCTGATGGCTCCATTTTCATGGTCATTTTACCCTAACCCGATCCTATAAGATCGAAATTTTTATTTTAAAAATTGGGTGTAGATCGGATCGAATCATCTTGCCTTTATGGAGAAAAAAGTCTGACCGAGTGGGATTTATATTTATGGTGAAAATTCTTGATCTAACCTAAGATAATAATATATATTTCTATATATATTTAGTGATAATTGTTATAATGTACATCATCTCTATATATTTTTTTCAGTTATCTCTCTATTTTGCCTAATAAAAAATAAAATTTTATTTGTGTTGGACCAGGTCAAAGTCTGGTTTTATGTAGTATTCGGGTTGGATGATACATTGTTGATTGATGGGTCAGGTCGGATTCAGATGGAGGCTTTCAGTTTGCGGTTGCATTCGGATTGACCAAAAATCCAACCTTAATCGACTCGTGCTCATCCCTAATTGCCAGCGCCAGCATCGAACTGACGAGTCAAAAGGTAGCCCTGGATAAATGAAGAGTAAATGATGGTACAGGTGACTATTCGACCAAGTCGTATAAAATTTTTTCGAGTAATTTAAATATTGTTTAAGTTTAATTATAAATATGGACCAAAATAAGTACTCAAACGTTTTTCCCTTTTTAGGTGCCTGAACTATTTTTTACCCCTTTTAAGTGCCCAAACTATCTCATTTTTTTTTCTTTTAAGTGCCTAAACTTTTCTTGCCTCTTTTAGGTGCCCAAACTATCATTTTTTATCCCTCAAACTAAGGCACCTACTTTTACCAAAAAAATGATTGTTTGAGCACCTACTTTGACCCAAAAAAATGATAATTTTTGCACCTAAAAAGAGCAAAAAAGTTTAGGCACCTAAAGGGGGCAAAAAATAGTTTAGGAACTTAAAAGGTGAAACATGATAATTTGAGCATTTATTTTGATATTAAGCATATAAAAACCGACTACAATTCAAACAATTTTCTATAACTATATATATGATATAAATATATCAGATAAAGTTAAAAAATTCGACTGAAATTAAAAATTTGATCCACCAACTACTAAAAATTTTGAACTATTCAAATTTCATTTTATAACGCAAGTTTCATTTTAAATATTTTTTAGTTGAATTTATGAAATTACGATTAGAGTTAAATCAAATGTGAGAGAAGCATTCATGTGTTAAGCTAAGCATTTGATCGGCAAAGAACCTGGCTTTTCAGCCGAAGCGAAGCATTTAAAACACAAACAGAATTGAACAGTGGGTTAGAAGAATTAAGGAATGGGTGGGGATTTGTCTCAAAAAAAAACAAAGGCCATTGCATACATTTTCATCGAAATATATGTCATGTTTTGCAATTAGCGAATAGTTGGTAGCGGATTATATTAGTTGATAATGGATGGTTAATTGTATTAGGGGTAATCTTCACTCGTGGTCACTTTTGTTTTGGGTTTGTTCTATTTTGGTCACCCGAATTCAAAAAAGAGTATTTTGGTCACTTACGTTCGAAACCGTTTCTGTTTTGGTCACTGGACCGTTAACCTCCGTTAATTAAAAATAATAATTTCTAATTTGACCCCCAAACTTTCAAAACTTCATTTTTCACCATCTTCCCCAAAACTCAATGAACTTCCTCAAAACTACATTAAATGTCTTCCTAAAAGTTTGTTTAGAAGTATGTACTCATGCATGATCTGTTTAATTCAGATTCAGTTCATTTTAACCTATGTGAGCATTGAATAAACATTCTCAAATGAGTCAAGATGGGTGGTGGAGAGATGAAAAACTACTACAATGCTTTGCTTTACATTTTTAAATTAGGTTAAAGTTTAGAAATTTCATAGGAAAGATTCTGGATTTAAAACCCCATCAACAGTATCCTCTTCACACTCGATGTTAGGCATCCATGACCATGGCCCCAGAAAATCACTTGAAAGATCATCCAATTCGGGGAATATCCCATAACCCCAACCCTTTGCCAAAACATCTAGAAACGACCCCTCAACGGGCAAGGGCAACTCACCGTTTGAAACCAATGGTGAAGGGGATTCCGTTTTGAACCCAGACGTGGACTGCTCCGGCTCCGAGTTGGCAAAACGTGTAGCGACGGCTTGGATTTCAGACGGCGTCAAAGGCATGCTGTTGAGATGTGTGGGGCTCGATTCGATCAACCAAACTTAGCTCACTAAGTGGTGGAGAGATGGATATTTGGGTGGAAGGGTTGTGGAAGCTAGAATGTAAAAAGACACAATGATTTATAGTGGTTCGGCCTTCTAACAAGCACCTACATCCACTACCTTAGCTCCCCACTAAGGATTTCACAATCAATCCACTAATTGATTTGTCCCCTTTTCTAGGATTAGGAGGAAACCCTTACAACCGATCAAGCTTCTACCCAAAGCCTTGATCAAAACCCTCTTTTACAAAGAGATAAATAAAGCAAACTTAAACCCTCTACTAGGTGTTTGTTTGCACAATGAAGCACTCACCCAAAACCTAAAACACTTGAGCAAATTTGACAATTTTGGCTCACTAGTGTTTGTCTATACAAGAAATGACAAATTAAGCACTAAGACAATTTCTTGATCATTTGATGTTTGACAATATGAGCATTAGCCTTCTCTTGATGCTTGGAGGTCCCTTTTATACTCCCAAATGAGTTTGTAGCTGTTACTAGCCGTTGGGATCAAATTGGAGCCGTTGAGGACTTTAATTCCCACCATAAATGCAGTTCTGCAGCTCCCCGTTTCGAAACGCTCGAAGCCGTTTCGAAACACTCTCAATGTAGAAAGAGCCGTTGCAGTCTGTCAGGGTACCCGTTTCGGAACACCCTCTTGCCGTTTCGAAACGCGTATCGAAACGCTATAAGCCCGTATCGAAACGCCTGCATTTAAAAGTTAGTTGGGAAAATAGCCGTTGGGGTTTATGACCGTTGGGGTCATTGCCACGTGGGCGTATCGAAACGGCCTAGCCCGTTTCGAAACACTGGCAAAAATCCTGTCCAATGAAGGCACGTTTCGATACGAGTATCGAAACGCTTTTGCCACTGGAAGCACCTGTTTCGAAACGCCCTAAGGTGTTTCGAAACACCTGGACAGTTTTGTTTAGATTGGCTTTGAAAAACATGAAAAACCCTTTTGAAAAATTCCCTAGACATAATTTCAAGTTGTTTGGACTTTGGAAATGTTTTAAATACTTTTTAAATCAGTCCAAAACATTTTTCAATTATTATATCAAAACATTAGTTCTACAATCTCCCCCTTTTTGATATAATAAAACCCTTGAAAAATTGTTTGGGATTCTCCCCCCTTTAACTTTAAAAATGTGAATAAGAGATTAAAATTTTTAATTCAAATAGAGCTCCCCCTTATTCATTTGAAAATTCAATTTTTCAAACCATTTCTCCCCTTTTTGTTATATCAAAAAGAATTTAAAACATTAAGTTCAAAATAACAATAGAGGTAAAAACTTTGACAAAAATAAGAATTTAGTTTGAAAATGGCTTCCCTTGCTCAAAGCATCATTAAAAATGTTAGTCCAACATTTATGATCATCTAGTTGAATAAACTAAAAATAAAACAAATAAATCAAAACAACTAGAATTGTTGAGATGTGTGGGGCTTGATTCGATCAACCAAACTTAGCTCACCAAGTGGTGGAGAGATGGATATTTGGGTGGAAGGGTTGTGGAAGCTAGAATGTAAAAAGACACAATGATTTATAGTGGTTCGGCCTTCTAACAAGCACCTACATCCACTACCTTAGCTCCCCACTAAGGATTTCACAATCAATCCACTAATTGATTCGTCCCCTTTTCTAGGATTAGGAGGAAACCCTTACAACCGATCAAGCTTCTACCAAAGCCTTGATCAAAACCCTCTTTTACAAAGAGATAAATAAAGCAAACTTAAACCCTCTAATAGGTGTTTGTTTGCACAATGAAGCACTCACCCAAAACCTAAAACACTTGAGCAAATTTGACAATTTTGGCTCACTAGTGTTTGTCTATACAAGAAATGACAAATTAAGCACTAAGACAATTTCTTGATCATTTGATGTTTGACAATATGAGCATTAGCCTTCTCTTGATGCTTGGAGGTCCCTTTTATACTCCCAAATGAGTTTGTAGCCGTTACTAGCCGTTGGGATCAAATTGGAGCCGTTGAGGACTTTAATTCCCACCATAAATGCAGTTCTGCAGCTCCCCGTTTCGAAACGCTCGAAGCCGTTTCGAAACACTCTCAATGTAGAAAGAGTCGTTGCAGTCTGTCAGGGTACCCGTTTCGGAACACCCCCTTGACGTTTCGGAACGTGTATCGAAACGCTATAAGCCCGTATCGAAACGCCTGCATTTAAAAGTTAGTTGGGAAAATAGCCGTTGGGGTTTATGACCGTTGGGGTCATTGCCACGTGGGCGTATCGAAACGGCCTAGCCCGTTTCGAAACGTTGGGCAAAAATCCTGTCCAATGAAGGCCCGTTTCGATACGAGTATCGAAACGCTTTTGCCACTGGAAGCACCTGTTTCGAAACGCCCTAAGTTGTTTCGAAACACCTGGACAGTTTTGTTTAGATTGGCTTTGAAAAACATGAAAAACCCTTTTGAAAAATTCCCTAGACATAATTTCAAGTTGTTTGGACTTTGGAAATGTTTTAAATACTTTTTAAATCAGTCCAAAACATTTTTCAATTATTATATCAAAATATTAGTTCTACAATCTCCCCCTTTTTGATATAATAAAACCCTTGAAAAATTGTTTGGGATTCTCCCCCCTTTAACTTTAAAAATGTGAATAAGAGATTAAAATTTTTAATTCAAATAGAGCTCCCCCTTATTCATTTGAAAATTCAATTTTTCAAACCATTTCTCCCCTTTTTGTTATATCAAAAAGAATTTAAAACATTAAGTTCAAAATAACAATAGAGGTAAAAACTTTGACAAAAATAAGAATTTAGTTTGAAAATGGCTCCCCTTGCTCAAAACATCATTAAAAATGTTAGTCCAACATTTATGATCATCTAGTTGAATAAACTAAAAATAAAACAAATAAATCAAAACAACTAGAATTGTTGAGATGTGTGGGGCTTGATTCGATCAACCAAACTTAGCTCACCAAGTGGTGGAGAGATGGATATTTGGGTGGAAGGGTTGTGGAAGCTAGAATGTAAAAAGACACAATGATTTATAGTGGTTCGGCCTTCTAACAAGCACCTACATCCACTACCTTAGCTCCCCACTAAGGATTTCACAATCAATCCACTAATTGATTCGTCCCCTTTTCTAGGATTAGGAGGAAACCCTTACAACCGATCAAGCTTCTACCCAAAGCCTTGATCAAAACCCTCTTTTACACTCTTTTACAAAGAGATAAATAAAGCAAACTTAAACCCTCTAATAGGTGTTTGTTTGCACAATGAAGCACTCACCCAAAACCTAAAACACTTGAGCAAATTTGACAATTTTGGCTCACTAGTGTTTGTCTATACAAGAAATGACAAATTAAGCACTAAGAGAATTTCTTGATCATTTGATGTTTGACAATATGAGCATTAGCATTCTCTTGATGCTTGGAGGTCCCTTTTATACTCCCAAATGAGTTTGTAGTCGTTACTAGCCGTTGGGATCAAATTGGAGCCGTTGAGGACTTTAATTCCCACCATAAATGCAGTTCTGCAACTCCCCGTTTCGAAACGCTCGAAGCCGTTTCGAAACACTCTCAATGTAGAAAGAGCCGTTGCAGTCTGTCAGGGTACCCGTTTCGGAACACCCCCTTGCCGTTTCGGAACGCGTATCGAAACGCTATAAGCCCGTATCGAAACGCCTGCATTTAAAAGTTAGTTGGGAAAATAGTCGTTGGGGTTTATGACCGTTGGGGTCATTGCCACGTGGGCGTATCGAAACGGCCTAGCCCGTTTCGAAACGCTGGGCAAAAATCCTGTCCAATGAAGGCCCGTTTCGATACGAGTATCGAAACGCTTTTGCCACTGGAAGCACCTGTTTCGAAACGCCCTAAGGTGTTTCGAAACACCTGGACAGTTTTGTTTAGATTGGCTTTGAAAAACATGAAAAACCCTTTTGAAAAATTCCCTAGACATAATTTCAAGTTGTTTGGACTTTGGAAATGTTTTAAATACTTTTTAAATCAGTCCAAAACATTTTTCAATTATTATATCAAAACATTAGTTCTACAATCTCCCCCTTTTTGATATAATAAAACTCTTGAAAAATTGTTTGGGATTCTCCCCCTTTAACTTTAAAAATGTGAATAAGAGATTAAAAATTTTAATTCAAATAGAGCTCCCCCTTATTCATTTGAAAATTCAATTTTTCAAACCATTTCTCCCCTTTTTTGTTATATCAAAAAGAATTTAAAACATTAAGTTTAAAATAACAATAGAGGTAAAAACTTTGACAAAAATAAGAATTTAGTTTGAAAATGGCTCCCCTTGCTCAAAGCATCATTAAAAATGTTAGTCCAACATTTATGATCATCTAGTTGAATAAACTAAAAATAAAACAAATAAATCAAAACAACTAGAATTGTTGAGATGTGTGGGGCTCGATTCGATCAACCAAACTTAGCTCACCAAGTGGTGGAGAGATGGATATTTGGGTGGAAGGGTTGTGGAAGCTAGAATGTAAAAAGACACAATGATTTATAGTGGTTCGGCCTTCTAACAAGCACCTACATCCACTACCTTAGCTCCCCACTAAGGATTTCACAATCAATCCACTAATTGATTCGTCCCCTTTTCTAGGATTAGGAGGAAACCCTTACAACCGATCAAGCTTCTACCCAAAGCCTTGATCAAAACCCTCTTTTACAAAGAGATAAATAAAGCAAACTTAAACCCTCTAATAGGTGTTTGTTTGCACAATGAAGCACTCACCCAAAACCTAAAACACTTGAGCAAATTTGACAATTTTGGCTCACTAATGTTTGTCTATACAAAAAATGACAAATTAAGCACTAAGACAATTTCTGTATCATTTGATGTTTGACAATATGAGCATTAGCCTTCTCTTGATGCTTGGAAGTCCCTTTTATACTTCCAAATGAAATAGAATACAAAGACTTAATTTCATAATCCGATTTTTCATTTTTACCCATTAAAGATATGTCTCAAAATTTTCATATTATCACAATTTCCCAACACCTATGTTGGCAACGATGAATTCAGAAAAAGTTACAGAGAAAACCATAACAGGTAAACAAGAACATATGAATATTGTTAAAGTAGACCTTGAGGATTGCACTAGTTGAAGATACATAATACCTTATCACTGAAAATGCGGAAAACATCCACTTGCGTAGCTCTGTCGAGTTCCTAACAAAAAGAAAGAATGAAGAAACAGAGTTAGTAAGAACACGAACAACACCAGCGAAAAGGAATCTCAGTTTTTCAAGTCGGAATAACAGCACCGACATTCAATGCGTCTCAGGAGCTATCGATATTAACAAATGATTATAACAAAAAGCAATGGAATAATTACCCTATGACAAATCGGAGTTCATAATATGGTGAATATGAATAAGGTCCAAACGTTGTAGCAGACAACTGATGAAGAGAGTTCTTATTGGATATTTTCCTTCAGAAACATTCTGGCATGGCACTGGGGGTTCCTGCAGTATTCACAAATCACACAATAGTTTTAAATTAGGCCAACTTCAGGTAAAAACCATCAAATTTTCTTTTATTGCAGGCTTCTGGAAATAGAGTACCCCTTAGTTATTTTATTTTCTAGTTGAACCGAACTTGAGTTGAAATACACATGAGTTAGACAGTTATATAAAATTGGTTTCCAGTTACATAAAGCTCGGTATCAATAACCGAACAGACCAGAAGAGGCATGCCGATATTATCGATATCACCAAAGCACAAGAACAATTCTGAATTTATCACTTCATAGCATCATCTACACAGGAAAAGCAACCCCAAGGCCACAACCTCTCAAAACGTACCGATATTATCGGTATCAATAAACGACTTTCTTTAATCATATAAAGTATGCATATATATTTCTTCATATATCAGAAAAAAAAATTTACTTTCTTTGATTCCACTCGAAATTAAAAATCAATCCACTAATTATTAAAAAAATTTGAGTTATTCCAATTTTCATTTTACAACTCAAACTTTATTTGAAATTTTTTCGACTCAAGTCAGGTTTATAAAATTTCGAGCCGAGCCAATACGAGTCGATTTTTCGCCTCGAGTCGAGTCAAAAAATTTAATATTTTTCAAGCCGACTCGAGAGGGACTATAGTCTGGATTGAACCGGTGGAAAACGAATAGTGTAAATTACACTACAGGTCATTCAATTATCAATAAGTTAGCATAAGGTTATTTAATTTCAAAAATATTACAATCATTAATCAATTAATTAGTTGTAACTCTCAAGTCATTGTGTCATTCAATTGCGAACCAGTTTGATGTGTAATATTTTAATCATGAAAATCTATATATTTCAAAAAGATTACAATCAAGTCACTCAATTAATCTATTGTAACAATAAGGTCATGTGCAATATGAAATTTAGTTGCCTATAGTGGTAGATGAACTCTAAATTTCAATATAAAAAGCACCTTGATTTCTACATTCGACTCATCGAATTAGATTCATGATAATCTCTCTCAAAAGCCATGAATTACCCCATAATATTCAAACTTCTTGAATACGGATCTACGCCGTTCATCGTCAGATGACCTCTGTCTACAAATTTGTTATACCTCTTGCCAACGGTAACCACTCCTTCATTCGGATAGTGAAATGGATCCCCCAATTCGAGAAGCCCAAAACTCAAATCACCCATTTGTAACAGAATTGATCGAGTGACTCGATTGTAACTTATTGATATATAGTGACCCATTTGAATATTTACTAATAATAGTGACCCATGGTATAATTTACCGACAACAGAAAAAAAAATAAAAATATTTTCTAACAATACTTTTATAGTTCGTTTAATATTTAACGGCACAATATCATGCATGTTGCAATCAATTAATTGGGAAATTTAATTGCGACTTTTTAAAATGTGATGACTTATCTGTAAACTTACTAGTAGTAGAGAGACATATGATGGAATTAAGCAGAAAGAATTTTCACTTCTGTGTTATTCTATCTTGAAAACTCCGGAAATTTTGAGGTTCTCATGTTTCGAAGTTACAGCAAAAATCAGAGGTATACGATAAGGGGTGGAGTCAGAATTTAGGGTTGATGGGCAAAGCATAACTATTTAAATATAGGGGCAAATAAAAAATAAAATTATTTTTGAAGAAATTTAATAAAGGAGGATAAAAGTGAAAAATAAAATTATGAAAACCCCCTCCCCACTCCCCCACATACCTCCGTCACTGCATTTGATTCATCATAATAAATTCGCGATAATCTCTATAAAAAACCACGAATCACCTTAAAATATTAAATTTTCTTAAATTTTGATATATTCCGTTCAAGATTCAATTGAGTATTTTAATTAGGACTTTTTGAAATATGACGACCTGTGTTATTTTCACTCTATAAAATGAGAAAAAAAAATCTATTTACACAATATAAAATTGAATTTTACTTTTCCTCTCTAACATACCAAAATTAAATTTATGGTTAAGGTTAAAATGTTAACTTTAATTAAAAAAATCTTATATTTATTCTTTCCTTTTAACTATCATCTTCCTCGACTACTTCACTCTCTCTCATAGCAGTCTGTGGCTAGCAATTAGGCCCGCGTTTTAGTTACGCTTTCCTTTCATGATTTTGTTGTTATTTTCCTTTCTTGCACGTCACTCAACCACAACATCGAGGAGACCCTCCTTCCTCCAAACTAAACGCTCTCAGCAAGCTGAGACACCATCTTTACTCCCCGAGTCCATCGTATTCTGTTTCAAGAACATATCACTTCCCGAAACCATGAAACTACCAGAAACGAAACGGCATCTCAGCATCTACAATACTTTTATATATTCACATTCCTTGCTGAGATCTTATTTGCAGATTAATAAAAAAAAAGGTACCGACTCTCGAGGCTCAAAGCAGTAGCCAATAATAAATCACTAGAATAAGTCTTCTTATAAATGCCTTAAAAGGGTTATAATATTGTCTAGCCTTTTCATGTTGCTAAGAAAGGAGAAAAGAAGATGATGATGCAACAATTTGAATCCAGAATCACAAATGAACCAAGGAAATATTACTTGAAACAAGTTTTTCTACATATAAAGTCCTTCTGGGACCCCTTCTTTCTTTTTGAACATCACCTTTTCCTTGGCCTTCTTAAAGTCTGCATGTGTCACCTGAAACATGGGATTTTTTTTTAAATCAGACATTTGGACAAATAAATTACTTAATATAATATATAGAGTACGAGTGTACGACCATAATACCAGTTATAACTTTTACAGAACAAAAAGAGGATAAGTAGATCTAATTCTTCAAGTGTAACAGAATATTTCTGTAATAAATCCTTTTCCCCCTCACCATCAATTAATAGTTAACATTATTTTTCCGTATCGGGAAAGCAAAATTAAATACATGCATGTATGTATGGCCCTGCTTTTGATTCTAATTCACGCATATCCAGAATGTAATCTTGTAGTATTGAACTATAATGGTAGTGAATCTATCAATCTGGTTTCAGTTCTATTACCTATGGAAGTATGGATCAAGGCTGTAATTCTATACAATTAAGCTTATATTTTAAAAAACATATATGAGAAAAGAGGATCAAAAACTTTCTTTATTATGAATTTAACGAATCTAACCTTCATGCGCCGCTCTCTTAAAGCAAGCAAACCAGCCTCAGTACATATTGCCTTTATATCAGCTCCGGAGAACTCATCTTTAGTCATCACAAATTCTTCCAAGTTCACATCATCAGCCAATGTCATCTTTGATGTGTGTATCTGTAGTCCAAATATTTGAAGAGCTAAACTTTATGAGTACACGAGAATAAAGAAACATATTTGATACAGAGAATCAACATTATCATGAGATAATCACATACCTGGAAAATGCGCCTCCTTGTTTTGATGTCAGGTAAGGGGAACTCAATCTTCCTATCAATTCGACCAGGACGAAGCAAAGCCGGATCAAGACTTTCAATCCGATTTGTTGCAAGAATCACTTTGACATCTCCTCTTGAATCGAAACCATCTAATTGGTTCAGCAACTCCAACATGGTCCTCTGAATTTCACGTTCGCCACCAGAATGGGCATCGTACCTGTACAGAAGATTAATGAGAAAGGTTCCAAGCATAAATCCATCAAGGCATAAGTGTTTCACTGACTCACCTCTTCGTACCAACTGCATCGATTTCATCAATGAAGACAATTGAAGGGGAAAGGTCATCAGCAACTCTGAAGAGTTCTCTAACTAACTTGGGACCATCTCCCAGGTACTTCTGAATTAATTCACTTCCAACAACACGTAAGAAAGTTGCAGATGTAGAATTAGCCACAGCCTGAAACAGCATAAATAGACATAAAAAAATCAGATTCAACTTTATACAACAAAAGATCCATAAAAGTGCGGTAAGAGTCTAAACTTTAAACCCACAGATGTAATCAAGATAAATAGCAATTTCATAGTACATGCAAAATCATATATTTCAAGTTCATGTGTCCATGCTGCTCCTCTGCTCTGACTTTTAGAAGCTCATCATGCCCAGAACATCGGACTTATGTCTAGACTCTAGAGTCTAGACATGACATGTTTTGTCTCTTAATCAAAAAAGAGAATAACTTAAAACAGAGGGGTGGGGATAGCACCCAGATTAAACCACTAATTACTAAAGGCAGATGTGCATTGAAAGAGAATAAAAATAAATTACGGCAGGAAATAAAAGAAGGCACACCTTTGCAAGCAAGGTCTTGCCTGTCCCAGGCTCTCCATACAAGATAACTCCTTTTGGAGGCTTGATACCAATGTCCTCATATAGTTCAGGGTGAGTCAGAGGGAGCTCAACTGCCTCTTTAATCTCCTGTATCTGTGCATCCAAACCTCCTATATCAGCATAAGATTCCAATGGAGCCTTTTCAACCTTCATCACCGATACCATGGGATCAACTTCATCTTGCAGAAGCCCAACAACAGAAAGAACCTGAGAATATACAATAACCAAGCATAAATTTCTTCCTGAGAACAATGAAATTGCAAGAGACGGAAGAAGAAAGAACGGATGCAAAACCCTCAACTAAAAGGAATTTCACACTAGTATTTTGGATCAGCACTCTGAGATGCTACATCCCACGATTGAGCTCGTCGAACACATTTAAGAATTAAACACGTAATCAAAAGTTCACCTTTCTAAATCTCATCAATTTAACCTAAAGTAACAATGCATAACTAAAACCATGTTATCAATTTCACAAGAATTCTGTCACATAAGATATTAACCCAAGCATCATTCCAAATTGCATCAGTTCTATCAGCTTGCAGCTGCAGATATAAAATCTCATAATTTCCCAGCACTGATTCTAAATTAC
Source organism: Hibiscus tridactylites (assembly GCA_958450335.1). NCBI lineage: Eukaryota > Viridiplantae > Streptophyta > Magnoliopsida > Malvales > Malvaceae > Hibiscus > Hibiscus tridactylites. The sequence continues at coordinate 51,887,896 of OY288290.1, forward strand.
AAAATTAAAAAATATACCACAACAGTTCAGTATCCTTTCAGATGAAATAATACTTCAATTCATTTTCCTTTAACAAACTCATATAAGAAACACTAAAGCTAAAAAACCCAGAAAAGTTAAGGCTTTAATTTACCTTATTGTGCATCAAAATAGCACATCCAGGCTCCAACTGATCCTTATCCACAAATGATAAAATCCCAACATAGTACTCCGGCCCAACCGACGAAGAAACAATCGCATGATTCTCATCGATAAGCTCTTCCAAATTACCCACACTCATGGGTGATCCTCTCAAATCGTCGACTTTAGATCTATCTTCCTCGGCTTTCTCTTCCTGCGGCTTGAGCCGTTCCTGATTAGCAACGAACTCTTCTTCCATAAGTAAATAGTCCTTGACCCGCTCCAGTTTCAACAGCCGGAGCTTACACTTAGTATGCGGCGTCACAGTCGGGAGCCGAGCCGCCGCTTCGGGTCCTTTTTGTTTTCGTTGCTTGCGACCCACCCTAGCTGGAGGTGCCGCCGGCTCAAATTTCTTATCTTTCTTATCAGAACCATCCTGTTTCCGGTCCCCAGGAAAGCCTTGCCGATTCAGACCGCCGGGAGTTCCCTGACCCATGATTTAGGGTTCTTTTGAACAATATTTCGAGGATTTTTTGAAATTATGATGTTTTCTTTTAAAACGGAAAGACTTCTTACTTAATGATTCTTCGGTTGTGTCGAAAATGGAAAATTGGGTTTAAATCAATTGGATCATGCAATTTGTTTCTTGGGCCTATTAACCATTAAAGGATAAATATACTATTTTTTTACTTAAATTTGGTTTTAAGGTTCAATTTGGTCACCTAATTTTTTTTCTAATCAACTACTTAAACTTAGCTTTTTGGTCCAAATTGATACTTATATCAAATGATTTATTTGAACCAATTTGAATCATGATAACAAGTTCATGTACTAATTTGAAAAAAAATATTAAAAATGTTACAAAGTATTTAAGATTAAGAAGTTGGCCTTCCCTCCAATCCTTTTCATTGGATCGATGAACCCCGTAGATATTATTATGGGTTGAAAGCGAATGAATGACTTAGGCTTTTGCAAAAAAAAAAAATTGGTCTAAATTTTCGAAGATTGCGACAATTAGTGCTTTAGTCCTACGGTAATTTAACAAATTATAAACTGTTACTATTTTTATATTTATAATAGCTTTTAAATTTTTTAAATTTTATATTTTTATGATTTCGAAACATTTTTTAGAATTTTTTTATAATTTTTAGATATATTTTTTTAAATTATACAGTTTATGATGTGGCACGTCAAAAGTATGTCGCATGTCATAGTCTTATTGGTTGTTAATATTCAAAATTGGTCAATTATTACGAAATAACTAAATTCAATGCTTTTCGGTTAATGAAAGTTAAACTGAGTGTAAAAATTTATAAATATTTAATTATTTTCTATTTTTTACTTAGAGTTAAATTAACCCTTAACTCTAATATTAATTATCATAAACATAATATTTTAATTTTTTTCGACGACATTAAATATTAACTCAGTCAAGAAAATATAGATTATTTCGCGTGCATACCGTGTTTCTTTGTAACTTCGCATCTAAAGGTGCAAACGAGGCGAGTCGAGCTCGAGTAGTACTGAGCTCGACTCAGCTTATTAAAAATTTAAGTTGAGCTCGAGCTTAAGTAGTTTTTAACAAGCCTGAATAATTTGAGCTCGGCTTATTAAGAACTTGAGTCGAGTTCAATCGAGTCGAATATTGACTGAGCTTTGACCGAGTCGAACTCGAGTAGCTCGCGATCTGTCTCGTCTCATTTAAAGCCCTATTAGGAAAAAAACTTTAATACACAAGAGTTTACATAAGCTTGTTAATTTTAGAATTTAGGGTGTTAGTTTAGGCTTTAGAGGTTTAGGTTGTTGGATTTAGATTTTAGGGTTTAAGACTTATGTTTAGGGTTTGTGTTTTATGGTTTTAGGTTTAGGAATTTAGATTTTAAAATTTAAAATTTTAGTATATTATACTTTCGAGTAGCTTGCGAGCTTTTCGAGTCGGGTATCGAGTAGCTCGACTCAGCTCGTTAAGAATTCGAGTTCGAGTCGAGCTTTGACCGAGTCAAACTAAAGTAGCTCGTGATCTGTCTCGTCTCATTTACGTGCCTATTCTCATCTGACGTGAGCTTCTTCCTCTCTTAAATGAGATATAGGCACAACAATTATTGTAGTTGTTTCATGAATGCGGAGTGCTTAAATAGTTGTATTTTTTGTGTAGTGTGTGTATATGTATGTATATATAAGCTTTGTTGTTTCTTTGATTCTCTGGTTCTGTTCTTTGACTGATTTCCGACAACAACCAAGAAGAAAGTTGCGATGTCTGTCATCCGCCAGCTGATGAAGTGGTCGAAAATCGAATATCCATTGCAGCCAAGTTCACTACAAATGTACAAATGAAGCTGTTTTTTTGTGCTGCAAATTAGCAATACAGTAGGGGTGATAAGGAGCCGAGCTGAGCCTAGCCAAGTTCGGCTCGACTCGAAAATAGTATTACTGAGCTCAAAGCTCGTCGAGCTCGAGCCTAAACGTTCAGGCTCGAGCTCAAATTAAACAGATTGAGCTTGGCTCGGGTTCGGCTTGTTATTTTTCGTAAATTGCTTTTATTTTTTAAAAGCTTTGAAAAGTAACATGTGAAAACCTATTTGGGAAAATATAATATTTATTTTTTGAAGTCTGCAAGTAACCATAATACATTTTCTAAATTATACAAGTCCACAAGGAGAATGAAATTAAAAATATTTAACCGTGATAACAAGTTAACAACAATAAAACATATATACACTATATGTATAATTATTTTGAGCATGTTCATAAATTTTTCAAATCGAACTTGGGTCAAGTCGGCTCAACCTATTAAAATCTCAAGCCGAGTAAATACTGATTAAAAGGCGTCCTAACGTACAAAGATCGTTTGAATCAGCCTGCAAAAGCAAAACCCTAAATTAAATGGAATCCTAACAGCTGTAAAGGCGTAAAGTCAAGGCTTGGCTATTCATTCGCTGGCTAGCTTTTCCATCATTGATAAACCTCTCCTGCATGCATGGCAACTGTTTCATGCAGGGTTTTGCTAAGTAACAATAATGAATGAGGGGAAATAAAAAGTTTTTATAAGTATTTTGGTTTAGAAGTTTAGAGATTTTAACTTTAATTTATAAATTTTAATTAACTCATAAATTCTAAATTCTTAAACTATAAAATTTAAAACTAAATCTTTAAACACTTGTGAAAACCTTTTGTTTTTATGGTCAATACATAAAATATTATTAGCTCATCTTTTTTTTTATCTCCTTAAGTCATGAGCTCTGGGCTCACTAGGAGCATCCTCTTCGTTCCCCTAGGTCCCTCTTCTCCCCTCCTCTAGGTAAGATTAGAATTATTATTTGTCAAAAATATTATTATTTTATGATCATGGTGACGTTGGGTTATATGACAGAAACATTTTGTGAATAGTCTCAAGGTGATTACAAGATGTATATCTTTATATTTTTTCTTAACTATATGAAGTCGTACACACACCTTGCAAACAAAATTAATTGAATTATCTAATTCCTAAGTTAGAAGGTCGGTAACCAAAGAAAAAAAAACAAAATTAATTGAATTTGGATCTTTTAAGATGATTATCATTTTCTTTTCTATTGAGACCACTTGTTGAGTACGGAAATAAGTATGTCCGAAATTAATAGAGAAACAGACTTGAAGAATCATCTCGGTTTTGTAGTGTCACATTTTTGTGTAATAATCAAGTAAAATTAAGCAGTTAGGTTAAATGGACATCCCAAAAAATCTACAATTTTAATGGGACAATAGTAATTGGGTGTGTTGATAGGCAAACGTGTAATAATGAGAAATTTGTCTGAGATTTAGGGTCACAAATAATAAACTAGGAAAGTAATTAGAGAACAGAACAAATACTAAATTAAAATGGTTAAAACTTAAAACACTCACACTAACAAACAAAACATAACAAAAACAAAGAAGACGATTAATACTAGCTCACACAGAATAAACTATTTAGAGTCAAGCCCCCCATAGCTCTTTCAGGGTAAAGGAGGTGCACCACTGCCACTGCCAGCACCAGCTCCTGCTCCGCCTCCAGCTCCACCGCTAACAGCACCTCCTACTCAGAGCCGGCTGTGAGGGGGAGCACCCTGAGCGACCGCTCAGGGCCCCCAACCAGCCTAGGACCCCTAATTTTTAATTTTTTTATATTTTTAATTAATTAAATAATTAATTTAATGATAAAAATTAATTTTCTTTCATAGATAAATAAATAAATTAAGCTAACAATGAAAATAATGTGTTTGATAAAAATTTAATCATATTTTCATGATTTATTAAAGAAAAGCTTAACTACAAAATAAGTGTAGAAACTATACTTTTTTTAGACACTAAAATGTTTTTTGGGTCAAAATAAGTGTCTGAAGTTTACTATGTGGCCATTTCTAGATAACGACCGTTAAAAAATTTAAAACAAGTGCTCAAATTATGCCGCCTTTTGTTTTAGGTGTCTATTTTTTAAAAAATTGATGCTCAAATTATGTCGTTTTTTTGTTTTAGGTGTCTAAAGTTTCATTTTTCATATAAAAAAATAATGATCGATACCTCAAAATGATAATGAAATAAACTTTAGGCACCTAAAGCAAAAAAAAACGTGTATAGTTTAGACACTTATTTTGTAGTTAAGACTTAAAAAATATTACTTTGATTGTTCAAACTAATAAGATATGCGTTTGATATATAGAAGTCAATTTTCTAATTTTCGCTCAGGGCCCCGAAAATCTCCGAGACGGCCCTGCTCCTACTCCACCACCTGCACCACCACCCAAGCCACCAAATCCGCCAAGTCCACCCAGACCACCATCGCCGCCACCGCCGAGGGGAGTAAATACAGCGAGACCCCCAGCACCGGCGAATGGCAAGCCATTAGAGCCGATTCCTGAGAAGCCTCCAACGCCACCGTAAGTGAAGAAGTTCTTCTGGTCTTCAACAGGCGCACCACTAAGCGCGGTGCTAGCAGTCATTGTTGTGGTTGTGGGCACATTTCTTGCACTGGCGCCGTGAACCACAGCTAATGCAAGAATGAGCAGCGAATACCACTTTGCCATGTCTCTTTCTCTATTACAGCACTCTCTTTGGTGTGTTTCTTGGCACCTCGAACACCTCCTTTTAAAGGCTAAAGAAACGAAAGATGTAGTAAGGGGACAGTTGTGAGTAGTGAATATATGTTTTAAATGTGCAGGCATACAACTTTTGATGTCTCAAATTCCCAAGACTGTCTGTATAAATGGGAAAATTTATTAGTTGGACATGAATGACCGGGTCATCTGCGGTACTAGCCAATAAAATTCATCCATCTTATTTTCTTTAAGGTGAATTTTTATTTTTTTCTTACATGTAAATAAAAGTGGGTAGTTATTTAGAAGTTAAAATTAGATGGATGGATTTTATTGGTTAAGACCATAAATAACGCAGTGAACCGAATTGATCTAATAATTTCACGTATAAATGGAGTAGTAAGGATTTGAACATTTTGTTTAATTAAAGGAAAAACGCTTTCGTAAATATAAATGATTTTCGGATTTGAAAGCATTTCTCGCTCGACCGAAAATGGTGATTATTTTTAGTGAGGAAGATGGAAGCTTAATGCTTCATCCTCTTTGCACAAATCCTTTCACTCTGAAACATACATCCATAACGCACATGAGATATTTTGAAGGTTATGCTGGTGGAAAATGTAACCCCTAAACCCGACCCGGAAGATCTGGGTCGAGTATAAGGAGTCAAGCTCAAAGATTCTCCTTACGTAAGTAACCTGATTTAAAACTTTAATTCCAAAATAGATGATAATAATATCACATAATACATATTACTAAAATATTCTTGAAAATATTAAATATTCGAAATGTACATGCAAGATAAAACGTAATAGTCCAAATAAAATGTCTAAAATCTGAAAATTAAATACAATCTGATAAAACGTATAATATAAATAGTTCCAAGTATCATACTGATAATAACAAATAAAGCTGAAAACGAGGTCCCCCAAGTACCGAAGCCTAGACCTGGGTATCTGAAATAGAAACTAAGGGGGAGTCAGCGAAAACGCCCAGTGTGTCTCTACAGTGCAAACGGAACTAACAGAATCATCATATCAACATAGTCTACCAGACATTATCAGAATATAATTTTCCACCAAGAATCAATTCAATCACTTAAACGGATATGAATGAATATGCAACACAATATGACATGCACCCAACTACATCACCATCCGAAGAGTAAGGTTCCCCAGAACAACTCTCTACCTCGTCACCATCTGAAGTGGAATCCAGCCCGTAGGGCGAAACCATTGATCCAAAGTAGACATCAACCCAAAGGATAAAGCTACAAAACTTCCCCGTACAGAATCCCAACCATAATGAGATGACATAGAATCTGAGTTCTGAATCTGGATGCATTGTTTATCAACATAAATGCATAATCATATAATCCGATATCCAATAATCCGAATCTGATAACATATATAAATATTGCATAATATAACAGAATGTTAAACAAGTCAAATATCACAGATCAACAGAATATTATTATCATACATGATCAGACCACATCATGTATACATTTCAGCCCATCAACACATTTACATACAGAGCACTATAAACAGACAGCACAGAAGAGAATACACCTCAGGTAGCTAACACTCAACATCGATGGTGACGTCTCCCACGCTTAGCTCTATCTCTAGGTTGGTCAGAGTCAGCTCCTATAACAATTAAATCCACCATCAAAGAAACTACTACTATGTCAAGACACTGATAATATAAATATCGAATATATTATTAATTAAACACACGAGCGGATCCTAATGCCTGAGCAACAGGAGGTCGTCCAGATGGAGGAGGAGGAAGGATCTAAGTATCCAAGTCAATGTCGTCTGCAAATAAGAATAATTCCAATTAATTTCCCGATATTCAAATCTTTAAATACTAAGTATAATCGAATAAAATGGTCAAAATAGTCTTTCGGGTTCGAATTTGGGAAAACATGCAGCGGAATCAGAATCAGGACGTCGAAAAGCATAAAATAGGTGTTTTCTGAAAAAGTTAACGGTCAACGACACTGACATCATCGCTTAAGTCATGCGCCACGTCACTAGTGATGTCATCCGATTCAGTTCAACGTGGTCCGGTACGGTTCTTTTGTGGTTTGGTCTAACTCGGTTCACGCTTTAGATCGATTCGGTCCAGTTCAGCCTGTTTTCTCCCTATTTCGATCAAATCTAAATTAGGGCAAAATCCCTAATCGGTGCGGCACCGAAATCTCACGCCAGTTACCTTTAAACGTTAAATCCGGTCAAAATACACATAACAGCACACACCCACACACGGATTAACCCAACAAAAAACCAAAATCTTACCCATAAACACCAAAACGGCAAGGAAATAAAAACACGAATGGCAGTGCGAAAACTCAAGAGAACCTTATTGTTTCCAGCGAAGAACAACGATGAGCGAGTAAACCCGAGACTGGGTTTCGATCGCGCGGCCACGGGGAGTCGAACGATGGTGTCGGGCCTTCGAACGGATGACGTTTGGCCCTTGGCCGGACGGTAATCGAAGTAACAACGGTATGGGTTTAGTTTGCACAAGAGAGAAAGAAAAATAGAGGAGAGGGAGCGACCGAACTAGGGAAATGGCTAAAACAATCAATTTATACCCTAACAAAAGGGTTAACTACAGAGCGTGTCATTATACTTCCTAGGGTTTATAAAACGGCACCAAAACTTAGCCATCTATGCATTTTGGTCATTGAAATTCAATTAAATTTTTAATTAAAATTTCCCAATTTTTAGGGCAAAAAATTGGGTGTTGTAGAAAAAATGAATCTGATATGATGTACGGTTCTTGTTGATCACTAATGTGAGTAACCCTTTTGGATGATGGTCATTTGGTCGTTTTGAGGATAGAGATGTAGGGTTCTCGGTTTTTATTCTTTTGGGATCTAGCATGAATCCTTTTTGACCTTACCTTGTTTTTGGATTCATGGTTCCTTATAAGGGTTGGACGGGGTGAGGGCACGTGTCAATCGAGGAGGACAGGTGTGTTAGTGAGTCAGGCTCGCTGGGAATCGGTCATGGACGCGAATCATGTGATTATGCACGTGATTCAGATAGCGTTCGCATGTCAAGTTCGCGACGGGATGACTTTGGCTCTGCTGATATGCTCTATAGGATTTTGATTGGGCACTCACATAGGTGTAGTTCGCCAATATTAAAAATTGCCCCCAAGCGAGGGAAGGTTATAAAGTGACCTTGGCGCACTTGGAAAATTTTGGTGGCTTTAGGAAGGCGGGAGTTTCTATGAGAATTTCGAAATGTTGAAAGAATGATTTATTGTATGTGAAGCGTCGCGTAACATATTCTTTGGGTGATCCAAACAGCTCCTTACGAGGATAAACCTTGTCATATGAAGCGTCGCAAAATTCTATTTTATTAGGGAGAAGATGTGGTACGTTGAGATTGTAGGAAAAATCTTCTTGTTTTTATGGCAAATTCATATGTTGTGGTCAGCGAAGAATATGAGTATAATATTGAGTTTGATGAGATGAGTAAAGCTCTGGAATATATGGGTCTTCGTGTAGTAGATCATTTTCGCTATCGGTTTGGGTTGTTGCAAGGGACATATCGCATGAGTGGGTGTTCCGATGAAGGCGAAACATACTTTTTTATTTCTCTGTTTGCTTTTAAAGCTGAGTTCCATTTGCCGCTTTATTCTTTCTTTGTAAATTGGTTGAACTGGTTCGATGTAGCCCCAGGTTAACTAATTGGGACAAGTTGGTGGACTTTGATGATGTATTTTTTAAATTGTAAAGCTATTGGTGGTGAACCCTCTATTGATGTTTTACAATGTGAGGGCTAGTGACGATAACAATGTGGAGGTTTTCGTATTGAGTAGTTTGTGTAGCGGGAAGATGCCGGTTATGAGCAATTAGCATAACGATCTTTTTTGGACAAAAGTAAATATCTTAGGTGGAGTGTAAAGTTGGGGGCTTTCCTTTTCTCGTTGTTTGGCGTCGCCCGGCGATTATAGAGCCGAATTGTCTGATCTAAAGAGGTTAACGCCTGGTGAGTTATGCCTTCTTAAAAGGTTGGAATGAGGTCATCTGTTATATCAAAATCAAATATCTCAACAATTAATAAACTAAATTATAATAAAGTCCTTATAATGATATGATTATTCTTAAAAGTCCTTAGTCGAGTATTATTGTGGGCATGGACAACAATAATGCATTAAGACTAATATGTAGTTGATTGATGACAAAGTGTTGTCATTGACATGGAGATGTCAAAATCAATACATAAGTATGTGTTAGAGAACAACATATTGGACTGACCGACTATGAGCATGTTTCTTTGATTATTATGTGACAGTCACAACATTGTTTATAGTGATAACTACATGTATAATCCTCAGACTTGATATCATCGTTATTTCAACATCGTGGGTGACATATTTTGATACAGTCAAATGTATGTCGTAACTAACTACAATATAAAGACTAATATTGGATATGTCACAATTTATGTAGTGGGATATGGTTAATCAAGATAGAATTTGTCCCTCCTACATAATAGGAGTAATAATGTAGGCCATTTGATTAAGTGAGACTAGAAATGCATGTTCATGCTCGAATAAGTTGATATGAGATATCATAGTTATTCGTTTATAATAGTCTACTCAAGATATCAAGAAATATTAGATGGATTATACAAGTGTGACTATTCCATGACTTGTGTCCAATCTAGATATAAAGGACAAAATGGTTTAATACATGAAAAGAGTTAACCACGAAGAGATTATGTCGAGTCATGATTTCTTGTAACTTAGGTGACAATGACATATTGCTAGATATCACTCATTGTTTGTAATATTAGAAATGTTCTAATATTTACTACTAACGTTACATGAACCTACAGGGTCACACCCACGGTTGAAATGAGCATATATTAAACGAATTATATATGTACAAATTTGTTGTACACAAATTTAGTTAAATTAATATATATTTGATATATATATATAATTTAACTATTGGATAAATATTAAAAGAAAATAATTATTGTAATTATGAATCTTTTAATATATATACATAATATAATTCAATTTAAATCAATATATATATATATATATTGAAATTCTAATTAAGTTGAATTGAGATTATATATATTAATAAAGATATATATTAAAATCCTAATTAAGTTGAATTGTGATTATATATATATATATTAAAATCCTAATTAAGTTGAATTGAGATTATATATATATATATATATATATATATATATATATATATATTGAAAACCTAATTAAAGTTAAATTAG